>JANTQA010000036.1:57500-688125 GCA_027625915.1 Anaeramoeba flamelloides | reverse complement strand
AAATGAGTAAATTTAAAACAACAGATAAAAGGATAAAATCGAACAAACTAATTAATAAAATATCTCCCTATCTAAATACCTTTTCTATTGTTTGGATAAAAAACAAAAAATATAAAAAAAAACAAATCAAATAAAAACAAAATAAAAAATAAAAAATCAAAAAAAAAAAAAAAGTCTATTTGATGTTGGTGGACAAAGAAACGAAAGAAAGAAATGGATTCATTGTTTCTCAGGTGTTACTGTTGTGATCTTTTGCGCATCTTTAAGTGAATATGATCAGAGCTTATTTGAAGATAGCACTAAAAACAGAATGACTGAAGCACTGATGCTGTTTGAAGAAATTTGTAATTCAAGATGGTTCACTGATACTTCAATTTGCCTCTTTTTAAACAAAGCAGATTTATTTCGAAAAAAAATTAAAACTGTTGATCTTAATGTGTGCTTCAAAGATTACGAAGGAGGATGTGATTTTGATAATGCATCTGAATATCTTCAAGAAAAATTCCTTTCTCTTAACAGAAACCCAGACAAAGATGTGACTGTTCATTTCACATGTGCAACTGATACAGAAAACATGCAACAAGCCTTTGACTCTGTTAAAGATGCAATTTTAAGAAGAAACGTTAAAGATGTTGGAATGATTTAATCCTTTTATTTCTATTTTTTTTTCGAAATTATTTTTTTTATTTCTTCGTTTTTTTTTTTTATTTTAAACGCTTATACATATCTATATATATATATTCAAAACCTATTTACTCGTTAAAAAAAAATAATATTAATAAAATTAATCAATTTTCAAAAATTTTATGATTCAAAAAATGGGTAATCATTCATAATATTCACAATAAGAATTGATTTAAAATAAAATTTCAATTATGGTTTATAATATTTCTATCAATTAATTTTTTTTTTTTTTTTATTATTAATTTTTCTTTTTTATAGTCAGTGAAATTTAAAAATTAGGAAAAAAGTCAGAATAATTATTAATAGAAAAAAAAATTATTTGTAGTTCTTTGAGGAGAAATAACCATTTTTTAAAAAAAATAGATTTCAAAAGATTAATGTTTTTTATTTAAGGGATCAATATTCTACGGCAACAAGCCAAAATTTTAAAATATGTTATTGGTGATGTTCTCTACTTTCAAATTTTGTATATGCCAAGTGTCAAAAAATTCTGATCGATGAAGAAAGCTATAAAAGAAATATTTTTTTAGTAAGATCAATTTTTTTTTTCGAATTTTTTCTGAAAAAGAAAACATTAAAATTCATCTTATTTCTTAAATTATAAAAAGTTTTTAATCCCTTTTATTACCATTCTCATCATTATTATACAGCAGCAAGTCTTTGTTACCTGGAAAATTAATATAAAGATTATTTTTCTTTTTTTAGATAATTGAGTTGGTTAACCAAAAAAAAAGCTGGTTTATTCAGCTGATTATAAAAATAATTGTATTTTTTTTAAGAAGTATAGTTATAATAATTAAAGTTTAAAAGTCATGTTAAAAATTTTACTAAGAAATATTGTTTGTGTTCTAAGATTTAATTCGATTTTTCAAAATAAAATTTACTTGAATATATTTGGGAATAAAGAAAATTTATCCTCAAAATTCAAAATCAATTTTTTTCTGACAAAAATGATTTGAATTGTTATAAGGATTCTTGTGAATAAGGCCAAATAGTTTGTTAAAAAAATGTTTCAAAATTTAACATTTTTTTGCACTTTTTTTTCATTTTTTGAAAAACAGAAAAACATCTTTTTTGAAGCATTAAAGAAAAAAATTTTTTTACTTAATAGATCCCAATTTAATTGATAAACTTTTGTTAAACTTCTATCAGATATTCATTTATTTAACCACAAATACCACAATTAGTTTTATTTGTTAAGATTTGTATTGGTTTATTAAAGTTTAAAAAGAATAGCCAAATAAAAAATTTCTTTCAAAATCAATACTTTCCGACATAAAAGAAAAATATATTTACCCAATTCAAGAATTAACTTAATTTTGAATAAAAATATTATGTTACTAAGTTTGATTATATCTCTAAAATTGGAGAATTTTGGATTTCAAAAAAGAGACTCAAATTTATAAATCTTTTAAATGAGGTTAACTCATCCATTCCATAACTCAGAACACAAATTACAGAAAAAAATTATTCAAGATCTTGACGTGATTTCATTTTATGTTCAAAAAATACTACCCCCTTAACAAAAACTTAAAAAAAGGTCTCTATTTTATATTTCTGAACTTTCATTCTAAATATTTCTAATTTTATTGTAGAACTTTAAGAAGTCAGTATCATATTTATTTTGTATTTATTGTTGCTTTAGTAGTTGATTTAATGTATCCAATTTCAGAAAAAAGAAGATCAGTTTCTTTTGAAATAAATGTTTTACATGATGCTCATTTATAATATATAGACGGTGATAAAAAAACAGCATTCAATAATTTTCCCATCAGCAAATATTAATCCTAAGTACTACTTTGGGGTAAGAAGCTTTTTGTTATAAAATTTACAATAAAAAATCGAAATAACATTCTTTTTTGTCAAAAACAATTATTTTAATCTGTGGTTAAGGTGTACAATCCATAAAATCTGAAAAAAAGAAAATGATATTTATTTAGTTTATGACCACTTGTTAATTTGGTTCTTATCTGATCGGTCTTGTGCTTGGTATAGGTTTTAATAGTGGTTCGAAATTGTCAATTTTTAATGTGTTATTTATTTTTTTTTTTCCAAAATCAAAATTGAAGGGTTTAAGATTAATTGATGGTAGTTACCTGATAGAAAAATATGATTTTTGAGTTACCAGTTTAAATTTTTGATTATGTTTGGTTTTATTTGGTGCTTTTAAAAAACAATTTTTTTTCATTAAGGTACAGTGGTGTAAAAAACCCATGTTGATAACCTTTAACCCATTACCAAAATTTTACTCGTGTTTTTTTTTTTTTAGACTTGGGTATTAGAAGATAGGAAGACACATATATATTCTTGGTTCGGATTTAAATTGGCTTTAGAGGTTAGATCTTTGATTAATCGAAATGACTCAATAATATTAAATTCTTTAGATTGAAAAATTTCATTGATTTACAAAATTTCGGAGATTAAATGATTTTTTTTTTCAAAATTCCAAAAATGATATTTTGCTCATTTTTTTGTTAAAAAATTACATTTTTATCTTTCAATATCTTCATAATTCTTTTTTAAAATTTATATAAAGAACCCTATTTCTTGTTTATATACTGTTTTCATCCCATATATTTCTTTCTTTTATTTCTATAGTTATCCAATATTTTTTGCATGAGTTAAATTTTAGTAATGGGTTAAAATAAAAAACACGGGTTATTTACACCACTTTAATTGACAAAAAAGTAAATGAAAATTTTCTTCTACAGCCCAAAAATGAATATTTATTCTTTAGCTACCACTTATGTTAACTTTCCATCCTCAATTCGGATTTCGGAAAGAAAAAAAATAAATTAACAAAAATTGCCATTTCGAACCACTATTAAAACCCATACCAAGCACAACATCGATCAGACAAGAACCAAATTAACAAGTTATAATAAACTACACTAGACCCTACACTATATAATCTTTTTTCAAATTTCAGGGATTGTAAACCTTAAAGGATTCGAAGATTTTTTCTCAAAATACACAAGGAAAACACTTAATGGGTAACTTGAGAATGAATTTCATTAACCCCCTTAAATTATACAACTCTGTTTGTTCCAAATTTTCAATACTGTTATTTGAATTATAAACGGGAAAAAATTTGCACTTCATTTTCAATTTCCTTTTAAAAAAAAAATAGAGATCGAAACTACAAACTACAACCAACTTCTTTGAGAACTGTGTTTAGCCAAGAAAAATCTGGAAAAAGGTGGTGCAAATTTTTGCCCCATTCAGAATTTGGAGACAAGTAAAAAAGGAAAATTTGCAAATTTTTCTTTTGATTTCAACTAATTTCCTGAAATGAGTGTTATTTACACCCAAATTTAAAAAGAGGAGTAACACAATGTCTCAAATATAAATTTTGGAAATTTTACTGGAATGTGAAAAGCAAGATTTCATATTATTTAACCAAGATTAGGTTGTTTGCTATAATTTTTATTATTGTTTGTTTGCAATTGAAATGCTTCAATTTTGACTTAAATTGAAGTCTTTTCTGTAGGAGACCTTTATTCAAAAAGAATTTAACCTTAGTATAGTAAAATGTTAAATAACTTTCCAATATAATAAATTTTTTGTTTCAAGTGATTCTATAAACTTTGAAAGAACGTTGGTTTAGTGAAAATTGAAAACCACAAAAACAATTGTACCCTTTTTCTTTAAAAGAATGGTAGAGTACATTTGAAGAGGTCACCATCATAAATTATTTTGATATTTTTTTTTTAATGTTTTTGTCAACCTTTCCCTTTTATCCCAAATTATTTTATATTTCATAAGAACTTGAGGAAAATTTTCGATTAAGGATTTTTTTTGATGAATTGTTTCAGAGTGAGTTACTTTCAACAATCTTAAAATAGTAGAGCATTGAAAAAGAATTCAGAAAAAAAATTTTTTATGTGATCAGTTGGAAAATTATTTTTGTTTTTTAAAAAAAAAGCTAATTTACCATTTAAAAAAAAGTGATGTAAAAGTTTTGAACAATTAACTATAAAATAGTTGTTAGGCTTTAGTAAAATTGATCTAAAGCACTTTTTGAAAATTATCTAAAATCACTCTTTTTTCTTCTGGTTTTTGAAGTATAACGATTTCTTTTTCAAAAAAAAAATCAATTTGTGAAAATGTCACCACAAGAAAAAGAAGTCGAATGTTCTTTCGAGCAAATATATTTTTGACTGGATTTACAGACTTTTTGTACAACAACTGATTATTAAAGGTTAATAATTTTTTTTCAGTCTCAAGGACTAATAAGATCAAAAAAAGTCAACACTACTGTCAGTAACACATCAAATTTAATCAACTTTATCAATAACAGTGAATTTTTTTCAAGATAAAGTAAAAAAAAAACACTAAATAAAAAATTGGAAATTACAATTTTTTCTCTTGATAAAGAGTGAAAAAGGAAAAAATTGACTTTATTCATCAAACAGAAATGAAACGAGGTAAAAAATTGTGTTTTCTTATTTCGATAAAAACAGAAAAGGAGAAAGTCAAAATTCATTTTTATTTAGTTGTCCCTAATTATAATTAATAATTACGAAAGAGTTTTTTCCTCTTACTATCAAATTCGAATTTTTAACAACAAACTCAAACTATTAACTGTACCAATAGAACTATAACACAACTTCAACAAAACCAAACACAAATGGACCATTATCAACAATTAAATCTTTCACGTCACGCGACTCGGGAAGAAATTAAAAGTGCTTATAAAAAAATGGCACTACTATACCATCCAGACAAAGTACCCGAAGACAAAAAATCACAAGCCGCCAAAACCTTTTCCAAGGTTAACGAAGCGTACCATATCCTTTCTGATCAAGAACTGCGAAAGAAATATGATCACAGTTTAAGGCTGCAAAAAACAAATACAAATTCTGCGCGTTTTTTTGAAACAATGACAAGAACAAAGAAAAAAAAATCCCACCACAGAAAAATCAAAATCCCGAATGGGACTTTCAAAACGCCAGTAAAAATCAGGGTACCACTCTCGCGTTCCTATACACACCACACATACACACCGATACTTGAACAAACAAGGCCAAAGTTAAGAAAATACAACACTTTTCCTTTCAACAAGAAACAATTGAAGCCAACCAAAAAATCCTTTCTGTTCACTTTAGAGCAAGCCTATCGTGGCTCAAACCAAACTCTTGAATTTGAAAGGATTTATTATGATCAAAAAGGCAATGTTCTCCAGAAAAAAAAAAAAAAAATAAAGTTCATGATCCCTAAAGGCGCCCAGGATGGCCAACAATTCACGTTCGAACGGAAAGGGAACAAGAAAGTGGGTATCCAAACAGCAGATTTGGTGATCACAATCCGCGTAATAAAGCACACCACCTTCAAAAGAAAAGGAGACAATCTTTACATTACAAAGAAAATTTCTTTAAGGGAATCTCTTTCCTCTTTTAAATTTCAATTCCAATTATTAAATAAGAAAATGTTGAATTTGAAATTCGGATATGACGAATCAGTTGTTGAGCCAGGTAAACAGCTTGTGTTAAATGGACTTGGAATGCCCAAATTCAATCATTCTTCGAAATTCGGTGACTTGATCATCACTTTTGATGTTCAATTCCCAAAGGCACTTTCCGTTAAGCAAAAAGAAATGCTAAATAATACATTTTCTTCTTTGAAAAAGAATTAAATGGATTATTATTAATGTAGATTATGGATTTTTTTTTTTTTTTTTTTATTTTTTTTTTATTCTTATAAAGACTAAAAAATGTTAGATTAATTACTATCCAAAATTGTCTATCTAAATTTATTATTCTATATTTATACATATATTGTCTATTTTTTGTCTATCTATTTGTCTATGAATATATATATTCGCCCTTTTTTTATTTTTATTTTTATTTTTTTTAGTTAGTTTTTGCAAACAATAAATAAATAAACTAATAAATAATTTCATATTTTATTCCAAGTTTTATTCAAATATTGCATAAGATTTACAATCCCTGAAGAATGAAAAAAAAATTATCTTGTGATAGATTTGACAACCTGTTATTTTAGTAATTAACTTATCAATCTTCAACTTGATATGAATTATAATAGTGGCTCAAAAATGCAATTTTTTGCAATTTTTGAAAAAAAAAGAATTTTTGAAAAATTGTTGTAATATAAAATATAATAAATAATTGAAAAAAATAACAAATAAACACTGATTTTATTATAATGATTGATATAGCACAATGTTTTGACTCAATCAATTTTAAAATAATTAGAAAAATAATAAATAAATTTATTTTAAATAAAATTTTTCAAAATTTTTTATTAAAATATTACCAAGGAAAAGGACTTGGTATACTCCAAGGAGATCCATTGTCTTCTATTTTATTTGCTCTAATTTCTCATTTTCTTTTATTAAAAATTATACCATTAATAAACCAATGTCAAATGTTTGCAGATGATTTAATCTTAATTATAAAAGGAAATAAAAATTATTTAAATCAAAAATTAAATTCTATATATGAAATTATTATTCAATTTGGGTTAAAACCTAATAAAGATAAAACAGTTGTATCAAAAGATTTAAAAAAAATTAAATATTTAGGTATTTATTTAGATAAAATTTTACATATAGTCTATAATTTAAAAAAAAATCAAAATATGTGTTTAATAGCTGTAAACAATTATTTAATAAAAATTCTCTTAACAATAACTTAAAAATAAGATTATTTAAATCATTTATTACAAGTAAATTATCATATGGATTAAAAATTTTTTATTATGAAAAAAAAACTTTAAATCACTTAAATTCATCGATTAATATATGTATTACAGAAATAGGTAAAATAAACAGAAACATACCAATTCTGATTTACAAAACATAATTTACAATTGAAAATCAGGTAATTCCGGTTAATAAAAAAAAAATTCAAATTTAAAAAAAAATTAAAAAATTTATCTCTCCCTTATTTAGAGAAATTAATAAAATTTGATCAACGAATAAACAATAAAACCAATTGGAATTCAAAAGATTTTATTGAATTGAAAGAAGAAATTTATAAATATACATATAATGAATTATTGAATTCCAAGAGCTGGAAATGTCGTTAGGTGTTTTTTAATTTGAGAAATAAAAAGAAAATTTAAGAAAATTACCTTTATTTCTTGAATTAAAAAAAAATCGTTGTTAGCTTTTCCAGAATTTAAAAGAATTGGGCAAAATCTTTGATTTTTCTCTATTCTTTTGAATTCCGAAAAAATCTAGGCACTTTACGACACTTTACGACACTTGACGATACCCCACATAAATATTTCAAAATAATAAAATATCAAAACTCTTTATTTAAAACTCAAAAATATTTAAGTTATCCTACAAGCTCAACAATCCTGAAATTCAGAACATTTATTAATTGCTTAAACAGATACTATTATATAATAAATAAAAACTCAAATTAATATTGTCATTTATGTTTTAAAATATATGCATGATGAAATAAAAGAAAATATTGATCATTTTTTATGGGTATGCGCTTCTTATGAAAAAAAAAGATTAATTTTTCTTAACAAATTAAAAGAGTTAAATTTTAATTAAATAATTCAAATCAAATAGTTTGCAATTATTTTCTGTAATTAATAATGGTGAAATCTTGGATTTAACACTTAAATTTCTGAAAGGGGATTTAATTCTAAGGGTAACTAGAGTGTAATTTACACTTCTTCAACAATAAAAAAAAATAAATACTGATTTTTTAAACAAAAAAATTCTAAATTTTTTTTGAATGACTTTATATATGTCCCTACGACCCAAAAAACACTAAAAATCGAAAACTGATCAAATACCTTCCATTAAAAAAATTAAAAACCACGAAATGAAAAAATAAAAATAAATAAAGTTTCCATTTAACTTTTTCGTAAAAAATTTTTTTACCAAAATCATTGAATTTAAACTTGAAATTATGTATATTTTTATATACACTCTCTTGTTTTAACTCATTTGTTAAAACAAATTCTTAATTAAGGGAATTTTATTATCAGAAAAGGGATTAATTTCGTCTTCAAATGTTTTTTTTTATTTTTAAATGGTAAAATTAAAAAAAAAATTTCAACTAAAAAGATAAACTCTCTGTAAAAAATTAGAATTTAATATATTAACTTATTCTTTAATTTCAAAATTTTCTCAGCCTCATTTTTTTTTAAAAAAATAAAAAAGTGTACAGTAATTTAAAAAATATTTTTGATATTCAAAAGTTGAGAGTGTTTTGATTCTAAAAAAATTTATCCCAGTGTTTAATTGAACAAAGTTTTAAGCTAGATTTCAAAAAATATTAATCAGAAAAAAATAGTACTTAATTTTATTAAGTAAATATACAAACTATATTCCATAAATTTGGACACAGTTTAAACAGTTGGAAGAATTACAACACTGTACTTTACATTCAATTTGGAAAAAAAAATTGATTTTTCAAACTATTTCATTTTTTTTTTTGTTTTGTATTCATATCCTTTTTTGCAGTTGCATAAACTGTTTGGTTAGATCTGGAATTATTTTTTAAATGGGTGATAGAAGGTTTAAGTTGATTTTATTAAATTAGGAAAAACCACATACAATTGGTTGATGTTATCTTATTATTTGATCAATCTATAAATTGTTGGTGAAATTTCAACAAATTAACCAATAGATTTTATATTCCACTTGTTTCATTATTTTGGACACACTGACTTTTATTTTTGAGTTTTACAGTCAGTTCCACTTTTAAGGCACAAACTTTCAAGGAAATTTAAGGCACAAAAAAAATCTCAAATTAAGGCACAAAATTTGGAATTTTTTTTTTTTTTTTTACAATTTCTTTCACTCGAATCTGAATTTTGAGCCTTAATTTGGGATTTTTTGTGTGTCTTAAATTTAGTAGAAAGTTTTTGCCTTAAAAGTGGAACTGACGGTATATTTCTTTTCCTTTATTTGGGTTAAAATGATTACTCATTGAAAAATTACTAATAGGTAACTTAAACGTTGTTTTATATTATGTTTGAAAAAAATATAATTAATTATTATTGTTTTTTTTTGTATATTTTTAATTTTGGGTGTGTCCAAATTTTAGGAATGGGGTTTATATACATCCCTTCTCTGTGAAATTTTAAATGAAAAAATGTCTTTGGAAAATATTTTTTATGATCAATAAAATAATAAACACCAATTTATTACCTATTAAAATACCATTCAAAATTAACACTAGAAACTTTCATCTCTATTTATTTAAGGTATTATTATTCAAGCAAACAAATTTAATTATCAAGAATCAATAAATGATTGATAAAAATGTTCTGATTTTTTTTTATTTTGAAGGGAGGAAATCAATTTCCTCTTACCGCCCTAATTTCTAAATTTTTGTTTAGAAATTTCAATAGAGAATCATAATTCTCTTTATCATTAACTAATGATAAAATAAATTATGAATCTTTATTTCGAATATTATCAAAGATATTATTCTTATTATTTTTGTTAATTTGAATTAAATATTTAATCCAAATTATTCAATTTTTTTCATAGAATGGGCAGTCCGATAAAAAATGATCTATATCTTCATCTGTATCTATTTAAATATTTTTTGCATAAATTCTAAAATTTTGTTTTTGTTTTATTCTTATCATAAACATAAGAAAAAAATGTTGTGATTTGAATCTTTTAATTTGAATTGAGTTTGATAAAGATGTTTTAAAAGAAACTTACCCCCCTTTTTTGGAAATGTTTAATTTCTTTATATACAAAATTAATTTCTTTCGAAACTCTAGAAATATTTAAAAGTGATTGTTTAAATGCTAAAATATTACAACAAATACAATGTTACAGTTCCATCAAGATGGATTGTAATAAAGTCCCTTGGTTTTCTTCCTTTAATTATTATCACCTTTTTTGATTTATCTCACCTCTTAATATTACTTCAAATACCAAAGTAAATGCTAATTATAAACTTTTTTCTATCAAATATACCCAAAAAAATTATATTAAATATCAATTTTTCTTTATAATTTGCCTTTGAATTGCAAATAAATAATAAGTAAATTAATAACGATTAGATAAATAGTTGTTATATGTATGAATTAATTATAATCAAAGAATTTATTTTCCTAAAAATTGAAAAATTAAAATACAAATTTATTCTATTATGTTAAATATTAGAAAGGATTTCTTAAATCAAAATCATTTACCTTAGTTTTTTTTTCTGTTGATAATAATTCATTTCAAGAATATAAAAGGATGATCCAACCCAGTATATTTACATTTAAAATAAAATTTGTAGGTTAGTTTTTTTAATTAAAAAAAAATGATTGTTTTAAAAAATCGTTGAGAACTTGTTATAGAAATGAAATAATTTATTATTTCAGTGATTTATACAAATGTAACCCACTTTTAAATACTCATTCGGAAGTTACTGTGAATTTTAACCACTACTTAAAGCTAATACAAAAGGCTGTAAGTACTTTAAGTGTTAACAATTAAGTAGTTTTATACTTTGGAATAATTGGGATTTTTCATCACTTATGGATTTGTAAAAAAAGTCAATTTTTTTTTTGTCTACAGTTTCACATCTTTGAGTTTTTGTTTTTTTAGAAATCCAATAATGAAACTAAATATATATGTTGAATTAAGGGATATAGTTCATCATATATTTCTCTCTAATCAAAGTAGATGTAATTATGTGCAAATGGTATTATTGCATCATAGCTCAAATAATTTCTGTGACTCTAAAAAATCTATTATAAATCTTATTGCTCAATAAATTATTGCATTTTTTACTAATGATTACAATTATAAAATTTTCATTTGGTAATTTTTTTTAATTCCTCTTCGAAATCTCAAGATAGAAACTTAAAATAATAGTATTCCAGTATTTAATAATTAAGATTTAGAACTTCCAAAAGTAACTATTTTTTATATTTTTTTAATTTCAAAGATTAGCTCAATAATCATCAACATAAAAATCCAGACTCAGAAGTTTGAATTTCCCTTTTTAAAAATCTATTGTAATATCAAAAAAGTTCCATGATTTCAGAAATAATTTACCAAAAATGTCTCATTTATAATTATTTAATTTTTAAAACAATCGAAGTTTTTAGTAACTAAACTACATTTCACCACAAATTTAAGAAAGATATTTTGGAACTTTGGAGTCTGAATATTGATAATTCAACCTTTAAATTTATGCCGAAATGCAGATTTTTCTACTGAAATTGTTGGGTTTTTTACTAATTCGAGGATCATTTATAATTTGTGAATCTCAACAATAATTACTACTTGACTTATCGATTTTTTAGAGAGACTTTGAACCATGTAGCAGAAATATGATTTACACCCAATAACAACTTACTTTGATCTTAGGCACCCCCTTGGTAGACACTAATCTCATCAATAATGTCTTTTTCAATCAAAATAAATATCAGAAAATCAAACTAAAATTTCTTAACCTAAAATCAATATTTGTTATTATCAAAAAATAATCTACTAATTATTTCCCCTTTAAAAATAATTTAACAATCACTTTTGATAAAAGAGCCGCCCCTTTTTGTTTTTTTTTGGATTTTTCAAAAAATATAAGAACAAAACAATATTAAAAAATAATTTCTATCAATGAAATTTATCAATAAGAGAAGTAAACTTCCAATCAGCTATTCATTTAAAAAAAAAAAAAAAAACAGTATTTTATAAACTTACAAGGATAAAAACAATAATGTTTCCATACAATTTGAAAGCAAAGTTTACAAAAAATCAATCAAAATATATAATAACATGTTTTATCAACATAAAATCACTTTAAAATAAAAAATTCTAAGAAAAGAAGAAAACTAAACCCCATTCCAAAAATTTCGACACACCCAAAATTAAAAATAGGAAAAAACAAAGCTCAATTTACTTTATTTTTCCAAACTTAATATTAAACCACATTTAAGTTACCGAGTATTCATGTTTTTATTAGTAACCCTTTTCATCCAAATAAAAGAAAAGAATACAGAACGAAAAAAAAAAAAAAATAAGTGTGTCCCAAATAATGAAACGAGCGGAATATAAAATCTATTGGTTAATTTGTTAAAATTTCACAAACAATTTGTTGCTCGATCAAATAATAAGATAACATCAACCAATTGTATGTGGTTTTCACAATTTAACAAACTCAACTTAAACCTTCTATCAACCATCGAAAAAAAATTCCAGATCTAACCAAATAGATTACGTAACTGGAAAAAAGGAAATGAAAAAAAAAAAAGACAAAAAATGAAATTGTTTGTAAAATAAAAATTATTTCCAAATTGAAAGTAAAGAATGGTATTGTTATTCTTTTACCTGTTTTAACTGTGTCCAAATTTTTGTTATTTAGTTTAAAATTTTGAAATTCATCATTTGAAAAAAAACCTCAAGATTTTTGCAAAAAGAAAAAGCATTCGTGGACATCAAACCAAATTCAAAATACTTATTCTAAGTATCAACACTTATTCTTTGTATTTAAAATCTCAATATAGTAATGAACTCAAAAAAAAATTCTTCATATCCCCTTTCAATTAATAAAATCTTCGAAAGTAAAAATTATTAATAAAAATTTTTAATTTTTTTTTTTTTTTTTTTGTAAAGTCAATAAAGATGAAGCGTACATTTGAATGTTGTCCGAAGAATATTCGAAAACACAATAAGAAAATTAAATATATCAATTTTTGAAAAAGTGTTAAAAAATTAATAGAATTAAATAAAAATTAAAAAAAGCAAGAAGTAAATTTAAAAAAAAATAAAAAAATCAAGAAGTTATAAATTCAAAAAAATAATTTCAAAAAAAAAAAAAAAAAAGGATTAAATCATTCCAACATCTTTAACGTTTCTTCTTAAAATTGCATCTTTAACAGAGTCAAAGGCTTGTTGCATGTTTTCTGTATCAGTTGCACATGTGAAATGAACAGTCACATCTTTGTCTGGGTTTCTGTTAAGAGAAAGGAATTTTTCTTGAAGATATTCAGATGCATTATCAAAATCACATCCTCCTTCGTAATCTTTGAAGCACACATTAAGATCAACAGTTTTAATTTTTTTTCGAAATAAATCTGCTTTGTTTAAAAAGAGGCAAATTGAAGTATCAGTGAACCATCTTGAATTACAAATTTCTTCAAACAGCATCAGTGCTTCAGTCATTCTGTTTTTAGTTCTATCTTCAAATAAGTTCTGATCATATTCACTTAAAGATGCGCAAAAGATCACAACAGTAACACCTGAGAAACAATGAATCCATTTCTTTCTTTCGTTTCTTTGCCCACCAACATCAAATAGACTGTTTTTTTTTTTATTTTTTTTTTTTTTTTGATTTTTTATTTTTTTTTTGTTTTTATTTGGTTTGTTTTTATTTGATTTGTTTTTTTTTATATTTTTTGTTTTTTATCCAAACAATAGAAAAGGTATTTAGATAAGGAGATATTTTATTAATTGTTTTCTTAGTTTTTTAATATTTTTTTTCATAAATTTATTTTGTATAAAAGCCACACGGAATTTTGATTTTGATTGGTCACAAAAAAAAATTATTTTTTCAGAAAAACAGTAACCTTTTAAAGATAATAATTTTATCCTCTTTCAACCGTTGTTTCATTTTATGTGGCGTTTTGTTACTAATTCACAAATTATTAGCCAAAATCTTGTGAAAACAAGAGTAAAAAATAGAATTTTATATTACTTTAAAAACTCTCTTAAATTCGTACGTCTGACCAAGAAATTATGTTTACAAAAATTTACAAATTATCTATTTTTTTGGAAAAATTCGTGTATAATGTTCCATCTTTGTGCCTAGTTTTTGAAAAAAAGATCTCAAAATATATGACATTGGTGATTCAAACAAAAATAAATATTTATTTTCAAGGTTTGAATTTTATATAACTGAAATTTCAAAAAATTGGTTTTTCATTTTCTTAATCAAAATTTCTTTTTTCAATTTGTTTATCATTTTTTGTGAACTGCACAAGAATTAAAAAATGTTATGTAAAAAAAAATCAATGAATAAAGTATAAATTAGTAAATATTTAAAGAATAATAAAATGTTTATTTTTTATTTTTTTTTAAAGAATAATTTTGAATTTATTTTTGAATAAAGTCATCTTTAAAAAAGATAAAGCATAAAGCTTTAAAAGAGTGATAATTATGTTTTCCTCTTTCTTTTAAACTATTTTCAAGCTATTTTTAAATTTTTTTGTTTGAACTTTTTTATTTTTTAATTTAGAAAAATAATAAAATTTCAAAATTTTGCATTTTTAAAAAAGTGCCAAATAAAATTTTTATAAATCGTTATCAAAACTGTATGATTCACTTGTTTTAAGCAGTTTGGGATAACACCTTTCAAAACTTGGAGTAACACTTTTTCAAACATGGAGTTCTCACCTTTTTAAAATAGTTTTAAATAATGAATTATTTTTTTTTAATTTTAATTTTGATTTTAATTTAATTATTTCTCTTTTTTATTGATTAATAAAAGCTTTTAATATATTATCACAACAATTTATTACAGGCCACTTTACTTCAACCAAAAAAAAAATAATTTTTGAGAAAAGAATCAAACTTGTATTCAAAAATTTAAAATAAAAGATATTCGATAAAGGATTTCATTTTTTTTTTTTAGTGTTTGCTTTCTAATAAATTTATTTCATCTAAACTCTTTTTCAGTCAAAGGGGCCCAGTTTTATTGAATAAATGGAAGACATTCTATGAGTTTAATTCATTACTCTTATCAAACTAAAATTTTCATTTTTTAGATCAAAATCATTTTTTCTCATTTTGTAAAATTTTGTTTTTTTTGTTTTTTGCTTTTTGCTTTTTTTTTTTTTTTTTTTTTTTTTTTTTTTTTAAAAATTAACTTTGAAAAAAAAAATGTTTGAAAAACGAAATAAACATTAAGAAAAGTTAAGCTTTGTATGTTCTTTTAAAATTCATACATTTACAAGTAAAAAATCTTATTGTCAACGATTTTAATTTCCTAAAGAAATTGAGAATTTTGCACGAGACGTTCCAATTAATGAAGCCCAAAAAATTTTTTAACATTTTTTTTTTTTTGAAATTTATGGTTTGTTCAGGGGTTTCTTTTATAATTATGGACTCTTATAAGAAATTTATTATTTCTGGTATTTCTAAACAATCTAAGTTTAGTTGATTCTTAAAAATAAAGTGACTTTTTCATTTTTGGCTGGGCCCCTTTGAGTGAAATGGAGTTTATTAATCGAGAACTTGAATTACCAGATTCAAATAATTGAAATTATAAAACTGAAAAAAAAAAAGAAATTATATTTGATACTTTATCTTTGTAAATATATATTGTTTTCCAAAAAATCATTTATTTTCTCTGTTTATCCCCGTATTCTTTACACTTTTTTATTTCGTTTAATTATTTTTGAGTGATTTATAAATATACTAGAACTTTGTTGTAACGCATTTCTTTTTGTTTTTTGTTTTTTATGAACTTAATTTTATTTAGAAGATATATATATATAAATATATATATATATATATATCTGTAATATTTTTCAAAAATTTTGACTAAATTTATAATGTTAATGGAAGCAGCTTTGAGTAGTTTTATTCCATATTCTAATCAAAAAAATATTTTCAATTTTTCGTATCAGAATCATTTTTTCTAATTTTTTCTGAATTTTTGTTTTTCTTTGTAATTTTTTTTTTTCTTTTGTTTTTCTTTTTCATTTCTTTTTCTTTTTCTTTTGTTTTTCTTTTTCTTTTGTTTTTCTTGTTTTTTTTTGTTGAAACTTTTTTTTTGCAAAGGATCAAGAGGAAAAAAAAAAGATCTTTGAAAAGACAAATAATCTTTTAGAAAATGGGGATTATGTAATGTCTTTTAAAATGGTTTTAATTATTAGCAAAAAATCTTCTTGTTCACCTTTTTTCAGTGAAAGTTCATAAATAAAAAATCAGTAATGCTCATTTCATAAATTGTTATTCATTTTTTTTTAGTTTTTGATTTTTTATTATTTTTAATTTTTAAAATATCAGTTTTTTATATATTTAGAATGATTAAAAAGTGAATTATTAATAGCATTTAATGATTAGTTGTTATTTCAGACGAATGGATATATTTTTTTCAATTTATTATTTCATGTGAGTCACAATTTTTGAAATTAAGTTTATACACACACACGCACACACACCTATATATATATATATATATATACATACAGCCGTTTCAAACCTACCATGAAATTTGACAGACATAGAAATTGACTTTTTATCTCAGTTAAATACGAAAAAAAAATCTTCGGTTATACGATATTATATACATTTTATGGTTTGACATCGTTTTTTAAAAAAATTTCTGTATTTGAATGACTGAGAAAAAAATCTTGTTGTTTTTGAAACAAATTCAAAAATTCAAAACAAAGCTTCTAAAGATCGAAGATCGAATTTGATGATTTCTTTAAAATGGACTTGCCTTTTGATTTTAAGGTCTTTAGAAATTATGGATCCACCAAAAACCTGAAAATTTTTCTAAATTATTGATCCTTTAGAAAGTTTTGTATTCAAAAATTCAAATTCTAATATTTTCTCTATTGGAAATTTTTGTTCTATTCAAAAATTTCACGGTTTATAATATGCTATCATATAACCATAAAATCCTGTCATAAAAAGTAAAGTATGATACAGAAAATGAATTTTCTGTTTATCATAGATTTCATGGTAGGGTTGGAATGGCTATATATATATATGTGTGTGTGTGTGTGTGTGTGTGTGTGTGTGTGTGTGTGTGTGTGTGTGTGTGTGTGTGTGTGTGTATGTGTGTCTGTGTTTCTTTATTTATTAAACGAGGGGGGTATATTACTTCATTAGAGAATCAATCAATATAAAAATCAAAAACACTTTTTTTCTAAAAATAAGATGATTAAATCATTTAAAAATTTTTCTTTTTTTTTAGAAATGTAAGAATTAATAAATAGAGCCACCTTTCTGAAGTTGATGAATATGAATGTTTTTAAAATAGATATTCAAAATTTTCAATAATTGAATTTTTTTTAAACTTCCATATTATAAACCAGACGATATTAATAATTATTGATGTAATAATATGGGAATTGTTTTAAAATTATAATTATAATTATAATTATTTTTATATGATTTTAGTATTTTTTAAATTCCTATTTCATAATTTTTAACGAAAAACAAAACATTCTTTCAAGTATTTATTAACGTATAAAAACTGCATTTTAAACTCTTTTTTAACTTTTTTTTTTAATTTTATTTTTTATCAACTTCATAAAACAAATGTTAATCGAAAGATGATATTAACTTTTATATTAATACAACATAACAGTTTATTCTAAATAACTTGTAAAATAATACTTTTAAAAAGATTATTTCAAAAAAAAAAAAATTAAGAGTGTATCTATTTTTATACTTTAATGGTTACTTTAAAATCAAAATGTAAAATTTATTTAGATTATATTTTGTTTCATAATGAACGAAACTAAGTAAAATAAAACAATAAATTAATGATTAAATAATGAATTATCGATAATATTAAGAAATATCAAATGAGAAATTTAAAGAAAGCCCCAAAAGAGATAGACAAACCCACTCTCAAAATTTTACTGTCATTTTCCAATTAACAAATGAAAGTTTTGAGTTCAAGTCTCAAAATATTTTTCCAATTATTCGAGATAAAAACACATTGATCTTGTCGGAAATGCCAATTTAAAATGAAAATTTTTAGAGATTTAATTTGAGTGGTCTTTTCTTTTTTTTTGGTTCCTTATTGTTGAAATTTTGAGAAAAAAAGTGTAATTGTGGTAATTTGAATTTAACAATTAAATAAAAAGAAAGTTGAGATTACCTAAATTTAATTCCTTCATATTCAAATTTTGTTTCAATAATACCAGTCGTTCGGACACGTGTGTTTAAGATATCCTCATCATTTGGAGTGAATTCTTCTTCAACAAATCGATCAATATTTGTAAAATAGCTGTTTCAGGTTCCAAAAAGAAAAAGATTCAGATTTAAAAAAAAAAAAAATAATACAAAATTTGAGAAAGAAAAGAAAAAGAAAAAGAAAAAGAAAAAGAAAAAGAAAAAGAAAAGGGAAGAGAAAAAGAGGTTGTAAGATAAGTTGAAAATTTAAGGGTTTTTTTTATAAAAAAAAAAGAAAAAAAATAAATTAACAAAAAAGAGCTTACAATTCAGCAGCATCAAATAATTGAAATTCGTTTCTACGTGAATAAGCGTCTTGAATACCTCCGTCTTTCCATAAAGTTTTGATTTTTTCATAAAAGTCCAAAATTCTTTTGGGTGTGCATTTATCAATTCAACTGCAAGATCCTTTTGGGTTTATTAAAGAAATAAAAATTTTTTTTTTTTTTTTAATTTTAAGGAGTATTTTTGAGTGGTTGGGTGAGTTCGTGGTCATTTTGTAAGGTTTTTGTGAATTTTATGATGAAATAATCGAAATAAAAGAAAAAAAAAAAAACACAACCAAAGTTCCAAAAAGAAAAAAAATTTTTAAGGAGAAATTAATTGGTTAGATCTTTGGATTTTGTCAAAATTCAATTCTGTGTTTAATACTTTCGAATTTTACAAACACCAAATAGTTTCTATTCAGAAAAAAAAAACCAAAAATTATTATTGTTTTTTTTTTAAATAAAAAAAGAAAATAATACTCTGTTTTTTTCTGTTTCAAAATCAATTCCAAGTTTTTCCATTGCTTTGATAATGTTGGTCATGCACAAATGAGTGTTCACAAACATTTGTTCAACAACTTCTTTTCTTTCGTTTTCGTTGAATCCTTCTTTATGAATGATTTTCATTTGTTTGACAACAGTTGATTTGCCTGACTCTCCTGCTCCGAGTAAAAGAAGCTTGGCAAATTGTTTTTCTTGTTCTTCTTTTTTCATTTTTTCATCAATCTTGTTGGAGTTGCTGGACTCTTTTTTTTTTTTTTTCGAAAGGAGTTTTCCCATAAGCGGTTATTTTTTGAAAAGTTAATAGCACACAAAGAAGTTTTTTTAAAAAAAATTAGATGAAAATGTGTAATAATAAGAAAAAAAGATAAATAAAAAAATGAAATTCGAAATATTTGATAACACTAACAGTGAGGGTGTGGTGATTCCAGTTGCTTTTTTTTTTTTTTTAAGGCTACGGACCAAAAAAGTAAACAAACAAAAAATTTGGAATATTGATAAATAATTTTTCTTGTAACTTTGGATAATAAATCAGAAAAAATATTCTCTTCATCTTCAATTTTTCTTTGAACAACAGATCTAAGATTACTACAACACCATAACTACCACTAGAACTAAAATGTGTGATAGATTATTGAAAACTATCTTTGCTATTTTATATTCTAAACTCTCAATAAATTTTAAAAAAAAAATGAAAAACTTTACTAATTTCTATCTCCACACCATTAAAAATACAATAAAAGAAATATTTTCAACATATTGAGAATTAGACCTCATTTTTGAGATATTTATAATTTTTATAGGGATTATTTTTTCGAGATCTTCTACTTGATCCATTTGATTTATGTTTTTTGATTTTAATTTTATTATATTTAATAATTATTGAAAATAATTTTTTCTATAAATGTTATCCAAACCCAACTAAACCAAAATCCAGAATTTTTCACAAAAAAAAAATCAGTTTAGAGAATCACTTTCATACAATTTCCTTCAAATTAGAAATAATTTTGATTTTAAAAAAATATGACAATCATTTTTTGATCTTTGAGTTTTTCCATTTAAGTAATTTTTTGTATTACTTAACTATTTCCTTTGATCAAATTTTTTTGAGTTGATTGGAATAATGTTAAAGTTAGGCTTATCAAAATAGAAAAACTGAAAGAAAATTAGTTAATGGTATCTAACCTTTGATTGAAAAATAATTCGAATAGACTTTAAACATAGATACAAATACATTTTTTTATTTGTCTCCATCTCCAAGATTTTTAATACATCCTATGATTTCTTTAATAGTTTTAAAAATTATTTTTCTATTTTTTTTTTTTTTTTTGGATTTTACACAATTGTTCATTTCTTATTAATTATTCTTACAAATTTGTACGATCCCACTTTATGAATTTTATTTCAATGACCTATTCAGTTTAATAAAAAATAGTTAATTATTTGGAATTGTGATCTTAATATAAATATGCGATCTAATTAACAAAGTAGGATACATGTCTTCAGATATGTATTATAAATTATTTCAGATTTAATATTTTAGAACTTTTCAAGTAATTTTAAAATATTTTAAATTTAAAAAAAAAATAATAATTGGATCAAAACAAATATCATTAATAAAACAATCAATTTTGAAATAATCAATCAAAAGAAAGAAATTAAATAAAGGAATAGATCTAAAGATATTTATTTTACTCTTTCAATTCAGATGACATGATTGAATGGACATATAGTTAGCACATATTTCCGAATAAGTAATCATCTACTTTAGAGCTATTGCCACATTAGATACAACTCTCAAACAAAATTATATCATATAATACATTTTATTAAATAATTGAGATATTATTAATCCTCTTCAGTTAAATCAATTCTTTAACTCAATTTACTGTAAATTTCTTTTTTCTATTTAAAATATTTTACAATAATTTTAAATACAAATTAAAGAGATTTAACTTGATTATCACTTCTCTTTTTTCCTATACAACTAGATAGTTTTCTTTAATCAGATGGTATACAAAGTTTAATACGAGGAGTTGATAATACATCAAGTCAACATTTTTAATTATTTATTCAGGTTTGTTTCAGTAATTTAACTGTATTTTTTATTTTTCCATTTGTTTATTGAATTTTATTATTTTAGTATACTACCTTATAAATAATTTCTATATAATTTTTGGAGATAGAAAATAAATTTTTAGAATAGAATATTGAAATGTGAATAAAATGTAAATCATTTAACATTTCAAAATTAGTAAATATAAATTAACTTTTTGCCCCATAGAGGCTTTGTTTGATATTTGTAATAATAATAAAAAAATTATAGTAAAGAATTTTGCAGGAAGAATATGTAGAATAAAAATTAAAGAAACAATGTCAATGTAAAAAAATTTATGTTTATACCCTCTTGAAAATGCTAAAAGTGAAGATTTTGACTTGATTGCTACCTCCACCCTAAAAAAAGCAATTTAAAATTGTGTATAATTCATTTTTTTTTTTTTTTTTTGGTAGATGTTGGTTGAACTAAGAACTTTAAATGAACTGTTGTTTTAAAGTTAAAAAAAAAAAAAATATTATCATCAACTGTAAATTTACCTCGTTTATTATTCAAATACCAACCAAAATATTTAAAAAATCCCGAGATATTCAAAATTCACCTTTCAATATTAAAGATTTAAAATATCTTTTTTTTTCATTTTTTACAATAATTGAATTACCTTTGAAGGTAAAAAGAAATTTGCCTTATTTTAAAGTCTTTTTAGTTTGTTTTTCTGTTTTTTTTTTTTTTTTTTTTATTTTTTCTATCTCGATAATACATAAGAAAGAAGAATAACCAAATGATCCTAATACCCTACAAAACAAAAACAAAAATAAAAAAAATAAAAAAATATCATTCTTTAAAAAAGAATTGTAAAATTTTCATTAAAAATTGGTTTAAATGTGAGTGAATAATCAAACAAAATTGAAATAAAAAATGTATTATTGTGTTTGCATATTTTTTTTCCATTTTTTAATAACTTTTATTTTTTTCAATGATTATTTTCCGAGATAAAAAAACATCCTAAAGTTGTAGATTTCTCTCTTTAGTTCGATTTCTTAAATCATTGAAAGAAACCTTCCAACTCAAAAACGATACAAATTTTATTCTTGTTCTTCTTTTTTGGAAAGTTCATATTTCAAACTGGAATTAAAATTAAATGAAAAAATGATTTGATTTTATTAAGAGATAATTATACCCTTAGGAACTTGATTGTTATTATATTATGAGAGTGTAATATTGGTAACTTAATACTATAAGAATATGGTTGATTTTCAAACCGCCATCTTCTCATGAAAATGTTTATTGATCTTAAAAATTTTCAGAAAATTAAGGATTATTATTAGGAAGACTTGTAACACATTGAAAACTTTCCTTTACAAACCAATGAAACAACAATAAAAAAAAAAAAACATAAAAAACCAAAGACAACTATTTTTAAAAAATTGAAAAAAAATTGATTTATTGGAAAGGAATAAAATAATTCCATAATTATTGAAATTAACAACAGCCAGAATCTTTTCTATTAAAATCTATGTCTGCATCTTCATCTTCATCATCACTTAAAGATATTTTTTTTTTAGTTGATTTTATTCCAGTTGACTAAATTAATAAATAAATGTTTATAAAAGGAATTATTTAGGCATAAAAGGATGACAATTGTGATGTTACAAATTTAGAAATGAAAAATAAAAAAGAATAGGTGAATAATTTAAGGTTGGATCATAAGATAAAAAAAATAATACAAAATAAAAAAGATTTGGAAAATTTACCTCCATTGAAAGATTTAATTCACCAGAAAGAACTTTATTATAAATATCTCGAGAGGTTGTCTGAAATGCCTATTCAAATTATAATCCAGGTTTTGGGTTGTTGATGGTTAAATTTTAAAAAAAAATAGGAAAGAGCGAAAAAAAAAAGGAAAAAATTAAAAACAGTTTTTTTGTTATTTGTTTTCAAGTAAATGAGTTTTTGGGGTTTAGTGTCAAGAAAGAAAATAAACAAACGAACAAAAAAAAAAAAGCAAGAAGAAGAGGAATAAGAAAAGTGATAAAAAGAGGATTGTTTTGATGTTTTGTTGTTTTGTGGTTTAAAAATTACCTTTTCAACATTTTCGGCAGTTTTAGCACTTGTTTCAAGAAACAACAAGCCATGTTCGTCTGCAAATTTTTGGCCTTCTTCTTTTTTGACTTCTCTTTTAAACCCGAGATCGCTTTTGTTTCCAATCAGCATAATTTGCAAATTGGGGCTTGAGTGCTCACGTGCATCCTTTAGCCAAGTCACCAAATGATCAAAGGTTTCTCTTCTTGTAATGTCGTAGACAATAAGCGCTCCTGCTGCTCCTCGGTAATAGCTTCTTGTTATAGAACGGAATGATTCTTGTCCGGCAGTGTCCTACAAAGTATGTGTGTTTTTTTTTTTTTATTAAATTGATTATTTGTAAATTTTAGAATTTCGTGAAGGAACAAAAATAGTCAGGGAAAAGAAGAAAAAAAAAAAAAAACTTTTTTTTTTTATTAAGAAACATAATTATAAATTTGCTGTCTTTTTTCACCTCATTGCTTAAAATACTTTTTTAAACGTTTGGTAAATTCTCAAAAGTGTTTCAAATTGACTTTAATTAAATTTCGATCTCATTAACCTTGGCTTGTAAAAGACCTAGTCAATAAAAAAAAGTTTTCAAAATCATTAGAAAGGAATTTTGAGATTTTAGTTTTAATATTTTTTGTTTTTTTTTCTTTTGTCTTTTTCGAGATAAGGGTATCCAATTTATTCTTATTTCTTCAAATTTCAAGAATGTTTAAGCATGTGTTGGATTTTAAAATAATTTTTGTTTTTTTTTTTTGAATTTTTCAAAAAAAGAAAAACAAAAAACAATTAAGAAGAGTATTGCATTTCGAAAAGTATGACAAAAAAAGTTGTAAAGATAGTACTGAAAATAGTTCTAATTGAAGTCTGTAATTGTATTAAAGATGTTTTTTAAAAACTGTTTTGTTACACTTTTTGAAAGTGACTCAATTTACGTTAATTATCTTTTCGGGATATTAAGTTTCGTAAAAAAAAAAAAAAAAAAAAAAAGTAAGATTTTATTTATTCCACAATTAATTTTGATTTAATTAGGATCCGTTTCATTCTCGAAATTGTTCAAAAGTAATGTACATATTCCAATTTTTGTTTTTTTTGCATTGCTATAAAATATCTTCAAAAATGAAAAAGAATAAAAGAAAAAGAAAAAAAAGAAAAAACAAACCCAAATCTGAAGCTTGATTTTTTTGTTTTCAATTTCAATTAAACGTGCCCCAAATTCAACACCAATAGTTAAATCATAAACGGCCTGGAATCTTTTATCTGTAAATTGTAATAATAAGCATGATTTCCCAACACCTGAGTCACCAATTATTACAAATTTGTAAAGGAAGTCACAATTATTCATCTTTGAAATCAAAAAAAAAAAAGAATTTTGTTTTTATGAAAAAAGGTTAAAAAATGAGAAGGAAAAAGTATTTTAAGTTTTCTCATCGAAAGCTAACCAAATGTTCTCCGAAAATCTAAAGGTTGGTCTTGAAAAAACCTTTGATAATATTTGAAGCCTAAAATAAATAAAATTTAGATTCTGATATCTGAAATTCAAATGGGAGAAATTTTCAGCTGATTGTGCACTTTTCAATACTTAAATCTTGGTTCTTTTGAGAACATATAGTTCTACCAATAAATCTGATAAAAAAGAACCTCAACAAATAAATAGAGATCTCAAACCACAACCTATTTCTTCACAAACTCCATTTAAAAAAGAAAGGAAAAGGAAGTGAAAATTTTTACCCATTTATTATTCAAATACCAGTATTGCTTGAATACCACAATTTCGAAATTTATGGGATTACTGCCACATTTCAATAAACAATATGGGTTATTTTTTTGTGTTTTCCAAGGATCTAGATTACTTTTCTCAAAATAAGACATCCAGAAAAGTTAAATATATGATTCAAAACAAAAAGCATGTTTTATTTTTTCTACAGGACCTATCCATCAATCGATCCAAGAAGCCAACAATAAACCCTAATTAAATATGGTATTGGTTTCTTAAAGTTCTTATATTTAAAAGAAAAGTCTAAAAAGGAAGGAAAAAATTGGAAAATGTATCTCAAAAAAAAGAGTGAATATTTTGTAGATTTATAAAAAATCAAAAAAAATTAAAAAAATGAGAAAATTACAAAAAATTTGGAACAAATTGCATTCATAATGTAAATTTCACTGAATATATCAAGATGCTTACCTCAAAAATTGATTAGAACTAAGGTCTACTATTTGATAGTAAATTAGATTTTACATTTTAAAAAGTTAAAAAAAACCTGGAACTAATGATTAAATATTTAAACATTAATTATTTTCTTTTGGCACATATTATTTTTATATCTGTACTTTTTGATCTAAAGTTAAAAGAAACACTTATTATAATTATCCTATCGTCAAACTTCAAGTATTGGGATGAAGTAGAACCCAATGGAAAATATTAAACAAATTAATAAACAAAGATTAAAAGGTCAAAGTAAAATTTCTTCAAAAATTATATTAATATTGCTTTAAATTCTAATGAAGGTTGGAAAATACAAGTATGTTTAAATAAAAATTGAATCTAATCAGAACAAACCTAGATTGACTATCAAAAGCATATTTACCAATAATCCAAGTGGCAATTCCTGAAATTTTGAAAATTTATTAATTCGCACCCAATAAGGGAATCATATTTCATAATTCAATTGAATAGTAAAATTTTCCCAAATTATATAAAAACAAACAAACAAAAAAAAAAAAAAAAACACTAAAAAACTGATAGAAAATGTATACTATTTTTTGGTGTCTGTGTATCAATATGAAAGAGAAAGGAATGATTGGAATGAATGTATTAAAAATAAATCAAGTAAAAAAAGAAAAATAGTCAATGCGATTAATAAAAAAGATGTAATCTCTCAAATATCTGGTTATTAACAATGATGACTTTTATGATTCTTCAAGGGATTTTTCATCAATATATCACATATTAAGACCAGATTAAAGTTATAAAACATCATTATTGAATGTATTTTGTCATTTTACTTCTTTATTCTTTTCTCTATACCCATTTATTTCCCCTTCTCTTCCCACATTTTCTTCTTCATTTCCCTTTGCAAAGAAATAAATATAAATACAAAAGTCATTTGTATTATTTCAAGGATCCGGCCCCAATTTTAAAAATTATTAAAATATTGAAAAAAAAGACATTTATTATTCCTATTTAGTAATAAATAAGAAAATTGTCTTTTTTAACTTTTTTTCTCCCCCCTTTTTGTTTTAAAAATTATTTTTCTTTTTGATTAAAAATATGAAATTTACCCCCATAAAATAAAATCAACCAAAAAATTAAACTAATAAAATGATTTTAATAGGTAACTTTTTTGTCAGAAGGTTGAGATAAGTTATTATATTATTTCGAATCTTATTATATACATATTTTATGCATTTAGGCTTAGTCGCCCTCCACTAGCACTTGTGTTTACAATATTTTTTCCACCTTTCCCAGAATTTTTATTACTAATATTTTTGTTTTTTTATTTATTTTATTTTAATTTTTTCGGTTACGGTGGGTAATGGTAAAAACATTAATAATAGGGAAGTTAGATCAAATTTCAATATATATATATATAAACTAAATTTCAAAAATAGGGGCAAATTGTCAATGAGAAAAAAATTATTTTATTGTTTTTTTATTTTTGAATAATAATGTATTTCACCAAAGAGTTTAGAGATAATAATCAACATAAATTAATAAATAAAAAGATAGTATAATCAATATATTATTTGAAAGATAAATGAAAAAAGAGAATAATAATAATTTTAAAGTTTGCCCGTAATTTTGATTTTTGGCTTATATATATATATATATATATATATATATATATATATATATATGTGTGTGTGTGTGTGTGTGTGTGTGTGTGTGTGTGTGTGTGTGTGTGTGTGTGTGTGTGTGTGTGTGTGTGTGTGTGTGTGTGTGTGTGTGTGTGTGTGTGTGTGTGTGTGTGTGTGTGTGTGTGTGTGTGTGTGTGTGTGTGTGTGTGTGTGTTATTCCTTCTGATTTTAATTTTTTGTGTTTCTACATCTTATGAATGGGTCTTATTGAGAAAAACCTATTAAAGATAATAATCAAATTAACATCAATGGTATTTCCAATAAAAAAATAAATGGTATGATCCCTCGAAATCATGAATATATAACAGCATTTAATTTAGTTCTAAATATCAATTTTTAAAGATACCTATATCTAGTAATTTAGTATCATTTTGCAAATTTCTAAGGAACTATACACACCAGTGTGAAAAGGTACAGAGAAAAAATTTATATGATATAAGTAAAGTAAAAAAAAAAAATGTGAAATAAGTGTTCCAGGATTATTTGAGATTTATATAATTAATTTATAATTTTGTTGTAATGCGAAAAGAGGCTATTTTTTTTGGTTTAAAAACTCAACAAATATTATATTTTCAAAAATTTAAATTTAGTAAAGATAAATAAAAAGTTAAATTGTAATCAAAATATGCATTTGATTTTTTACAATTATAATTTTAAATCAAAAAATTTGTTTCTTTTTCATTTTTTTGAACTTTTGAAACCGGAAAAGAATTATTTTTCTTTTTTACTTTCCTGTTTTAATATATTAGAATATTGATATTATTTGAAAGGGATGATATAATTATTTCAATTCTTTTTAATTCCGAAAAAAAAAAAAAAAAAAAAAATAATTAAAAAATGCAAAAATAAACTTTATTTCATAGTTACAATATAAACTAGAAAATAATTTTTAATTATTTTTCAAATCTTGATATCAAAATTCCACACTTCTAATTTAAAGAATAATTATATATTTTTTTATCTCTTCATGAAACTTTATATACTCGGGGATATTATATCTAATTATTTTCCCAGAATTTATTTTTGAAGAATAGTTAGTGATTTTTTTTTATTTTTTATATCAATTTTGAAGTTTGAAACCGAGATTTAGTGGTTGTGAAATAGGTAAAACTACTAAATTTTTATTCCATTTCTATTTTATTTGTATATCAATACCTTCTACTGGGTTTGAAATATTCACTTTTTCCTTCTGAAATTTAAAAAAAAAGAAACTTTCTCTGTTTCAATTTTTTTTTTTTTTTTTTGAATCAATATATCGACACTAGACTTTGAATTGTAGATTTTGTCTTTATTATTTTTTTTTTTTCAAATTTATTAAAAACTATTATTTTTTTGTCTTTTATCTTTTCTTCAATCTTTTTTCCTTTCTTTTTTTTATGAGCTAATACAAATGGTTATAAAAAAGTTTATTTTATAAGAAAAATCTTAAGAAGTTTAAAAAAAAACAATAAAATTCATTGTATATAACCTTTTTTATTAATCAAGTTTTCTTCAAAGAATGTTCTACTTGACAACTTTATAATTTGTTGGTATATTCACAGCTGAACGAAAAAATTGATAGTGATACTTTTTGACCATTCAATAATTTTTCAAAATTTCATGATCACATTTACAATTTACTAAAAGAAAAGTATTTTTTTTATTTACTTTGGGAGTATTTAATGGGTATTTGTTTTTTTTTCTCTGAATCTACAAATAATTTCCAGTAGATGTTAAAAACTCAAATATTGGTTACTAGAATCCTTATACCAACCCTTTGAATTTTTTTCGATAATTGAAAGAAAATCAAACCTCAAAAAATTCGAAACAAAGAGTATTTATTTTCACATTTTTGATTAAAATTTCATCAATATCTGACACTTTCTTGATAAAGTTTGGATTTCCTCAAGTCCCAGTACCAACCTAAAAGCAAAAAATGTCCTTTTTTTTTTCAATCTCGGATTACATTAACCCCGTGAATAAAAGGACAACCGAAATGTAAATATGATTAGTATTCAAACATAGCCAAGCATTTTAGTTCAAAACTTGAAATTTGCTATATTCCAAAAAAGTTATTTTTAAAAAAATAACAAAAAAAAATGGACTGTATTTTGTTTTTATAGTGTAACTAGGGCTTGAACGATCTTTAAAAAAGTTTATTTTGCAGTAACCAATAAAAGACAAAGGAAGTTTCAGATCAAACAATTGACACTCAAAATAATGAAGCTTAACAGCATATGCAAGATATTATTTTTTCTTGTTTCCTTCTCCCCTGGACCTTAAATAGTTTGAAACTTTTTAAAAAAAACAGAAGAAAATCACTGAAATTATAATTTTTTCTCTTTATGGATCAATTGCCTAAAAATCGAGAATTAATAAACATGTTCAAAAGTTTAAAAATCAAAAGAAAAATAATCAGTTGAAGAGACTATCATTTGTTTTCCAAACAAGGTCTCTTTGGTGAACATTGTTGTTATCAAGAATAAAAAATATTTTTTAAATAATATTTTTTGTGTCCCAAACCTTTTCGAAAATTACAACAAATTGGTTTGTCCATGTGTAACAAAAACAAGATATTTTTTAGGAGTGGCTTGAATAATGTCAAATCACAAAAAAGGCTTGAAGAGGGAATGTTTTTTTGTGCAAATTTTTCAAAACTTTTTCATTTTTTCCTCTTTTCATATTTTAATTCATTTAATTGATTTCACAAAAATTTGTTTTTTTAAATTCACAAAAACACTCTTCTTCAAATTGGATAACTTTAAATGAGTAAGAATTTACTTTTAGTCTTTTGTCTTTAACGCGATTCCATTTAAATTTTCAAAAATAAACAAAAAACAAAAAAAAATCAATTTAATTTTGTGTATTGGAACCAATTCTAGCTAATTCTCAAACGAAAAAGTCACAAAAGAGTATTAAAGATTTTGAAATTGGCGAGCCTATAGGAAGGGGTGCCTTTGGGGATGTTTCTATTTTAACAGATAAGCAAACAAGGGAGAAATTTGCTGTGAAAATATTGAATAAGCAATTTATCGAAAAGATGAAAAAACAAAGATATGTCGAAACAGAAAAAGAGGTGTTAAAGCTTCTTGACCATCCCAATATTATAAAAATTATTTATGAATTCGAAGATGAAGAAAATTTGTGTATGTGTTTCCTTTCTTTTTTTCCCATTATTTGTTTTGATTCTTTTTTGAAAATAATAATTTGTCAAAAATTGAGTTTTTCTTTTTGGTTGCGAACTTTGAAAAAAAATGAATGTTTTTTGATCTGTCACTTTAAAAAACACGAAAAAACAAACAAACCATCTTAATCTTCTTGTCAAACAAACCATTCTTCTTATCAAACAAATAACAAACAACAAATCTCAAATAACAAACAAAAAACAATTCTCAAACAACAAACAAATAACATAAACAAAAAAAATTCAATTCTGCAACAATTTCCAAAAATCCGAAAAAAAAAAAAAATAACAAAAAACAAACGCATTCAACAATAAATGAAAACAAATTTTAAAGACATTGTAAATGAGCTGTGTTCAAAAGGAGATCTTTATGAAATTATAAGGAAATATGGATCAATAAATTTAAAAGGAAGTAAATTCATTCTTGCTGAAATCTTATCAGCACTAGAACACATTCACTCACAGAGCATTATCCATCGCGATCTTAAGCCAGAAAATATTTTACTAAACGAAACAAACCACGTCAAAATAATCGATTTTGGTACATCAAAATTCCTTCAAGAAAACCAGCAAGAAAAAGGTAAAATATTTCTATTTTTCTTCTTTTCAGAGAAATCATCACTATTTTAATTAATTTACTGTTCAAAGTCAATCTTTTGGACACTGGTTTTGAATATTTCAATTCATACTCGATCGACGATTTCATTTAATTTGGAAACAGGCATTTACTTTTTCTTCAAAATCTGTTCTAAAAATTAATTTCAATCATCAAAAAAATAACCAAAACAACCGAGCCATGTTAAGCATTTAGCCTCTTTCCATTAATTAAGAAAGCAACACAGCCATTGCGAAAACAAAGCAAAATATGCTTTTTTATTGTAAACATTAAGATGATCATAGAAACTTGAAACAGAAAAGTTATTTTGATTAAAAAATTCCTTTTAAAAAAGCTTGACATTAAATTTTTTTTAATAAAAAACGAAAAGAAGTTTGATTGACGTTGATCACCCATTTTATAGATACTGTTTGTTGCAGAATAAGAGGAACAATATTTTCATTTGGCTTTCCCTAAAAAAGTTTTTTCAAGATCAAAGCCAAGGAAAATTGAAATTATTTAATTCCACAAATCTGTTGTTTCCAGTTTTCTTTTAGAATTGGGGACTTCTTTTAGAATTGGGGACTTTGATCTTGAAAAAACTTTTTTAGGGAAATCTGAATGAAAATTTTGTTCCTTTTATTTTAAAATTAACAGTATTTTTGAAATACTTTTTTGGTCAGGCTTTATATTAAAATGCCTAGAAATGAAAAAAAATGAGTATTAAAGATAAAACCAAGTGTTTGTCAAAATAACAGTTTTTATATTCTTATGTTTATGATAAGAATAAAATAAAAACAAAATCTTGCAATTTATGCAGAAAATATTTAAACCTATATACAAATTGAAGATATTGATCATTTTTTATCGGACTGCCTATTTTATAAAGAAAATCGAACAATTTGTATTAAAGAATTAATTCAAATTAACAAAAATAATAAGAATAATATCTTTGATATTATTCAGAATAAAGACTCATAATTTATCTTGTAATTAGTTAATGATAAAGAAAATTATGATTCTTTATTAAAATTTCTAAACAAAAATTTAGAAATTAGGGAAGTGCCGTAGAGTGTCTAAATAATCTTGAGGTTTTTTGTTTTATTTGTTAAGTGTTCTAGGTTTTTTTTGAGGTTTTCTATTTTATTTGTGAAGTTTTCTAGGTTTTTTTGAGGTTTTCTATTTTATATGTAAAATCAATAGATTTTCCAAATAAATAGAAAACTCAAGAAAATTTCTATAATGTATAACCACGTTTTTCCAGGATTCAAAAGAATGGAGTAAAATCAAAGATTTTTTTTTTTATTTCTTAAATTAAAAAAAACCTAACGGTGCAAGAGGAAATTAATTTCCTCCCTTCAAATTTAACAAAAAAATAAAATAAAAGTTTTTACTATACTTTCAAATAAAGAAGTTTATCTTTGATTAGTTAATCATTATCAAAAAATTGTTGAACAAAATAACCATTTTTGAGATCAAGAAAATTACGATTTGGATCTAAAAATATATTGCCATTTTACAAGTAAAAAATGAAAATTTTTATTTTATAAAGTCATTTTAAAAAAGTGAGTACTTTTTTTTTTTTATGAGATTAAAAACTTTTTCTAAACTTTTCTGTTTTAATATGGTGAAAAATTTTTTTAAAAAAAGAACTTTTCTTCAAACTCCAACCCCTACATCACATTTAAAGGTTGATCCCTCACTTTTATTAAAATAAAAAACTTTAAAAATTTTTTAATTCTGAAAAAGCATTCACTTTTTTAAAATAGAAAACTTTAAAAGTCATCATATTTTTAAAACGGCTGTATTCCAAATTATTTTACTTGCGCTCTAATTGTTAATTGAAAAAATAAAAAAATCTCACAAAAGGAATTAAAAATAAAAATTTCAGAGATTTCATTTGGCTCTTCCTTATTGAACTTTGAGATCAAATTTATATTTTTTTAATTCAAAATTAACAGTAAAAGAAGATCTATTGATGGCTTTATTAATTTTGGTTGGTAACAAAATATTGGATTAGATTCTTCTGAGTTAAGTACTGCTGTGTAAAAAAATTGTGGAATGATAAAAAATGCGAAAAACTTTTTTTTGTGAAATCTTTAACGTTCTACAATATATTTTACACAAAATTTTAGTTTCGTCTTTAATTGAAAGAAAATTTGTTTCAGTTAAACGGACCCCAGCATTTTTTTTTCCAAATATCAATTATTTTTTATAATTGATCTTTGAAGAACAAATAAGAATTAAGAAGAATAATACACATCAAAGAATAGTTGGTACCTGTATGAAGTAAAACTAAAAAATCAATAGATTTTCTCGAAAATAGAAAAAACCAAATTCTTAGTGAAAACCATTTGAGAAAAGCAACAATGTTCAATTTGATCTTGAATAGAAGATCCAAATAAAATCCCAATAGAAATAAATATGATTTCTATACAATCATTTTTACTGTTTCAGTAACATTAGAATAACACTTTTTTACCTAGTGACTTTAGGATCTTACAATTAATGAAAAAAAAAAATTTTCGAATTATTACAAAATAAAAAAAAATCGAAAAAAAAAAATGTGAGCAAAATGTGAAAAAATGATTTCAATTTTGAAAATTTCCAAAATAAATTTTTGCTTCTATTATCGATTCAAACCCTTTAGAAACATGTAAATCACTCCCTACAATTGGACTCCTTTGACTGGAAAATGGCTTATATATTCATTTTAAGATTTCTGTAATTTCATTTAAACTTAAATTTTAAAAGCTGCTTTTCACTGTTTTTATACAACAGTAAACTTGAAACTAAGAAAATAATTGATTGTAAGAAAATAATTGATTGGATTTGAAAATTTTTAGATCAATTTTTTGAATTAATTCATTTAACATAATGACAAAAAAATGGTTGATATTTAATACTGATATTTAATTTTTTAAATATTGAAAAAAAAATCATCATCTCTTTTACACTTTTATTAATTAATTGACTCAAAAAAAGTAAAAAAATTAAAGATAAATAAAGAAAAATATTTGCAAAAGCATATTATTTGGTATGAGTAATATTTTCAACAATAAATAAGATTTTTACATGAATTAAAATTTTGTAATTATTTTTTTTTTTTTATCATTAAAAATGAAAAACAACAAGTAAATGAAAAATTCATCAAAACATCTCTTTTATTACACCCCATGAGAAATTTTTTTTAACTTTTTTCAAAGATCAATTCAAAAAAGATATTGTATAACAAGAAGAATATTTTATCAATATGGCTTTTAATGCACTTAATTGATATAAATTCAAAAAAAAAAAAAACTATGTTGATTTTTTAAGGTTTGAGTTATTTTTTTTAGTAATTTTATATCAAAATGTTATTATTCCAGTCTCTTTTAAAATATTGTTATTTTTGGAATTAAACACTAAAATTAGTTACATTTAAATTTCATAAAAATCATTTAAATCCAAAAAATACAGTTAGATTTTCTTGAATTTTCTATTTATGAATAAAATCAATTACCATTTTCAGAATAAATCATCACACCCAATGAAACTGCAGTTATGCTGTTGTAAATACAATGAAGTGTTAAGTGTGCATACCTTTTTTCAGAATTCAAAAGAATTGGGTAAAATCTTTGATTTTAACTATATTCTTTTAAAATTATGGAAAATGTAAAATGTAACGATATTTTTCTTGATGTTTTCTGTTTTGTTCTGGAAATTATTGAATATTCAGAATAAACTAAAAATTCGAAAAACGTTTATTGCAATTTTCTTTAATTTCAGTTTGAGTTGAGATGATCTATTGATCTTCGAATCAAAACTGAAACATTAGAAAGCCTAACATAGTTTTTTCTTTAAATTTTCTGTTTTAATTTCAAGATCAATAAATTTCCAGAATAAACCAAAGACAAGAAAAAAATCTAAAAATAGTAAGAGAATCTTTGCTCTCTCCCATCACAATAAATAAATTAAATTAATCATTCATTTTTTCAATCAGTCTTCCAAATAAAAGTAAATAAGGATAATGAATTTAAATAAACGAAAGGAATCAATGATAACTGAATAATTGAGCCTTGTAATTTTAAAAATAATGAAAGTAAAATACAAAATAAAAGAATAATAATTCAACATTTTTCTGAATTATAATAATCATAAAATCGAACAATCTAATAAACAAAATCGAACAATCGAACAAAAACAAAAAAAAAAAATAAAAATAAATTAATCAAAAAATATTTTTAAATATTTTATAGTGAGCTCTGGATCATTTTGTGGAACTGCGGAATATGTTTCACCAGAAATGCTAAAAGAAAAAATAGCAACTAAGGAAAGTGATCTTTGGGCATTTGGATGTATAGTCTATCAATTATTTGCCGGGAGGCCACCATTTCGATCATCAAATGAATTTAAAGTCTTTCAAAAAATTTTAAAAAGAGAATTTTCATTCCCAAGAGGATTTCCCCAACCAGCAAAGGACTTAGTTTCCAAATTGATCGTAATTAACCCGCAAAAACGATTAGGTGCAGGCTCTGATTTTGAATCTATTAAAAATCATCTATTTTTTGAAGGTATCTCCTTTAAGAATTTGCATAAAATGAAGGCGCCACGATTACAGCCACATTTACCAACCCTTGAGATGACAAACCCCGAAAGGGAGAAAGAAAAAAAAAAGGAGAAAATATTACGAAATAACCTTGAGAAGAAAAAAAAAATCGGAATTTCAAATTCTGGTGGGAATAATAACGATAATCTTAATCGTAGTTCTGAAGATAATTTAAATAAAGATGATGAATTGGAAAAGGGGAAGGGGAAGGGGAAGGAAAAAAAGAAAGAAAACGAAGAAAACGAAGTAGAAGAATCCGAGTATCAAGGAATTGATCCCATGCGTGTGAGACTTTTAAAAGAGCAAAAAAAAAGAATAGCATGGACTAAATTCCTTGTGCCTAATGAACTAATAATCGAGCTTGGTTTGGTTAGCAAAAAACAGGGGTTATTCCAACGCAAAATGCAACTTTTGTTAACCGATTTCCCTAGATTCATTTATTTTGATCCCAAAAAGATGGTTAAAAAGGGAGAAATTGGTTGGTCATCAGGTATTAAAGTTGAAATAATTAATTTAAAAAAATTTTCTGTAACAACAGTAAGATTTTTTTTTTTTTTTTTTTTAAAATCAAATAAAAACAAAAACAAATTATTACATTTAAAAAAAATAGTAATTAAATTAATATTTATAAAATCTTATTATATTTTTTCTTTTTCTCTTTTCCTCTCTAACGTTTCGCTTTCCTTTTTCTTTCTATATCTATTTTTATTTCTATTTTTATTTCTATTTCTATTTCTATTTCTTTCCTTTAAAATCATTATTATTGATTTTTTTTTTATATACAAAACAAAAGTTAAAAAAGACATATGTTATTGAAGATCTAGAAGGCAATTCTCAAAAATGGAAAGATGCAGTTGAAAGAATCGTGGAAAGTGAAAAGGTTAATCTTGAAAGTCGGAAGATGGAAGAATTAATTAATCTTCCTGATGAAGAATCAACAACTGATTCAGATTAAATTTTCTGAAATGCATCTAGCTGGATGAATATATTAACAAACAAATTAATGGGGAACAATTTAAAGAAACATATACCCATTAAACAAAGAATGCTCCTTTAACAATCCAATTTATATTGTGTTTTTTTTTTGAAGGATTTTTTTTGTTTATTAAACTCTAATCGTTTTCAATTTATTTATAGATGAATAATAACTTGTAATTTTTTTTAAAATCATCTTTTTTAAAACATACTTATTTTTCTCTGATTTTCTTTTTTCAAAATAGTTGAAAAAAAAAAACAAACAAATAAAAAAATAAAAAAAATAAAAAAGGTGAAAATATTATTTCACTTTTTTTTTATATCAATAAATAATATATTATTATTTTAATCTTTATGTTTCCTTTTTTTTTTTTCATAAAAAAATAAAAATGTTTTTTTTTCTTTTTCTTTAATCTTTAACAATATTTTGAATATTTTATTTATTTTTTAACAAGTCTTAAATTTCATGTTTTTTCTATTTCATCTGTAGGATTTCCAATTATCATAACTATAAAAATAATTTCTTCATTTTTTCTTGAAAAACATGTATTAATTGTTATTTAAATGGGAAATCAAGTATTTCATTAAGCGAAGTCTAAACTCCATTCTATAAATTGGACACATACCCAAAATCAACAACAAAAATAAAAAATAACTTAATTTATTGGATTTAACCAAAATTTATACTAAATACGGTTGAATTTAATGGGTATAAATGTTTTGATATATAATATTTTTTTTCAACTATAAGAAAAAATTAAAAAACGAAAATTGAAATTTCTCAGTTTTCAAAATAATGAAACGAGATAAAAAAAAAATGTATTGCCAAATTTATTGAAATGTTATCAACAATTATTTATAGATCAACTAATTATATAATATCAATTAATCGTATCTAATTTTTCTATTCAAGAAAAATCAAATTTTACTTTCTATAAATGGCTGGAAACAATTTAGACGATCAACAAAAGATAATATGTATTTTAGGGGGGTGAAAATAAAGTATATAAGACTAAATATGATTAAAATAGTTCTGATAATCAAAATTAATATAACTTTTGAAGTAAAAAAAAAGAATTTTAATCCTTTCAGAGCATTTAACTTTATCCAAATTTTTGCAATTTAGTTTTTTTTACAAATTTTTAACTTACATAGAATAATAAAGTATATATATATATATATATATGAAACTAAACTCCAAATCAAAATTTTTAACCCACTAAAGGTCAATTTTTGAAAAAAAAAAAAAAAAAACTTATTTAATCAATTCTAGAAGAAATATCAAATTAAACCCATTCAATAATAGAAAGTTAGTAATTATTTATAAATTACAATACCATTAAAACAAAAAATAAATAATTATTAATACTAATAAATCAGGGGTATGTAAAAAATTTTCATAGAGAAAAACAAAAAAATACATTGGTAAATATTTTTAAATTTCGTAAAGGGATATCTATCAATCAAATGGTTAGATATAACTAACTAATTTTATTTGAGTTCTTCTATTTGGAACAACTTGACTTTAACCTAATATCAATGGTTGAAAAAAATTTTGATCGAACGAAACAAATTACGTAATTCAAACAACGAAATGAAAAGAAAAACTAAAAGATGAAAAAATGATTTTCATATTTCACAAAAATCAAAATTATCTCCAAATTCAATGAAATTGTATTATTTTGAACTGTTGTAATGATGTGTGGAAAATTTTGAATTATTGTTTAGTTATAACATCAATTCGTGAAAATAATTTCTAAAAATAATTTTGAGTTAATTAATTGATTTTTTTTTGAAATATAAATTTTTTTAACAAATATTTCTTGAGACAAATCTAAGAATGATATTTTTCAACTTTGAAGTCTAAACATTGGTGAGTTTTGGTTTAAATTTGTTGTAAAATACAGATTTTTATTCTAGCAATCTTAATTGTTTTCTATACAATAGATCCTATTTAATTTGTTGATTTTAGCAAACAGGGCATTGACTAATTGAGATTATAGAGATTTTGAAACAAAAATACTGTTTACCTTCAATTTCTCCATACTTGAATTTTTGGTTTCTAGTTGGTAGAAACTAATCCCTTAACAAAGAAAAAAAATCATAGTTAATAGATTTACAAGAAAGTGATTCAGACAACTTTTCCAATGAAAACAGAAATAGGTAATAGTTAAAGCTAGGGACATTTGTCCTTAAAAAGGTAAAAAAACAAAAATATGGAATAATTTTTTTCTGTTCCACAATCATAAAGACTGAAAAAAATACTTTCAATTTTAAAAAGCCTAACAAAGTAGACTAAAAAAGGAAAGGTTCTCAATTGTCCAATAAAATGAAAAAGAATAAGAAAACAAATCAAAGAAAAAATCTCAAAATTTGTTTAGAAAACCCAACAAACAATCATTTTTTTTCTTCTTTTAATCAAACCACAAAAATCAAAAATGACTTCCTCAAGCGTTTGTTTAATTTCCTTTTCTGTACTTACGGATTTAAAACAAAGGAGTGTTTATATTTAATGATGAAAATCGGATTTTCCAATACATTTATCTTCTGGTTTCTTTTGAAAACCAAAAATTATAAAAAAAAAAAAAAAAAAAATAGACTTGGACTATTGTTGGTGTTCCTTTAATTGCAAGCAGTCTGGAAAGGAAAAACGAAAGAGAAAAGGTTTGGGACAAAGGGTATTATGTTGTTAAAAACAGTAATCTTTATTGTTTTGAAACTAAAAATGTAAATATTCTTTTTTTCTTTTAAAAATTATTCTTTTTCTCAAATTTTTCTTTTTTTTTTTTTCTTTTTTTTTAATTGGAACTTTTGGACTTTTGAAAAAAGAAAAAAAAGAATACTGTGTTAAATTTCAAACTAATTTTGAACTCACAAAAATCGGTTTAATTTTAATTTACGTTTTCCCTTTTTTGGTTGTTTCAATTCTGATTTTTTACAAGAGAAGGAATAATTTTTGTTTTTTTTTTTTTCATTCCAACAAGATAAAATATTCCAAGCTTTTTTCTTTGCTCAAATTAAATTGAAAAAAATGCCACTAACCACAATTGTGTTGTACAACTCTTTCAATTTTTCAAAAATTTCAAAAATTACAAGACTTGTCTTAAAATCGAATTCTTTTTCCTCATTCCTTTTTGAAAAACAAAAAAACTAAAACAAATCACTTTTTCTCTCAATCTTTTCAAAATTTGCAAAAACGAACGCACCAAAACAGTCCAAAACCCCACATTTAGAATTTCCGTTGTATGGTTCAATTTTAAGAGAAGAGCCCGACAATGAAGAAAAAAAATATGTGTTTTACATTGTTCCATCTGAAATCAAAGATCGAGGAAACTCACGATTGTTGTTGAATGCCAAATCTAAAATCCACTTGGATCGATGGCTAAAAGTTTTGAAAAAAGAAAGCAAAAGAAAGCCCTACACAAGTGTCTTTGGCTCGCCACTAAGCTATGGGCAATCCTTAAGAACCGACGAGGGGAGCTATGGGCTATTACCATTGATTTTAAAGGAAACGATTGCCTTTTTAGTGAGCCATGAAGAGATTCTCCAAAAGGAAGGGCTCTTCGATGAAGAGAATTTCAACATAGATCGAGTCAACGAACTGGCAGAGATGGGCTCGTCTGGGAAATCATTAGAAAGCACTTTCAATTCGGAAAAGAACCCATTCTGCGTTTCAGGGTTGCTATTGAAGTATTTGAAGGATTTGCCCGAGCCACTTTTAACCTACGATCTCTTTTTCGATTTCAAAAGGGCGCTGACGTGTCCATACAAGTACAAATCCTCGCTGGTCTTGAGGAGTGTGATTAACAGGCTACCACCAATCAATTATGAGGTTATCAAATATTTGACACAGTTTTTCCTCGCTTTGTCTTCAAATTCAGCACAGAACAAAATGAATGTTTCAAGCATCGCAAGAGTATTTGGCCCAACTGTTTTGGCAAGAGAATCTGGAGACATTTTCAAAAACAGCGAGGATTTCTATTTGCAATGCGAAATCCTGACCCTGTTGTTGGACAAATTTTCTGTAATCTTTTCAGAGGACATAATGAGCAAAATGGAACCCTACAGAAAGGAAATCAGCAGCCAATTCTTTGTTAAGGCAATCTGCGATTACACGGGGCAATCGGAAAAGCAATTGTCCTTTGTCAAGGGCGATATCATAATGGTCTTGACAACAGAGAAATCTGGGTGGTGGGCCGGAAGGCTAAATGAGAAAATTGGGATCTTCCCTTCGTCTTATACCAAAGTTTATTCTCCACAGAATAGAGAAATTACCACTTTAGCTCTTGGTGATTTGATTCCAAACGAAATATCCATTGGTGAAATTCGAAAAATGAATGTTCAACTAATTGAAGACTTGAAAACTTTCAAGCAAAAAAGTGGCTTTTTGGCAAGAAATGCTCTTGAAAATTTGCTTGAAAAATTAATAGACCAATTAAAAATGTTAAAATTGCAAGTTGCAATGGAAGCTACAGAAAGAATGGAATTGGAAAAGCTTTTACAAATGAAAAAAAAAAATTAATTTGTCTTTTAATTATTTTTTTTTTATTTTATTTTTTTAAAAATAAAATAATTTTTCATTCTCTTTGTTTACGTTTATATTTTTTAACTGAGAATAAAATAATATTTTTTAATTTTTTGGTTTTTTTTAATAAATAGATTTTTTTTATAGAAAATAATCAATATATAAAAGATTGGAAAATTTAATGACAAACTATTTTTCAAAAATGTTAACTCACTTTATATTCTTTTTGGAAGTGGTTTTGTTAGCTTTTATTCCATATTCTTCTCAAAATCAATTTACCATTTCTCAGATCAAGATCATTTTTTACTAATTTCAGATCAAAATGATTCTTTGTTAATTAGGTAATATTTTTTTTTATTTTTAAGCTTCTTTTCTTTTATTTGATTCTTTTTTTTTTTCTTTTTCTTTTTCTTTTTTTTTTTTAGCTTTCTTTTTCAGACCAATTTTTTTCTTTTCTTTTTTGTTTTTTTTTTATTTTCTTTTTTTATGATATTTTTTTTTTAAGAAGAACAAGCCTAGAGAAAAAACCTGATATTTTAGAAAAGATAATTAGACATTAAAAAAAAATTGAGACTTTGAAATTTCTTTTGAAAAGTTTATATTTTTATAATCAAAAAATCTTCTTGGTGATCTTTTTTAATGTGATAGTCCAGAAAAAAAATAGATAAAATTTTACTTTTAAAAATAGTTACTCACTTTTTTTTTAGTTTTTGATTTTATTTTTATTTTTTTTAATTTTTGTAAATATTAGGTTTTTATATGTTTAAAATAATTTATAATTGAATTGATGATAATATTCAATAATTAATTGATCTTAAATCATAATGAATAAATATTTTTTAATTTATTATTTCAGACAAGTCACAATTTTTGAAATGGAATTTATTTATCAAAAAAATCCAGAACAATATTTTTTTTTTGTAGCATAAAATCTTTTACTTTTCGTAATTTTTTTAATTTAAAATAGTGGAAAATATTTATAAATTTTGTATAATATCAACTTGATGGCTTAAAATTCATGATCTTCATAAACAATATAAAGTTTGATTTACATGTAATTATGATAAATAAAATTGAATTGTAACGTTAATTCATCCATTTATTTAAAATAGGGAACTTAATATTTTTAATTTGTAACTTTACATACTTAATATTTCATCTATAGTTGTATAATATGAACGATGTCCATAGTGAGTTTGATATTATAAAATATATCAAATCTTATTTCTTAAAAATAGTTAAAAAATGAAAATAATATTTTAATAAAATGGAAAAAGAGGGTAAGATTTATTTTTGAGAACTATAATACCAATTTTTATTTAAATTGAAATAAATATTAAAATTCATCTAGGTAGCTCAAATAAAAAAAAACACAATAGAGGGAAATTTCATTTTTATTTTTTAATCTCACAGATTATTATAATTTTTCATTGTTTATTTTTTTTTATATGAAAAATATCAGGTTATTTTAATTCTTTTATTTAATATTAAATTTTTAGATTTGAGATTTGTTTTTATTGTTTCATTTTTGTGATAAAAAAACTGTTTGTGTAAAAGGGGGAAATCAAATCGAGTTTTCAAAAAAATTGTAACACATGATTTGTAATTCGAAAACTAATATCAAAGATAATAAAAGGGGAATTTGTGACCAATGGTTTGTCATGGAAATTATTTTTAATTGTATTCTTTTCAATTATAAAGGGTTTAATTTGGTTTTTTATTAACTATAATAAATATAAAGGTTCTTGTATTTTTTTATTTTTATTTCTCTATTGAAAAATTAACAAATATTATGACAAGAAAAAAGATAAAAAAAACAATTTATGATCTTTTAAAATTTTGATTTTAAACTTCCTTTATCAACTTTTGCTTTTTTAATATCATTATTTGTTATATATATATATAATAAAAAATGTATAAAATAATTCAAAAATAGTATTTTTTACCAAATCTTATTTGAAAGCAAAAACAAAGTTTTATTGGAAAACTATTATACTTGATAATTTCAAAATTACTCTAATATCAACTATTTATAAAATCAGATGATAATAACAAGATATAATATCGAAAATTTTTCAATCATTAATGAATATTATATGTTTATTTAGTATTAATTTGAATGTAAATAAAATTATTAAGAAAATAATTTATATTTATTTTTTTTTTTTTGAAATATTGTCATTAATATATTTTTAAATTAATTAATCAAAATACACTTATTCATTCAATTAATACACCCACTTAAAATAATATTATCAGTCTATGTATAAAAATACTCTTAAAATTTTTTTAATTGAATATAATATAAATTATCATAATTTTTTGAAAATAACTTGAATTTCCTTTTATATTGGGATATATTTTGTTGTTTTTTTGAAAATAAAAATAACAAATTATAACCATTTTTCGATTTTTTCCCTCCTAAATTTTTTTAATTTGGTGTAATAGTTGTAAAGTATATTGGCCATGTGGTTATATTCGGTTCCGCTTTTAAGGTACAAACTTTCAACGAAATTTAAGGCAGGAAAATCTTAAATTAATACTACATTTTTTGGAATTTTTTATTTCTCAAATTATTTTATAATAATCCAAATTTTGTGCTTTAATTTGATTTTTTTTTTGTCCATAAATTCTGTTGTTAGTTTAAGCCTTAAATATAGGAGACTGTTATACCAAAATTATGAACCTCTAAAGTATGTGTAACTTGAAAATAAAAAGGAAAAAAAATCACAAAAATATCATAATTTAAAAAAAAACAGATCAAAAAGAAAACAGAATAGAAAGAAATTTAAAAAGCTACATCTTATCTTAAATTCAAGGATCAATAATTAAACTAAATTAAATTAATTATGGGTATGGTGGTAATAATTTTCATGTGTTCTTAATTAAGCTAATTGCCTTGTATTTTTATAATTTTTAACAGGTTGTTTATTGTTTGTTTTATATTTTTTATTTATTTTTCTTTTCTTTTTTTTTTCTTTTTGTCTTTACCTTTTGATCAATTTGTATTTTAACTTGGTTTTTTCACTATTATAATAATTTTCTCCATTTTCCATTAATCTTCTCAATGATATTTTTCAATTATTTAAAAAAAAAAAAAAAAAAAGATACTATTTGATTGATAATATTGTTAAAGTTATAATGGAAATAAAAATCACTAAATAAAATTTGGTAGTTCTGACAAACTAAAGGAATGTTCTCTCCTTTGATATTATCTCTCTTACATTTGTAAAAAAAAAAAAAATTTTTTTTAATAAGAAAATTAAGAGAAATATAAATTTTATTGATGGATGTGTATTACTTATATATATATATATATATATATATAATCAATTGGAATTAAATAAACAAATTATTTTTCATCATTTGTTTATTAATTAATAAAATAAAAAGATATAATTGTTGTAAAAAAAAATAAAATGTGTTATTTGTAAAAAAAAAAAAAAAATGAAAAAGTAGAAATATTGTATCATCTTTCTCAAAAATTAAATAAAAGAAAATAAATAAATAAAAACTTTCTAAAATTAATTGTAATTACTGAATGAAAATAATTTTGTACTTGAAGAGGGGTGTTGAAATCAATCATGATCAGTAAAAGAATTAAATCATTCATTTATAATTTTTTAAAATACCTATACCTATATATATATATATATATATATATATATATATTTAAAATTTAGTATTTTTAAAGAATAATAAATATAAATCGAACAATTGTAATTTTTGGAATTTTTTTTTTTTTTTTTTTTTCAAAAAATTAAAAATTGAAATGATAAAGTATTATTTAATAATTTTTTTTCTCCTAATTTTTGTGAATTTCCTGGGCTTTTTTTTAATATTATTTAAATTAACAAGGGGTTCGCATGCTGAACACGTACCGTTTGAATAATGTATATTTCTTTTTCTGGATTCATTTAAATTGAGCTTAAATTTTACTGGTTTTCCAATAACCCTTTTTCGTGATTTGGTTTTTTGGTTTAATTTTGAAGTGAGGGGAATTCGTTTGGTAGTTGATTTTGTGTATTTCAATACCAAATCTTTGGTATTTAAATTCTTTTGTAAATTTAATTTTGATACAGATCTTAAATTTGAATTTGGAATTTTTTTTTTATTTAATAATTTTTTTTTCTTTCGTTTAGTCTTTTTTTTCTCATTCGTTGTAAAAATAGGGAATTTTTGAGTTGATAAGTTGTGTTCTGTGGTTGGTGGTGATTTTGGTGGTGGTGATGATGATGATGATGATGATGGCATGGTTTGTCTAGATTGTACAGATAGAATGGGTGGCATTGGGGTGATTCTTAATAAATCTGAAATTTGTAAAGGCTTCAATGTGGACTTTATTGGGGTATTGCCAGTTGGTTGATATTGTTGTAAAGGTGTCAATGAGTGGATCTTTTGTTTAATTTTGTCAATGTATACAAAATGTTTTTTGAATTGATCCTGTGAATTTTTTTTTTCATTTGAGAGTATATTTTGAGACTTTTTGATATTTTGGGAAATGTTTTCCATTTTTGATTGAATTTGTTTTTGCTTTTCGTTTATTCCCCTTTCCAGCTGATTTGAAGTTGATTTTGAATGTGAAAGGAATTGGTTAATGTTTTTTCTTCTTTCCCCATTATTCTGTTTCACAATTAAAGAATAATTATCCATAGTTTCATTTTGCATTTTTGAAAATTGATCAAATTTTTTCTTTAATTTTTCATTGTTAGCAGAATTCTTGGTTTCAAGATCTTTGTTAAATTTCTTAAGATCAGAGTTAAAATTGGCAGTTTGTTGGGTAAATGTTTTTTGAAATTCTTCAATATTCATTTTCTTATTTACATTCTGTTTAATGTTTTCAGAAAACTTGTTTACCTTTGATTGTTGTTTTTCAATGTTGCCAATAATTTCTTTAAATTGGGATTTTAAATTATTTGTTCTTTTATTGGAGATCTCTTCAAACATTGAAGCAAAGGTATTAAATAACTCCTTTTTATCTTCCTGTGCTTGTTTTTCAAACGTGTGTTGCATATTATTGATTCTCTCAATGAGAATTGGGTTGTCGTTCTTTAATTCGCTTTGGAAATCATTAATTTTTTGATTATATAATTGTAAAAATAATTGATAATTATTGGAAAATTTATTTGTTAATTGTGTTAATTTTTGAATTGTTTGGGTATAAATGTTGTTTAATTGGTTGTTTATTTTATTTTGTTGATGAGAAATTTTATTGAGTTTATTAGTCATTTTATTATTATATTCGTTAAAAAATTTTTTTATTCCAGCAAAATACTTTTTTTCAATATCTTCATAATTTTCAATATCCTGATCAGAATTCTTTTTATTTTTGCTTGTATTTCCACCACTCTTATTCAGGTTAATGTTCTTATACATGATCTCTTTTATTTTATTGTCTAAAGAATTAAAAAAATTGTTATTAAAATCTAATAAATAATTCTTCAAATTCTCAATTGAATCATTTAATAAATTTAGCCCCCCGTCTTTATTCGAATTTTCTTGGCCAATTAAAAAATTAAATTGGTTGTTTACATTGGCCAGTGTAGATTTTAAATTGACGTTAGAATTATTTAATTGTGTTTTAAACAAATCTAAATCATCCTTAATTAATTTTGTTTTATTTTGCAATAATTTGTCATTATTTTGAGTTAAGGCAGAAAACGAATTTATTTTCGTTTCAAATCGGCCATTTTCATTTAGTAATTGGTTAGTGTTTGAGCCTACTTCTTTCAAAAACCCATTTAGTTGGTCTATGGTCGAATGGAATTCCAAAATTTGCTTCTGTTGTTGGGCATTGATCTTATTTAAATCCTGGGCGTTCTGTTCAAGATCATCTTTTTTCTTGACAAGCTCTTTAATTCTTTCCTTCCTTTCAAATAAAAAATCCCTGTGTTCTTCAAGATCGATCTGAAGTTCTTGTTTTTCAAGCTCCAATTGTTCAATGACTTTATTGACGCCGTTTTGATGTCTGATCAGGGAAATTTCTTTTTTCAAATTCTTGTTTTCTTTTTTTAATTTCTCGATTAATTTGTTTTTTGTCAATTTGGTGTTTGCAGACGGTTTGTTCTTGATCTTTTGTGCGTTTCTTGCATACTCTAATGTGTTTCTGGTTTCTTCGATGCAAGTTCCGCTTGGGGAAATGGTGGCGATGATGCAAGTCTTGGTCTTGCCGCCCAGCGAGTCTTGTAAAATCCTTGTCAGTTTGGACTCGCGGTAGGGGATGTGCTTTTGCTTGACAATTAACGAGCTGATCACTCTCCCGAGGGTTAATAGCGATTGGTTGATTTTGCCCGCTTCGTATTGCTGTTGGTTTTTGGAGCCGCTTTTTTTAATGTTCTCGGAGCCTGCTAAATCAACAAGGTTTAGTTTCCCCGTGCGGATAATGTCCTGCCCATTCTCTTGTGATTGCTTTGTTGTCACAAGCAATGTGAAAATGGTGTGCGATCTTGAAGAATGGTGATTCAATTTTGTCTTGGCAGTGATCCTTTTATTGAATGCCTCAAAGAGCACCTTTTCAATGTCTTTTAATGTTCGGACCGTGATTTGCTCCAGCCCTTTAATGATCGTGCCTCCATTTTTTTGATCTTCAAACAATTGAATAACCGGTTTGCTATTGTTTGTGCTGGTGGTGTTGCTTTTCAATTTATAGGCGCTTTCCTTGTTTGTGCCAGCAAGTAAATCAATTAGCTCTTCGTTATATATCTCAAGCAATGTCACTTTAATAACAAATTCAATCCCATCCCGTTTTAAATTTTGAAGGATCGTCTTCGTTGCCCTCGGTATTAATCCCGCAGTTTCCTCTTGATACCACCATTCGTTGGATTGCTGCTTTTCACCTTTTTGTTTGGTTTTTTTTCCAGGGCCCTCCATAGTGTAAGTTTTTCCCTTTGTTTTATTTTTGACACGAATTGTTATTAATTATGTTTACAAGAATTGGAAATTTTTTTTTTTTTGGAAAAATATTGAAACAATGAGTTTGGAGAAGATATATTCATGACAAAACCAATAAGAAATTACGAAAGAAGGAATGTTCTTTTCAAAAAATGTCTCTTGAATTATATATTAGTTCGGGGTTAATCATTGTAGACAAAGAACTATTTAATGTTTTTCTGTGGATCAATAATTATGATCTTTTTTTTTTACTTTTTTTTTTTTTTTTTTGTGTTGTTGTTATTTTTTTTTACTTTTCTTGAATTTTGAAATTACTGTTAATTGCAAAATAAAAGGATCAAAAATTTTCATTCAATCTTCCCAAAAAATTCAAACATCATAACAATTAAAATAAAACACCAAATTCCAACAATTCAAAAAGGGAAATTAATTTTTTAAGCTTCTTATGGAATTAAAAATTTGAAATGTTATATGATTTATAAAATCTTTTTTTTTTGAAAGCTGAATGGAAAATTTAGTTCCATTTATTGTTAAACAGGTAGTAGTTGGATATTATTTTCAAGTTTATTGTAGACAAAGAACTATTTAATGTTTTTCTGTGGATCAATAATTCTGTTTTTTTTTTTACTTTTTTTTTTGTGTTGTTCTATTTTTTTTGACTATGTTTATTTTGAAATTATGAATTTTTGTTTCGAGTTATTAAAACTCTTTGGGAATTTGTAGTTTAGTGTTCTATTAATTTATATTTTTAAAACACATTTTAATCGTCTTATTGCATGTTTTTATGTTTTGTTTTTTTGTTTTGAAAAAAATAGTATCAAAAAAAGATCTTTCAATAAAAATTAATTTTTTGGTTTTTAATCTAACGGATAGTTAAAAATTTTCTTGATGAAAAACGAATTAAAATCAAGAACTCAAAAAGGAATTGTCTTTGAGAAATTTGAAATAAAAAGATTTTTAAAGAAAGAAGTTTTTTACACTCCCAGTTTGTCCATAAGCAAAAATGGTTGCATTGTATCCGTTAAGAACGTCTTGAATCATTGGTTTCATGACTTGATCAAAGAGTTCTTTTTGGTTAGCTTTTTGATCGAAAACTCGATCATAAGAATATGTTCTTTCATTCTGTCGGCTGCATTTTAAATAAACGTTTTTGTTTGAATTTGAGACTTGAATTGGAATCTTTAATAATTTCTCTGTTGGTGATTGTGGCCTGATTCGGACAACTACTTTGATGTTTACAGGTTTTTCTGTTTCGTCAAAGGTGTCATATAAATTTGATTCTTTCAGAGACATTCTAGGTTTAAAAATAGTGAATGTGATTTGAATAAACTTGAAAAAAATGAGAATTTTTGCAAATTATAAAAATTGAATTTAAAAGATATGGCTTGACAGAAACTTAGTTTATAGTTGAAAAGGAAATCACATTAACAGAAAAGGTTTGGCAATTGGGTGTTGTTCAAGAACTAGATTAATTGGTAAGGATATTTTAATCGATAAATTTCAATTGCCTAAAATATCAATTTTGCTTCACAAACCCAAAAAATTAAAATTGAAAAATTCAAGTGAGACGAATCTCATGCCTTAATGAACATTTTATCCTAAAAAAAATTAAGTTTTTTTTCAATATATTCAACGTTTCAGAACTTAAAAATCTTGAAACTATTGTATGTATTGTTGTTAGGATCAAAGAAAATTTTTAAAGATCTGTCGTTGATAAACAAAGAGTTTATTTTGGGGTATAAATTTTTAAAATGATGTATATTGATGAATTTTAGTTTTATTAAACTTTGAGAGATTTGATTGAGTAGATAATAATAGAGGGTTTTGAAAAAAATAGTCAGCTACTCAGAATACTGAAATCTCGAAAAACAATTACTGTTGGTAAAATAACAATTCTCAGATTTGTAAAATCTGTATTTCAAAATAAAGGGTCTGTTTCTCTTTTATATAGAGACCTATACCTTAAAAAGATCAAAGAAACCAACAATAAATCATAAGTTAATCAGGTTCTGGTTTCTTAAAGTTCTATTATTAAAAAAAATCTGTTAATAAAGGATCAAATTGGAAAATTTTTCTCAAAAAATAGAGTAAATTTTTAAAAAACTTTTTATCATCAAAAAAACATAAAATTTCGTAAAAATTGAGAATAAGACAAAAATATTTTATATAAATTCAATTAGTAATTTAAAATTTAGATAAAATACCAAGGACTTTGTGTTCAAAATTGATTTGAATTTAGATATATTATTGGTGTTGAACAAGATGTTACATTTTAAAAATAAGAAAAAAAACCAATATGGGTGTAATTTTGAAACATGGTTTTATACTTTCGGTGTATGTTTTTTGTTCACTTTACTGATGATAAATATTACTTGTCCAAGGTTTATGTAATTCGAATAGGTCGAGAAAAATCTCTGATTTTACTCTTTTCTTTTAAATTCTAGAAAACTTAACAGACGTGCCCTATGTATTCTAAGGATTTGAGAGGAATCAGTAAGAAAGATAGACTTTAATCAATTCAATAGAAATGTGGAAAACCTAAAGAATGTGTCCACCAAGTGCCATATAATATCTAGTTTGTTTTTTTTTTTTCATTTTTGAAAATTATGCTTTGTTCAAGCTTTTCTTTAATGATTATCGACTCTAATACAAAGTTTATTATTTCCCATGTTTCTCAACAATCTAAGTTTGGTTGATTCTTAAAAATAAAGTAACTTTTTTATTTTTAGCTGGGCTTCTTTGAGTGAAATGGGGTTTAGTTTCACTTCTAAAAAGGAATTTTCATTGTGAAGCACTTGGATAAAAATAAATGAATTTTGAGGTTAGAAAAGATCCTAAAAAATAATAAAAAAAAAAATTGCAGAGTTTTTTGATGTCTAAAATTTGTACAATAATGACTTACGATTTAAGTCATTAGAATGAAAAAAAATTTTCTGAAATAGAAAAAAAAGCATAATTTTTTGATGTTTTAAGTGGCTAATAACAATCAAAAACTAACCAACATTGATGTGCGAACGATCTCTAAAAATCAACATTGACACTGAAGAAATTTTAAGAAAGGGGTGGCAAATAGAGACACTCACTATCCAATGTTGAACTATTGTAAAGTATAATTTTCAAAACAATTATTCTGCTTTTGGAAGTCTCGATCTTTAGCTCTTTTTGAGATCTCAAAGATATTTTTTTCATTTTTTCTATTTTACAAATAAGTTATTATTTTCTCAGGAATATTACCAAATCCTTACTTTATCAAATTTCGAGTGTTGTTAAATAACCACAAATTGTATTAAATTGGATTAAATTAATTGTGAGCTTCAGTTCTAGTAAACAAAAAAAATCTTCAATTGAATTTAATAGCAGATTCAAAAAAAAAATTTACCACATCTTGAGATTGAAAAACAAAGTAAAAATCTGATGAAAACATAATTATACTTATTTTTAATGGGATTTTATGAAAAAATTATTATTTTTAAAAGGATGATCCACATTCTTCAATTTTTTGAAAAGTTCAAAATTCAACATATTTCCGATTTTTTTAAAAAAAAATATAGATTCTTTGAAAGAAGATTGAAATCTAATTGTCTGGAAAGGAAGTATACTAAAATACCCTTTTAAAATGAAACCACTAAGTTTTAAAATAACCTAGTTTAAACAATCTACAGAATTTCAAAAAAATTATAATAATTATTTTATACTTGTTTAAAAAATATATTTTATTGATTCAAAGAACAGTTCAAATCAATTTTTTCTTTTTTTGAACAAAAAAATATGAAAAAAAGAACCAAAACAAACAAATTAAAAATTCTCTCAAAATGCTTTTTTAAAACCTTGATAATTCAACTTATAATCTAAAAAAATAATTTCTAATTTGATTATTTATAATGATTTATTAATATCCCAATCTTAGTTCTTTTAGTGGGTTATTAACAACCCAAAGATTAAATATATCAAATAGGCTTTGCAAATGTTTTGAAATTTTATTAATGCTTTTCAAAACAAATAAAACTAATTCAAATAAATAAATCTAATAAACCAAAAATAATAGGTATTCTTAAATAACGGATTTTAGTACTAATTATTAACTGTTCATACTCTTAATATTTTAAAAAGAAGATTGGTTATTCTTTTAAATTTCAAGAAATTTTATAAATATTTGTGAATGAAATAGATAATTATTTTTTTTTCTCTTTAAGGATTCAATATTGGATTTATTTATATTATATTTTTAAAATAAGATTAAAGGTTCCTGGTTATTTATTCGTACATACTCTCAGAAATTACACAAAGTGAGATTTCTCCTAATATAAAAAAAAATTCAGATTTTTCGTTTTCTTTTTTTATCACAAAAAACCAAACAAAAAAGAAACAGATATTTCGACTGAAAATCCCATTAGGGAAAATGAACCTTTTTAATCATAGTTTGTAGGATCTTATTTATTGTTGATAATCTTTCAATCTGATTTTTATTCGTCCTGTTTCAGGGAGTGGATCATTTTTAATTTGGTCATACAAATGATATAATATCTTTTTTAATTTACTATTTTAATTATTTTTCTTCTTCTCTTTTTTATTTTGTAAATTTTCTTTGATTACTCCTTTCTGACAATAAAAAAATGAACACTTTAAGAAATGATAATTCATCTCTGTAAAGTTTATTGGTGGAGTAGTATATCGGGTTTAATTGTGCATATTCATAAATAATTACTCTTTTGTATTCGTGAAAAAAAAAAATAAAGAAGGGTTACTGATCCCTTAAAGAAAAATATTTGTTTTAAATTGAATGGATTTAAGCAGTTGAAAATTTAATAAGAAGAAAAAATCAATTTTTATTTTAAAATTTTGGATTTTTGATAATTGAGTAATCTTAGAAATTTTTTTTTTTAATTGGATTTTTTAACAATAAAGATCCTAATAAATCTATATGTGTGTGTGTGTGTGTGTGTGTGTGTGTGTATTAAATTTTGTAAAAGAAGTACTGGTGGGTTTTTCTTAATAAATGGTTTTTTTCTTCCTGGTAGATCCTATGATTGTTTTTTTTTTTATTTGAATTTTGTCAATCAAAAGAAGGGCTATTTTACAATAATCCTTTTTTTGGTTTTCATGTCTCGCGTGTGTATGGGACAAAGTTGTGATCGATTCCAAGTGTTTTAAACGTGCAATCGAAGAAAATTTCTAACAATGAATCTCTTGTATAAATTTTGAAGTACAAGTTCCTCTTTTCAAAAACTTGAAACTTTAAAAAAAAACTGTAAAAAATATTTAGAACGGCTTGGTCATCTTTTTTGTGGTTATAAATTTGAACTGGAAGTTATAAAAATGATAAAATCAAATTCTGGCAGGATCTAAGTTGGGGATAATTATGTGAAAAAATGTTGGAATTTTGAAAATGGTATTTTTTTGTACAGAAATTCTCAGTGGATATATTTAACTAGGATTTTTCATCCTGATCTTTGAATGTTTTTATATACACTTCCCAGTTTTGGTTGGAAAAAAATATCTACTGGGTAATCTTTGATTGTTTTTAAAAGTAGTGTACAAAGATCAAAATAATACTTTCACAGCCACCATAAGTAGTGCTTCAAAATATAATCAATATTTTTTTTTCCTATATTTCCTATAGAACATCCAATTCACAGCACAGTTTTATACCCAAGTTTAAATCAATTTTGAATGTAAACTCCTTGTTATTTTTTGAAATTTTAATTAGGAATGCAATTTGTGGAAAAAATCTCTTCATTTTCTCATCTTTTTTTGATTTTTTTTAGATATTTTTTTGATAGATAAAAATTTTCTTTAACTTTACTATATTATTTGAGATAAATTTTATCAATTTGATCCTTTATTTTTGGAATTTTTTTATTAAATAATAAGATCTTTAAGAGAATGGCAAAACCATATTTACTGGGGGGGGTATTGTTGGTTTCTTTAATTCGTTAATGTTTAGACCTTCTATAACAAAAAAAACACACTTTTTATTTGCAAACAGAATAACTTTTTTTGACACACATTATTCAGACAACAGTAAAACACATTCTCGGTAGGTAAATTTTGCTGAGATATTATATTCTGATCTTTGAATGTTTTTATATACGCTTACCTGGTTTTGATGGTCAAGTTAGTTCCTTAAATTAGATTTGTTGTTCATTTTTTATATCGTAGTGAAAAAAATACCCAACATGAAAAAAATCCCTGAAAAGATTTTTAATTGTGAGTATTAGTAAAATTTTTGTCTAATTTTAATAAAATCCTTATTATAAATAACCAATTTTTTTATGAGATTAGTAATATACCTACCTAAAGTTCTCAAAAGTAAGGTGTCTCTAGAATACTCGAGTAATTGTTTGATAGCCATATGTTGATCAACTTTTTTTGAAAAACAATCGAGTTTTATTAAAGGTTTGTAGAGTTTGGAAAATTATAATTTTTCTTCTTGTTTTTTGATTGATTGAAGAGTGTTTTGAACAAGTGTGATTTCACCAATCATCATTCTAAAAGTGGATGAGTTAAAATTTAAAAAGGTTGGTTTAGTGAAAAAAAAGGAATTTGATTGTAAATAAAGGAAATTACACAATAATTTTACTAATATTCACAATTAAAAATCTTGTCCGGGATTTTTTTCATGTCGAGTATTTTTTTGACTGCTTTACTGGTTTTTGAATTCTAAAAGGGAAAAAATTTCACATCTTTTTCCATATGTTTCTTTTTTTTATTGAGATTTTAAAAAGTAGGTTGTAATTTGTGGGTTCAGTCTTTATTTGAAAAATCAAAATTGAAAATGCAGTGAAAATTTTTCCAATGATAATACAAATACCAGTAAATAAAGATGTTTTTTTTGAGCTTCTTACTTCATAATTACTTTGTGTATAAACTGAACAATAAAAACTCATATTTTATCGGCTCCTTGAGGTAATACTCTGATAAATAAATCCTCTCCAAATCTTTCAAATAAAAAATTCAATCAGACAAAAAAAAAAAAAAAAAAAAAAAGTAATAAGTCAAGTTAAAATTAAATTAAGATCTTTATTTATCATTCTCTTGGAAAAGTATTTTCTTAAAATCAAAAAGAAAATCTTTCAAAAGAAAAAAAAAGAAAAAAGAAAGAAGAATTATTAAAAAAGAAAATTTTTAAAAAGGGGTTTAAAAGTTATTAATTTAGAGTTTGTCTCCTCTAATTTTAACTGCTAAGGAAAGATCACGGTCCATGATGGTGACTCTTTTAGCGTGAATGGCACAAAGATTTGTGTCTTCAAGTACACCAACAACGTAAGCTTCAGTAGCTTCTTGTAAGGCTGCGATGGCTGCGCTTTGGAAACGAAGATCACCTTTGTATTCTTGTGCGATGTCTCTTACGAGTCTTTGGAATGGGAGCTTTCTTAAAAGTAATTCAGTTGATTTTTGGTATTTTTTGATTTCTCTCAAGGCAACTGTACCTGGTCTGTATCTTCTTGGTCTTTTAGTACCTTTTTCACCTTTGGCACCTTTGGTTCCCTTAGTACCCTTTGTTCCCTTTGTTCCTTTGGTACCTTTTCTTCCTTTTTGTCCCTTTTGTCCTTTGGTTCCTTTTCGGCCTTTTTGTCCCTTTCTACCTTTTTGTCCTTTTTGTCCTTTTTTTGGGCCTTTTCCTCCAGTGGATTTTCTACCTTTTTGTCCTTTTTGTCCTTTGGTTCCTTTTTGTCCTGCGTGTTTTGTTCTTGCCATTTTGATTTAAAAAGTTAAATAATAATTTTTATTGAATAATAAAAAAAATGAATTTATGTATTGCGAAATAAATTTTTAAAATCAAATCTATTAATTAATTAGTATCCAATAAATTTAAATGTGTAATTGTCTCATTGAATTTTGGTCAATATTTTGAAATATTGTTCAATAACAAAATAGTTTAGAAAATTAATTAAAAAAAAAAAAATTTTAAAAATAATCCAATATTTTTACGAATTAAATTTTCATTCCTTTTTTCTTTTTTTTATTTTTAATTTGATAATAAATGATCTTTAATTAATTGATAAATAAGATTTGTATTATTATTTCTTCTATGGTTATTTGGAATGGAAATTGAATCAATCACTGAGACAATCAGTTATTATCAAAATATGTATTCATACTAAAAATTTAACAATTAATCAAAAGGATGGATCGATAAAATATTTTTTAAATTTTTTCTCTTAAAAAAAATCAAGCAAAATTTATTATTTTGGATAAGAACACACGTTTACATTTTTTGGTGTTAAAAATTGAAAAGAGAAGGAAATGATTAATTTTTTTTTATTGGTACAATTAATTATTTCCAGATTTTTCCTATAGACAAAGAACTCATTCATTATTTTCAAAAGACTTGTAACGTTTTTGTTTATTTAAATAAATCCTAAAATTTGATTTGGATCTTTTTGTAGATGAAAATATTACAATTTCCAATATTCTTACTTACAATTTTTTTAAAAGTATTTTTGTAAAAACTAACAATCTCACTCATTTAATAAAATTGTCTTTTGTGTTTTCATTGTATTGGCTCTGTTTTCTTGTTAATTTAATTTGAGTCTTTATTTTATTGATTATTTGAATTAATCTGTTGTTTTTTTGGATATTTCTTTATTACTAAAAAAAGTCAATCTCAATTCGTAAAAATATTGGATTATTTTGAAATATATAAATTTTTTTTTTTTTTTTAGAATTCCTTTTCAATTATATTCTTATTCATTTAATTAATTCAAGTAATAAACGTTTAAGATCAATTATCATTGAAATTACCTGTTTTTTAATAATTTAATCTGGAAAATATCTTTAAAGAGAAAATATCAATTTTAGAAAATCATTTTTTTATTATTTAAAAAACTTTATAAACAATAATTTACTAATATGTCTGGAAAAGGAAAAGGAAAAGGAATGGGAAAAGGAGGAGCCAAAAGAAGAAAAGCAATTCTTGAATCTGTCAAAGGTATCAGTCGACCAGCTATCAGAAGATTGGCCAGAAGAGGAGGTGTCAAAAGAATCTCAGCAACAATCTATGATGAAGTACGAAACGTGCTCAGAGCCTTCCTTGAAAACGTTGTTCGAGATGCAGTTACCTACACAGAACACGCAAGAAGAAAAACAGTTACAGTTTTGGATGTTGTCTATGCACTTAAAAGACAAAGAAGAACTGTTTATGGTTATGGTGTTTAAATTTATTAAAATAAATTTGTTGGAATGCTTTCTTTCTTTTTTTTATTAAATCTCTTTTTTCAAGATCGTAGATCCAAACACCACTTTACTCATTAAAATTTCAAAAACAATAAAACCCAAATTTAATCCATAACGCTTTTGTTTTATTTTGTTTTGGATCTTAGTTTTTTTAATTTTGTACAGGACAAGTAATCCTGATTCATGTTTTACCAAATTTGATAGAGAACTTTATTAACAAAGAAATACTTTAAAAACGAAATAAAACCAAAAGTAAAGGAGCGAAAAAATACCTAACATAAAAAAAATCCCCGTGACAAGATTTTTAATTGTGAATATTAGGAAAAATGTAGTACAGTTGTTTTCGAAAAGTGTGTACCAAAACTTTTATTAGATGTTGACTGAACTGATTAAAACATAAGAATTAGACAGTTTTAAGCCCTACTTATAAAACTTCGAGTCCAAACTTTTTTAAAACAACTATATAATTTCTAATATTTTCAATCAAATCCTTTACAGTGGTGTTACTAATCCATGTTTTTTATTTTAACCCATAACTAAAATTTAACTCATGCAAAAAATATTGGCTGACTCTAGAAATAAAAGAAACAAATTAATGGGGTGGCAGCAGTATATAAACAAGAAATAGGGTTCTTTAAATAAATTTTAAAAAAGAATTATAAAGATACTGGAAGATTAAAATGTTATTTTTTGACAAGATAATGAGTAAAATTTCATTTTTTGAATTTTTATAAAAAATTCATTTAATCTCACAAATTTTGTAAATATGATGAAATTTTTGAAACAAAAGCATTTAATATAATTGATCCATTTTGATTAATCAAAGATCTAACCTCTAAAGTCAATTTGGTTCTGAACCAAGAATCTATTAGTGATTTCTGGTCTTCCAATACCCAAGTCTGAAAAAAAAACACGAGTTAAATTTTTGTAATGGGTTAAAGATTGTCTGAACGGGTTATTTCCACCACTGTATATAAGAATCGAACTTTTGAAAATTATAACCCACTAACTTATTAGAATACCGATTAATGAAAATTAAACTTGTTCAAAACACTCTTCAATCATCAAACAACAAAGAATATAAAATTATCATTTTCCAAACTCTAGTAAACCTTTATTAAAACTCGATTTTTTTCATAAAAAGTTGTTCTATTTATGCTATCAAAAAATTACAATAGTATTCTATAGACATTCCACTTTAATGAAGTTTAGGTAGGTTTATTACTGAATTCATTTAAAATTCGGTTATTTATAAAAAGGATTTGATTTAAAATATTAGAAATTACACATACAATTTTCCTAATATCTACATTTCAAAATCTTACCAGGAATTTTTCAAGTTGGGTATTTTTTTCCCTACACATGTCCAAAAAGCGATGTCTGAATATTTTAAGTTTTTTTACTAAATTTGCTATTTTTCCAAAAACTATAAAACTTTTCCTATGCGCCCCGGCGGGAGAGGTTTTTTGTTGAAAAACTTGAGGGTTCTAATAGCAAAAAAATCAATTTAATGAAAGAATAAAAATGTTTGGGGTTGAAACAGAAATTGAAAATCCAAAATAATTTTCAGAAATCAGAAAACAAAAACAACCCCAAACATTTTTATTCTTTCATTAAATTGATTTTTTTGCTATTAGAACCCTCAATTTTTTCAACAAAAAACCTCTCCCGCCGGGGCGCATAGGAAAAGTTTTATAGTTTTTGGAAAAATAGCAAATTTAGTAAAAAAACTTAAAATATTCAGACCTCACTTTTTGGACATGTGTATTATACTTAAAATATCACAATAAGTAAGGAGTGTTAGATATATTTCAAAATAATTGAAGTAGTCACAAAATTCAACACGGAAAAAAGATAATTACACATAAAACGGATGTTCATTCCATTCATTTTGAAATGTATCGTATTTAAGTATGCTTGTATAGAATATTACTAACCCATTAACAAATTTAATGAAGTATCAACACTATAATAACAATGGAATTAAAATATGTGATAGTTCATTAAAAATTATATTAGTTCTCTTCAATTCTAGATTCCCAAAAAATTTTAAAAAAATCAAAAATTTAATTTTGCTAATATCAACAATTACAATTTCAGAGAAAATATTCATAAAAAAAAAATATGGGTGTTTGAAATATTCCATCAAAAATACCCGAAAATAGAAAATAACAGAAAAATTTTTAACCAAATAAAAAAAAAATTTGGACAACTTTTAGATAAACCTTATTTCCAATATACCGAGTTTAACAGTATAAGTTTTTTACTCCTAGGCAATATATATATATATTGGATTTTCCACGATAACATCAAAAGAGATATTGGCATCTTTTGGGCATATTGACGTAATTGTTCGTACATATTAGGGTAAATGTATATGTAGGCCAGGGTATTGGTATGGGTTGTTTTAGATTTGGTACCATGTGTGTTTGTATGTTTTGGTTAAACCAGCTTCTTATATATTATGGGGAGTAAAATAAAGGTTTGGCTTGGTTCACCTTATGTAGGGCATATTTAAGTATTACACGATCAGATATTACCCCTTTATTTTTAGATCATATTTAAGATTATGAATTTTTTGCAATAATGTACAATTAGAAATATTCTTAACTACTGCGTTTTCCCTCATTTAGTTAATACGATTTCAAAATGGTCAGGAATATTCCGACCATCTGAGATACCAATTCCTTTCACACAAAATGGGTTGAATACTATTCCCTGGAAATTAAATTTTTTGAATTTTGATACTTTTAGAGAAATTAAGTTTTTTCTACAATAAAATTCCAAATTTACCTAAAATGAATATATTGGTAAAAGGGTTTTAAAGAAGCCGTTTAATAATTGTTTTTTGTTGGTTAACAAATTTTGTGGTAGTTTCGATTTTAGGGAATATTTGATAGATTCAAATATATTTAATTTTGAGAAATTTATTCAATTTTGTTATTGATATTATTTTTTTAGATATAAGACAAAACACTTTCACTTTTTCTTTTCAGATTATATTAATATAATAGTTTGCAATCATTTGATTCTTACAAGATGTACAAATACCACCCCCAATCATATTAAACAAATCAAATTAACATTCTATTATGACATTTGATTTTACCTTTGAAATTAAAATTAATACATTGCCTTTTCAACACATACTTTAAACACTGAAAAGCATCTAGTCATATCCAAAATAAAAAATGTTATTTTCAAATCCACCTTAAAAATATTAAAAAGTGAAAATTTTGACTTTATGGTGGTTACTTCCTTAAAGCAGAAAGATGTTTATTCTGCGAAATATTAAATAAAGATATACCCAACAAATGATTCAAATACCTAACTTATCAGAAACTGACCACATAGTCGTTTAAATACCAAGTCAAACTTGGGCACCTGGAACTTCCATCAACCCAAAAAATTAAAAACCTGAAAAAAAAAGATTTTGTATAGAATTGTGGAAATATATTTAGATCAGAATATCTAAATAAACCCACCAAATTCACTTTCAATTACGTTATAATACAAGTAAACATTAAAAACAAAAAAGTTGACAAATGGAGAAATTATTTTTGCTTTTCGCTTTGTATGAAAAACTAAAATTGCTCTAAAAAGTTAGATAAAAATGATTACTTTCATTACAATTTCATCTGGTTATTACAATTTATTCACATACAATCCCCCCCCCCCAATAATAAGAAGATAATATAAACCACCCCGAAACTGAATGAAAAACATACTACTTTAATATTAATTGAAAAAAATATGCAAAATTCCATCGGAAAATACAATTTATCACCTATAAAACATCCAAACACAGATAGTATATTCTGATCAGTTGATCACAACCCCCCCAAAAAAAAAAAAAAAAAAAAAAATCCCCTATAATAAAGAAAAACCAAAAGTGACCGAATAACAGATATACTGTTATTTAAATAATAAAAGGGAAAAATTCTCACCACCTTTTCTGAGTATTTTCCCTTTTCAAATAAAGTCACAAACTACAACCTTCGTTTTTGAGAACTACATTTATAAAAGAAAAATATGGAAAAAGGAAGTAAAACACTATACCCATTTATAATTCAATTACCAGCAATGATGATTAAAAATGAAAACAATCTGCAAGTAGACTATTGATTAATGATTTGGCTCTATTATGTATGACCAATACTTTGAAAAATTTTGATTCAAAAAATTTTATACTTTGCTTTTTTTTTGAGATAAAAACTAATAAGACAAATTTCAAATTTTTGTCGAATTCCACAAATACAAAATCAACAACATAAAATTCAAAATATAAAACATGTGTAATTTTAAGAAAAACTACCTTAATTACCCAATGAGATAGGAACATCTGTATTATATATTTGGAAACTCACCATTGATCTAGAAATTACAACTTTTAAAGTTTTTTGGAGAAATTACAACTTTTAAAGTTTTTTGGAGACTTTACAACATCTTTTGGATAGTTTGTCTAATCTAATCAGTAAAAATATAAAAAAAAAATTATCGAAAAATTTTTATTTGAATCTATTAAAAAAATAAAAATGAAAATTTATTTAATATTTATTAAAATCGTAAAAATTATGAAATAAAAATATAAAGTGTTTATTTATTTTTTTTTCAATTATTTTTTTTGTTGAAACAAATATTTTACTGAATCAACAAGAAAATATTGATATTACATTGGATTTAATTCTTTATTATTTTTAATTAATTAATAATTATATATATATATATATATATATATATATATATAAACTCAGATTATTTTTTAAAAAAGAAAATATTTTATAGTAAATATATATATATTGAATAATTAATAAAAAAATCGACATATAATTATTTTTTATTGTTTGATGATAAATAAAAACATTACGAATAATTTAATATTTGGAAAACACAATAAAACAAAAAAGTAATTTAATTAATTACCAATTATTGTCATGGTTTATTTTGGTTGATGATTTATAGATGGACAAATTTCATTAAAAAAAAAGTCAAAAAAAAATGAAAAATCAATTTTTATTATTATTTTTTTTTTCTTGTAATAATTCTTGTATTGGTTTTATTTTTTTTTCATGTCTTTCATTAATCTTTGCAATTGTTCTATCCATTCTTTTTTGAATTATATTTAGCAATGCCTTTAATTCATTTTCATCAAGTTCTTGATACTATTTATAATAATAAGTATAAAAAAAATAATATTATTTTATTTATAAAAAATTAGAATATAAATACTTGAAATACAAGAAAATATAAATACTTTTGATCCAAATTCGAAATTTTTTTAAAAATAATATCTAAGGTATTTCCGAAAAATTGTGGCATTTTTTTTTTACATTTCATAAAAAATCATCTTTGTTAGTTTTTCTATACACACATTGACAATTACAAATTAAGTTAAATATTGATACCGATTGAATCAACATACACTAAGGTATTAATTTCAAAATATGTTGGATTAAAATATTTCTAAAAAATGTAAAAAAAAAAAAAATCACACTTTTTTTTTTGGAGAAAACAATGCACGGACAATTTCAATAAGAAAAGTGCAAGATAACAAGGAAATAAATGATTTTTTAAACAATAGAATTCACTAAAATGCTTTCCATAACATTGAATTTTTTTTCTAGATTAACCCTCTTTGGAAAACGATTTTTTTGATCAAAAAGAGAAAAAAATAAATGATAAATTTTTCATCCTTTACAAAGATCACATAAAATCATGATAAGAAAATTAAATAGCTTTTATTTATGTAAGAGTATACCAACAAACAAATTGAATTATTATTATGAATCAATAAACTATTATTAATAATTTTGTATATTTAAAAAGTTTTATCGAATTGGATCAAGTTTACTAATGATATTTTTAAATAAAATTTCCCCTATTTTTTTGGAAATATCTTATGCTATGGATCATCACTTTTAATAGCTATTTAACATATTGTATTTGATATAATTCAATAATAATTATGATCCATAGCACACCCAATAGTAATAGAAAATAAAAATGAAAAAAATTTAATCGATCTTTGTGAAAAATTATTATTATCATTATTTCTGTGAGTTTCCAATTAAGGGACTAATCTCTATTAAATTTTTTTACCTAAAATTAATAGAGGTTGAAAAAATGTTTTGCCAATTACTTAGATTTGAAAAACCCTGTTTATTTTCAGTATTAAACTTATTTCTAAATAAGGAATCCTTATTTAGAAATTGGTCAAAAAAAAAATAAATAATAGAGAGTAGTCCCTTAATAAATATAAATTTTATTTCCACTTTACTACACTAGCATGAAAAAATAAAATTGTAAAAAAAAAGTTAGACGAAACTACACCGTTCCTTAATCTATCATCTGAAATAATAAAGTTTATTCGTAATAGAATCAAAATTACAGAACTCTAAATTCATGAGGATATTCTATTTATTGTTGTCAGTATAACCACGATTTTTAAAAGTCTCTAGTCTAGAAAAAAGGTATGTTTTGGGGTAAAAATTTTTAAATGGATGCCACAATGAATTTTTTTTAAATTCAACTTTAGGGTATTTTTTTGAATAGATAATAACTAATAGTTTTGAAAACACTCTACTCTTCTAAAAAAAATCAAATACAGAAAAAAAATAAATGATGATAAATATTTCGTGTCCTAGGTTTTCCAAAATTCAAAAGAATTGAGTAAAATCATTGATTTTACTCTATTCTTTTAAATTCTGGAAAACCTAACGGAAAAATCAAAAAAAAAAATAATTTTTTAAATTTATATCAATAAATAATTCTTTAATAATCCAAATGATTGGTTATCAATTTGTAAGATATTTATTAAATTTAAAATACTTTTAAAATATAGGATTATAACCACTTAACTGTGTAAAAAAAAATATTCAAATTTTTTTCCTATTAAATTGAAAAAAAATATTACTGGAAATTTAAAATTAAATTTTCCAACTTTAATTTGTAAAATATCTCAAAAAAAAATTTTTGATCCAAGATCTTTTATTAACCAAGAGTGTTTATTATAAGTGAGGTTATTAAAAAGTGAAAAATTAGCAAATGTTCAATTTTTTTTCAAAAAATTTTTTCATGATCGTGTAGTATAAAATAAAATTGAAAAATTCCAAGTTAGATAAAACTCATACTTCAATTAACATCCCAACACCGTTAATAAAGTTTATTTACAATATAATTAACACCCCTTAAATTCAAATTCCGGAGGCTATTATATTTATTGTTGTGGGTAGTGCCACGATTTTTAAAAGTCTCTAGTTAAGAAAAAAAGGTGTTTTTTGTGGTAGAAAATTTTATATAAACTTGTGACAATGAATTTTAGTTTAATTCTACGTGGGATATTTAGCAGAATAGATAATAACGAATAGTTTTCAAAACATTGTACTTTTCCAATAAAACCGAAATGAAAAAAAGGATATATTTTTAATTGATATTTGATTGATTTATGTATAAATTTAAATTTGGAATTTCTGTAAAAAAATTTTTTAATTAATAAGTACGAAAAAAAAATTTTTTTAATTGTCTTGTTTTTCGGCTTTGTTAATTATTTTTTAAGGATTTCCCATGAAGAAAAAAATTGAACTGAAACAATAAAGTATAAACTGAAATATGAGCAATTACTATCAATAGAAACTTCATAAGGATATTATAATAAAAGATTAATTATAAACAACGATTTGTCTAATTAAATTGAAAAATAAAATCACTTCAATTTATAACATATTGCAACCTGTTTATTGTATCCGACTTTAAATAATAAAGAAATGTCCAACACTCTGAAAGAATATCAAAAAAAGTAATTTCAAGTTTTGTTTTGTATTTAAAGTCAAAATAGTTTTTTACAAAAACCTTCTTTTCTTTTCTTTTTTTTCTATGAAAGAGTGAATATTTATGGTTCATTTGTTTGCCGTTAGGTTTTTTTTTAATTTTTGAAATAAAAAGAATATTTGTTAAATTTTCTTTTAATTTCTGAAATTAAAAAAAAAATCAAGGCACTCTACGTTACTTTTCGTCAGTTTTTTTTTAAATTTTTGTTTTGATTAGAAAATTAATTGATTTTCGTTAGTTTGTTTTTAGTTTTTGAAATAAACCGAAAATTTATTAAAATTTTCAGTTTATTTCAAAAAGTAAAAAAAACCTAGAACACTTCACAAACAAAAACAAGAATTAAAAAAAAAATGCTGTTAGCTTTTTTAGAATTTAAAAGAATTAAGTAAAACCTTTTATTATTAAAAAAAAAAAAAACATCTGTTATCTTTTCGAATTATGTAAAAGCTAGGCACTTGACGGCACTCGGCGACACTTAACTACACGACTCGGCCCCCTAATTTGAATTAGAGACATTTACGTACACGGTGAGAGATTGTCAATTCTCTTAAGAATCGGACCCTATCTATAAATCGAGAATGATTTTGTTCCGATTCTTATTCAGGTTCGATTTCTTATTATAATAATAGTCAAAAATATTCAAATTCGATCAGACGATTTATTCAAACATTAACAGTTCTATGAAGCATACACCCGATTTTTAATTAAAAATTACACCTCGGGTGGATTTTGTAACTTTTTGAGAAAATGCTAAACAATTAAAAATAATGTGGTTACGAGGAATAGAATTCCCGATGTTCTGATTGTAAATTGTACACTTGACAACTGATCTATTATTGGTTCGCAAAAAACTCCTTTCTTTATACTCTCAATAATGTTATTTGAAATATTAAAATGATTTTCTAAATTTATAAATTCAAAAAAAAAATCTTTAACATAAATTGTTTTGTTAACTTTGCCTTATTCTACCAATATAAAGAATAAGTGATTTTTTTTATGGCAACACAACATAATATGAATGATTAAGAACATAACCATGATCATCATTATTATTTAGACAGTTTATCTTAAATGGGATTGGAATATATATTTAAAATGAATTATTTTAAATAATTGAGATAAAAAAAAAATAATTGTGTAGAATAAAAACAAATAATTAAAACTTACATCAAGGATCATTTCTTTCTGTTTTTGAATTTCTTTTTCCTTTTTAGTCATTTCTTTATGAGGCTGCTTTTTTTGTTCTTTGCTTGCCAAATTTGAATCTTCTTGCTGAGTAGATTGGGCCTCTTTATTATTATTATTATTTGAATTTAAAATTTTATTTCTAACAACAATTGTACCAAAACCATCCATTTCATCAGAACTGGATTCTGAATAACTAGAACCCAATCCAGAATCAAATTCCGAACTAGATTCAGTGCCAGACCCAGTACCAGATCCAGAACTAGATCCATGACTAGAACTTGATGACGAGCCACCACTTCCTTTTCGAATCACCATAGTGCCAACTATTTCTTCTTCTTGGTTTTCCTTTCCTTCCCCCGATTCAGAACTTGAACTTGAAGATGAGCCATCACTTCCACTTCTTATAACCATAGTGCCAAATATTTCCTTTTCTTGAGTTTCCTTTTCTTCCACAGATTCAGAACTTGAACTTGAAGAGGAACTATCGCTTCCACTTCTTATTACCATAGTTCCATATATTTCCTTTTCTACTTTTTCTTCCTTTTCTTCCCCTTCCCCCTCCCCCCCGATCCTCCCCATTTCTTCTTTTTCTTCTTTTTCTTCTTTTTCTTCCTTGCCTTCCTTGTCTTTCTTGCCTTCCTTATCTTCCTTATCTTCCTTGCCTTCTTTGTCTTCATTTTCTTCCTTGTATTCTTTGTCTTCCTTTTCTTCCTTATCTTCCTTATCCTCCTTGCCTTCCTTGTCTTCCTTGTCTTCCATGCCTCCCTTGCCTCCCTTGTCTTCTTTGTCTCCCCTGTCTTCCCCCTTTTCTTCAAGATTTATCATTTCCTCTTTTTCTTCCTTTTTTTCCTGTTCTTCCGTTCCTTCTATATTTTCCATTTTTTTGGTTTCCCCCTTCGCCCCCCCTTCACCCACCGTTTCCCTTTCTTCTAAATTTTCCATTTTTTCTTTTTTCTTAGGTACCTTTTTCTTTCCCTCTTTTAATTGCAATTTAGAATCAGATCCATAATCAGAATCATATTTCTTCGTATTACCAACTTTTAAATCATTACTACTTGATTGCTTTTTAAAATTTAATTGTTGCCTTATAACTTTTGCTCTCATAATTATTTGAGAAAATGTTTGCTTTGTTGATTTACATTTTTTAAAAATAGGCAATTTTAATAATTCTTCAGCTTTTGGTCTTTTTTCGGGATCTTTTTCAAGGCATTTACGAAGTAAATCCTTTAGATTTTTTGACCACTTCTCAGGTTCTTTAAAGGTTGGAGAGGGACTACTTGGAATAGTAAAAAGTGCCCTTAATGGGTGGAATTCTGATAATGGAGGCTTACCCTCAGCCATCTCGATCATTGTAATCCCCAATGACCAAATATCTGCATTTAGACCATACCCGTCTTTCGTAATGATTTCTGGCGGCATCCAATATGGAGTACCAACAACGGATTTTCTTTTTTTTGATTCTGTAACTTGCTCAGAGACACCAAAATCCGTAAGCTTTACTGTACAGTCATCTGTTAATAAAATATTTCCCGCTTTAATATCCCGATGCATTTTATTTGTTTTATTTAAATAAACTAATGCACCGAGAATTGATTTAACAACTGCAACTATTTGATCCTCATTATATGTTGATTTTGTAATTTTCATTATTTCTGCAATTGATCCTCCTCCACAATATTCTAAAACAATCTTTTTAGAAAAATTATAAAAAAGAGATAATAAATTTTTTTTCATTAATTTAATGTTTATCATAAAATTTAGTCTGACATTTATTTTTTAACTTTATTATTTTCTAAAATTTTTCAAAATAAATTTTTTCATAAATTCTTTAACATTATCGCAAACATGAATTTTATAGAAACTTTAAAACTTAAAAGAAAATCAAATACAAGAGTGAAAAAAATCCCTAAACAAATGTATTCGACAACATTTTTAATAATCTGCCGAAGAAAAGGATAAATTAAATTTATAATTTCTAAAAGGTATGAAAAAATCCATCAAATGCACTTAAAAAAGAAAATAATAACTATTTGACTCTATTTATTTACTCTCTCTACCCCCTTTTTTAATACCTAATACATTTATAACACAAAGTACATTATTTTTTTATAAATCATCAATTTAGTTGTTCGTCAGTATTTATGAGTATATCATAATTGTAAATATTCCTTTTTCTTATTTTGTGTTCATAAATAAAACAAAAAGCTTTGAATTTTTTTTTGTTAATTTTTTTTTTTTCTATTAAAGAGTGAGAACTACAAGATCACTTGTTTGCGGTTAGGTTTTCCAGAATTTAAAAGAATTGAGTAAAATCAAAGATTTTTCTCCATTCTTTTGAATTCTGGAAAATCGCCGTTAGCTTTTCTTGAGTTTTCTGTTTATCTGTAAAATAGAAAACCTCAAAAAAAGCTAGAACACTTAACAGATAAAACAGAAAACCCCAAGAAAAGCGTAGTTAGGTTTTTTTACTTTTAGAAATTAAAAGAAAATTTTTGAAATTTTCTTTTAATTTCTAAAAGTAAAAAAAACATAGGCACTCTAAGGCGCTCTACGGCACTTAACGACACTTTTCGTTAGGCTTTTTTTAATTTTTGTTTTGATTTGAAAATCGATAGATTTTTGAAACAAAAACAAGAATAAAAAAAAAAAAAAACCGCAGTTAGGTTTTCCAAAATTTAAAAGAATTGAGTTAAATCTTTGATTTTTCTCAATTCTTTTGAGTTCTGGAAAACCTAGGCACTTGACGGCACCCTATGACACTTGACAGGGACGTTCTGAAATTCTAAACTTGTTTTAGATTTTTTTATCCTAGCTATATTTTAGGCAAGATTATAGCTCAGAGGATAGCTTTTCTTTTCACAAAAATAAAAAGAATAAAAATTTAATTTATAATCAAATACAAGAAAAAGAGAAAGAAAAGCAAGAAATTAAAAGAGAGTAAAAAAATAAAGCAAAAAAAATATAAACTTAATTAAAAGTTCCGTTTTGTACCCCGAATGTTGAATGGGCTGTTATTTGCTTCCTTTTATGTTAATTATTCCGAAATGATCAAAAATTTGTTTTTCTTTCTTTTTTCCACTAATTTTTGTTTTTTTTTGAACTTGTCTTTTTTTTTTTTTATTTTTTTTTCTTTTCTTTTTTTTATAAAAGTCAATTCAAAAAAAAAATGTTTGAAAATGCAAATTAACTTTAAGAAAATTAAGGCTATGTAATTTGTTTTTAAATACTCTTATAATGTAAAAAATCGTATTGTAAAAAATTTTAATTTTTTAAAGAACTTGAGAAATTTTGCACAAGACGTTTCATTGATATATGTACAAATTTTTTTTTTACATTTTATTTTTTTAAATTTATAATTCGTTAAAGTATTTCTTTTATAAATATAAACTTTAATCTGAAGTTAATTATTTCACTTATTTTTAATTAATCCGAATTTGGTTGGTTCTTGTAAAAAAAATTGAATTTTTCATTTTTATCTGGTTAACTTTGTTTTTCAAAAATGGAAAAATATACCTAACTGTTGTGAAAAAAAAAATGTGGTATGATAAAAAAGTGTGACATTTTTTGTTTTGAAATATTAAAAAAAATAATTGTTCACACTTGGAAAAACGATTAAAACCACCAGAATTTTTAAAAGTTAATAAGAATTCAAATGAGGATTAAAATCTTTTAAGAAACATAAAATCGAGCTTTGATTCACTATATTTCAATTTCATCAAGATATTTCAAGAAGATTGTTGTAAAACTCAATAGTATCTTTTAAAACTAAATCTTAATAGAACTTGAAAATGAAGAATTATCAGCAAAATTGAAAAAACGCCGAAAATACTTGAAAATGGAAAATATTCAAATTTTTTTAAAAAGTCTAAAAGCATGAAAATAAACTTTTAATGCAGTTTGATTTTGTTTTTATTCTTTAAAATTGCTGATTATCGATATTTCAGGAAAATTTTGAAATTTAATTTTCGAGAACATAAAAAAAACAAATTATTTTTCAAATAAATAAAAATAATCCAATATTTTAACGTTTTTCTTTTTTTTTTTTTGTTTTTTTCGAAAAAAAGAATAAAATAAGCCATGCTTAAAAAAGTGCACTTTTAACATTAAAAAATAAAAACCACATTTGAATCATGATTATCTAACCTAGCAATTCAATTTGGTTGAATTTTAATTAGAAAAATTAAATTATTATTATTATTATTTTTTTTTTTAGAAAATTTAATACAGATTCTTTCGAAAACTATTCATTTAATAGAAAAATTTTCGATTAGGTACGGAGGATTATTCTACATTCTCCATTTGTTCAATTTGTTAAAATTTAATAAGTTTGAAAACCAATTTACTTTTAAAAAACAATTACCAAGAGTATAAAAGAGATGAAATTATTTTTCAAGATTTTGAAACTTTTAAGAGTTTTTTTTTCCCTTCCATGATAAAATAAATCCAAAAAAAATGTGTCTGTACATCATTTAAACAACATCCTTTATAATTTTGAGATATTTGAAAAAATTCGAATATTTTCCATTTTCAAGTATTTTAGATGTTTTTTCAGGGATTCAAATTATCATTTTTTTTTTATCTTTTTAATTTTAAATGTTATTTTAAAAATAAGTATCAATAGGTTGGGTACTTTGAATTTTATATCAATTCATTTGGGTACAGCTGTTTTAGAAAAGTGTGTACCAAAACTTTTGTTAGATGTTGACTGAACTGATAAAAACATACAAATTAGACAGTTTTAATCCCATCTTACAAAACTTCGAGTCCACACTTTTTTAAAACAGCTATATTAAATTCCTAAACTTGATATTCAATGCTATTTTTAAAAAAATAAAATTTTCAGGTTCTATTAAGAACTACATTTGTAATTGAATTTTTTAGTATAGTGTGAAAAAAGAGGATTCTGAGTGGTGGAAAATCTCACAAATTTTTCTTTAGCGAGATCTAAGAAGTAAAAAATGACATTTTTTTCATAACTTTTTCTTTCTTTAGACTCCTCGTATCTCGAAACAACAAAGAAGGTTGCGAAAAAACAGCTTTTTGAGAAAATTTCAATTTAGGTGAAAGTGGCAAACCATGTGACCTTGTTTGGGAGTTTCTTTTATTTGTTTTTGGATTCTGAATTAAGATGAGAAGGTTTGCCACTTTTGCATAAAAGGTCAAAAGTGAGAAAATTTGCAATTTTTGATGGCCAGTTCTTTTTTATTTCCTACAAAGACATATTTTGATAATAAGACATGGCAAAGTATTTGGTATTGTATTAAATCCATTCAAATTCACATTTCCAAAAAAAAAAAAAAGATCATTTTTCTTTAACTGACATATTAATTTCATTTTTAAAAATACAAAAAACTGACTAATTTTCCCAAAGTTAATTTCCCCAAAGATCCTCAAATGAAAAATTCTTCAAAACTTTTACCACACAACCTCAACCAAATTTCTCTTGATACAACAAATTGTGTTTTGAGAGAAACGATCCAAACAAAAAAATTTTATCAAAAAAGCATTAAAAATGCAAAGTACGTTTGACATGAATCATGTTGATCCACAAACAATTCGAGGAGACTCCCTCCTCTTAGTCATGACTGGGAGAGTTAATTCAAGGAAAAACAAAAAGAACCAAAAAAAAAAGACTAAATCACACTGCCTTTGTAATAATTAATACAGTCGTTCCAGCACTACCGTGAAAATTTATAAGACCTAGAAATTGATTTTCTATTCTGAAATTTTATTTTGTAGGATAAACGGTAAAAAGGGTTATTAAAGCTCATCATAAACTATGAAATTTATAATACAAGATTAAAAATAAGTTATCCATTTTTTGGTTCCTTTGGTTCCTTTGGTTTTGGAAATTGGCAAACAAATTCATTAAAATACTTACATTAATGTGGATCTTCAATTTCCAAAATTGTTAAAATCTCAAGTTTTTACAATTTAAAAACAATGATCGAAAAATACTTTCAAGTTTTCAGGGTTTCTGTGATTTCTGTGATTTCTTTTCTTGTGAAAATTTAATTTTTATCTTGGTTTTTACAAAAAAAATAACTCGAATAAAGTAAGAGAAGTTGAAAATTTTATCTTAAGATAGAAATTGAATTTTCGATTTCAATAAAACACAATTTTATAATAGACAACCAATTTCTATGTCTTATAAATTTTCACAGAAGGGCTAGAACTGTTGGATGGTTTGTGGAGTCAATGTAACAATTCAAAGTAACTCAATGATCAAAAATCATTGATAATACGATCATTTAGCTTTAAAGTTGTTTATTAAGAGAGTTTTTTTAATGTTAAAAAATCGTGCTTATTTTTTTTTTTTTTTTCATTTTCCCGTTCCTTAACAAGGTGTTCGAGTTCACGTATCTCAAAATTTCTTAGTGAATTTTTCATTTAACAAAATGACATAAAATGATTTTTTGAACCAAATTGGAAAATATTTTAAAGATCATTCGTTTACATTTTAAATGAGATTGGAACAAATTGTGTTGAGACAAATTGGTAAATTGTAAACGTAGTCCTTAAGATTTACAATGAAAAATGTAAAATTCAAAAATCATATTGCCAATATTTATTCATTAAAAAACGAAAACAAATTTTTTACTGACACAATTTTTTTTAATTACACAAATTTTTTTCACAATGGCATTATCTTAAAAAGAGAGGCTTTTTTCTCAAGTACTCATAAAATTATTCAGTTTTAATATTAAGGGATGCGTCTAAAAGTCACAATTTACCAGATATGAATTCTCCAAAAAATCTCCTTTTTACTCATTTTTGCCTCTTTTACAATCAAAAATAAAGTATTTCATTTTTAATACATCCCACTTAAAGAATCTCGAAGGAAATTGAAATTAAGAAAATCTAAGCTAGATCCTATACTTCTTAAAAGGTTTTAGTCCTCATTTGGATTCTTATTAACTTTTATAAATTCTGTTGATTTTGATCGTTTTTCCAAGTGTGAACAAAAATTTTTTAATATTTCAAAAAAAAATGTCACACTTTTTTGACATGTCTAACTTTTTTTCAAAAGAATGTAACACAGCAAAAGTAAAAAAAAAAGTATTTTTCACCATAAGAAAACAAAATTTGAATTGATTTGAATTCAAGTTTAATAATCATTTGAGAACAAACCAATATTATTCTCAGATATTTTTTTGAGAACCTCGATGTGCTGCATGAAAATTAAACAAAAAAAGAAAAAGAAAAGAAAAGAAAAGAAAAGAAAAGAATAGAAAAGAAAAGAAATAAAAAAAAAATGAAAACTTACCCAAAGCTCATTTTCCATTAAATAGGAATCGTAATATCTAACAACATTTTCGTGGTGATGAGTTTTCATGAAGTGTATCTCTTTTGATAGTTTTTGTATTTCTTCTAAATTATCAAAGATTCTTAGTTTTTTTACTGCAACAACTTTATTTGTTGTGGAATAAATTGCCTTTGATGTAACGCCAGAAGAACCCCTTCCTATTTCGTCGAGGAACTTTAAATCATCAACACCACATTTCTTTTTGTTTTCTTTTTTTAATTTATCTGATGCCTTATTAATTTTTTCGATCCAATCGTCTCTGTCAGATTTAGATGTTGTGAATGGTATTAAGACCCTTCCAGACTCATGGTAAATTTGGAAATAGAATTTGCCTTTGTGGGATCGCTTTGTTTTGTCCCAGTTATATTCGTTTGCCCTGATCCCTAAGACCAAGATTTCTTCTTTAGCTTTATCTTTTTGGTAGGCCTTCTCACTTACATAATAAGAAAGTTTCCTTGTTGTAAGCACAAAAACTCTTTTTTTCCATTTTCGAAATGAACCTTCTTGTATTGATAACAAACCTCGTTTTTCCAGTTTTTCGTTCATTTTATTTGCTTGATTTTGCAAAAATTTTTTTTTTTTTGGCCTTGAAAAAAAATGATTCTTATAAAAATTGTTTTTGTTTAAGGGAATTAAGAAACATTTACAAGTTACCCTTTACTGTTTCTTTGTTTCTTTAAAATAAATACTTTAACTTTGATTATTGGAAAAATATTTCAAAATCGACTATTTTCGAACTTTTGTAAAAAATTTTTAAACTTCATTATTGGAGAGACTATTTTGATAAAAATAAACCCTAATGATCCGGACAGATTTAGTCTCATCAAACATAACGATAGGTAGTTTTTCTTTTTACCATTTTAATAGATCAAACAAATAGAGTCCTGGAAGTGGAAAAAAATAGATTATTTGTGTGTATTGTAATGAACAATCTATCAATAATAGGAAATCAATATGCTTCAGAAGGAAAAACAATATTCGAATAAAAAATTAATAAAATCAATCAAAATTATCTTCACTGTTTTTTGAGATCATAAATTTGTTGAGTCTTTTTTTCTCGATACGTTCAAAAGAAAAAGAATTTTCTTTTTATTTTTTAATAAACTAAATTTCAAAATAAATGTCCCAATTTTTTTATATTTTTTTTTACTTTTTTTTATTTTATTTTTAGATGAAAAAAGAATATTTCAAGTTTACAGAACTGAATATTAAAATAGTAATTTTTTATTATAATCGATATCTTCAATTTATAAAAATATTTATATTCAAAATTTGATTTTTAATGAACCAATGATTATCAAACGGAGTTTATATATGAACTCAGAAAGAGATTAGTCTTTGAACTTTTAATTAGGTTTCATATAAATAACTACAAAATATGGAAATTTTTTTTTTTTATTTTTAGATAATTTGATGTCTAATAATTTAAAAAAACTTAACAATTAACAAAAGAGTGTTTTTATTTAGTTTAATTTACAGAATAAATTAAAAAAGGATTTCAAAATATCTAAATTAAGTCCCCAGCTGGAAAATTATAAGAAAAAGAGTTTTGAAGGACTTGCTGATTTTAGTCTTTAATTTTTTTCACCCTGTTTGAAAAAATGTATTCGTATTGCTGTCTTTGTAAAATTAAAAATCTAGAAATATTTGTTGACTTTTTTATAATACAAATTTTTTTTTGAATTTGAAATATATATTACCTTCTTTAGTTTTTTTTTAGATCAATAAAATACAATTGCATATTATTTCTATCCCCCTTCTAAACTAAATTCCATAAATTTCGACACCGTTTAAACAGTTGAAAAAATAACAATACTTCTCTTTAAATTGAATTTGATAAATAATTTTGATTTTACAAACTATTTCATTTATTGTTTTTTTTTTTTTTTTGTTTTCATTTCCTTTTTTCAAGTTATTAATCTGTTTCCTTGGAACTGGATCTGAAAATTTTTCGATGGTTGATAGAAAATTAGAGTTGGGTTTGTTAAATAGAAAAAGTACATACAATTGGTTGATGGTATCTAATCATTTGATCAATCAATAATTGTTTGTGAAATTTCATCAAATTTACCAATACAAATTTTTTGTATTGCTAGTTTCATTATTTTGGACATACAGATTTTTTTTTTTTTTCGTTTTATATTTTTTTCTTATATTTGTATGAAAACGATTACATATAAAAACATTAATACTATGTAACTTAATTGAAGTTTTATATTAGGTTTGGAAAAATATAATAAATTGAGTTTTTTTTTTTTTTGCTTATTTTTGATTTTTAGTGTGTCCATATTTTTGGAATGGGGTTTAGTTTGAAAATTGGATAATTGTTATTGTGATGGTTACCTTTTCTGTTTTCACTGTATTGTAGTTTTATTGTATTTTGTTTTGTAGACAAATCAGGGTTTATAGAAGCAAAATTTTAAAATAGTGGCAGATTTTTCATCCAAAAAAAAATTGTTTTATTGTTTTTTTTTTGAATAATAATATATTTTACCAAATTGTTCAGAGATAATAACCGATATAGATTAATAAATAAAAATATAGTGTAATTATTTTATTTTTTGAAAGACAAATGAAAATTGAAAAAAATAATAATAAGAAAAGTTTGCCACTAATTTTGAAAGTGGTCTTATTTTTCTTTTTTTGGTGGTTCCTTGGTAATTTTTTTTTTAAAGATTTATTTTAGTTTTTGATCATTCTTAAATACTGTTCAAGCTGAATTTTTTGTTTTTTCAAAATAAAAATAAAATATCTGATTTTTTTCCAAGTAGAAATTAGAAAAAGTAATTAGGGGGGGGAAGAGAAATAATTTCCACATTTATTCGAAATAAAAAAAAAAAAAATGTTAATGAAAACTTCAAGAGATGATTTAGTTTCCTGGCTCCAGAACTTTCAATTTTTTAAAAATATAAGAAAATTTATATACGAAAAATAATTTTATTAATCACAAAAAGTTGATAAGTATCTTATTTGAAATGAACCATCAGACAAGTAAACCTATTGGGGCATAATATTTTGTTATGACTCAATTTTAATAAAAGAAGGTATTTTTTGACATTTAAAATTATGAATTCACCCTTTTAGTTGGTTACATTTGTGTTTAATATCAGAAATTTTTTATATATACAGTATCAAAGGATTTTAGATCTTTTATATACTACTTTCGAAACCGTTTAGATAAAAAAGTTTAAAAAACATAAAAAAAAGTACTAGATTTTATTTTGAAAATGATAATATCACAAGATTTATAAATTATTCAATTTTTTAATTATTATTATTATTATTTATTTCTTTGTTTAAATAACTAAAATTTAAATTAACAATAAATTAAGGAGTAATAAATTTAAATTTATTTTTTTCTACTATATACACCAATAATTGTATTTTGGAAAAATTTTAGCATAATTAATACTTCAATATGTTTAGAAAACAATTACTACATTTATTAGTATTAATAAAAAGGTGTGGATAACTTTTTAAATACAATTTTACTTAATTTGAAACGGAAATTAAAAAAAATAAAATTATAGGTTTGACAAATATTCTTATAAAAAAGACAAAAATTAACTTAATGATTAACAAGAAAAAAAAAAAAAAAAATTCATAAGAAATCAAAAAAAAAAAAAAACTCAAAAAGAATGAAATTTTAAAAGCGTTTATAAGAAACTATCGATAAAAAAATCAAAAAAAAAAAAACAATCAATGATATTTTTAATAAGGTACATCCAAAATCACAGTCACAATAATTTTGGTTAATTTAATTTAATTTGATAATTGAGAATGAATGTTCATTTTGATAGAAGTTGAACTTTTGTAATATATTTATTTTTTTTTTTAAATCTTATTAGCTTTAAATCTTTGATATTTTTTCTATTTTTTTTTTTACTTTTTTTTTCATTTATGTTTACTCATACTTTTGTATTTCAGTATCAAAGTTTTAACAAGTAATCATTTGATCCTATTTCTTTGTAACTCTTCTTCACAATATAAAGAAGATTCAACTACACAAGAGTAAATATGGATGTCTCAAAAAATAGAGTTTTTTTCAAAAAAATTTGATTTTAGAGATAAATAAACATTAACAAATTGACCCCAAAAAATTGGAATTTATACACAATATGACAAAACATATTACTTAATTAAACTCAACTTTTAATCTAAAATGGTATCTCAAATAGGTAAATTTTGTTTTGAAAAAAAAATTATTTTATTTTTTTTTTTTGAAACAAAATATACCTATTTGAGACACGATTTTTTAATAAAATTTGTTCTCAATTATAAAATTTTGATATTTCTTCAATCTACTCTTCCTCATTTTGTGGGGTCAATGTACTGATGTATATTTATCTCTAAAATTTATTTTTTTTGAAAAAAACTCTATTTTTTAAGATATCCATATTTACACTTGTGTATGGGAAAAATTTAAAAAAAAATAATAAAAATTTTTCTTTTTTAATCAATAAAACAAACGATCAAGAAATGTTTAAAAGTCTATAAAACCTTGAAAAAATAAAATCTGAAAATTGAAGTTTGACCAAAACTACAAATTGAATTTCAGTTATACATCTTTAATAAATTATTTGTTCAAATTTATCATAATTTTATGTAATTACGCAAAGATATCTTTTAAACAATTTATGATTCATATACCCCCCTTTTTCAAAATTAACGACTTTTGAAAAAAAACACAGATTTTTGGTGTATTTTTTTTTATGAAATAAATTACAGTGAATGAACTTTATAATGAACATCAAGAAAGAAAAAATAATACATGTTTAAAAAAATTTACATAAAAAAAGAGGGAATATTTATATAAACTCTAACATGGAAAAAAATAAAATGATCAAAAATATTCCAAAAACAGAAAAAAAACAGTTTTTCAATTTAATTTAGCTATATCTTTTGAAAGAAATATTTTATTTTATTTTATAATTGAAAAAATATGTTGCTCCTATTAGAAAATTAAAAAAAATAGATTCAAAAAATCTCTCCACTAAGTTATAAAAAAAGTTTCAAAAATTTTATAATTAATACAGTGATCAAAATAATGCGTGCACAACGACTATAATCCGTGTTTCAAAATATTATCCGTGCTTTTTTTTATTCTTGTACCAAGGCAACATCCAATCTACTACCAAATAGTATACCTAAGTTCAAATCAATTTTGAAAGTAAAGGTCTGGTTATTTTCAGTAAAATTTAAATTATGAATGCAAATAGTTGAAAATTTTTTATAATATTTTCAATTTTTTTTTTTTTGAACAATTTTTCATAATATTCTCAATTTATTAAAATTTACTCTATTTTTTGAGATAAATTTTCCAATTTGATCCTTCATTTTTAGAATTTCTTTTTAAATAATAGAACTTTAAGAAATCATTACCATATTTTTTTAGGGTTTATTATTGGTTTCTTTGATTGGTTAATGTATAGGTCAACTATAACAAAAAAACACGCTTTTTATTTTGAAACACGCATTAAATTTTTTTGCACGCTTTATTTTGACTACAGTAATGATAAAAATATTACCGAAATTACATTTTTTTTTTCAATTCCCATTAATATCTAAGAAAGTTACAAACCTTTTTCAAAATAGTTATGTATAATAGTGTTTATTCTGTAAGTAGATAACTTCAAAACACAGAATATTGAGATTGTTTTTTGAAAAAAATTTTCCTTGTCTTGTGATGAATAAACCAAAATAAAAAACAAACTAACAAGAAAAAATTCTTTGATCCTTAAAACTACCAAGACATATTTGTTGTTTGCAATTTAATATTACTATTGAAAGGGGTGTTCGTTTATTCTCTTAAAAATATTTTGGGAAAAATTCCTTATTCGAAATGATTACCCAGAAAACCGAAAAAATGTTAGTCATTTCTAATTACAAAATCTCTTTTTCACTATTTTAAAACCAATTCCCCTTTTTACAGGTTAAGGCGTGCTTAAAAAGGGTATCAAATTGTTCTACAGTTTTCAAAATGAATAGATATTTTTTTCATATTTCTTCACAGACACTAATCATTTTTTCAACAATTTCTGGGTTATCGTTTCTTGATAAAATTAGTTTTAATTTTTCAAAAATAATTAAACAAATCAATCAACTTCATCAAACAAAAACAAACCACTCTTCATTAAAAACAAACGAAAAAACAAAGGAATTTTTTTTGAAACCTTCCGCAAAATAAACAAAAAGAATAAAAAAAAAAAAAAGTAAAAAAACAAAAATAAACAAAACAACAACAAAAAAAAAAAAAATATGAGCTGGCAACCTGAAGAAAATGTTCTATTGGAAATATATAGTGTCTTACAATTAGGGCAAGAAGGATCCACTGAAGTCCAACAACAAGTGTATGAGCAAATCGAGAAATTTTCAAAGGAAATCGAATATTTCAATCGCTATTTGGCAATTATCTTTGTTGACTCCAATATTGACAATCTTTTTGTTCGGCAATTATCTGGGATCATTTTAAAAAACAATTTAATTAACAACGGCGAAGGAGATTTAGGATATCTGCAAGAGTACATTCTTTTTGGATTAAAATCAGAAGAAAAAATTCTTCGTTTAACTTGCAGTACCTTAATTGCAAGTGTCGTCACAAGATTTCGGCTATTCTCTTGGAAGGAACTAATTAATCAACTCAAGGAGTCTTTGGTGTGTAGTAATATTAATGAAGTCTTGTCGTCCCTAGACTGTTTACAAAAGATCTTTCAAGATTTATCATTTGAATTTGGAGCTGGTGCAAATAATATCGACTTACCAAACGATTACCAACCATTAATACCAATAGTTTTAGAATTAATGATTGATGACAATGATATGATTCGTATTTCCAGTTTAAGTTGCATTAAAGAATTGCTAGTAATGATGCCCGATAGTCTTTATAATTTGTCAAAGAATTTGATTGAAACGCTCTTACTTTTAATTGAGAATGAAATTAATACAAGCGCTTTAGTTTTGCTATCAGAATCCATTTCAATTATTGAAGACTACCATCCTTATCTTTTTGATTTAAACCACCAAAGCCACCAAAACAATAATAAAAGTAACCTTAGCAAAGAACAACAACAGCAAGAAGAAGAAAGGCTAAAGCAACAGAGGGGGTGGATAAACGAGCCTCTAATACCTTTTATGGTCAATATAATTTCACCAGATTCCAAACTGGAATTGATCTTGAACGGTTGCATGTTTTGGGATTCTTGGTCAAAAAATGGCCGAACAAGACAGCAATTGAGAAAGTATATCCCAACAATGATTGGATCATTATATCACCATATGAAATATACAGACGGATCTTTATTGGAAAGATATTCCGTTGTAGAAGACGAATCTAATGAAGAGGGCGAATATTCTGTTCGGAAGGCCGCCAGTTCGGCACTAGAATCTCTTTCAAAAAGATTTGGGAGCGAATTACTTGATAATTTATTGCTATTAATTAAGGATTCATTAAAACACGAAAAATGGATCGAAAGAGAATGTGCAATATTGTCTATTGGGCAAATCTCTTATTATTGCTATAACGAGATGTTGGAATATTTGCCAGAATTAATCCCGTACCTTTTTGAGTGTGTAAATTCAATATCGATCAACATTTCAGATAATATATATGAAAACGAAAAATCAAAACAAATCAATAACAACAACAACAACAACAATAATAACATAAATCAGAACTTTAATAAAAATGAAGAATTAAAAAGTGAACATCCATTGTTGCGGTCGACTGCCCTCTGGGCAATTGGAAGATATATTCATTGGATCTTAAAACAAAAAGACGAGCAGGCCATCGAACAAATTTATCAAATAACCATTGAATGCTTATTTGCACAAGATCCTTTTTTACAAATTTCAGCTTGTTCATGTTTATCTGAGTTTATTCACGAAGGTTCACAATTCCTAAGTTTAATTAACGTTAATTTATTAATTGAAACATTAGGAAGGGCAGTTTTAGAATATTCCGCTTCAAATCTAAAATACATTTATTCCGTGATAACAAATTTTTTTGAAAGCTTTGGGCAAACGATTATAAATAACAACGAGTTACAGATTTCACGATTAATTGAGCCCTTAATAAATCAATTGGAAAAGGCAATCAAATCGGAAATTTCAACGAAGATAATCAAAGTTTTCAATGTATTAAGCGCAGCTGCCGCAAACCTCGAAGACATTTTTTTAGACTATTCTGAAATTACCTTTAATTATTCCTTCCAATTAATGGAAAACATTTTAATTGAATATATTAAAGCCTCCCAATCAAAAGAAGAAATATATAGTGGTGTTTTACCAGAAAAGGAGCCAGCAATTTTTGCCTTTAATTTTCTGTCTTGCTTAATTCAAGGTATTAAAAGCAAGTCGGCCGCTTTAATCGAAAATTCCGATCTCCTAAATTATGTGGAATTCGCCATCTCCGATTTCAACGAAGACTTGCGCGAGTCCTCGACGCTCTTACTCAGCCAATTAAGCATCCATTGCTTCGATCAAATTATGGAATATCTTCCCAACTATTTAACAATTTTAACCCAAAACCTTCATTCTGCCTTTGAATCAATTTTCATCAATTCTTGTAATTGCATTATTGAAATTTCTAATTCGATGGACAGTAATGAAATGGAAAAATATTTGCCAAATATTTTAAAAAAACTAATCAACTCAATGTTTGAAAAACATGTCAATAAAAGAATCCCAATAATGGCTGCAATCACAATTAGCCACCTTGCACTATCCAACCCACAATTTATTTCCCAACATTTCGAGAGCTTTGCAGAACCCTGGTTCTATTGGATCACCAGAATTAATGAAACTTCTGAATTAGATAACTCATTTAGAGCAGTTTGCAATATAGCAACCTCAAATCCAAACGTCTTTTCAAATTATTTCCTTGAGTTTTGCCAAGCCCTAGTTTACCATAAAAATCCTGAAAAGGAACTGAAAAATGCCTTAATCAAAATTTTTTTAGATTTTAAAAATAGTTTACAAAATGAGTGGTTCCAATATTATCAATCATTCCCAGAAAAGCTAAGAAATCAATTAAAATCTCTTTATAATTTTTAACCAAAAAATTTTTGATTTTTATGCAAGAAATTGGATCAATAATAAAAACAAATCACTTTTTCAATAATTATTAATAAATTAATGAATAAAATAAATTTATAATTCAAATTTTTGACAAAGATCCAAATTTTTTTTTTTTTATAATAAAATTATTTTTTTTTTTTATTTTAAAGGAGTTTTTAATAATTTTTATTATCGTTATGTTTTTTCGAATTTTTGAAATTAAATTGAAAATTTATTTAATTTTCTTTTTTATTTTCTCAAAGTAAAAAAACCGTTGTTCGCTTTTCTTGAGTTTTCTCTTTATTTGTGAAGTGCTCTAGGTTTTTTTGAGGTTTTCTATTTTATTTCTGAAGTGTCCTAGGTTTTTTTTACTTTTTGAAATAAACAGAAAATTTAAATAAAATTTAGGGTTTTTACTCCTCCTGTTTCAGGACGTTGATAATTTTTAATTTGGTAATGTGAATGATATAATATTTTTTTAGTTTAATGTTTTAATTATTTTTCTTCTTCTCTTTTTTATTAGGTAAATTTTCTTTGATTACTCCTTTCTCACAATAAATAAATAAATTTAAATAAATTTTCGGTTTATTTCAAAAAAAAAAAAAAACCTAACCTAAATCAATGATTTTCTAAATAAATAGAAAACTCAAAAAAACCAAACGAAAATCAATAGATTTTACATAGAAAACAGAAAATCACAAGAAAACCTGACGAAAATCAATACATTTTACGAAAAAACAGATAAACCCAAGAAAAACTAGGCACACTACCCCACTCTACGGACACTTTCGTTAGGTTTTCCAGGATTCAAAAGAATAGATTTCAATTTATGAAATTACTCTTTTCATTTGAATTTAAGAAATAAAAGCCTAGGCCATGACTGCACTTCCCGTTTAACTTTCTGAGAATTTTATGTTTTGATTAGAACATCAATATATTTTAGAAACAAAAATAAAAAGTAAAAAAAAAAAAAAAAAAATACCCATGTTAACTTTGACTAATTCCTAAACTTATATTTAGAATCTTTTTAAAAGGATTCAAACCATATTTTTATTATCCACTTCGGATAATAAAGTTTAAGAATCGGGTTTATTAATCATTTTAAAAATATTTTTTTTTTGAAGAAAAGTTGGAATTTACTTTAAAAAGTTACTAATTGGCCAATATAAACTCTTTTTCAGTCAAAGAGACCCAGTTTTATTGAAGAAATAAAACATATTTTATAAGTTTAATTCATTATACTTCTCAAAATAAATTTTCAATTTTTAAATCTGATAATTTTTTCGAATATAATAATTATTTTTTTTTTGTATTGTGATTTTACTTTTTGTTTTGTTTTTTTCTATTTTATTTTATAAAGTAAAATTTTAAAAAAACACCTTTGAAACCCCAAATTAACTTTAAGAAAATTAATGCATTGTTTTTCCTTTAAAAGTTATACATTTAAAATTAAAAAATCTTATTGTTAACAATTTTAATTTTCGACTCGAATTACAGTCTTAAATTTCTTAAATACTTATAATAAGATAAAATCAAATAATGTAAATAAAAATGATAAAACTTATATTATAATGATTGATATAGCAAAATTTTTTGACTCAATCAATTATAAAATAATAAGAAAAACAATAAAAAAATTTATTTTAAATAAAATTATCAAAAATTTTTTATTAAAATATTATCAAGGAGAAGGGCTTAGTATATTCCAAGGAGATCCATTATCTCCCATTTTATTTGCTCTTATTTTACATTTTCTTTTATTAAAAAATTTACCATTAACAAATCATTGTCAAATGTTTTCAGATGATTTAATCCTAATTATAAAAGGAAATAAAATTCAAATAAATCAAAAATTAAATTCTATATATGAAATAATTATTCAATTTGGATTGAAACCTAATAAAAAAAAAACTAGTGATATCAAAAGATTTATCTATGATTAAATATTTGGGTGAATTTTTTGAGATAAAATTTCACATATAGTCTATAATTTAAAAAATAAAAAGCAACATATAACAACTGAAAACAATTATTTAATAACTAATTCTCTGAGCAATAACTTAAAAAATAAGATTATTTACAAATATTTTATATTAAGCCAATTAATATATGGATTAGAAATTTTTAATTATCAAATAAAAATGATAAATTATTTAAATTCTTGGATTAATTCATGTATTACTGAAATATGCAAAATAAGCAGAAATACACCCATTCTTATTTACAAAACAGAATTTAAAATTGAAAATATCATAATTTCAGTAAATAAAAAGAAATTTAAATTAAAAAATAAATTAGGATATTTATCTCTTCCTTATTTGGAAAAATATATAAAATTTAATCAAAGAATAAATAATTAAAATCAACTGGTATTCAAAACATTTAAAATAATTAAAAAAAAGAAATATATAAGTACACATTCAATTTTTTGCTGAATTCCAAATTTTGAAAAACCTAGACACTCCACAAAATTATTTTACAAATATTAAAAATCAAAATTATTTATTTAAAACTCAAAAATATTTGAGTTATCCATCAAGTTCAACAATTCCAAAATTCAGATCTTTTACTAACTGCTTTAATAGACATTACTATGTAATCAATAAAAATTCAAATAAATTTTGTCCTTTAGGTTCAAAATCTGATTAAAAGGAAATTATAGAAAATATTGATCATTTTTTATGGGTCTATCCTTCCTATGAAAAAGATAGATTAATATTTCTTAACAAATTAAAAAAAATAAATCTTAATGAACTAATTTCAAATCAAGATAGTTTGAAACTACTTTCATTAATTAATAATTGTGAAATCTATGATTTCACGCTTAAATTCCTGAAAGGGAATTTAAGTCTAAGGACAACTAGAGTGTAATCTACACTTCTTCAATAATAAAAAAAAAAAAACAATCTTAATTTTCCAAAGAAATTGAGGAATTTTGTATCGAGATGCCACAATGATAAAGTACCAAAAATTTTTGATCATTTTTTTTTTTTTGAAATTTAAGGTCTTGTTCAGATATTTCTTTTATGATTCTCAACTGTAATGTGAAGTTTATTATTTCTCTTATTTCTAAACAATATAATTTGACAGATTCGTTAAAAATAAAAAAGTGAAATATCATTTTTGGTTGCCCCCACTTTGAGTTACATAGAGTTTATTTTGACTTTTTAATATAATTAAAACCTGGATTAAAGATACAAAACAAAATAAATCTCTGAGCCAATTAAAATCATTTTAAATCTTTTATTTTAAACTTGAAAATTTTAGATCAATGGAAGTGGTAAGGGATATTTCTATTTGGGTTTTTAATTTTAGATTTTACATACTTAACAAGTGAATAAAAAATCTTCAATGATTGTTTGCAAACCTAATAATAAAATAAACCCCAATTCAAAATTTTTAACACACCAAAATTCGATTTGTGAAAAAAAAAAAACTTATTTAATCAATTCAAGAAGATTTACCAAATTAGAAACATTCACTAATTGAAATGTTAACACTTGTTTATAAATTACAATACTCACAAAACAATAAATAAATACTTATCAATACTAATAAATCAAGGGTATGTTAAAAATTTTGGAAAGAGCAAAACAAAAAAATACATTAGTAAATTTGTAAAAATTCTATTAGGAATATTGATCGATCAAAAGGTTAGATACTACCAACTAATTTTATTTGAGTTCTTCTATTTGGAACAACTCAACTTTAACCTAATATCGATGTTGAAAAAAAAATTGATCCAACGAAACAAATTACGTAATTAAAACAATGAAATGAAAACAAAAACTAAAAGATGAAAAAATGATTTTCATATTTTGTCAAAAATCAAAATTATCTCCAATTTCAATAAAATTGTATTATTGTGATTGTTTGGAACGTTTTAGCTGTGTGGAAAATTTTGGAATTTTAGTTTAATTACAGAAAAAGAAAAAACCTTTAGACAAATAAATAAAAAAAAAAAAAAATTGGATTTATAAATTTAAATAAAAGTATTTTATTAAAAAAAATAATACAGACATCTATAAATATCAAATGATATCTAATTTTGTTTAATTATGAGTTAATTTTTCTTTACTTTTACATTTTGGTAATGTTCAAATTGAAAAGTAATATAATTCCAAATTTTTGATAATTTATTTTTGGTAAAAATCAATTGAATATTTCTTTGTTTCAAACGTTCGAAAATAATATGCAATGTAGTCAATGGATTATTGCTTAAAGACTTGATGATTTCAATTGTTTTTGTCCCATAAATTTGTGAAATGCAATTTAAAAATAAATCATCTTTTGTTGTACAATCAATAATATTTTCAATCGATTTAAATTGATCGGCATGATTTAAATCAAAAAATAAGTTTTTCAACAATTGTATACTTCTATGATTATTATAAATTAAAATATCCAATTCGCTTCTTTCATTTTTAGAATAAAAATATAATTTATTAAAAGGATTAAATTCTGAAAAATCAAATTTAGAATTATCATCCATATTAGAATTTGAATAATTCCATTTCGTATTTATAGCATTATTTAAATTCGAATTTTTTGAAAATTTTCGTATCTATTAAGGATTTTTTTTTTTTTTATATTTATTTTTATTAAAAAGAAGAAAATTTTACAAATTATTAACATTGTTGGGTAAAAACACACATGTAATTATAAAAGATAATTAAATTATCCAATACATCCGTTCCAATGCTACACGCATTTTTTTTTTTTTTTTTTTCTATATCAGTATTGTATTTTGATCTAGAAAAAAACAGTTCACAGCATCATTGTAACGACTGTAATAAAAATAAAAAATTTAAGGAATAAAGGAAAGAAAGAGTTGGATGGTTACTTTATTTGACAGTAAATTTGAAGAAAATGCCGACTGATTGCCTTTTGAAATATTTTTAGGATTTAAAGAAGTTTTTAAAACGCTTTTTTGACACATTATTGAATAAAAACTTTCAAATAATTTTGAATTTTGTTGTTTATTGATAATCTTTTCAGATAAATTAATAAATTGATTAAAATTTAAGGTATTATTAAAATAATTATTAATTAATTTTAATAATGAAAAATAATCATTTGTATTTAAATCCGTTTTTAAATTTTGAAAAACTCCCTTTATCAAATTGGTACTGATGCCAATGTTGTTATTTTGTTGTAAACTATCAAATCCTCTTTTTCTATTTACAGTTTGATATTCGTCAGGTTCTGTTTTTAATAATAATTTTTCAATTATTTTTTGAATTATTGTGCCCTCGGGCTGTTCTTTGTCTACATTTTTTTTTTGTTTTTCTCTTTCGTTTTCATTTTTGATTTTTTGCATTTCTTTCTTTTCCAGATTTCTATTTTCAAATTGTTTGTCAACAACTTCATATTTTTTTACAATTATATTTTCATACATTTTATTGCAAATTTTTTTTGTTTCAAAATTGCTTAAATTTATTTGTGAACAATAATTTTGATTCATTGGGAACAATTTTGGAAAAAATAAAGGGTATTCTTTCTTTAATTTTTGTTCTAGAAAATTAAAAACTTTTTCTTTTGGATCATTTGAAAAAATTAAAGATTGTTGATTTAGAATTTTTTTTTTTTGCTCATTTGATTTTTTTTCAATTTGTAAAAAGTTTTTTTCAAAATTTGGGTTTTCATTATTTTCTTTAAATATATCCAAATCTTTTTCATCATCATCATCATCATCATCATCATCATCATCATTGTTGTTGTTGTTGTTGTTGTTGTTGTTGTTGTTGTTGTTGTTGTTGTTGTTGTTGTTGTTGTTGTTGTTGTTGTTGTTGTTGTTGTTGTTGTTGTTGTTGTTGTTGTTGTTGTTGTTGTTGTTGTTGTTGTTGTTGTTGTTGTTGTTGTTGTTGTTGTTGTTGTTGTTGTTGTTGTTGTTGTTGTTATTATTATCATTATGTACTGGGGGTAGATTAAATGTTGATAAATAATTATTAAATAAATATATAAATTCCTTTTTACCCTCAAAAAGATTAAAGACTTCATTTTTAATTTTATCTAAAGTAATTTTATTATTATTTTGTTCAAGTTTTTGGAAAACGTTAATTAATTGTAAATATTTATCACTGCTATTTTGTGGGAAAGATCTCCTGATCAACGAAATAAATTCTATCGCCTTTCTAATTGTACTATTTGGTTGGTTAACATTACCAGAATTATATTCATATTCACCATTTACTAATTCTAGATATCTACTTTTCAAATCTGGATGTTCACTGAATAAATTTACAACTGTTTGTATGCTTTTCTTATAATTTTCAATATACCGCATCGACGTAGTTATCGATAAATATTTTTGATAAATTTCTTTAATGTGTTAAATATTAAGATAATAATCATAATAATATAAAGAAGAAGAATAAGAAAGAGAGAAATAAAAAATTAATCAAAATATTTTTTTCGGATAAGAAATATATTTTTATTTTAAATTTTGAAAGGTGTCTTGTTGCAAAATAAATACTATTCAATCATTTTTGTTTTAAAATTACTTTAAAGGGAAAAAAATTGTTTATCATTATTTTTCTAATTAGAATATATATAAATTCTTTTTCAAACGAAAGGGTACACACCTCTCAAATCAACAATACTATTGAATCTTGATTGTTAATAAGATAATTACTTATTGGTGATTTTCATTTGGATTATTCATTTTTTCATATTTGGTTTTTTTATTTATGGATATTGAAAAGTTGGAAAATGAAAAAAACAAGATAAGAAGAAACCAATTTTGAAATAATCTACTAGTATAAAAAAGGAAATCTAAGCGTAAACCCATAGATTTCACAATTATTAATTAATGAAAATAATTTCAAACTGTATTGATTTAAAATTAATTCATTAAGATTTATTTCTATTAATATTTTGTTTTGAAAAGTTAATCTCTCTTTTTCATAGGAATTACAGATCTCAATAAAAAAATGATCAATATTTTCTATAATTTACTTCTGTTCATACTTTAAACACTGAACACCAAATTGATTTGAGCATTTATTGATTACATAATAATATCTATTTAGGTAATTATTAAATGCCCCGAATTTTAGAATTGTTGATCTTGATGGATAACTTAGATATATTTGGGTTTTAAATAAATAATTGTGATTATTTAATTATTGTGAAATATTTTTTGAGAGTGTCTTCAAGTGCCTTGGGGTGCCTAGATTTTTTTTTTAATTTGAGAAATAGAAAGAAATTTTAAGAAATTTTCGGTTTATTTCTTAAATTAAAAAAACCTAAGAGAAAATCAATAGATTATTCGTTTGGTTTTCTTGAGATTATCTGTTTTATGTGTAAAGTGTTCTAGTTTTTTTTTTACTTTAGAAATAAACAGAAAATTTATTAAAATTTTCGGTTTATTTTTAAAGTAAAAAAAACCGAACGAAAATCTATTGATTTTACAAATAAACAGAAGACTCAAGAAAAAAATAATGGCGCTTTTCCTTAAAATTCAAAAGAAGCGAGTAAATTCTTTGATTTTACTCTATTCTTTTTAAATCCTAGAAAATCGAACGGCATTTCCGGCTCTTGGGATTCCATAATTCATTATATGTGCACTTATATATTTCTTTTGTTCTAAAAAAAAAAAACACTTTTCTTTTCTTGTTTTTCTTTGAAAGAGTTATTACTAAAAATTAGTTTGCTGTCGTTAGGTTTTCTTTGTATTTTCTGTTTTTTTTTCGAAAATCGATAGATTACATTGGTAATCCAAACAAAAATAAATATTTATTTTCAGGGTATGTATTATATTACTAAAATACCAAAAATAGGATTAATGTGTTTGTCTTCAACAAAATTTCATTTTTCAAATTTTTTGTGAACCTTTCACAAAAAGTTGTAAAATGCTGTGTTTTGATCAATATTTTCATTCAATTTTCCATCCAAACCTCTGAAAATTGAAAATTGAAAATTTTCTTTGTTTTTCATTTCGCTCGATTGAGAATACTTTTAATGATTTTTTTGTATATTTTTCATATACTTTAATGACCAATCTTTTAAATGATTTTTATTGGTGGGTTGTTTGAATTTCAAAATCTGATAGAGTATAGATTCAAATAGCTCTTAAGCGGTTTGAATTTCAAATACGTGCAAAAGTGCTTAGATTTACTGATATTTGAAATTTAAAAGGGATAAATTTTGGACTAATTATCTTTTTATTAAATGGAAATCTCTGTTTCCTTTAGTATTCTTAGTTTACAATAAAAAATTACCAACATGTATATCGAGATATAAATTACAGTCTCTGTCTTGAAATTTAAAAGTTGAAATAAAAAAAAAAAAAGGAAAAGGAAAAGGTAAGTTAAGTGAAAATTAATTCCCATTTATGATTCAAATACCCGTATGTCAACAAAATTAACTTTGAAAATTCTAAATGGGGTCGCTAATAATTCCATCATTATTGGAATACTTTTTCATAAAAGGATCGGTATTTAAAAAGAATTTTACCAATTAAACCTTTTTAAATCAAAAATCAAATTTCTGATCGAACCAATTGTTTTGTAATTAAGATAACTACTTTCGTACGAGTTCTTTTCTTCTTTTTTGTTCTGTGTTAATTCATTTTACCTTTTGGTAAAAAAATTTGATTAAGGGTCGAGTAATTACCATGAAAAATATTTTTCTGAAAAGGAAAAAAAAAAAATTATTATAATTTTTATGGCTACCTAATACAAATCAAAAATTAAACAACCTGTGATGCTCGATCAATCTCCAAAAATCAACAAACAAAAATGAGGACATTTTTAGAAAAAAGATCACAAAGAGTGACACTTAATTTTCAATTAGAATCGTTAGAATATATAATTTTTGAAAACAACTATGCTAGTTTTCGAAGTATCGCTCTTTGTCGCTTTTTGAGATCTCGACACGACAAGTATAGCACAATCCATACAAATACTTTCAAGACTTTTTCGAACTTTCAGACTGACAGTCTGCAAGATTTCAGTCTCTGATATTCTTTCATATTTTTTCAAATTTCAAATACTTTATACAAACTTTTGTAAGACAAAAAAGGGATAAAAATAATAATTAACTAAAAGATAACATTTTGAATTTAATTGAAATTTTTGAAAGTTATCCCAAAGGAAAATATTTGAAAACTTTCAAAAACCTGAAACTCTTTTTATGAAAACCAAAAATTGGAAAGCTGTTTAAATTACATGTTTTTAAAAGTTTGACTTGTAAAAACTTTTAAATTGAAAGTTGTTGAATTGTGATCTTGTAATTCCTTTCAAAATTTGGAATAATTGAAAAAAACAAAAGTATTGAAAAGTAAAAAAAGTGACTACAATTTTTGTGCTATTCTTGCCGTGGAAGATTGTTTTTTTTTTCATTTTTTTCATTTCTCGAATAAGTTATTATTTTTTTGCGAAAGAATGGTACAAAATCCTTACTTTGCCAAATTTAGAGGGGTTACAAAATAACCAAAAAATTAGATTAAATCGAATTAAAGTGATTGTGTACTTTTAGAAAACAATTTGTTTTCAATTGAAGAAATTTAACCTTTGGAAATATAAAAAAGAAACAAGTATTTTTTTTTAAAATCGGGGTTTTTGGGAATTGAGAATTTTTTGTAACTTTTTTTTTTTTCTTGGATTTTTTGCCAATTATAATTCTCTAAAAAATTTTTTTTTTTGTGATTTGAATTTGGTCAATCAAAAGAGTTTCAATTCCATAATATCCCTTTTGGTTTCGGGCCACTCCTTTGGTCTGGATCATTTTCACCGTAAGCGACTAGATCCTTTAGGAAAATATATTAATTATTGAACAGAAATCCAAGAGTTTCCGTTTTGGAAGAAAAATTAATGGAAAAGAAAGAAGTTGGTTTCACGAATGGAGAAAGTAGTTTTTTTATGTTTTTTCTTTATAAAATTGATCCTTGTAAAAATAATTAATCAAAGCTCTATCAAAAAAAAAAAAAAAAAAAAGTTGTTGTTGATCAAGAAGACGAGCAGGCACAACAATAAAATTTAAAAAAAAAAGAATTAATAATTGGGTTTGTGACCAGCAAGCTCTTTCCTCACTAAGGGTTAACTGAAATTTTTGTTTAAAAACAAGAAAAAAATTTCTCATAATATAAAAAAAATTGCAAACAAAAAAGTTTTTTTAAAGATGAAAAATTTACCTGGCTGATCTTTAAATCTATTTCTTACCAAATCAAGGAAAATATAATATTTATCAATATTTAAGGCATTCTTTGATGTTGTACTGTTTAAAACGTTCTCTTTCTGTACAGATGTGTTAATTTTTTTTGTTTCTTGTTTGGTGGAAAGAATCTGTGATTTTTTGTTTTGGCTTTTGGAGCCAATATTTTGTAAAGATCGAAATCTAATTGTATCTTTGTTGTTGTGTTTGTTTAATTTATTCAATGCTTGGCTTGGTTGATGCCTTGTGTGAATTCTTTGGCTTGTTCTTTTATTCTTTGATCGTGCTTTGTTCAGGCTTTGAATCTTCCCTTGGAGGGTGAATTGTGCATTCTTTGAGATTTTGTCCATAGTTTACTTGAAAAAGATTGAATTGTTTGAGTTGCTTGTCTTTGAGTAACTTAAAATTATAAACGAATTACAATCAAATTAGAAGGACAAAGAACAAGGGATTTTGGAAAATGCAAAAAAGCAAAAAGTTTGGGAAAAATTGAAAAAATAGAAATCGAAATTTAGATATGATTCCTTCTTCCAGAAGAGAAAAATTTGTAATATTTATGAAAGACAAATTTATAAACAAGATCTTTTTGGATCATTTGTAACTGTTTATTATCTTTTGAAAATTCGTTTTAAAGAGCTGAAATTATTCTAGGCTGAATGAATTAAATGCTTATGAATTTATTTCCACACATATGTGAATTATTTTAACAGACAATGAACTACTTGCTTTTTCGAAATGAGAACCTAAAAGTGCTTTTCTTTCAGAAAAAAAAATACTCAGGCAAAAAAAAATTATCTAAAATTCTGACAAAAAAACCAAAAAAAATACCAATGTTATAAATCTTAAATTCAGCAAAAAAAAATTAACATACTAATGTGTACAAATAAATTGAACAATATTTTCATTCAGTTACCCAAAAAAAGATATTTAAAAATCAAGTAACTTTTCAAATTTTAAAATCGTAAAATAATCTTAACCTATTACTTTCAGAGTTTAAGAAATGTTGACTTTGGGTACTTATTTTAATTATTGAGATGGAGATTATTTTGTGGAAAGTTGATTGAAAATTTTGATCGTTTTATTTTGCAATAAGCAGTATTCTCAATGAAATGTAATGCAAAAAACAAAAAAATGTTCAAATGGATCAATAGACAAAAAATACAAGAAAAATAATAGTAAAAAAAAGATTTTTCTAAAATTCAAATTTCAAAAAAAAATTAAAGATTTCTTATAAGATATTTACAAAGGATTAAATATCTCGAATTTGAAACCAATTGTTTTCTTTAAGTATCACAATCAATGTCAATCTAATTAAGTTCAATTTTTGGTTATTTGCTTATCCACTTTATTTGACAGAGATAGGATTTTGTATTATTTGAGGGTTAAAATATCTCCTTTGAAGAAATGAAAATAATAATAAAACAATCTTTGGGATCTCAAGAATTTTGAAAGGTGATACACTTCAAAATAAGATATTATTGTTTTCTAAATGATCATTTAAAATGTTTTAAATTTGGATTGAAGTGTCTCTCTTTGGGATTTATATTTTAGAAAATATTAAATTTAGAATTAATTATTTTTTTTGAAACCTGTTAAACCTCAAAACCTTGGAACTTTGTTTTTAATTTTTACCAGGTATCCAATAAAGATATATATATATATATATTTATAAAAACTAAATTCTAAAAATTTTGACACAGTTTAAATATTTGAAAGAATAGTAAGACATCATTTTACATTCAATTTGGTAATAATTTTGTTTTACAAACTAGTTTATTTATTGTCTATTGTGTATTGTTTTCATTTCCTTTTTTTTCTCGTTACGTAATCTGTTTATTTAAATCTATAATTTTTTTTTCTATGGTTGCTAGAAGGTTTTGTTTAGTTTGTAAAATAGTAAAATGACATACAATTAGTCGATGGTCTCTTATCATTTGATTGATCTATAAATTGTTGTTGAAAATTCATCAAATTTACCAATATAATTTTTTTTGTTCAGCTTGTTTCATTATTTTGGACACACACATTTATATCCTTTTGTTTTATATTTTTTTCTTTTATATGGATGAAAATAGATTACATATAAAAAAATTAACACTAGTTAAATTAAATGTGGTTTTATATTCTGTTTGAAAAAAATTAATAAATTGAGTTTTTTTTTGTCTATTATTGATTTTGAGTGTGTCAAAATTTTTGGCAGGGGGTTTATAGACTCAATTCCAAAAAATGGGACACATAAAAAAATTAGAAAAAAAAAATATGTATTTCAAAATACATAATAATTAAACATTAAAATAATAATTTTTCCGAAAATATTTAATTAATACTATTTATATATTTTATAGTAAATTTAAAATTCAATTCAAAAAATAAAAAAAAGTATGCCCCTATTTATCGAACTGATTTACCAAAAAATTCATTTTTATCGGAAGAAAAATTAATAAAAACTATTAATAGATTCAACTTGTCTTTTGATAACTAAATCTATCCTTTCATATATAGAGTTTACTAATTTTCTAAGGTTTCCCAACTCAAAATATTCCATACATTAGTGAAATTTTTAATAATTTTTTTTTTGTTTTTTGTATTGCAATTTTTCAGTTTAGTATCCATAATTGACCAGCAATTCTCAATTGGATGTAAATCTGGGGTATTGGGGGTCAAGGGTCAAGAATATTACATCCCCGTTATAAGTAATTTTGAGTTTATTTTTGAAGTATGTAGACAAGCTCCATCTTTATTGAAAATCCATTTCAACTCACCATATTCTGATATAAACGAGTTGAATTACATTTGATTTTTTGATAATATCATTAATAACACATCAATTGTTCACACTTCTATTTATGGTAATTAGGTCTGTTTATATACCATATGCTATAGCACCCTGTATCATGATTTTTTTTCAAAAAATTTTTTCTCGATAAAAAACGAATCTTTTTTCTTTTTGAGAGATAGAAAAAAATTTTTCTTGTGATCAGAATCAAAACTTTGTAATTTCAATATAACGTGTTTTTGAGATTTTCAAAAAGTTTTGAAAAAAATTTTATTTTTTTTTTTTAATTGAAAAAAAAGAATTCAAAAAAAAATCAAAAATCAAAAAATAATTAAAAAAATGATAAATAATTAACTTTAAAATTATTTCTATGGGTTGTTAATTTCTAATGTTTCTATTTAAGAGTAAAATATTACTTTTCTTGGAATTAAATTGATTTTGAAGGTTTACCCCAATTTGTGAAATTGAGTTTACTTGTAAATCAAATAAAATATTTTTATATAAACAATATATTTATTAATAAATTCAAGAATATATATATATATATATTGTTTTTTATAATATATTTAACAAATCAAAAATAAGAATTTTCCATATTTTCATTATTTAAATTGATTTTACTTCGAATTTTTCTTAATTTAGAAATCCTCTGCCAAAAATTATATTTTTTTCTCAAATTCTATATAGATTTGATCATATAAACCCCAATTCAAAATTTTTAACACACCAAAATTCAATTTGTGAAAAAAAAAACTTATTTAATCAATTCAAGAAGATTTACCAAATTAGAACCATTCATGAATTGAAATGTTAACACTTGTTTATAAATTACAATACTCACAAAATAATATATAAATAATTATCGATACAAATAAATCATGGGTATGTTAAAAATTTTGGAAAGAGCAAAACAAAAAAATACATTAGTAAATTTGTAAAAATTCTATTAGGAATATTGATCGATCAAAAGGTTAGATACTACCAACTAATTTTATTTGAGTTCTTCTATTTGGTACAACTCAACTTTAACCTAATATCAATGGTTGAAAAAAATATTTTGATCCAACGAAACAAATAACGTAATTAAAACCATGAAATGAAAACAAAAATTAAAAGATGAAAAAATGATTTTCATATTTTGACAAAAATCAAAATTATTTCTAATTTCAATGAAATTGTATTATTGTGATTGTTTGGAAAGTTTTAGCTGTGTTTAAAATTTTGAATTTTAGTTTAATTTAAAATATTGTTTCATATTTTTGTTTATAGTTCTTGAAATTATTAATAATTATAGAATACTCTATTAATTAAATTATTTAATTTGGGATTTTTTTTAGATATATTTATAATTATTCTTTATTTTTTTAGATTTTTTATTAAATTTTTAATTAAATTCTATGATTAAAGTCGATAATTATTAGATTTTGAAAAGATTAAAAATCGAGCCAATGACTCTGAACATATTTAATTTATATATACTAAAATATTATAAGTTTAGTATTTCTGTCTGTTAACCACAATTCATATTTTGATTCTTTTCTAAATATTCAAAAAAATTATTCCATCTATCTTATTATTATTTTATTATTAATAAATTTACAAAAAGAATGAATTAAGTTTTTCATATTTGATTGAGATAATTAAATTTACATAGAAATATTTCATCATTCAATAATTATAATGGTTAGAGCAAGTTCCTCTTTCAAGAGACGAACCTTTAACAAAAAATAAAGTCAAAAAAAAAAAAAAAATACAAATTAAAACACCAAATTCAGATTATATGTAAAATAATTTGTTTTATAAAAAAAATTATACCTTAATTGAGATTTTTTTTATACCTTGATTTTTTTTTTTCAAAATCAAGTATGTCAAAGTTGGATGGTATCAAGTGTGAAATATTAATCTCTAGTGAAATCAAACATATTATTGACTACTACAAAAACAATTTAATTTTTTATATTTTCAATAATCTAGATGGAAAAAAAGAGCTTTAACCGTCTAATTACTTGAAAATATCAAAGAGATAACAAATTACTTTTTTTTTTTATATATGTTTTTTTATTCCTTGTTCTTTATTATTGGGCTCAGTCCTGAATTCAAAAAAGAAATCAAAACCCTATTGTTTCATTCACTCAATAATCCACTTGATAGAATTCTTCAGTTGAATCACCCTTTATACTTTGAATACTGGTATTTAAATTCTAAATGGGAAAAAATTTTTACTTGATTTTCAATTTATTTTTTCAAAGAGAGTTTTTAAATTACAAACTTGCTTCTTTGAATAACTCTATTTATTCAAGAAAAATCTGAAAAGGAAGTGAAAATTTTATACATTTTAATATTCAAATACCAGTAAGATGAAATTGATCTAATTTTCAAATGCTATTCAGCATATTTCTTCAAACTCTTAGATATGATTATCTTATATCAGCTTGAATAATATGCTTTTCTTTTGCTTTTACTTACAGGACAAACATCGATTATAATAGATGATCATTTGCAAATCATGATATAAATTCAAAGATTTTCCAATCTAAAGATACATTATTTAGCTTGGTGTTAATAAATGATAAAGAAAATTATGATTCTTTTTTGTAAAATTTCAAAATATAAAACCTAGAAACCCTAATAAAAGTACCCTTAAGTGCTGTAGAGTATATATAACCACCTTAGAGTGCCTAGGTTTTCTATAATTCAAAATAATAGAATAAAATCAAAGAATTTACTCTATTCTCGTAAACGAAAGAAACCCAAACTCTAGATTTTTTATATTTTGTTATATTTCTAAATTCTAATGATTTTCCTCTAATCCTTGAAATTAAAAAAAAAACTAAATGCTAAAAAAGTAAATTAATTTTGGCCCTTTAAAATAAAAACATATAAAAATCCTTTTTTTTTCATTTTTTCTTTTTTATTTCTTGAAATTTTCTTTTGTTTTTCCAAACAAAATAATGAAGCAAAATGAAAAGAACCAAACAACAAATACAAAAGGAAACAAATGTAAAATTTGTGGGGTTTACACTGAAAAAATCTTCCTAAAGGTTCTTGTTCTCACTCTTCCTTTCAGATTTTCAATTCTTTCACCCTTTTCAAAAGGATGTGGCAAAGTCTTTTTATGTAAGACATGCCCAAATCTAATAACAACTATGAAAAATCTTGAATGCCATGGATCAAAGATTACAATTTCAATAAGATACCTTCCCTTTGATGAAATGTTTCGGTTAATTTCCTTTAAAAAAGGGCAAAGGTTTTTCGTTATCAAAAATAACACACAACAAAAAGTAACAAATAGTCAAAACAAAAACAAAATCAAAATCAAAAATCAAAACAAAATGAAAAAGAAAAACAAAAACAAAAACAAAAACAAAATTAAAAATCAAAAAGAAAAGCAAAAGAAAAAGAAAATACATTCAACTCATAATTTACCTTTAAATAAACTTTCTATTGATTTTGCTTCAATTGAAGCAAACACAAACTCCAACCAGCAACATTTCCAAAAAGTGAAATCACACCAATTGTTATCTGTATTTAAAACAAAAGGACTAGAAAAAAGCATCCAAAAAAAGAATTTTAAAGCTGAGAAAAACCTATCCAAAAGATGGTCAGGAATGACCCTTAAAACAGGAAGACAACCAACACATGATTATTCTCAAATTTGCCAAATCAGTGATGAACAAATTCTTAGTTTTACGTTGGTTGATAACCATTTAATTCTAAATAACAACAATTCATCACAATCTAGACAAAGATCTGGATCACCCACACAAGAGCAAGCATCAAACAACTCACAACAAAATAATACCAACCAACAACAACAACAACAAAATAATACAAACCAACAACAAAATAATACAAACCAACAACAACAACAACAACAGCAGCAGCAGCAATCATCTAAACCAAGAATAACTGGAATCCAATCGATTATTAATCAGACACAACCACAATCGGATTTCACGAATTTTGAATTTCAACAAGAAAGAACTCAAGAATTACAAGAAATGAGAAGAAGAAAGCAACAGAAAAGAAGAGAAGAACAAAAACGAAGGCTTCAGGATCAAAAACAAAAATTACTGCAACAACGACAACAATTATTCTCTTTGTCACAAGAACATGAAAACGTATTCCAAAATACAACGCCAATGAACAAAGGCAATTTGAAAGTCTTACCAAATGAAAAGCAAATACCAAAATACTCCCTTGAATTAACAAAGACTGATAAAAAGATAAACCCGCCTTTTATTCAAACCGTCTCTGGGATTGGTTTAAATAAAAGTAATGTCGGTCAAATCCCAAATAATTTTTCACCAAATAATAATGCTTACCCAAGAGGAAGACAAAAAAGGTCATTTAGAAATCCTAAACGCAATTCAAGAATGGTCTCTTATTTTCATCATCCAAACCAAACCAAGAAACCAATGTTTCAAAATAATAATGAAAAACAAAATCAACAATTCCATTCGAATTTAATTCAATTGAAAAATAATTCACCAATTACGAATTATTCAAAATTAAACAGAAACAGCAACAACAACAACAATAATAATAATATCAGAAATAACAATAACCAAAACAATAACAGAAACAATAATTTAATAAAAAATTCATTAACCTCAGGATACCAATCTTGGCTAAAAGATAAAATTTCTAAAAATTCAAATCATATAAAAAATGATGATAGTAAAGAAAAAGAAGATTTAAAAAATTATTATTCCAATTTAAATAAAACAAATCCAAAAATTATTTCCATAAATCCTCATAACCATCCTTTGGACAACATTTCCAAGCCCAATTCAATGGAGATATACTCTTTTAATAACAATAGAAATAATCATTTAAATGATACAATTGATGATAACAAACAATTATTTTTTGATAAGCAATATAATAATAATAACCAAAATAATGGTAACCGCAATTATTCTTTATATAAAAAGAGATTAAATGATTTTGAAAATAATTTTGATAAAGTAGCTGAAGAAGAATTCATCAAAGACGATGAAAATGAATTTATAAGAGATGATGAAAATGAAGAATCAAGATTTGAAGAAAATAAAGAATCAAGATTAAAAGAAAATGAAAAAAATACAAAATATTGTGATCCAGAAAATGAAATAACCTTTTTAAAATTGTTATTACAAAAAAAATGGAAAGATGAAAAAAATCAAAAAACAAAATTCCAAAATTTTATCTCATTACCGTTTGGTTTAAACGAAATTGATATTGATTTTCAAGAAAAAGATCAAAATATTCAAAACAAAGAAGAAGGATTATTCTCAAAAATGAAAATTCCAGACAATGATGAAATTATTGACAAAATTATGGATAACACAAATGATTTGACAGATTTTATTAAAGATTTTGAAGAGAAAAAACAATTAAAATTTCTCGAGTTATTAGATGAATTTGAATCCAATAAAATTAATTTTGAAAAAAACATATCAAATATACTTTATCGTTTTAATCAAAAGAAATTTCAAATTGATAAAATAATTTTAAAATCAATTGGTGATTCATTAACAGAAAAAAAATCAATAACAAAAAATATTTATCATAATTTTGATTATGATGATCAGGAAAGGGAAATCTTTCCCATTTTGCAGCCACATTTTTTAGAATGGTTTCAAAAAATTGATGAATTTGATTTGGAAAATTCTTTAAAAAAAATTGATAGTCCATTAAGAACAAAAATGAAATTAAATATTGAAAAAGAAGAAAAAAAAAAAAGAAAAAATAGGCAATCAACAAAAGATAGCAGAACGGTGATTAATAAAAATTTACAAAATACTAATAATAAGAATTTATCTTCAGAATCATTCTCTATGGAAATGACAAATAAAAATGAAAACTTGACATCAAAAATTTTAATTTTGGATTCAAAAAAAGAAAATATGGAAATAATTAATACCGAGAAAAATGAAACCCTTTCTGGTTTTAATGAAAATGAAAATGCAAATATGAGTCATAATAATTATCCTAATTTAATTCAAAAAAATAATTTGATGAATCAAGGAGAATATAGTTCCAAACCCAAAGAAAGAAAAGCAATAATTGATTTTTTTATTTATCAAATTATGGGCCAATTTGAATATGAAGTTTATCCAAAGCCACCATTAAATAATTCTATTGAAAATCAAAAACTAACTATAAATAAAAACATTGTTAATGAGAGAAATAGCAATAGTCGTAGTAATGATATTAGTGGTGGTAGTATTAGTAGTGGTAGTAATACAAAGGAATTGCAAAATAATTTGTTTAATACAACAGAATTTAATAAATCCAAAAGCAATGAAATAAAAAAAAACGAATATCAGGATATGAAAGAACAACAAAAAATAATCCAAGCACAATTACAAAAACTTATTCGAGAACAAGAAAAAAATGGATTTAATCTTAAAGGTAGCCCCAAAACAATAAATAACACTGTTGATTTTCAAAAAAAGCAAGTTGTCAATAAACAAATAATCTCAATAAAACCTGTTACAAAGCAGCCAATACATAATAACCAAAATAGAAATATTAATTTATCAAATAATAATAATAATAATAATAATAATAGTAATAGTAATATTGATAACAGTGATCTTAATAATTTTTATGGATCTGGAAATGTATATCAATTGACGCATGATTCCAATCTACAAATGAATAATCAAACTTTTGTTAAGAGAAAATATGATAATTATTCAAAAAAATATAATAAATCTGATTATTATTCAAATCATTCACAACAAAAATTTAGGAATTTTGAAAATCCAAAATATAGAAAACATGGAATTCATCAATCGGAAATTAATCAAAGAAATAACTTTTCAAATACACAACCTCAAAAAAATTTATCCTTTCAAAGAAATCAATATCAAAAATTTTTACCAAATAATGAAAAAGGTAATTTTGATTCAAACAAATCAAACAATCGTAATATTTCGCCTTTTTCTAGCCAATCAAATCCAAAACAAGCAAAACTATTCAATGATTTAACAAATGATTCTACAAGAAAAAGAGTCTTGACAATAAAAAATGATGGTGATATATTTAACGATTTAATTGAACCACAAAAAAAAATTATTAAAATACAAACAACTAAAAATATTATTCAACATTTCCCTAAAAAAAATTAAAAAATTTTTTTCATAGATATATTTAGATATCTATATATATACTTTTTTTTTTTTTTTCGTTCATTCGTTCATTTTCCTTTCTTTTTTTATCTAATCGTATGTATTATTATTATTAAAGATAATATGTATATATATATATATATATATATATATTATTTCTAATAAAAAAATAAATAAAAATTTAAATTTTATTTTTCTTTATGTTCATATTAAGTTCTTTGGAATTAATGCAGAGATAAGAGAGTGGTTATTTTGAGTTTTTTAGAGTTGGAAATAATAATTTCTTTTAGCTTCTGAGGAAAATAATCAACGTAAAGAATTGGGTGCTCATTTTAATTTTTTTAAAATTTGTAACAATTTTTTTCTCTTTTTTCAATCCTGGATGCAAATGAGAGAAACAAAGGATTCTATTTACATATAAACTCTTTTTCAAAAATTGTGACTCACCTGAAATAATAAATTGAAAAAAAAATTTATCCTTTAGTATTCAAGAACAATTAATAACTAAATATGATTTGTAATTCACTTTTAAGTCATTCTAAATCTATAAAAGCCTGATATATTAAAAATTAAAAAAAATAAAACCAAAAACTAAAAAAAAAAGTGAGTCACAATTTTTGAAATGAGCATTACCCATTTTTTATTACTGAACTTTCACTGAAAAAAGTTGAACAACAATATTTTTTATGAATAATTTTCCATTTTCAAAGACATTACATTCTCAATTTTCTTAGTGATTATTTGTCTTTTCGAAGATCTCTTTTTTTTTCCACATGATCTTTTAAAAAAAAACAAAGAAAAAGAAAAACAAAAGAAAAAAAAAATTTGAAAAAGCAAAACTAAAATTTGAAAAATTAGAAAAAATGATTCTGATCCAAAAATTTGAAAATATTTTTTGTTAAGAATACTGGAATAAACCCTCAAAAAAACCCCCATTAGCATTATAAAGTGAGTCAAAATTTATGAAAAATAGTTTAGAAAAAATATCAAGATGATAAAATTAAAATAACTAACAAATCTTTTTTCTGAAAAATCGGTGAAACATTTCTGTATCACAAACAAAAGTTTCACCCAAAAAAATTGTTATTCTATCCAATTTACCTTTTAGAACCACCTTTTAATGATAGAACCGAAAGAATAGACAACATCTTTTCATAAAATATATTACATTTTTGGGATTTTGTTTTATAGTATCTTTTAAATAACTCTCAAAACAATATATATTTTGATTGCTTCGCATGTTAGGAAATAGAACTCCTATTTTCAATTTTAAAAGAAGGGAGGGACACATGAAAAAACTATTTTTGAAATAATCTAAAGATTTGCCTATATATTAAAGTTATAAGCTTACAACAATTAGAAATTTAAGGAAAATACATAATTTTTAAGATCTATTTTAAATCTTAAAACTTCAAAGAAGAAGATTATATATCCTTATAGCTTAATTAATTTGAAATAGTATTAACAATAAGGTAGAATATTCAATAAGAAGAATGAATAAAAATAATTAAACTTATTTTTAATTGTGTTTTTATATGTTTTTCTTAAAAAAAAGATTCTTTTCTTTAAGGGGTTAGTCTATAAAAAGGAGAAGCCTAAGATCAAAGTGTGTTGTTATTAAGGGTAAATCTAACTACATTAGTGCTACAAAGTTCAACTGCCTCTAAAAAATCGATTATTTGAGTAGTAATATTTATTTATTCAGCAATTAAAAATGATCCTTTTTTTAGAAAAAAAAAACAAGAATTTCAGAAAAAAATCTGCATTTCACCACAAATTTAAAGGTTGTAAAATCAATTTATATTTCCAATATTTCAGAAATAATTTGTCAAAAAAATATATTGGTTAATTATTTAATTCTTTAAAAAAATTGAATTTTTTAACTAATAATCTACATTTCTCCACAAATTTAATAAAGATATTTTGCAACTTTGGAGTCAGGAATTGATAATTCAATTAATTTTATAAAGAGAAAACAAAATAAATTATTCGTTGGGGTTTTATGTTGATGATTATTGAGTTAATCTTTGAAATTAAAAAATCGAAAAAAATAGTTACTTTTGGAAGTTCCAATTATTAAATACCAGAATAACTTTATTTTAGAGTTTCTATTTTTATATTTGGTAAAGGAATTAAACAAAATTACCAAATGTAATAATATTTTTAATAATGATCTTTTAAGAAAAAAATGCAATAATTTATTGAGCAATAATATTTATAATAGATTTATTAGAGTTGTGAAACTATTTGAACCGTGGTGCACTAATATCATTTACACATAATTACAACATACTCTGATTGCAGAGAAATCTATTTGACGCTAATTTCTTAATACAAAAAAAAACTTATTTAAAAAAAATATTCATTAGGAGAATGAAGAAAATAATTTTATTTTTCATTCATTAATTTGATTTTTTTTTTCAATTACTAACCCTGATAATTTAATTGGTTTTTCAAAATAAAAAAAAACATTTTGATAAATTTTTTTAACAAAATTAAAATATTCTTAATTATATAGTCATTTTAAAAAAGTAAATACTTTTTTTTTTTTTTTTTGATTTTGTTAGAACTATACCTTTTTAAAGTTTTATTTTTTAATAAAGTGAAAATAATGGTTTAAATGTGGTGGTAGAAGCTGGAGTCTGATGGAAAATACCTTTTTTAAAAAATAAAACTTTAAAAAAGGTATAGTTCTAACAAAATCAAAAAAAAAAAAAACAAGTATTTACTTTTTTAAAATGACTGTATCATAAAGAATATTTTTTTTTAATTTGCACAAATCATGTTTTCCCACTTTTGAAAAAAACTCCCAAATCTTATTTATACTCAAAAATTGAAGATAATATCCTGAAATATGGGAAACCATTATTTAAATAGATCTTTTGAAAAGAAGCTTAAAGTTATTAATTTTTCCAGTTAGAATTTGGGTTTTTCTTGAAAAATATTTGATTGAATAATTGTATCCCTAAGAAATGATTTTTTTTGTAATAAACCAAAATAAAGTTTTGTAAGATACTATTTGTTGCAAAATAAATGCAACAAAATTATCATTCAGCTTTCCCAAATTAAAGTTTTTAAAATCAAAAAAAAATTGAAATTTTTGAATTCCAAAAACCAGCTTAAATTATTAATTTCCTTTTGTAGAATTGGGGATTTTGATGACTGGTTCTTGTAATTCTTTCGAGAGGTTTTTTTTTTGGAAAGCTGAATGAAAATTTTAATCTTTTTATTTGACAATTAACAGTAAAAACTGAAATAGAATTTTGAATGTTCAATTAAATCAAACAGAAAATTGAAATAATAAAAAAAAAAATTTTACCAAACTATTTTGAAAAGAATAAATTTATATAAATATATTTATCAGGCGCACAACCACAAATTTAATGAAAATAAATTGTGTTTTGCAATTTTTAGAAATTTTATATTCAAAAATAGAAGAAAATTCCTTGGTTGATTGCTGTAAATTATAAAAAAAATATCGCAATAATTTTAATAATTTTTGTTTCTTTTGTTTTGGATTAATCTCATTAATTCAAAGATCCCCTCAGATACAATCCTGAGATCAGCTTTAATATCGAGAGACTTTTGGGTGTATTGTTCTGCCTCCTTTGTCAAGGTTTCTGTTTTTTTTGTGATCCATTCAATTGCGTCCTCGAGTGTAAATTCAAGGTACACATCCAAGCCAACACAGAGAATAATTTTCGAAGTGTCATTTACTTTGCTTTGCACATAAAAATTGGATGCTAAATTGATCAGCGTTGACATATGGTTAATTTTATTTTCTTGAACTAGTTTTATGTTGTTTTGAAGAACAAGACTTTGGGATAGATTTTGTTTGATGAATATGAATAAAAAGAAAATCAACAACAAATAAAAGGAAAAAAATAAGGTTGCTCAAAAAAGAAGAACCAAATGAAAAAGAAAAAGAAAAAAAAAAATCAATGAAAGCAAAAATAATTACTATTTTGAAATACGTTCATAGATTTTATCACGTGAATCTAAAACTTTTTTGAGATCTGGTTTTAATTTTTCATTAATAAATTGTTCATATTGAACAATTTTTTGTCTTCTTTGTGTGTAAACATCCATTTTGAGTAAAGAAATAAAAAAAAAAAAAAAATACAAAAAAGATAAAAAAATAAATTCAGATTTACATAGATATCTTATATTTCCAGGATCTAACAAAAGTTTATTTTCTTTCTATTTGGTCCTAGTATTTATATAACGAACCAGCGTCTTTAGAAGGATATTGGTTTTATATTCCAAGAAAATCCTTTTGAACTTGAAAGAAATTTTTGAATTTTTCCTTTAAAGACTTACGGTAAACTATAAAGTTTGTAAAATGTTTAAAAAAGGACAAACAGGTTTATTCAAAATCAGAAGAGTTCAAAAATGGATATATGGAAATTGAACTTGACTTTGAAATAGTAATGGTGATAATTTCATAGATTAATAATCATTTTTTTGTTGATCTTCTTTGGGGCATTAACTTAATTTGAAGAAACTTCTTTTCTTTGCTTATTCTTATTACCAAATGGAAGATCCAGATATTAGTCATATCACCGAAAGCAATTTTCAAAAGATTTATAGCCCATCTGAAGATACTTTTTTATTGTGTGATGCTTTAGCAGATGAGGTTGAGGAAATTCGAGAAAGAAAACCCAAGATAGGAGTTGAAATAGGTACAGGGAGTGGCTATGTTTTGGCTCACGTTTCAAAATTATTAAAGAACACTGATTTGTTTGTGTTTGGGATTGACATTAACCCACTTGCGGCAAAGCTTACAAGTCAAACGCTCTCCCAAAATGGAATCTCTCGCTATGAAGTGATCAACTGCAACCTTTTGGATCCCTTTGCATTGGATCGATTTGGATCAATGATCGACCTTTTAATCTTCAACCCGCCCTATGTGCCAACTGAAAGCAAAGAAATACAATTCAACCCTAAAGACGAAGAAACATGGATCACTTCTTCGTTTGCTGGCGGTCTGAATGGGATGGAAATTACACAGAAATTGATCAACAAAATGGAGCAATTGCTTTCGCCAAATGGCGTTTGCTATTTGATCGCAATTCACGAAAACAATCCCAACCAAATAGCCAATGACTTGGCAGAAAAGGGATTTCGAACAATAGTTGTGAAAAAGAAACGTTTAAGAGGAGAATTATTATATGTACTTAAAATTATTCGAAAAAAATAAATCACTGCATTTTTGTTTGGATTTTTATTTACAAAATATTCTCTTTCAAAATCATGATTTACGAAGAATTAAATTAATTTCTGTTTCAAATAATTGATTTCAAGAAAAAAAAGTCAGGTTATTATTTAATTGTTTAAGGGTCTAGTTGCTTACCATGAATTTACTCCATACTCACGAAAAAAGATATTGTTAAATTGCAATTTTTTTTGGTTGAAGGGATTCCTATGACAAAAAAAAAAAAAATTCTTAGTATCTCTATTAACAAAAATTCATAAAAAACAGGATCTTTAATAACAAAAATTTCAATCAAAAAAAAAAATCAAAGTTTCACATGATTCCAAATATTCAAATAACAAAAAAAAACAAAATTCAAAATTTTGAAAAAAAAATCTAAAAGGATTCTCGTTAACATAAAAACCAAAAAGTAAAAAAAATACAATCTTTTCTTATTTTATAATTTCAAATGCTTACATTTCTTCGATTTTCAACACAAACTCCCCCCCAGAACCTTTTAAAAAAGGTTTGCTATAACATGTTATAAATGTGTTGTAAAGGTGTTATAAACGTTTAAAATTTTATAATAACAACTTTTATAACCTAAATATTTGTTATAAAATGTGTTATAAAATATACAACATGTAATGAGCCTGTTATAAGAATATTTTTTCAAAAAAATATTGAAAAAACCATCATGTAAAAGGAAATTTTGCTATAAAAATGTTAATAAGATGTTTTAACAATTTTTTTTTATAATGGAGAGTGGCTTTATTTTAGATAACCATCCATTATATTTAATCTAATTTGTGGCTATATTTTAGCCCTCTATTATTTGACAAAGCAAGTGTTTAGAACATTTTTTAGGAAAAAATAATTTATTTGAAAAATAAAAAAAAATGAAAAAAAAAATCTTTGAGAGATTAAAAAATGTCAAAGATAGACACTTCAAAACTGACATAGATGTTTTCAAAATTGTAATTCACAACCATTTTAATTGAAAATTGAGCGTCGTTATTTGGAAATCTTTTTTCTTAAAATGTACTGTGTTTTTTGATTGTTGATTTAAAGAAATCTATCGTATACCACAGGTTGGTGAGTTTTTGAATTGGTCTTAGGAATTCATAAAATCTACCAAATATCTTTTTTCATCCATTCAAAAAAATAGTTTTAACCTTAATGACTTGACACTTAATTCCCAAATTATGAAATTTTTAGTTGTCTTAATTAACACAAAACAATTTTTTTTTTAGATGAGTAGTTACATTTTACCAATTTTGAGTTTTCAAGGTCATTCAAAACTGAATTAATACATTCATTTCTATAACGAATCAATAAAAATTTTAATAAAAAAAAGAAAGAGTGGTGGAATATATCCTAGTATGATCTATCTATAAAATCACTTTAAAAATAGTAATCAAAATAATTAAAGAATTCAGCAAGAAATTAAAAAAAAAATCATTTATATTTTGATCTTACTGATAAATTCACATAAAAGTTTTAAATTTTTTGTTTCAATTTCCATTTTTTAATCCAGTAACAAACCGAGTTTCACTACATTTCTTTTTTCCAACTAAAGTCTTGTTGTAACAATTAATTTAAAATTTTTCTTTGATTAAGTCCAATAAAATAATTTCTTCAATGCTTGTAAAAAAATTTCAAAAATTGAAAACAAACATAAAAATTAAAAGTATTTTTGTGAAATTATCAGTATCTTTAAAATTTAATTCAATTACTTCTTCTTTAAACAGTTGTATTTTTAATTCTGAATAGAAAAAATTTTATCAGGAAAACTTTTGTATTAACAAATTAATTCCTATTCCTAAAGAATTTTCAAATTGAATTTAAAAATTCTATTTAAATTTAATTCATTGAATTTTCGTTTAAATTCAGAAAAAATGAGATTTTTTCAATTTTTTTTAATAGAAATATAGATTTATTGGGTTAATTTGTTTGATTAGATAATAGTTTATTTTTCATCTAAAATGTGAAACCTCAAAATAATTTTGAATCATGTTTTTTTTTTTTATCACCTTTTATTTTTCTTTTGGGTTGAATCTTTTGTAACGTTTTTTTGATTTTTTACGATAATTAAATCCTTTCTTTTAATTTTTGAAATAGAATTCTTTGTTTTGGCTTGGTTTGATAAAAATATTTGAAGAAAGAATTATGAAAACAAATTTGTTTGAAAAAAATTAATTGTAACATAATAATAAAGAGTAGTAGGAAGATAAATCCAAGAACATTACTTGTTTGCTCTCAAATCAAAATAAGGAGATAAGAAGAATACATATTTTCTAAAATTACTTTAATTATTTTTTTTTATTTTATTCTTGGTTTCATTTTAACACCTTAATCTTGGAATTGTGGTCTTTCTTGTTTGATATACTAAAAGAAAATATTTCTTTAGAACACAGATATCCGTGGACCCCCCTCCTTTTTTTTTTTTTTTTTTTTTTTTTTTTTTTTTTGGTTTATTCATGAATTAATTTGAAAAATTCACTTTTTCTCAATTTAAAATAATTAAATAAAAAACAAATAAAAATCTAAACAAGAAAAAATAGATTAATTAAAATTTAAAATCTTGTTCATTGATAATTAAATATCAATATAATTATTATTTAATCTTGTTCAAGGTAATTGATTTTTTTTAAATTTATTTATGTTTTTTTTTGATCTATATTATCTTAAAATTAATGAAAATAAATAAATAAAAATAAAATCAAAATATAATAAAAATTTAATAGTGTGTTTATTCATTGATCAATAATACTAACAGTAATTATAGATTAATTATGTTAAATTGGTTATTATAAACTAAAATTCAATTTTTTCCACAAAATTAGTACAATATATATATATATAAATATAATAATAAAACACTTTTGTTCAAATTCTAAATAATTTGATATTTAAAATCCAAATTATAATTTTTTCTTATTTTCTTTTTTTTTTTTTTTTTTTTTTTTGAAATCAATTACGAGTTTATTTTGATTGAAATATTTTTTTTTGACAATTAGTATTCAGTTAAAGAAGAGTTGTTCTAAATAAAAGAACTTTAATAAAATTAGTTGATAGTCTGGAATCATTTGATCGATCAATATTCCTAATAGAATTGAAACAAATTTACCAAAGTTTTATTTTTGTTCATCCCCCCTCTTGAAATTTTTTCAAACACTCTTTATTTATGAGTATTAATGATTTTTTATTTTTTTTTCTTTTTTCTATATTGAACGCATAGAAAATTCTTTATATTTTCATTTGTAGAGTAAATCTAATTTGAATTTCTTTTATAATTTATATAATACGATTTTTGATCAAAAATTCAATTGACAGTTACTGACCACACATTAGTTGAATTAAAAGAAAGATGATTCAAAGGTACTTGTTAAAATCGAATATAGGGTATTTTTTTTTTTTTTTTTTTGAATATTTCTAATTAGGTAAAACATTTTTTATTATCCATAATTCAAAATTTTTCAAAAAAAGGCACTGTTATCAAAATCCTATTGATTGTCCTACTTATATCTAGGAATATTTCACTTAATTCTTCAAAATAATAAGGTATAAAGTAATGAAAAAAATCTATATGAACACAAAGTGGAAATTTGGTAAAAAAATATATAAAGTATATTGATTTAATTTTGCTTTATTTTCTTTAAGAATTTAGAAAAGTTGAAAAATAGGAAAGAAGGATTGTATTAATTTTGAAAAACCGAAAAAAAAAAAAAAAAGACTAAAAATTCAAAGGTAATGTTTTTATTTAAAAGTGACAACTTTAAATCATTTTTATTAGCTACAGTCAGTTTCACTTTTAAGGCACAAACTTTCAACGAAATTTAAGGCACAATAAAAATCTCAAATTAAAGCACAAAATTCAAATTCTAGTAAAAATAAATTGTAAAAAAAAAATTGCAAATTTTGTGCCTTAATTTGAGATTTTTTTGTGCCTTAAATTTCGTAGAAAGTTTGTGCCTTAAAAGTGAAACTGACTGTAATATTTTGTTTTCAAATCCCCAAATTACATAATATAAGAACAGTCCTCAAAAAGTTGAACAATTTTAATAACCGTTGTGGAGAATAGGTGAAACTCGAAAAAAAGTGAAACAGGGTTTTTAATTTGGAACATTACTGAAAAGTAAAAGTAAAATCAATAAAAAGAAGAAACCAATTAACTTCAAATAAGAGCCCATTATATTATTTTCCATCAACCCAACAAATACAATTTAAATCTACTGACTTATCGAAATTGTTGGTGTGGTTTTGGAGATCGCAAAAATAGTCAATTTTTTGAACAAATTTTTAATAATTGATCAATCAAAGAAAAACCCACAATAATAAAAGATAGTATTAAAAAAACTGTTATTGTGGCGAAGACTTCATTTTGTCTTTATTTATTTATTTATTCTTTTTTTCATTGATCTTACTTTGAATTTTCAGTAATGTTCCCAATTAAAAACTGTGTTGAACTTTTTTTTTAAACAACCGCAAATCCAAAAAAAATATTTTCAATTTTTCAGAAAAGTATATTAGTTTCAATTCCAAAATAGAGTTAAGTCAAGACATAGACTGGACACCGAATTAAGTGTTATTTTTAAATCAGAAAAAGAAGGAGAACCTATTGAATTTCGAAACAAGTGTATTGAGCTCATCACACGTGTATTTTTGATAATTGCTATTGAGTTTATTTTTCAAATTGATAAACTATGAAATTTCACCAAACCACAACTACCTTAATATATTGTAATTATTTCTCAATTCCAACCACTATCACACATTCTAAAAAACCATCACTAAATATTCACAAATAGAATAACATAATCTAATAACATTTTTCAAAACTTATTTAAAATTTCAGACTGACAGTCTATAAGATTTCAGTCTCTGATATTGTTGTTTCTTTTTCAAATCACAAATACTTCTTACAAAAGTTTGAAAACTATAAAATGGATAAAAAATAATAATTAACAAAAGATATAAAATTTGATTTTATTTAAAGTTTTTGAAAAGTAAACCCAAATTAAAAATATTTACTCAGTTTCAAAAACTTGAAACTGTTTTTATGAAAATCAAAAAGTTAAAAGTTGTTTAAATTACATGTTTTTAAAGGTTTTAATGTTAAAACTTTTAAATTGATAATTGTTGAATTTTTCATCTTATAATTTTATTCAAAATTTGGAACAATTTCAGAAAAACCACTAGTGTTGTGAAGTAAAAAAATTACCTCAATTTTTGTGATAATCGTGACTTTTTCTCCAAAAGCAAATCATTTTTTCCACTTTTTCATTTCTTTTGTTATTTTGCAAATTTTAAAAATGGAAAACCAAGAAATAGATCTGACAAAAGAAGTGATTTCTTTGTTTGGAAAAAAACTTCACAACCTACCAACAATTGTAGTGTCTTATCCAAATTTAAAAAGACTTATCTTAAAACAGAATCTAATTAAAAACTTACCAACAAAACTGGGTCACCTCAACAACTTACAATTTTTAGATTATTCACAAAATTGTTTAACAAACACGCCTCTTAATTTGTGGAATTTAAAATCATTAAAGACACTTATAATTGACACCAACCTTTTAACAACTTTAGACTCAAGGCTTTCATCTCTTGTTGATTTGGAAAGTTTGCGATTAAGGAAGAATAATCTCTATTGCTTGCCACAATCGTTTTCAAGTTTCAAATTTCTCAAATATTTAGATTTGGGAAATAATGTTCTCAAAAAATTACCCGTTTGTATTTGCCACCTCGAACATTTAACAACTTTATTATTGGATCAAAACAGATTAAGAGAATTACCAAAAGATTTTAACCGATTGCAAAGCCTGAATAAATTGGTTTTGTCTTTTAATGATTTTGTTGAATTCCCAAATGAACCATTCCAAAATTTAACAAATCTAAAAACACTTGAAATGAATGGGTGTGAATTAATTGAAATTGGAGATAGCATTTCTAATTTAATTAATTTAGTTTTCTTTTCTGTACGCTCTAATAGAATTTCCTCTGTCTCAGAAAAGATCTCTAATTTAGACAAACTCGCAGGTTTTGATCTTACAAATAATTTATTGACTCAGCTACCAAGCACAGTTTCAAATTTAAATTCTTTAAAAATCATCAAAATTTCTAAAAATAGATTTTCTCAATTCCCAAAATCAATTTTACAATTGCCGAATTTAACACATATTTTGGCTTGGGAGGCTGGCTTACAAAATATACCATACATTGAAGAAGATGGAAATAGTAAACAAAAGAGCACTAATAATAAACAAAAAGGAGATCCAAATGGAAACAACAGCAATGATAATAAAGAAGAAAAAGAAAAAGAAAAAGAAAAAAAAGAAGAAAATGAAAATAAAAATGAAAAAGAAAAACAAAAATCACAAATAAAACTTGATATTCAATATGATCCAAAAATTAAACTAAGTCTTCATTTTTTAGAAGAAAATGAAAGTAAAAATGGAAGTGTTAATAACACAGAAAAAGAAAAAGAAAAAGAAAAAAAAAGAGAAAGTGAAAAAGAAAAAGAAAGAATAATCGAAATAGATCCCCAAAATAGAACTAATAATAGTCAAAAAACAAATCAAATACCAACAAAAGAAATAATAAACACCAACAATAACTCAAAATTAGGAGAATTAACTTTTTTTGAATTAGGGAATAATAATCTCAAAAAATTACCGGAAGAATTATTTGTAAAATTAAAAAAATTAAGAAGATTAAGCATTCAAAAAAATTGTATAACCAATTTACCAGAAACGATTTACAATATTCCACAACTGTGGATTCTTAATGTGATCAATAACCCAATTTTAGAAATATCCAGTAAAATTCAACAATTACAAAATTTAGTTGAATTAAATTTCCAGTCTGCGTTATTAAAAACAATCCCAGCTGAATTGTATTTGTGTCAAAAATTAAAAAAATTGAATTTGTGTAATAACAAATTAAAAGATTTACCAAAAGGAATTTCAAATTTAGATAAATTATCCAAATTAAATTTATCTTTGAATAAATTCGAAACATTTCCACTTGAAATTTTGAAATTATTTAGACTCAATATTTTGAGGATCAGTGGGAATCAACTAACTGCAATACCAGATACAATAACAAAGCATTTATATAATTTAACTGAACTTGATATGTCAAACAATGAACTTTATTTTTTCCCAAAGTATATACTGCAATATGGTGTCATTCGAAAAATATATTTCTCTTGTAATAACATTTCCAATTTACCTGATCAAATGTTTTTCAAAATATCAGACTTAAATATATCTCCGTTTCTTATTGATTTGTCGCATAACAAATTAACATCTTTTGATCCAAATTGGAAAAATGTTCCTTTACATGGATTGGATATTTCACATAATAATATTAGCAAAATAGAGAATACTGTCTTTGGCGAAAATACAATGAAATTGGAGACATTTAAAGTTTCGCACAATAATGCAATCATTGATCTCCCATTTCTTTCAGAATTGCCTAATTTGAAGATCCTTCATTTAGAGGGTAATACGTTGTCTAAAAATTTAATAAGTGTATTAAATAACGAAGAAATTAAGGATAACGAGGATAATGAAAGCAATGATGAGAAAGACGAGGGAATTAAGAATTCTATGAAAGAAAACAAGAATAATAATAACAAGAATAATGGTGGTGGTGGCAGTCAGAACGCCAACAACAACAACAACAACAACAACAACAACAACGGAAATAATAATAATAATAATAATAGTAGTAATAAAAATAATAATAACAATTTTAACAATAATTTGAATCATGTAATTTCGCGCTTTTATAAAGGAAACGGTGGATTCACCATTTCCCCAAATGATGGAATGAAAAATAAAAAGAAAAGGCTCCAATCAATCAACGATTTGATTGTAAATCCGGATGTTCCATTTAAGACTAAAAAGGGAAGGCATCTATTCGTTGACGAGAAGTATTGCCCGTTTTTTAAAATAGGTTATTCGGAAATGCAAGGGCTAAGACAAGATCAGGAGGATTCCATAGCCATCCATTCAATGATTAAAAAAAATATCCATTATTTTGCAGTATTCGATGGCCACGGCGGATCAGATGTTTCAAATTATGCTGCTGATAAACTTGGTGAATTATTAATTAATGAAATTAATGACAAAATCGACAATGAAGAGCAATTGGAAAAAGATACCTTAAATGTAACACAGTTAACCCAAATTTGTGATACATTATTTAAAGAATTTAATCAAACTTTAAATCAATTAAGGCTAGATTTAGCTGGTTCAACGGCTGTGATGGTTTTGATCATTAAAAATAAATTATATTCAATTAATTTAGGGGATTCAAGAGCAATCTTAATTGATAACAAAGGAAAGGCAATTCAAATTACAGACGACCACAAGCCAACAAATAGAGACGAGCTATTAAGGATTAAATTTCTACGTGGCACGGTTTCAAATAATGGTAGAATAAATGGCGGGCTAGCTGTTTCTCGGGGCTTTGGTGATCGAGACTTCCAACCTTGGATTTCAGCCAAGCCAGTAATTAAATGCTTTGATTTGGCAAAAGAGGATCGAAAATATCTCGTGTTAGCTTGTGATGGCGTGTGGGATGTATTGTCAAGCCAAGATGTCGCAGACATTGTGATAGAAAATGCAAACCTAAATGTTGCGAAAATTGCAACCAAAATTAAAAGTAATGCTTATTCAAAAGAAAGCACAGATAATATTTCAGTAATTGTAATTGACCTGCTTCCTAATATTGGCATGAATATTATGGAAACTCAAAAATCTAAAAATTTACAATTTAATGATGAAAAGGAAACAGTTGAAAAACGAATACAGTCCGCAAAGCAATTGCTAAACCTTTTTGATCAATATTCCCTAAAATTGGATCAATTAATTGAAAAATGTGATAATATCGATACAAATAAAAAATAATTGATATGTTATGAAGAATGGCAATTTTAATAAAAATGGTAATAACAGTAATGCTGGCCAAAAATGTTAATACGTTTATTAATATAATTAATGATCATAATAACAATAAGAAGAATAACAAGGCAGTTTCTATTAGTATAAACAAAAATGATAATAATTGATTTAATCGAATAAAAGAAAAAATTTGACAAAATAAAAATTGATATTTTTAATTTTTTTGATTTTTTTTTGCATAATTTTCAAATTTTTGTTTATGCTTGTCCATAACATTATAACATCTTTTGAAATAATTTATAAATTTTCTGAGTTTTCAAATCAAAGTAGAACCCTACTATTTTAGATCTTATTTGTTGTTGGTTTTTTCTTATTTTTTTTTGAGAAAATCTATTGATTATCTAATCAAAACAAAAATTATTAAAAAAAAAAAAATACAATTTGGATGAGGTTTACTGTTTTATTCTAAAAATCTATTGATTTACAAACAATTCCAACCAGAAAGTTTCCTTCGGGTGATGTAGGGTTCCTTCAAGTGTATAGCTTTTCCAGAATTCAAAATAATTGAGCACAATCAAATAATTTATTTTATTCATTTATATTCTCAAAAACCTAATTACTAAAATTATTTAAAATGGAAATTTTCTATTTCGATTTTAAAAACTCAGAAAATTTATAAATTATCTAAACAGATATTAATATTTTATGAAAAAGGTAAATCAAAATTTTGAAATAATTTTTCATTTTCAACTTGGGATATTTTCTGGTTGTTTAATTCTATATTTATCAAGTTTAATTTCGAATTTTTTTATAATAATTTAGTTAATCAGTCAATATTTTCTTTATTCTGTTCTCCGGAGATAAGATAATTAAAATTTTTTTTAAAATCTAACATTTTTATTTTTTGGATTATTTAGATCTCCTTTTATATATCGTTATTCTTACCGAGTCTATTTTGACTTCTGTTTTATAAATAAGTCTAGGAGAGGTTGGATTTATTAATAATAATTTTTTTTTTTTTTTTTATTAATCCATACATTTATTAAATTAATTTCTTTTTGTTTCAAATCAAATATTTCTAATCCATATTGTAATTCAGATAGGTAAAACTGCATAAAAAAAAATGAATTTTCAATCCATGAAAAAAAAAATGTTTTGTTGTAGGATATTGATTAATTTATGAAATTTTTTTTGTCTTTTTCAATATTTAATTTTAAAAGAGTTTTTTTGTCAACCAAATATCAAAATATGTTTTTTTTTGGATTTGTATCCTTTTTCTAGTATATATTTATCAGGATTCATTCCAAACTGAGAATATATACATATAATAATTTGTTTCTATTTTCTGATACTTTCATAATGAATATCAAGTTATCGGCAATATTCGAACCGTGTTTTACTAGTGATCGACTTTTTAATAAAACGAAAATGAATAATAAATCACAATTATAGAGGAGATTGTACCTATATGAACAATAATTACTTGTTTTTTAAATGATATTTAAGTAAATTTTTGATCAACATTTTATTTTATAAGAATATTTTCAAGTGAATGGTTTTAAAGTAAATAATGAATAAAGTCAATTTTTTTTCTTTACCAAAGGTAATAATTTAAACTTTTTCTTTTTTAAATTTAATTTTTTTTTTTTAAATTCATTGAATAAATTTATACTTGCTATTCTTGAATCAATTTGATTTATTTTTAAGACCAAATTTATTTTTTGGGATATAATCACAAGAATTTTAGTTTCCAGAATCTATTAATTTTAAGAAAAATTTTTAGAGGATTTAACTAATTGATAGATATGTTGATAATTGTCTGAGATCCTTTCATCTCCATATTTATCAATAAATAATAAACTCTTTTTTTTAAAAAAAAATATATTATTTGATCTTTCCTTTTTAGTATTTCAATTTTAAGGTATCAGTACACTATTGTAATAGGTAAAATTTTAAAATATTTTATTGGTGACCTTATGTATTTAAGAATTTTGTATTGTGGAATGTCAAAAAATATGATTGACAAAGAAACCTAGAAAATAAAATTTTTTATGTGAGATCAATTTTTTTTTCTATGTAAAAGAAGACTTTTTAAATTCTTTGTATTTCTTTCGTTATAATAATTTTTTACCTTTTTTATTTACATTTCCGCCATTATTATACAATAACAAGTTTTTATTGCAAGAATATTAATATAAAGATTTTTTTTTCTTTTTTGAGATAATTCTTTAATTTAACCAAAAAATTGATGTATTCAACTGAATGAAAAATAATTGTATTTTTTTAAGAAGAATAGTTATAAATGATAAAGTTTTAAATGTCATTTACAAATTTTACTTAGAAATTGGGTTTTTGTTATAAGATGAAATTTTATTTTTCAAAACCAAATAATTTTTGATTGTAATCATTTTAGTAATCTTTGAAAATCATAGAATATTTTCCATTTTGGATTACTTTTGGAGTTTTTTAATGAATTCCATTAAATATTTATTTTCCAAGTCATTGCAAAAGATTAAAAGAATTTTTTTAAAGAAAATTAAAAGTATTTTCTTCGGGAAATGAAAAACTCATTTATTTATGAAATTACTAATTGTATTTTCTTATTTAAAAAAGACTTTTGGTCCTTGTTCATTATATTCATGTTTGTCTACCCAAAAATGGGGTATATTTAAAGATGCCAAAATTGATCCGCCAGACCAAACAAGATTACTGGGGTTATCGCCAATAAAATTTAGATTAATTTCAGGATCTAAAACAGCAATTTCCGATCTGATTCTCTTTTTCAACCCCTTTATTTTCATTGTTGATCCTACTAGGATAATATTTTCATACAAGCTATTACGCAGCGATATTGGGCAATTTTCAATTGATTGATAAATCATTTCATGTAATCCCATTGTTTGTTTTTGGAATAGGACTGGATTAAAGAGAATTTCTGATGGATACTGTTGTTGCTTTCGAGTAATTTCCCAATCCTTTTTGTCAGACGTTTGGTAATTTATTTTTTCTTCTTTTTCATTTTCTTCTTCTTCTTCTTCCCTTTTTTCAGTCTTTGTTTCTTCTTTTTCTCTTTTTTCAAGTTCAGTTTTTGTCTCTTCTTTCTCTTTCTCTTTTTCGTTTTCGTTTTCGTTTTCGTTTTCGTTTTCGTTTTTGTTTTCTTTTATTTTGATAGTACTACTTCTTTGTGGTTGGCTATTGATTTCAGCAGTTGCAATTTTTAATTCTTCTGCAATATCAAAATTCTCAATTGAAAAAATATTTTGAAAATTGTTTGTGATATGAAGCCCTCCAATTTCTTGACGTATAATTCCTTGATCAAGAACATATCCGTCTACGATTGGAACACAATGAGTTAGTTCGGTTCCAATGTTGACAACTAAAGCACTATGTTTCCCAACAGAATATAACGGTAGCAAATTCTCATCTTCAATTGCTAGTTGTGGCACTGAGAAGCTTTCAAAAAAGATTTGGATCGTTTTTTCAATTTCTTTCCTTCCCATTTGGGTTGGGTGAATTGAAAGTAAAGGGAAATCACTGCTTTCTATTGAGAGCTGTTCATACAGACTTTTCCATTTCTCTTCCATTATTTCCCAATTTTGAACCACCCCTTTCAGAATTGGGATCGAACTATCATCTTTCTTATTATACGTAAATTCAGTAGCGTCTGGTTGTGATTCACCAGAAAACCCAAACTGTAGTGTATAACCTCCACTTTTTAGTACTAGAGATGTTTTAGATTCCATCAATAAAATTAAAAAAAAAGAAGAAAAAAAAAATTGTGAAAAAAATGAAAATCTTTATGAGTTTATTTTTTGAAACTCAAAAGAATTTAAGGGTGATCAAAAAAAAAAGTTAATGTGTGGAACTTACAACCATAAACATTATGGAAATAAATTCCTTTATCTCTTGGTGTCCAGAAGAACTTGCACAAATTCAGAATTAGATAATTTCGAATGATCAGATTCTTTATTTTAAGTTGGTAATGTTCCCAACAACCCAACCATGATTCTTCTAAGTCAAGTATCATCTAGTTTCCAATTAAAAACTTGGAAAAAATCAAGTATAGATCAATAATGATTGTGGTGTGGTTATTAGTATCAAGGTACAATGAAGGAATTATTTAGAATAGAATCTCAAATTCCTAAAATTTGATAATTTAATAGTTCTTTTATATCTTGCGCGATAAAGGAATAAATCATATAAAAGTTTAGTTTATATGTCTTTCAGAGTAAATTTATATGTATATAATCCTTAAAACTGATCATAAATTATAATTAATGATCTAAAATTGCCAAATACAAGTTTTCTTCTTTTAATATAATTAGTTGATGTTTAACACCATAGAGACTGATTTGGGGTCTTTCAAATATTCTGTTTACTTTATTTTTGATTTTATATCTAAAATTACTGAAAATTGAAAAATAAACAACTTTTTAATTAAAAAATTCAAGGCCTTGATAACAAATTGATGGCCACTTTTTCTAAATTATTGATGTTCTAAATTAATTACTTTTATTTTATCAATTTTAATAAATGTGTAGTCAATTCCACTTTTAAGACATAAACGTTGAATGAAAGTTACAGTAACAAAAAAAAAAACCAAATTGAGAGACAAAATTCAGATTCAAGTAAAATCATTTGTGTAAAATAAAATTTTCAATATTGTACTTTTATTCGAGATTTTCTTTGAACCTAAAATTTCGTTGAAAATTTTTATCTTAAAAGTTGAACGAACTGTAAGTAATTTTCATACTTTTTTTTTTCATTTAAAATTGGAAACATTACTGATTACCATCTTTTATCCTGTCCAATTTGAGTACAAAAGAAACAAATTTATGAAAAAATATTTCAAATTAACCTCAAATACTTGTATTTTAAATTACAAATGGGAAAAATTTTCACTTCATTTTCAATTTCCTATTTCAATTAGAGTTTTTAAATTGCAATTTGCTTCATTGAATACTCTATTTATCAAAAAGTAATATGGAAAATGAAACATAAATACAATCCCTTTTTAATATTAAAATATCAGTAAACTAAATTCTAAAAATTTGTACACATTTTCACCTCAAAGGGAAGAAAAAACTATGCTTTCCATTCATTTTTGAAATAATTCTGATTTTTCAAATTATTTCATTTTTTGTCTTTTTTGTTTTGTCTTCATTTCCTTTTTTTTTCACAGTTATGAAATTGTTTCGTTAGATCTGTAATTTTTTTTCAATGGTTGATAGAAGGTTAGTGTTGAGTTTTTTAAATAGAAAAATCAAATTCAAATGGTATCGTATTATTTGATCGATCAAATATATGGTGAATTTCACCAAATTTATCAATGTACTTTTTGTTATAATTGTTTCATTATTTTGGATTACTATTTTTATTTTTTCAAGTTATCTTTTTTTATTTTATTTGGATAAAAATAATTACTTACCAAAACATTAATACTGTGTGAGTTAAGTGTGGTTTTATATTAAGTTTGGAAAATCTAATGAATTGAGGATTTTATTTAATCTATTTTTGATTTTGAGTTTGGAAAAATTTTTGGAATGGGGTTTATTTTTCCAGAGAATACTAAGAATTTTGATGATACATTAAAATAAAAAAAATAAAAGTAGATGGGTAAAAATTATAAGAATTTTGATCTTTTTATTAAATTTACATTTAGGTATTAACACCAATTTATATTCGTTTATAATAAAAATATCGACAACAGAAAGGTAAATTTTATCAGTAATGTATGAATAAGATTGCTAAAATATTTCGATTTTAAATATTATTGAACCAAAAAATAATAAGATATTTTACCAATCATCACAATTAAAAAATTTCATTTTGAAAAATTTTTTTTTAATTCCTTTTACAAATCTAAAAATAAAAACCCAAAATAATAATTTTCCAGTATATATTAATTAAGATTAAGAACTCTGGAAAAATAAACTATTTACTTAAATTAAATTAATATCAGGTTTGAACCAATTTTCATGAACATAAAAATAAAGAAATTGATGAACTTTTTTTCTTATTACTAAATCTATTTGTAACATCAATATATTCTAATTTTTGCATAATAATTGGCTTGAAAAAATCTATTGTTTAATTTTTTAATTTTTGAAAAAAATCCGCATTTTGCCTCAAATTTAAGAAAGATATTTCTCAATTGAATGAGTCTGAATTCTGGTGTTTCAACATATAAATTTACTTGAAATAGAGATTTTGTTCTGAAATTATTCTTGTTTTAAACAATACTAATGATCATTTTTATCTATGCGATCAACATTTATTCCTCTGATAATATCAGATTTTTCAAGTTTTTCAACCATAAATTAGTCGTCTAATTTAAACACCTAACAAAATATTCTGTAAAGACTTTTAATATTCTTCCAAAAAAAAAAAGAAATGATTTGAAGAAAATTTATATCATTTACCCTCTAGAAAAAACAATAGTGTTTATATAATTTTTAGATCGTTCAGAATAACAAATAATGTAAAACAATTACCCTACTCCTTCAAGAAAAGTTGAGATGAATTAACTTTTATCAATGAACAATAGTTAACAATCGAAGAAAAAGAAAATTTCTTAAACTCACCTTTAGTTAATAATCATTAAGAAAATTTCAGCCCTTTGTACATTGAAGATAATAAAATGATTACTATAATTTATAATTATTTTTTACTTGGAAAAACTTGCCTTAATTTTTTTATTTTGAATCTCGGAAAGTGATGATTTTTTCCTTAGTATCTAAAAATTTAAAATGAATAAGACAGAAACTTAAATTTATCATAATCTACCTTAACTTGTTCAAAATCATTTTTTATCTTATTTTATGAATGACCCTATTAATTTGTGTGTTTTTTTAACCTGTAAAACTCAAAAATGATATTTACTGTAAAGAGAAAAATGTTGGACACAGAAAAATGGTTGGACAGCATTTTTAATTGGGAACATTACTGAAAATGATTTTTAATTTCAATCATTTGTGAAATAACTAAAGAAAATAACAATAATCTACTTATTAGAATAACGATTAATGTAATTCTACTTTTTCAAAACCTTATCTCTTATAATCTAAATCAAGTTTAAAAATTACCATTTTCAGAATTAATAGTAAACTTTACTACAACTTGGATTTTTGTTAAAATAGCATGATCTACTTGAGTTATCAACCATTCAAATGAGTATTCTACACAAACCACAGATTAATGAACTTTTAACAGCTTTAAACCTGGATTTATATAAAATTCATTTAGTTATCAATAGGATTTGATTTTCACTTTCAGTAATGTTCCCAATTAAAAATGGTGTCCAACCATTTTTCTGTCTCCAACATTTTTCTCTCAACAGTTATTAAATTTCCAATTATTCACAATTTGGAATTTATTTTTCTAAATTGTCCCTTTATTCGATTTATTGTTTAATCAAATTCAATGTCCTCAGAATTCAAACATTGGAAACTAATCAATGAGATCCAAGTAACAAGTAATATCACGTTACACAAGTATGTCTCATTAAAAACAGGATTAACACTAGCTATTTCAAATGTTCCGACGCCAATTGTTTCTGGGACCTTTATCGTTGCAACAGAACCATTTGACAATTCAGGCATTCCACATATACTTGAACATTTGATTTTTCATGGATCAGATGACTATCCTTATCACGTAATACCAAATTTTTTTTTTTTTTTTTTTTTTTTTTCGAATAAAAAATAATCATCAAGGATTATTGTCCCTCTCTTGAAATTGTTTTAAAGAACTAAAAGGAAACTCAATTACACAATAGTAACCAAAGAAAATCAAGATCACAAAAATCCCTGATCTGAAACCTCTCGACTTTCAAAATCTTCTTTTGGACATTTGCTTTTTTTTAATTTTTTTTTTGCAAAAATATTCATAATTTTTAAAGCAAAATTACTCAGACAAAGTTGGAAGGAATCTCACTTTGACAAAATGGTACCATTGAAAAGGAAACTTTTTTGAATTAGGAAGTGTTAATTTCTCTTTTAAAAGAAATCTGTAAGCGATCGAGTTTTATCCAAAATCGGAAATGGCTCAACAACACAAAATTAGCTTTTTTTTTATTTCTAAAAAATTTTCTTTTTTTGTATGAAGTAACACCAATTTTCAAAACAACACATATACAATGGAAAAAATTCTAGAACAAAAATTTCTTTTGATCTTGTGGCAAACAAAGAACTTTAATAAATTACTGTTTTTGTGGTTGTTGAACAAATTTGAATATCATGTAGTATTTCATTAAGGACTACGTTGGCAATTTAACAATTTATCTCAACACCTTTTGGCCCAATCTCATTTAAAAAGTGAAGTTAGGATCTTGGAAATATTTTCCAATTTTGTCCAAAAACTCATTTTATGTCATTTTTTTTATGAAAAATGAAAAAGAAATTTTGAGATACGTAAACTCGAACACCTTGTTAAGGATGGTAAAAATGAAAAAAAAAATAATCATGAATATTTTACATTAAAAAAACTCTCTTAATAAACAACTTTAAAGCTAAATAATCGTATTTTCAATGATTTTTGAACATTGGGTTACTTTGAATTGTTACATTGTCTCCACAAACAATTAATCCGTCCCAACCCTAATGGAAAATATTTTAAGAGATATAATTTGGTTTTCTATGATAAAATTGTGTTTTTTGAAAGAGAAAATTCAATTTCGATCATAAGATCAAAATTTCAACTTGTCTTACTTCCTTCGAGTTTTTTTTTTTTGTAAAAACCAAGACAAAAATTAAATTTTTCCAAGAAAAGAAATTACAGAAATCATGGAAATCAAAGAAACAAAAGAAATCACAGAAACCCATGGAAACTTGAAAGCGTTTTTTGATCATTGCTTTTAAATTTGTTTAAATCTGAGATTTTAACATTTTGGAAATTGAAGATCCACATTAATGTAAGTTTTTTTATTGATTTGTTTGTCAATTCAAAGGAAGCAAAAAATAGATAACTTATTTTTAATCTTCTATTATAAATTTTACAGTTTATGATGAGCTTTAATAACTCTTTTATGGTTTGTTGAACAAAATAAAATTACAGAATAGAAAATCAATTTGAGGGTCTTATAAATTTTTCAAGGTATTTCTGGAACGGCTGTATCGATTATTACAAAGGGGTTGTGATTTTGGCTTATTTTTTTTTGTTTCTTTTTGTTTTTCCTTGAATTAAATCTCCCCACCATGACTAAGAGGAGATTGTCTCCTCTAATTTTTTTTGGAACAACACAATCCATGTCAAACACATAAAATATTAGGTTTCGGGTACTTCTTAGATAAAGTTTTTTTTGTTTGGATCGTTTCTTTTATAACCCAATTTGTTGTGCCAAATATAATTGGGTTGAGATGCTGTGGGAAAGGTTTGGTGAGATTTTGCATGAAAGGATCTTTTGAAAATTAAATTTGGGAAAATTAGTCAGTTTTTGTTTTTAAAAAATAAATTTCTTTGTCCGTTGAAGAAAAAATGATCTTTATAATTTTGGGAATTGCGAATTTGGATGGATTCAATACAATACCAAACCATTTACCGTACCATTTCATCAAAAAAATGTCTTTTTTTTCAAAGAACAAATACCTCTCATCCAAAATTGCCAATTTTCTCCATTTTGACCTTTTGGGTGAAAAATGAAAACCATTTCATCTTAACTCACACACCAGAAAATAACACTAGTTAACCCCCAACAAGTCAAAATGGTTTTCAATTTTCACCTGGAAAGAAATTTTCTCCAAATGCTGTTTTTTCCGATCATTCTTTGTCATTTTGAGATACGAGGAATCTAAAATTCAGACTTTTTCTGAAAAAAAATTCATTTTTTCATACTTTGATCTCACTAAATAAATATTTGTGAGATATATCAATCACCAAATACTCTTTAAAACACACCAAACAACAAATTTTCAATTGCCAACGTAGTCGTTAAAGAACAAAAACTGTTCAAGGTTAGTTTTGTGGTTGTACAAAATTTTGGTTGCTTTGATCTCGATCACAAATAACAGATGACAAAAAAAAAAAATATGTCACACCAATTGAACCGATGAATGACAGTAAAAATACAGCTCTGTGTCAACGTTCGAGAATTCTATCGAACAAAATTCCAAATGAAATTTTATCCGATCTGGTAATGCAATTTGGGAATCTTTTTTTTTTAAATAAATCTCTCCGAAAAGAGGGATCTTGCAATTTGGGGTTTATTGAAGACTCTCAATTTAAATTCAAAAGTATCATTTTTTCAAACTGCCAAAATCAAATTGTAGTAATTAAAATTTCATCTTCAAGTTCATAAAGGAAACTTAATTAAATCTTTCAAAATATCATTTCCTAATTGTTTTTTTTGAAAAAGAAAGCCTATAGGGACGATATTATTTCCATTGTTCAATAAGGAAGCTTTATTAAATTCCTCAAAATATGGTTTCTAATTCGCTTTTTCAAGATTTTTTTATTTTTTCGGCAAATAAGTCAGTCAAATATTTTGGAACTTGAAATGAAAAATTTTTCATTTTATGTGGTATAAATGTACTGTGTTAACAACCTTTAACCCATTACTAAAAAGTAACTCATGTTTTTTTTTCAGACTTGAGTATTGGAATTAGTTTCGAAAGGAACTTATATATGCTTGGTTCAGATTTAAATTGACTTTTGAGGTTAGATCTTTGATTAAGTGTATATGGTTCAAAAATATTAAATGCTTTTGTTTCAAAAATTTTGTCAAATTTAGAAAATTCACAAGATAAAATGCCTTTTTTTTTAAAATTCAAAAAATATCTTTTTCTCATTATTTTGTCAAAAAATTACATTTTAATCTTTCAATATCTTCATAATTCATGTTTAAAAATTTATTTTTAGAACCCTAATTTTTGTTGATATCTTGTTGTCATCGTATTGATTTATTTCTTTTATTTCTACAGTTCGCCAATATTTTGAGCTTGGGTTAAATTTTCGTCATAGGTTAAAAGTAAAAAACACGGGTTATTTACACCACTATATTCATCGGAAAATAGCAGTATTTTGAACAAATGAGATGAAATTAAAAAGGGAGATCAACAATGAAATCAAGAAACTGGATTGTTTAAAGGCCAAGTCATTTCAGTGAAAAATAATTTTCTGAAATTGAAAAAATAAATTTAACAAATTTTGTGACTACCTAATACCAATGAAAAAAAATTCTTCACGTAATGTGGCCGATCTCTAAAAATCATAAATGAAAAATCGAGGAAATTTTTAGAAAAAAGCGAAAAGAGAGACACTCAATTTTTAATTTAAATCGTTTTGAATATATAATTTTGAAAACTACTGTGTTAGTTTCGAAGTGTTGCTATTTTGCGAACTTTTTGGATATCCTGAAGATTTTTTTTTTTTCATTTTGAAAATGAGTTATTTTTGCGAAAGAATATTTCAAAATACTTTTCTTTATCAAATATAGAGGGCCATAAAATAACCACAAATTTGACTAATTCTAATTAAATTGATTGTGTACTTGAAGAAAACCATTTGTTTTAAATTGAAAAAATTTAACCCTTTGGAAATTTTTTTTTACAAATTTGAATTTTTATAATTGAAGATCAAATCGAAACTTTTTATTTAAAATTTGATTTTTTAGCTTTCAGAATTTTATATTTTTTTGATATATGAATTTTTTTATTGAGAATTCTTGAATTGAAACTTTTTTAATATTTGAATTTTTTTATTAAAGAGATCCTTTGAATTGTTTTTTGTTTTTTGAATTTTTTCAATCAAAAGAAGTGAATTTAATAATGTCATTTTTCGTGAAAAGCCATTCTTTTAGTATGGTGCAAATCCACGGTAAGTAACTAGACCCTTAGGATTCATTTTGTAGAATTGAAGACAAATAGATAAGTCATATTTCCTAATTATATAAACTCCATTTCAAAATTATTAACCCACTAAAAATCAAAATTTTGAAAATAAAAATTTTTATAAATTGAAGTTATCTATTATAATAAAACAAATTACTTTTTAGTATTCAGTTCTATACAATAGAAATATTTTTTTTCTTCTAAATATAAAATAAAAAAAAGTAAAAAAAACTGTTAAAAAAAATTTTACCATTTATTTTGGAAAATGGAAGATGGAAAGATGGAAATTTTAAAACAAAAATGTTATCAATTTGGGAAATTTCCAATTAGTTAATTCTGAAATTGTGCCACCCAGTAATTTGAAGAAAAAAACTTTTTTTTTTTATTTTGTGTTTCTCACCCAGTTATGAATTATCAAACTTTTGCCACTTGATATCTAACATTTTCAATATATTTTTCTTCTAATTTTTCACTGATCAATGAAGACAGATATGAAATTGAAATTCCACAAACTGGATTAAATAATACTAATTTTTAAAATCTTAAAGCCAATTCCACATGAATATAAAAATCATAGCAACAAGAATTCCAAAAAAATTACTTTTACAAATGTTTACAATTAAAAAATCAAATTCTGGAAAATTGAACATGCTCAGATCATAGTTTGATTTGTTCTTTTGAATTCTATTTCAATTCTAATAATCAATCTAATTTTTAGATTTTGTTTTCATTTTTAAAGTGAAGGAAAAAAGGAATTCAAAAATATTTGAAAATTGATAACTGATACTTACTATTTTGGAATTAAAATTGATTTGACACCTTTTTTTCCATTTGGCATTTAGTTTATTTTTAATTTTATAATAATAAATTTTTGATAAACTCGTTTTCAAGAAGTGAAAATAAATTTTTTTTTTAGTTCACCACCAAAGTGATAGTTTTATGTTATTCAGCCACTTAAAACTTGTTGAAAATGATTGTAATTATTAAGAATATTTTTTTAATTGAATCAGATTTTTCACTTTTCGTCTTTAAGGGATTAACGTCACATAGATTTCTCTATAACCAAAGTATGTTGTAATTGGGTGTAAATGGTATTAGTGCACCATGGTTCAAATAATTTCTGTGACTCTAAAAACCGAATATTATAAATCTTATTGCACAATAAATTATTACATTTTTTCATGATGATCACTATTAAAAAAGTTTCATTGGAAAAAATTTTTTTTGATTCCTTTTACAAATCTAAAAATAGAAACTCAAAACAATAGTATTCCAGTATTTAATAATTTAGATTTAGAACTTCCAAAAGTAACTATTTTTTGTAATTTTTTTAATTTCAAAGATTAGCTCAATAATATCAACATAAAACCCCAAAGACTGATTAGTTTTGTTTCCTTTTTATAAAGTTAATTGTAACATCAATATATTTCCAATATTTCAGAAATAATTAGTCAAAAAATTTATTGGGTTAATTATTTAATTTTTTAGATAAATTGAATTTTTTAACAATTAATCTACATTTCTCCACAAATTTAAGAAATATATTTTGCAGTTTTGGAGATCTGAATATTGATAATTCACCTTTATAAAAATGGTGGCGAAATGCAGATTTTTTTCTGAAATTCTTTGGTTTTTTTCTTATACATGGATTATTTTTAATTGATGAGATCAAAAAAATTACTACTTTACTAATCGATTTTTATAGAGACTTTGAACCATGTACACTTATCTGATTTACACCTAATAACAACATACTTTGATCGTAGGCTACTCATTGGTTGACGATAATCCCTTAAAGCAACTTTTTAATATTTGAAAGTCTAATTTTGGATCAAATTAAATATTATTTTACAAATCAGAAGAAATATTTATTTCATCTTTATTATAGAAAATTGGTTATAAAAATTGGATTATTTTTAATTTAATCAACAATTCATGTAAATTTTTTAATAGCGCTATTTGATTATTTTTTCGCTAGGATCTAAAAAAAGAGTTTATTAGGAAATAAAAACGAATTTTGAAAAAATCAGATTTTAAAACCAAAGACACAGAAACCACAGAAATCACATAAACCAAATAATTTTTATAAAAAAAAAATCTAAAATACACAAAATTTACAAAACTTAAAAAAATACAAAATTATTTTTTACCAAAAATCTGGGAAAATATAAAAATCTTCATTTTTTTGCATTCCTTCCAATACCCAAAACTTTTACCACAAACTTTCTATCAAACAAGCATTAAATCAAATCATTAACTTCATTTAAAATAAATAAAAATTCAAATACGAATATATATATATATAGGGTATTTTAGATGTTATCACAAGCAGATGTTTAGGTGAATTAACAAACGCATGGACTGAAATCTCGAATACGTCTTTTACTCTCACAACTGCCGGGAGCGAAGGTTTTTTATCTGTACTACCAGTGTATTTGGACCATTTGCTTTTCCCAACGTTAACTGAATCTGGGTTTTTGACAGAAATTTATCATATCAATAGCGAAGGTGGGGATGGTGGTGTTGTCTACAATGAAATCCAAATGTGCGAAAACAATGCCTGGGAAATAACGAATCGAGAAATATCGAAGAGGCTGTATCAGGGGAGTGGATTCCAATGGGATTCTGGTGGCCTTACAAAGGGTATAAGATCCGTAACACTTGACAAGGTAAAAGAGTATCATAAAAAAGTATATTTACCAGAAAATTTATTAATATGTATCTGTGGACGGATTAATTCAAATGAAGTTTTCAAAAGCCTCACTGGCTTTGAAAATAAGATCCTTACAAATTTAAAAAAAACAAATTCAAATTTCTCAAACCAAAATTTTGTTCGGCCCTTTAGTAACCCAATACCAAAATTTCTAAAATCTGTTAATTTGACAATTGACTTTCCTGATGATGAAGGGAATAGTACGGGTATTGTACGAATAGCTTATCGCATTGGGAATTATTCAAATTTCCATAACTACTTATCTCATGAAATAATTTGGGATTATTTAGCATTGTCCCCAATATCCCCATTAGTTAGAGAAATGGTTGACATTGAGGATCCATTTTGTTCAAGTATCTCTGTGGAGTACTTGGAATATTCAATTACTTCATGTGTAATCAGCTTTTCTGGTGTCCCGTTAAACAAATTAAATTTAATCGAAAAGAAATTTGTGAACATTTTAGAAGCAGTTGCTCAAAAAGGAATTGATGAAAAAAGAATTAAAGATTTAATTAAATTAAATATTAGATCACATTTAAATTCATTAGAAAGAAAACCAAACTCTGTCTTGTCTTCTGTGTTAAGTTTAGATTTTGTGTTTGGTTCCCATAATAATAATAATTTTTCACAACTTGAGGAATTATTAAAGCCTTTCAAATTTTATCAGAATTTGCTAAATCATCGAAAAAGTTATTGGATCAATTTAATCAAATTTTCCATTCTTGAACAGCCAAAAATAGTCATCGTCGGAAACCCTTCCCACAAATTATCGATTCAACTCTTACAATCTAATAAAGAAAGAATTGAAAAAAGAAAGGAAAAAATTGGGGTAGAGAAGTTGAAAGAATATGGATTGAATTTAGAAAATGCAATAAAAAAGAATTCTTTAAGCATTCCTACCAATGTTCTTCAACAATTTAAACAACCAAATGTTTCCAAAATTCAATTAATCCCCTTAATAACAATAAATAACAATAAGAAAAATGGTAATAATGATGGTAATAATAACAAAGGCAACAATAATAAAGAAAAAGGAAAGGGAAAAGAAAAAGAAAAAGAAAAGGAAAAAGAAAAAGAAAAAGAATACGAAAAAGAAAAAGAAACAGAAACTAAAACAGAAACAGAACAAAAACAAAAACAAAAATTATTAAATTATTTTCAAAAAGATGGTATTACAATTGACTCTATACCTTTTTGGATCCAATTAGATCAAATACCTTCATATTTTGTTGATATTAATGTTGTTATTGATACATCTAATTTGCCGAATAAATATAGACCATTTTTGGAATTATTGAGGGAATTAATATTTAAAACACCATTATATCTTGAAAACAATAAAACAATCTCGCATAAGGTCCTAGTTGAAAAAATGGAAAGAATGACTGTAAATTATTCTGCAAATATTGGGCTTTTGGCATCAAGTGAATTTGAAGCCGGCGAATTTGCGCAATTATTTGTCATTAGAATGCGTGGTGAAATTGATCAATACCAAAAAATAATCAAATGGATGAAAAGGATACTATGGTTTACTAGATTCCCTGCAAAGAGATTACGGATTGCAACAAAAACTTTATTAAACCAGATCGATGAAACCAAAAGAGATGTTGAATTTATGGCATGGAGCACCTTAAAATATCTCATCTTTCAAAAAAATAAATCCAATCATGTCACAAACAATGTATTAATTCAAAAAAACTTTTTATCAAAATTTTTAAACGATTTGCAGCAAAATGAATCAAAATCTGTTCAAAAGTTTGAAAAATTCCGTCAATTGTTATTCAATAATATTTCCAATTTTAAAATACAAGTCGCTTCTGATTTTTATAAAATTAAAAACCCTCAAATCCCTTGGGTTAAAAATAATTTTATTCCTAAAAATTTATTTGATTTTGAGAAATTCCCATTAAAATCTTTTATACCATCACAATTTTTACCAATACAATCTTCTTTATTAAGAAATAAATTGGATCATGTCCATAAAAATGATAATAATAATATGACGAATGATAATAATAAGCATGGTAGCAATAGCAATAGCAATAGCAATACTAATAGCAATGGCAATGGAAATGGCAACACTAATAGTAATAATCAGAATCAGAACAATGAAAAGAAAAGCAATGATGATGAGAGTGCGAATACTGAGACGAAAAATGATATGATTTTAGCTTCAAATGATTTACAGAATACAATAAAAAATAAAGTAATTATAATTGGCTTTGCTTCAATAGAATCTGGCCAGCTGTGCCACGCTTTACCTTCGATCGATAATTTCGAGAATGAAGATTTGCCTGCTTTAATGATTGCAATAGAATATTTAACAAAGCCTGAGAGTTCACTTTGGAAAACAATAAGAGGCGAGGGATTAGCGTATGATACCTCACTGACATTATTAATTGAGCATGGGTATATTTATTTTGATATTGACAGTGCAATTAACCCAGTGCAGGCATTAAATCAAGCCTCTAAATCAATCAAAAATTTCATTCAGAATAATCAAGAATTGAATAAAGACGAAATACAAGCAGCCAAAAATAGAATATCCTGTTGGAACATTCAAGAATTGGAAACACCCGAAAAGGTTACACGCGAAAGCTTGAGAGACCATTTCCGTGGCGTAAAAGATTTTAGTATAAAAAATTTAAAACTAATACATGCAGTGTCTGAAAAGAAGATCTTATTCGTAATGAAAAAATATTTGTCTAATTTGTTTAATGGTAATTCGCAAATTGTATTAATAGTCAATTCTTCGAAAATTGAGAAAACAATCAAAGATCTTCAAACAATTGGAATGCATTCTATTCATTTCAATAATTTAGATGACTTTAATCTTTAATTTTTAGGGTTTTATATCGATAATTTGAATATAATTATTTTTATTCTTTTGAAATTTTTTGATTTATTTTCAAAATAAAAAAATTTTTTGAGCAAAAAAATATAGAAACATTAAAAAATTACAATTTTTTTTTTATTTTTTATGTTTTGGATTTTAAATGGAAGGTATTTGTAATAAAGTTCGGAATTGGTTTTACATTTAATGTAAAATTCTCTTTGTTAGTAAACTCCATTTCACCCAAAGTGGACTTAGCCAAAAATGAAAAATTCACTTTATTTTAAAGAATAAACCAAACTTAGATTATTTAGAAATAAGAGAAATAATAATCTTCTGATTAAAGTCGATAATTATAAACGAAATAACCGGAAGAAACGATAAATTTCAAAAAAAAAAAAAAACTCTCAAAATAATTTTTGGGAAACTTTCATTAGAGAATCTGGTGCAAAATTTTTCAATTTCTTTGGATAATTAAAATTGTTGACAATAAGATTTTTTAATAATAAATGTATGAATTTAAAGGGACTAGTCTTCTACGACAACAAGGCAAAATTTTAAAATATGTTATTGATGGTATTCTCTACTTACAAGTTTTGTATATGCCAAGTGTCAAAAAATTCTGATCGACTAAGAAAGCCATAAAAGAAAATTAGTTTAGTGAGATCAATTTTTTTTTTTCCATTTTTCCTGAAAAAGATATCTATTAAATTCTTTTTTTTTTCTCACAATTTATCTAGTTTTTACCCCGTTTATTGCACTTTTGATCATTATTATACTATAACATTTCTTTGTTACCAGTAAATTAATATAAAGATTTTTTTTCTTTTTTTGAGATAAAACTTTTGGATAACCAAAAAAATTGATATAATAAACTGATTAAAAAATAATTGTATTTTTTTAAGAAGAGGTAATTATAATAATCAAATTTTTAAAGCCCTGTAAAAATTTTACTCTGAAATTTTGTTGTTGTATTAAGACAAAATTCGATTTTTCAAAATAAAAATTTTCTTGAAGATATTTGGGAATTAATTAATTTTATCCTCAAATTTCAAAATCATTTTTTTCTGCCAAAAATGAATTTAATTGTTATAAGGATTCTTGTGAATAAGACCAAACAATTTGTTAAAAAAATTTTTCAAAATTTTAAATTTTTCTGCAATTTTTTTTCATTTTCTGAAAATCAGAAAACAACTTTTTCAAAATCTTAAAGAAAAATTTTTTTTTGCATAATAGATCTCAATTTAATTGATAAACCATAGTTAAGCTTCTACCCAATATTCATTTATTGAATCACCTATAATTCATTTAATTTAATTTGCTAAGATTTGAATTGAAATATTAATCAAAGAAAAAGAAACCAAATAAAAAATTTTCTTTCGAAATCAATACTTTCCAACATAAAAAGAAAAATTTGTTTTACCATTTTCAAGAATTAACTTAATTCTTAAACAAAATAATAGGTTACTTTTTTTTGTTTTATATTGGAAACATGTAAATTTTGAATTTCAAAAAAGAGACTCAAATCAATAAATTGTTTAAATGAATCTAACTCCTCCATTTCATAAGTCTAAACACAAATCAAAAAAAAAAATTTTCAAGATCTTGTAACGATTTCATTTTATTTTCAAAAATGACTACTCCCTTAAAAGGACATACAAACTTCCTTACTTTTTTTATGTTAATTTGTAGTTTCAATCATATTTTTTTTTTTTTTCAAATTTCTTTTTAAAAAAAGGAAATGAAAACAAAACAAAAAAGACAAAAAAATGATAAAATAGTTAAACAATAGAAAATATTTTTATAAAATTGTATGAAAAGTGTAGTATTGTTATTCTTTCAACTGTTTTAATTGTGTCCCTTTTTTTTTTGGAATTTAGTTTGGTTTAATTTTCAAATTCTCTTTGATTGATTCTAATCCCTTAAAATATTCACAAAGAATTTTATGAATGAATGTTTTATCAAAAATTTCTATTTGGTAATATTATTTTCCTAACTGTTAATTGAAACAGAAAATTTTTAAAATGTTAATGATAATTCGGAGAACAAAAATTGTACCAAAATTATTCAGAGAGGCGAAAAAATTAGTTAAAATTAATATGTGAAGAAAGAAGATTTTAAATTGAAACAAATATTTTGTTTTAGAAGACCAAACATGAAAGATCACAATTCCAAATAAATTTGTTGAAATCAAGAATAAAAAAAAATAAAAATTGAAAAAAAGTCTATTTTCCAAATTTTCTTTTATTAATCTTCTTAATTTGGGTAAAACGAAACAATTTATCACCTTGAAATTCTCACTCCATTACTTTTTAATATCCTTTTACACAACTTTTTTTACAAATTTGCTTTCAAAATTCTTTTTTAAAATATTTTTATCAAACAAAGCCAAAATAATGAATAACATTTCAAAAATTAAAATAAAAAGGTGTTCAATTCTCGGAATCAATAAACAGTTACAAAAGATTCAACCCAAAATAAATGAAAAATTTAGAAAAAATTTCAATCAGATTAGGAAATATTTTAAGTTCTCATTTTAATGGAAAATAAATAATTCTAAAATCAAATGGATTCGTCCAATCAATCATTTTTTTCTAAAGAGAAATTTAATAAACTTTCTTTTTTTCTGAACCCAATCAAGAATTAGATGAACTAAATGAAAATAGGATTTTTAAATTCATTTTAGGAAATTCTTTATAAATAATCAGTAAATTGTTTCTCACAAATTTTACAAACAAAAGTATTTCCATGAAGAATCAAAAACAAAATCAAATTAAGAAGAAGTAATTGCATCAAATATCTCAGATAAGAAAAATAAATAAATGATTTGAATTTATTTTTTTGTGATGAATCTTTTCATCATTTTGATTTCCATTTTTTATTTGGTATGTAAATATATTATTCTATTATATATTCCACTATCCGTATTTATTAAAATATCAATATATTTGGTTAAAGAAATGTTTTATATCATTCAGTTACTGATAAATTGTGGCACTCAGAATTTGAAAAAGTGAAGTTACTCCCTTAAAGATAAAAGCCAAACAATTTTTTCTCTATTAACATACCCCTTAGAATAAAATAGTTAAAAGAATTTGAATCAGGTTGTTGTTTTTTTAAATCAATATATCTTGAACTATTTCTTATGAAGATGTAATAATTTCATTATCTAAGTATTGAGTTTCGATTTATTGAATAACCAAAAGATCATTTTTTTTCATATTTTGTTAGTTTCTTGATTCACTCTCTCCCAGCCTCTAATCGCTTAATAAATTATTTTGGACAAACACAAAATGGACCATTCTCCAATTACTTTTTCTTCTTTTTTTGTTTTTAATTCAAGCCTAAGCAAAACAGACAACGATGAAGAAAACAAGATCATTTGTTATTTACCAGAATCTGAATTGTTAAACACCAAAATGTCTCATATTGGGCTAAGTGAAGGTTTGATCCTTTTTACGTCAGCATTTTCTGTGAAGCGTCCATGTGAAGTTTTAACACTCAAGAAGAAAAAACAAGTTTTTTATGAATGTGAAAAAGGATTTTGGATGTCAATAGTAAGCCTTTAATCCTTTTAATAAAGAAGAAATATTTTTTTCTTTCATATTTGGTACTTGTGAAATCAAAAACTCGATTTCGTCTTTTGTTCCATCATTTCAATTCTTACCCTGGCTAAAGTTTTCTTTGCTGTTCTTTTTTAAAACAAATTGATTTATGAAATTTCAAAGAAACGCCCCGTTTCCAAATTGTTCTACCATTTAATTCTTTTTGTTTCGTGAATTTTCAAAACAACCCACACCAAAGGAAGTGTACCATCCCTAATAACCAAGTGAAGGTTTCTAATGAAATTGAACCAAAATGGTATTTTATTTTCAACGATCGATTAAAGAATCGATCAAGTATCAAAATTCAAATTAAAAGTATCCTAATAAGAAAGAAAAATCTGATCAAAGTCTTTAGTTCTTTAACTCATAATAAGAACCCAAACTTGGGTACAAATTAACTACGATATAGTGAGATCTAATAATTTAAATTCTTGTTTATCTGATGAATATTTGTTATTTTTCTTTTTTTTTTTTTTTCTTCTTCTTCTTTTCTTTTTAATTCAAAATAGTAACAATAAGAAATTACTGATTTTTGTCCAATTAATACACTTATAATTTTCAATTATTCACTAAAGCCATTCGAAGAACAATTCAGAAGTTTTTTTATTTCAAAAAAAAAAAAAAAAAAGAAGAAGAATACATTTTGAATTGTTTCAATTATTAAGGTTGTGCTCATATGTTTTAATTTTCACCAATTCCTTCACCTTTGAACTGTCGTCCAAATAGTTTTTTAAAACTACTTGGACAAACAAACAAATTTTAGACCTTTTATTCATTAGAGGAATTTGTTCAATATTTCGATCCTAGTGAATCCTAATAGTATTTTTTTCCATTTAATAAATGAAAAGTATTATCTCAAAGTTTCATAAGAAAAATTAATTAAATTTCTAAAAAGATCATTGTTAATTGCTTTTGAAAATATCTTTGAGTGTTTTTTTCAACAAATAATCAGCAAAATATTATGGAAACATTGAAATAAAAAATATCATTTATTAATTGGAAAATAACAGGAATTAAAATTTTATCTCAAAAGTTGAATAAAGAAGAGCATAATTATATACTTTTAAATCTCATTTCTAAAAAGATCATTTCTAATTGCTTTTGAAAATATCTTTGAGTGTTTTTTTCAACAAATAATCAGCAAAATATTATGGAAACATTGAAATAAAATTTGAATTGGTATAATTTGATTTTAGCAGTATTAGAATTTAATTTTCTAACTATGCCTTACTTTACTGTTATATTCAAATTAAAAAAAAATAAATTTTATCTCAAATTCCAATAAGTAAGAAAGATCTCAATTAATATCAAGATTTTCATTGTCAAATGAGATTGTGAAGATCTTGAGATTTTTTCAAACAATTTGATGAAAAAACAATACTTGAGAACTTGAAACAAAAATTTTTCTTTTACTAATTGAAAAATGACAGTATTATTTTAACTGACGATATGGTGGTTTTTTGCAAATGAAGTTTTAGTAATTATTATTTCAAAGATAAAAAGTCATTTTTAATTAAAATAATTAAAAAAAAATCAATAATATTTGACAAAAAAAATATTTTACTACTCTTTTTTTCCAATTATAAATTCTATTCAAATAAAAAAATATCCAAAAAGTATCATTCATATGAAATTGGCCTATAGTTTATAAACTTATTTTAAAAATGAAAATTTCACACAATTCTGAAATACCCTTTAATTGATTTTTAAAGAATTTAGATTAAATCGTTACAATTTTTTTTTATAATTTTTAAAAAATTAAATATTTGATCCAAAGTTATTTGCAAAAAAAGTGTTGCAAATTTATTTTTAAACATCTTGATGAAAATTTAATAAATGTATTAGTATCTAAATACGTAAAATTGCTATTAACTAATCATTAATTGATTTTCCATAGCCATTCGATTTATTTATTCATCAGTATTACTTAAATTAAAAGATATAAAAGTTTCTGATCTCATTTTCATATCAGATATTTTTTAAAGTCAGAAAATTACATGGATATTTTTTTCTTTTTAATAATTAAATATTTTTTTTTCCAAAGAAATTTAGTCTTTTTAGAATTCCAATAGAAAGAGAAACTCATAAAAATATTTTATTGTTTATTTAAATCATTTATACACTATCATGTTGCCCGTTTTTTTATTGAAATTGAGTCATTCACTCATTTTGTATAATAATAGTGTTTACATTTTTTTTTTTTTTTTTTGTTTGGAAATATTTTATTGAATATATTTTGAAATGCCAACAATAGATACTTATTCAATCAGTATTAACATACTTCTAATTTTTTTATTGACAATTAACGGTTCGCATACTTACCAAAGAGGATATTTTATTGAGAATGTAAAAAAAAAATCAGGTTCTTTATTGATTCGGTTTGGAAACAATCACTTCATTATGTTACGATTTTGGACTGGAAGAACGAGAAATATGATATTGTTCGAAGTGATATAAGGTTATGTTGAGGATTTCGAAGAATGACGATTAATATAATCTTAGCTCTAGAACAATCTCATTATTTTGAGTCTGGAAGGAGAACCAAAACGAGGAATTATAACTGATTGATTGTTGAACAAATGAAGCAATATGAGGTGCTATTTATTTTTTAACTCGGGATCTAACTCTACACAATAATAAACAAACAAAAAAATTTAACCAAAACAAGTAATTTGTTATTTTTTAATGGTACTTTGAAGAACTTACTCTTCAAAGGATCTCATTCTCTCCAATGTATTTAGTGAAAACATTGAAGTTAAATTTTGAATTTTCATCCATCGGTGACAAAACTTCTTTTAAAATCCCACAGAGACAAACTAGATCGCTAAATTTTCAATGAGATCTATTTATCCTTGTATTTTTACGCTTATTAAGAAACATCCTAAGGCGATCAAACATAAAATCCCACATATTGTGTGTTCTTAACAGTAACTGATTTTGAGCTTTCCTCCAAAATTTCTTGACTTGACATAGTAAAATAAAATGTTTTTTTTTTTTCTAATTTCAAAAATTGGTAAATGTTTTTTTCACCTCTTGAAAATCTTTTATTAATGGTTTTATTTCTCCTTTTTTCAAAGAAAAAAGAGACCAAACATTTTTAATTTTGTAAAAAATGAGATTGATTTCTTTCGAACCAAAACCAAAAACTTTGTTTGATTTTAGACATTGTTTTTAAACAAAGAATGAGAATCCATTAAATTTCCAACCTTTAAGGGAAAGTTGATGGACTTTTTTCTTTGTAGTCTAAAGATCAAATAATTGAGTGGCTTGAACCAAATTAATTTTACAATGTCGCAAATACTTGAGCGCGGCAAATCTTATATATTTATGAGATTAAAAATTGGCAAAATAAATTGGTTAAACACTTCTAAATCAACTTTAAATAACATTTTTAAAGTGGAATTTAATAGTAAAATACTTCTTATTTTACCCAAATAGAATTTGAAAAAACAAAGATCAGAAAATTTCCAAAATTTGCCTAATTACTAAAGGATTTCCCAAAATCTTTCCACAGTGACTACAATAATATCCTAAACTTTTTTGTGATACAATCACTTTCTTATCGGTAGTTGTTTGGAATTATATATTTAAATTTTTCCAAATAAAATGTTTGAGATAAAAAATATATATATATATAGCAACTTTATTGAAAATACCTTATTTGTTATTAAAATTTTCATATTTCTGATTATCCCTAATTTTTACCAATCTTTCTTTTAATACATCAAATCTATAAATAAAAAAATAATTAATTTCCAAATAAAAAAAATCATTATTCTTTCTTTTTAATATTTTGTTATTTTTAGTCGGTAAATCTATCACCCCCACGTATACAGAATTTAAAGAATGATGAAAAAAAAAAAGGATATATATCTGATTCAAAACTGTTAAAAATTTTAAAGAGATGTTACCGATTATTTGTATTGTTTCATGGGACTTTTGAACGAATTATTGAATTGAAGGGAATTGAAAATTTAAGAATAGTGTTAAGGGAATTTGCTCGAAATTATATAGATTTTATCAAATTTTCTGAGGATTCATTAAATAAAGAATTTTTAAAAGAAATTCCTGGGATGTATAATAAGGCAATTGAGCCCGATTTAATGATTGATCTTTCATGCTTTTTGGCGTCCTTAGAAGAGAAGCATGACGAAATATATGGAAGCATGATGATTCATAATTATTCTGTTGCCGTTAGCACCATGAAGCGTGAACAAACTTTATTATTATCTGATTTTTTTCAATATATTTATTACCCAGCTCGAGATGATGAAGAACTTTTTTTGAAATCTTCAACATTTGAAATTGATAATGATTATCTGCCAAATACAATTCAATTTGAAGAACATTTACTTACAAGTGAGATCAAAATCATTTTTGGTTTGAAAATTTTTCCAAAAAATAAATCACCAATACAATTTAATTGCCCATCAATACATTTTAACACCGATAATGGAGAAAAGAAAGAGCAAAGGGATCTGATGATGGTAGTTTTTGAAATTGGTCAATTATCTTTTATATTAATAATTAATAAGCAATTGGCGTTCCAAAAAAATTGGTATAAGTCCTTTATTGAAGAAAATAGCAAGAAAATTGAAACATTGAGTACCAGATTAAATGAAAATGAAAATAAAAAATTTAATTATCCTTTATTGATTTATGATATCTCTTCAAAAAGTATCAAAATTAATTCTTTGTCGATCATGGACGAAACAGAATTAATCAAAAATCAAAAAAATGACCTTATAAATAATTTAAATATTTTATTCAATGATGTGGAGGTTTCCAAGTCTTCCTTTAAAGAAATTATATTAACTGATAAAAATCTAAACCTTATTTATTTACAAAAGCAAATTTCTCAAATTTTAGTTTTTGTCTCTTTAAATAAATCAATGAATTTTTCCGAAATATTAAGTCAAATCGAAATCAAAATCAAAAATTTCAAAAAAAATAAATTTCTATTTTCTCAAATTTATTAATTTATAATTTTTGAACATTTCCTGAATGCTGCGACGATGGAAATAATCGAAATTTTTGGATTAAAGAATTTAATTTAAAATGATAAATCATAATATCTTTGATATTATTCAAAATAATGATTCATTATTTATCTTGTCATTAGTTAATATAAAAGAAAATTATGATTCTTTATTGAAATCTTTTAAAACAAAAATTTAGAAATTCGGGTAGTGCCGTAGAGTGCCTAGGGTTTTTTTAATTTCAGAAATAAAAATCTAAATTTTCTTTTAATTTCTAAAATTAAAAAAAACCTAACGGAGATTTTCTTGAGGTTTTCTATTTTATTTTCAGAATCCATTGATTTTCGTTAGGTTTTTTTGAATTTTTGAAATAAATAGAAAATTTTAATAAATTTTCGGTTTATTTCAAAAAGTAAAAAAAACCGAGAACACTTCACAAAAAAACAGAAAACTCAAGAAAAGCTAACTGTGTTTTTTTTTTTAATTTCAAAAGAATCAAGTAAAATCTTAGATGTTTACTCTATTCTTTTAAATTCTGGAAAACCTAACGGCAGTTTTATATATATATATGTGTGTGTGTGTGTGTTTGAAAGGATTGGATTAAATAAAATATTTGATTTTAATATATTTTTAAATTTTGAATTAAAAAAAAAACTAACGACTATAAGAGGAAATAAATTTCCTCTCTTCAAAATAATTAAAAAATAAAATAAAAAATTTTAGAATATTTGATTTTTTAAACTTTTTTACCTTTTCCAAATTTCCTTTGTTTGTGTTCATCCATTTTTTGTTTTTTTAGGTGTTTGATGGAGGTAAAAGTTAGAAAAAATCATTATAAGATTTGATAGACATGTTCATGACTATTAGATCTTGGAATGAACTTTTTTTTGATTAGATCTTAAACTAAATTGATCATGATCAGATCTAGAACGAATTGAACGGGAATTATGCAACTGAAGAGAATTGAATCCAACTCATACAATTTGAACCCAAACTGAAGCGAAAACAACCGAATTGAACTTTCCATATAATCTCTTGTTACAGAACAACAAGAATAATTTCAAATTTTTTGGAATTGGGAATTTCACATGATCAAATTCTTAGCTGTAAGTTGGTATTGTTTTCCACAACCCAACCTTTATCGAAAAGAGTCGGTTCTTTAAAAAGTTATTTATTGGAAACTAGATAATGGTTACATTCAAAGTATTATTTCTTGATTCAGTTTTGGAAAACATTACCAACTTATCATCAGTAATTTGATCTAGAAAAATTTCATTATTCTCAAAATTTTCAAATCTAATAATTCATCTTAAGATCTCGGGAGACAAAAAGAGTCATATCTTTGCTGTCTTGTTATTAACTCATACTTCCCTCGTAATAGCTTTTTTATAGATAGTCCTTAAATTAAAAATCCTCGTTGGGATCTTATTTAACTAAAATGATTTAAAAGAGAATTCGTTGTAGTTAGAAATGACTAAATTCAAATTCTAATTCTGTTGCTTGAATCATTTGATCTTTAATCCTCAAAAGTTTCATTTTCTTACTAATTGTTGGTCTATTGTTCCGTTTTTTTTTTTTTTTGCAATCTAAATAACTTGGAAGAAAGAATAAAAAGAAGAAAAAAACCATTGGGAATTCAGAAAAGAAGCAGAAACAATCGTTGGCAACAAAAAAACCAAAAAACCAAAAAACAAAAAACAAAAAAAAATAGCAACTGATAAATAAAGAAAATATTGAATGAACAAACCCTCGCTTGTTTCATTGAATCTTTTATTCCTAGCGTGCTTTTGTCTTTTTTATCAGATTAGCCAAACAAGTGAATTAAGCATACCAATCTGTAATAGTAATCAAAACACAACAACTGTAGCAAATTGTGGTGATTACGAGTGTTGTTATTTCCTGGACGGCAACACAGGAAGCACCCCTACTTATATGGGTACTTGCCAAAATAATTGTCAAAATTATTACCAAGAGAATTACTGTGAGCAAAATTGTGGTACCACAACAGAATGCAAATATTCTTGTCAAGACAAAACTTGGGGTTGCTTTAGTGTCGGCGAAGAAGAAGGAGAAGGAGAGGAAGAGGAAGCACAAGAAAGGATCTGCAAAAGCCCATTAGAGTGTGGCGACGAGGAATGCATTACCAAGGTTGAATTTTGTTGGGATTGTTCCGATGATTCATATTTTTATTTGGAGGAATCGAAAATCGTGAGTTCCTGGTGCCGAGCACCAACAGAGGACAGCTGTCTTGTTAACAAATATTTTTTTTACATTGCTGTTTGCACATTAGGAACATTCCTCATCATTTTTATCATACTAGCTGCCTATTCAAAAACACCCTTTCTCTCTTTTCGGATCTATTTAGCGATGGTGAATTGGATCTTGGTGTGGACCTCGATCGTCTTTTTTAAAGACACAGCACACGACACTAATGAGCATAGCGAATTAATTTATTATATTTGCCTCATTGCAATCCCGGTATTATCATACGCTTCAGGGATCTTTGCTTATTATTATATCTTAAAGCAAAACAACAACCGCCGTGGTCCTAATAATAGCCGTGCGAGTAATGATGAAATAAAGCTCTCAAATTGCCTTATTGTTGTGATTTCACCATTGTTTGTTTTCATTTTAATCAAAGCTTGGGTTGGCTATTTAAATACCAAAATAAAAAAGCAAAACATTGACAGGCTGCCAGTTTTAAAAAGGAATCTTCAATTATTAATGGTCCCCTCTTTAATTGAATTAATACCACATTCATGTTTTTTCATTTTGCTAATTTTTGTTTATAAGGATTACCAAATCCCGTTTTACATTATTGTTATCGCCTCTACCACTACACTCTCCTTTCTAATTACGATAACATCTTATGATGTAGAGAATCTTGAATTAATTTTCTCTCGGATTCGAATGAAAATCGGGATCTTTGCTTCCTTTTTTGTCCGTTTTGATCGTTTGCTTGCTTTATTGCTACGTGGCGTCTTATTTTATTATTTGTTAAGGGAATTTGGTTGGTTTATTGGAGGCATAATTATAGGTGGGCTGTTACTAAACAGAATATTGTGGCTAAAAATTGATCGATATGGTTTTGTAACAGGGATTTTACTTTTCCTTATCCAATTTATCTTGGTGGTACCCACAATCACAAATGTACTTTCAATTCTGCCAAATTTTCTTTTTGAAAGGATCTGGCCACAAGAATTATTTTTATTTCTTTCTGACCATTCAATAATTGAAAGAACTTTCATCTTGCAGAAAGGCAGGCATGCTAACGTTATAGATCAAAGACTATATTCAATTTTTTTTAGTTTTAAAAGCCGGCATTGCTATTTTTCTTTTATAATGACTTTTGTTGATTACCTTATTAGTCTGGTAATAATCGTTATTTTACGGAACACCATTTCCAAGTTTAATTCTGAAAAAATATGGTTAGATTTGGAAATAATAGTAACTTTGTCAGTATTAGTTACACGTCTATTATTATATCTATTGCTTTCCTATGCTGTCAAAGGCAAAATTGTTAATAAACATGGAGATGATAAAGATAGTATCCAGATTTCAGAAATTGCAGGCGAAATAGAATTGTCTGAATACACCTCGGAAGATATTGAATTATCCCGAGTTTCCAATAATAATAACGGATTTGACAAAAATAAAAAACATACACATCGTATCGTCTTCCATCTAAATTCGGATTCAGATACAACAACAGAAGACCCTTTGACAATATCAACAACTATTAGTAGTCAAAGTGCACCAACAAAATTACCAAGAATTAAAAAAAAAAACTTAAAAAGAAATCCCATTCAACAACAACAACAAAAACAACAACAACAACAAAATAAAAAAAAAAAAAAATATCAACAACAACAACAAAATAAAATAAATAAATATCAAAAAAAGCAAATGCAAATACAAAGAGAAAAGAATTATAAAAATTCTTCTTCAGATTCTCATATTTCCTCTTCTTCCTCCTCCTCTTCAACATCATTACCACTGGATCAAGAAATTCCAAACATTCAAAATGATAAGGATAATAATAATTCCTCAAAAAAGCTAAAGCTATGTGTAAATTGTAATAAAAAATTATACACTTTAATTGGCTTGCCTTGTAGACATTTAAAAGTATGTGGAAATTGTGCAGATATTTATTTTAATCAAAATTGCCCTTTTTGCTCAAAAGGAATTACCCATTTTGTAATGCTAGATCATGATTAAATAATTATTAATGCTTTTTTGTGTAGTTATTTTTTTTTTTAAATATTAGTTTTTATTTTAGAACAATTTAGAAATATTTTAAATTAATTTTATTGATTTGATTTTTTTAATCTAATTTTTAATCAGATGGTATGTTGATATTCATTTTTTGCTTTCTTTGATCTTATTGAAAAGAAAACCAGGGTAATTGGGCCCATACAGTATTCATCAAAAACAAGATAAACACCTTTGACATAAAAAATGAACCTTAAAATATTCGCAATGGACTTTTCACTAAAAAACAAATTTATTTTCTAAACATTTTTTAGGGTAGAATTCCCCCTTTCTAATTTTAACAAAAAAATCCTTAACTTCATCAATTATGTTTGAGATCAATTAAAAATTCAACTTTAAGGGATTAGCGTCACCTTAGATTTCTCTATAATCAAAATATGTTGTAATTCGGTATAAATGATATGAGTGCACCATGGCTCAAATAGCTCTAAAAAATGAATTATAAATCTTATTGCACAATATTTTATTACATTTTTTACTAATGATCACAATTAAAAAAGTTTCATTTTTGGAATAATTTTTTTTAATTGATTTTTCCAAATCTAAAAATAAAAACCCAAAATACAGTATTCTGGTATTTAATAATTTAGATTTAGAACTTCTAAAAGTAACTATTTTTAGAATTTTTGAATTTCAAAGATTAACTCAATAATCATCAACATAAAAGCACAAAGACTGATTAACTTTGTTTGCTTTTGATAAAGGTTCTTGTGGCATCAATATATTTGCATGATTTGAGAAATAATTTGTCAAAAAAATTTATTGGGTTAATTATTTAATTTTTAAAAAAAAACTAATTTTTTAGTAACTAATCTACATTTCGCAATAAATTTAAGAAAGATATTTTGTGACTGATTAGTCTGAATATTGATAATTCAACGTTTAAATTTATGACGAAAGGCAGATTTTATTCTGAAATTGATGAAGTTTTTTACTAATACATAGAGATCATTTTTAATTGATGAGATCAACTTTTATTACTATTTGATTAATCAATTTTTTTGAGAAATTTGAGCCTTGGGGTACTTATCTGATTTACACCTAATAACAACATACTTTAAACTTGGACTTCTCCTTGGTAGACGCTAATACCTTGAGGAATTTTCAAGTACGAGTTCCAATTTTGAAAACTCTCAAACCTTTAGGCTTCATCAAAAATAAAGCAACTACAGGGTTATTACGTATTAAAACATCAGTGAATATGATTCTTTAATTTCTTGAGATCCAGAAGAACTATTAAATTTCAACTTTTTAGGAATTAGATAATTTACCAAATACAATACTTTATTGGAAGATGATAGTAATACATGCAACCTAAACATGTTTACTCTAAGTCCATTTTTTTAGTAGTTTTTTCTTGGAAACAAGATAATACTTCAATTAGAAGAAACGTGGGTGGGTTGCTGGTTTTACTACGATCTTCCAATAAAGTATTTGATCTTGCTAAAAATATCTAATTCCTAAAAAAAAAATTTGAAATTTTATAGTTCTTCTGGATCTCAAGAAATTAAAGAATCATATTCACTGATGTTTTAATTTGTACAGGCCTCTAGTTGCATTATTTTTGATAGTCCTTCAAGCAAAAGGATTTACTGTTAATTGCAAAATACAAAGATCTAAATTTTAATTCAGCTTTCCAAACACATCTCAAGAATAAAAATGAGTACCGAATTCTTTAAGGGAAATGAATAATTTAAGCTTTATTTCAGAATTAAAAATAGATAATGTTACAACACTATAAAAATCTTTTTTTAGAAAGTTGTAATGAAAATTTTGATTCTCTTTATTTTGCTACAAATAACAGTTTTCTGTTTTTAGATTTGAAATGGAAATTGTGAAAATGTAAAATCAAATTTTGGAAGGATTTAGGAAGGATAAAGCGGTGAAAATTATTGATAATTGTAAAAATTTACCATTTTTTGTAAAAGGAATATAAGTTTGTAAATTTACCTGAGATTTGTGAAACACTTTAAAGAGTGTTTTTATCAAACAATTTCATCTTAAAACAGAGTTCTTGGATTATAATCTATTTCTTTGAAAACTTGTTCTATTTGTCAAAAAAAACAATAAAGCAAAATGAAGTGAAAATTTTTCTGTTTGTTTCTTCAAAAAAATCAATACATTCCACCACCACTTTGAAACTATACATTTTGAAGATTCCTTTCAGCTTCCTTATTGGTTTTGATATAAAATTATAATTCTAACATATAAATTTTAATAGTCTTACAGAAATTTCAGATAAAAACTGTTTTAGAATCTTTCAGGGTTGTGAGCTTTAACGATTAAGGTCTCTGAAAATCAAAGTTAAAAAATTCCTCCTTAATATCAAAAATTTAACCACCAAATACCTCAACTTTCTCACAAAATAATTTGCCAAAAAAAAAAAAAAATTTTTATCTTTTCGTTTTATCATTTTTTTCTTTTTTGCAAATGTCAATTTTTCTTCTTAAAGTGAAAATTGAAAAAGAAATTGTCAATATTGAAATTAAGGATCTCAAAAACGTAACTTTTTTTGATCTTATTTTCTTAACACACAACAAAATTGACTTGACAAAAAAAAAAATTATTGCATTTAAAAATAAAGAGGATGAATTCTTTTTTGAAAAAGATTATATTATTGATCTTTTAGAAAATGGAGAAGAGGTAATTGCAGTTCTTGAAGAGTTGGCCCACAATGAAAAAAAAGGGGAAAAAGAAAAAAAAGATAAAAAAGAAACAGGGAAAAAAGATGAAGAAGAGGATTTTCAAATTGCAAAAAAAAAGAAAAAAGAAAAAAAGGAAACGAAAGTAAAAAAAGAAAAAATAGACAAAAAAGAAACAGAGAAAAAAGAGGAAGAAGAAGAATTACAAATTGCAAAAAAAAAAGGAAAGAAAAAAAAAAAAAAAAAAAAAAAAAAAAAAAAAAAGAACAAGAAGAAACAAAAAAAGACGAAATGGTAAGACAGCTTGTAAATGAAGAAGATTTTCAATTTGAATCATCAGAAGAAAATACAGACGATACTTTAAATAGCAATGATGATGATGAACCAAATGGATCTTCTGATAATTTATCGCTTTCAGAATCTGATTCTGTCAAAGATAAAGAAAAAAAACTTTCGAGTTTTTCAGATTTAGATTCTGATCAAAGCGAAACCGAAGAAGATCCAAATGTGAAACAAAGCAAAAACAAAAAAAAAAAAGGTAAAAGCAAAACAGAACACGAAAAAGATAAGGCAAAAACCAATAAAACAAAAAAAGAAATAGATCAAGAAACTGACAAAGAAAGTTCTAGTTCCGAAATTGATTCTATTTTAAGTTCAACTTTATCAGAGAATGAAAACAATCAAAGTGAAAGTGACAACGACGATGATAATGATAGTGAAAATATAATTTCATCAGAAAAGGTGCATCTTTTTGTTGAAGAAATTGAATTTGATCTTGAAAATGATAAAGAAGAAATAGAGAAGCAAACTAATGGTACCCTAAATCCCCAACAACAACAAGCCTGGTTTGACTTAAAAAATGAATTAGAGAATTTATCATTCGAAGAAGATGACGATGAGGATGATGGTGATGATGAGGAAACAAACAGCAAACCGGGATCCGAGTCTGAAAATATAGGTCAAAATACGACTCTAAATATTCTTGACAGTGCTAATGAAAAAACGACATCAAGTACTTCAGATTTAGATTCTGATCAAAGCGAAACCGAAGAAGATCCAAATGTTCAACAAAACAAAAACAAAAAAAAAAAAAAAGAAAAAAAAAAAAAGAAAAGAAAAAGAAAAAGAAAGAGAAAAAAGAAGAAAAAGAGAAAGAGAAAAAGAAGAAGAAGAAAAAATTTCGTGTAAAATATTATTCAAAAGAACCAAAAGGATGGAAAAAAAGTAAATTAATATTTTCAAAAAAAAAAATCAAATTTATTTATCCAAGTGGGGAAAAAATTAAAACAGGAATCAGAAATACAAACTTTCAGCTTCACAAAAGTAAAAAAAAACTGGCACAGCTACTTTTAATGGAAACGGGAATTATAGTTAAATTTAAAACGGGTAAAAAATGTAAGTCTTTTCATAAACTTCATTCTAAAAGGATGAACAAAATCCTCAAAGAGGAAAAAAGATTGAAAAGGGAAAAAGAAAAACAAGAAAAAGAAATACAAGAAAAAGAAAGACGAGAAAAAGAAAGACAAGAAAAAGAAAGAAAAAGAAAACAAAGGGAAAAAGCAAAAAGAGAAAGGAAAAAAAAACTAGAAAAACAGAAGAAAAGAAAAAAAAAAAAAGAAAGAGAAAATAACCAAACAACTGAGGACTTGGATTTATTAAAAATGAGATTATTTTCTGTAATGATTATCGATATTAATAGCAAGCCTGTCAAATGTGTGCCGCTTCATATTGGGAATGGAAGAATCAGATTGCTTGATCCATTTGGCAATGTGCATAAAAGGATCATCACTCAATCAAAGTTCTTTTTTGAAAGGAAACCACAGATGTTATCCATTGGAGATGTACTTTTTGCTATAAAATTCGAGAACAATCAACAGAGAAAAGAATTTGTTCAAATAATGAAATTAGAAAAATCAAGGCCGATACCTGAATCTGAAAATATAAAAAAGCAAACAAGATCAAAATCAAATAATGGACAAAAAAATAATTTCACTTTAAAAATATTAAATAGCAAATCAAAAATTGTTGCAAATGCAAAATTAAGAATTAACCAAAAACAAATATTGTTAACCAAAATTAAAAAAAAAAATGAAAAAAAAAAAAATTATAAACAATATATCCACCATATTAAATATAACCATTTACAAAAAAAAAAAACTATTGGCAAAATTCATTTTGTCAAATTAAATAAAAAATATTTTATAAAATTCATTAACCAACAATCACGAACAAACTTTAAAAAGATTTTTTTAAAATATAGTTTCTTGGGAAAGCAAAAATTTAAAATTGAAATTATCGATAAAGCAAATGATATTTTGGATCAGGGATCTATTATTACCAATAATGGGAAAATTAAATTTCACCTTCAAAAAAAATCTTATGTCTCAACAATACACCAAATTAAATATTATAAACATAAAACAATCCCAGATCTCGCGAGAATAAATATTAATAATATTGCTTTAAACGTCAAATTTGAGGATGCCAAATCGAATAAAAAATTTTCATCGTTAACAAAATTTGTATGTAAGAATATGAAAAATGTCCCGCTGGTTATCGAACAAAAAAAACCAGTACCCCTAAAAAAGAAAAATTCTCCAATTTTGAAAGGGCAATCAAATTCCCCAAAGTCATCAGAATCTCCAAATTTGCAAAAAAAAGATACTAATATTGTTGGAGTAATAGTAGAATCAAATATTAAAAAATTGAAAAAAAATGAAAACATTAAAATAGAAATTCAAGAATCAAAAATTGTTTTTATTAAATTGGATACAAAAAAAAAGAAAAAAGTCAAGTTCCCAATTTCTAACAAAATCAGGATTGATATCAATAACCAAAATAAAAAACTTTCAAAAATATCTTTACCAAAAAATAAATTTTTAATAATTATCCTTGAAAATGATAAAATTGCACACAGTTTATATTCTCTTTTAAAGAAAAACACGAAAGAAGAAAATTAAGAATAAAGATGCTGCGAAATCGTAAGAATAGGGAAAAGAGTAAAATACTTGATAATTTATTTTTATCTTTAATTTATTTTTTTTTTTATTCAGATTTAATTCAGGATTTTCTTTCAGTTTTTGATGCCACAATTCATTTATTTATTGAGAAAAAATAATTTGTCTTTGAATGAAACATTTATTTTCAAGAATCATTTTAATTTTTTTTATTTCTATTTTTAATTTTTTTTTTTAATTCAATTATTTTTTGAGAAAAAATAATTTTACTTTAAATGAAACATTTATTTTCAAGAATCATTTTAGTTTTTTTTATTTCTATTCTTTTTAATTTTTTTTTTAATTCAATTATTTATTGAGAAAAATTAATTTTACTTTTAATGAAACATTTATTTTCAAGAATTATTTTGTTTTTTTTTTTTAATTTTTCATTTATTTTTTTTAATTCAATTATTTATTGAGAAAAAATAATTTTACTTTAAACGAAACATTTATTATTAAGAATCATTTTAGTTTTTTTTTTTTAATTTTTCAAATTCTTTTTTTCAAGTTAAGCGAGAAATAATAATTATTATTCAAACAATTCAGAACAATAATATTATTATTCTATTTTTTTTTTTTATTTTATTTAGAAGATTTAATACTTTGATCAATAAATATTTCTCAAGATAATATTATTATATTCATTTTTTACAGTTTATAAATTCTAAATTTGCAGTTCAAAAATTGAAATAAAAAAAAAATAAAAATAGTCGATCTAAATAAATAATCAAGACATACCCTATTAAAAAAAGTTTTTTATAACATGTTATAAACGTGTTGTAAAGGTGTTATAAACGTTTAAAATGTTATAAAATTTTATCATAACGACTTTTATAACATAAATATTTGTTATAAAATGTGTTATAAAATTTGTAACATGTTATAAACCTGTTATAAGAATATTTTTTAAAAAATATTGAAAAAATCATCATTTAAAAGGAAATTTTGTTATAAAAATGTTATATAGATGTTATAAAAAAGGTTTTTTTATTGGGGATAATACTTGTAAACTATTTTCAAATAAAAATTGTTTAGTAAATTATCAAATTACATATTTTTGCTTAAAAGAGTAAAATACGATCTTAATACATACATGTATGTTAAAGGTGATGAAATGTGTTGTGTATTTGATGATTTATTTTAATTCTTGAAAGGTGAATATTTTGGAAAATTGAATGAAAATTTTAATCCCTTCATTTTGTAATTAACATTATGATAAAAATAACCAAACAATTTATTTTATATTTTTACCAAAAAACTTTTTTAAAAAATAGATATTCCATTATGAACCTAAAAAAACTTTTAAATGGAATTATTTCTTAATAATAATTTGTGAAAAATGTTAAGTATTTCAGCAATTTATTAATAACACTAAAAAAAAAAAATATCAATGTGATATAATATAATTTCTGATTTTTTTCAATATTTTTAGATTGTTAAAATTTATTCCTTTTAATAATAATAATAAAATAAAAAAATTATCTAAATATTCTTGTTAAAATAACACATACAACCTTTTTATAGTCAGTGTTATAAAATAAAAAATATTCATTTTCTTTGCTAAAATATTTTAACATTAAATAACCCATAAAAATGGCACTAAAAAATAAAATATCTCTGAGATTTTTTATTGAAGTTCTGGCTAAAATAAAGTAATTTATTACAATTAAAGTTCAAAAATAAAAAATTTCTCCAAAAAATAGTGTTATGTTTGAGAATTTTTTCTTCAAAAAAAGCAATTTTTGAAAAAAAAAATCTTATTTAATCAATTCTTGAAAAAATTCTCAAATACTTTATATTAATTCAATTTAATATGATTATTTTTTCAAAAATTAATGAATTAAAATCCAAAAGGAATTTAAATTGAAATAGATGACCGGATTTTAAAAATAAATTTTCTCTTGAAACGAGAAATAAAAAACTACACATATTATAATTTGAAACACAGATTTTATCTACTAATCACAGATATTTTGACCCACTAGATAATCAAATAATTGATTTTAATAAGAAGCAATTTGCTATTTTTTATATCAAATAAAGAAGCAGGAATTTTAATTAATCTTTCAAAATTAAAAAAAAAAATGATAAATTATAAAAAAAATATCAAATAAAAAATTTTTACTGATCTTCAATTGGTAAATTTTAATTTTCGTTTTACTTATATATTATAAATAGGATTATATTTTGCTACAAGTTGAATTTCTTTCATATGAAAAGGTTTTTCAAATTTTAATTTTGATTTAGTATTTCCTTCTAACAATTCAAATTAAAAAATTCCATCTTAATACTGGAAATTAAGTAGAAATTATGATTTCTTTTGAAAATGATAACTTATTTCTCAAAAATAATAAAGGGTTTTTTTATCAAGTTTAATTGAACTATATCAATTAATCCTCGATTTCTTTTTGAAGAATATAAAAATTCAATAAAAGTTACTAATTGGTTAAGTTTAGGGCACAACTATAGATTTATATATAATTAAAGTGTGTAGTAATCGGGCGTAAGGGGTATTATTATGACATTGTTTAGGGTAGCCTAGTCCAATTTCTCTAAAAAATTTGGGCTAAATTATTATTTTACAATAACTTATTTTATTTTTTTATTAAAAAATCCCAATTAAAAATTACCATATTTGAAAATATTTTTATTAATTCCTTTTTCCAAATCTAAAATTAGAAACCCAAAATAATGTATTCTAGTCTTTAATAATTCATATTTAGAAGTAACAAAAAGTAATTATTTTTATAATTTTTTAAATTCAAAGAATAAAACAATTAGTCATCAACATAAAAACCAAAAAATTGATTTTTTTGTTTCCTTTTGATAAAGCTAATTGTAATTTCTATATATATTTTAGAAAAAAATGGTAAAAATAATAAATTGGTTAATTTATTAATTTTGATAAAATTGAATTTTTTAGTAACTTGTGGAAGTTTCACAACAAATTTGAGAAATGTATTTGTACAAATGTGCAATCTGAATATTGATAATTCAACGTTTAATTTTGATTGAAAATTGTGGATTTCTTTCTGAAATAGCTGGCTTTTTTACTAATACATAGATCATTTTTAATTGATGAGATCAACAAATATTACTACTTTACTAACCAATATTTTAGAGACTTTTGAACAATGTTGAACTAATCTGATTTTCACCCAATAACAGCACACTATACTCTTTGTTTTCTCCTTACAAGATACTAATAACGTGAAATCAATATTAAATATTAATAACATATTGTTTTTGAGACTTAATTGAAATTCTCGATTTTTTTTTTCAAAAAGTTGCTGTTGCTTTGTAATTCTTCTTTGTGAAGCTGATCATCAAAAAATAAGGAATTAGTTAATACAAGATCAGAAAGAGAGAAAAAAAATTGTGGTTTACATTTAAGATAAATATTTATGTTCTCTCTTTTTAAACCTATAACAAAATATGCGTCTATTGTTTACAGAACTTGAAATTAAGAAAGAAGAAAACACATCACAGCAGATAGAAGTAATTTCCATTCAATGTTGGAAAATGAAACTTTATATTTTTATGAAAAACTCTTATGTTTGGAGATGAAAAAACAAATCTGTTTTTTGAAGAAAAAAAAAAAAAAAATTATAAGTCTATCTTGATTTTGAAGAGAACTGTAGTAATTTGAATTTTTGATAAACAATTTTAATTGACTGATCATTTTTCATATTGCTTTGCTATCAACTGTTTTGACCTAATTTGATTTTGTCTCTATTATTTTTAAATTTTTTTCTTTTATTTTATTCGAATTTAATGTGTAGTTATAAAAACAACTAAAGGGAATAAAATAACTTTTAGGTTGATTTATTGTGAATTTTATATGTTGGAAAAAAACAAATTTACTGAAATAGTCCTTTACAAATTAATTAGTTTATTTTTAAAAAAATTCTTTTTCTCAAACCCAACTTGTATTTTGATCAACACTAAAATGTGCTTAAATATTCAGGTTGTTGAGAATTTTTGATACCGAATAATATTTATTTTTCAACTTTTTTCTTTAAAAAGGAAAAATTACCTCAGAATATTTCTCAAAGAAAGGTGATATCTGGGTTGATAAGAATGTGAATTAGTTGTTAAAAAGTCGAAAATTTGTATTTACTCAAAAATTTTGTAATGACATAGGCATTAAGTAGAGTTAATTTTTAGTGACGATATCACAGAGCGGAGAAGTTTTGAGATATCTTTCTTGAGGAAATTTCGAATTTCAATAAATTTTACTAATAGAAAATTCATTTTTTTTCAAATTAATAAACTGTTACTAAACAGACAAAGTTAATTTAACAAAATAATTTTCTTTTATTATTTTTATATTTTAATAGGAACTATCCAAAAAATATTATCTCAGCTAATGAACGAATTTCAACGCGAAAGCCAAACAAATTTAATTAATATCCCAACAAAGGTGTATATTGACGATCAGTTCCATAGATTTTCACTTTCTATTTCGTCAACTTTCAATGAGCTTTGTGAATTACTTGAGCAAATAATCAATATTGATACAAAAGATAACAACTACATGTTCAGATACAAAGGCAATCAAGAAGATCATGTTCTCTTTTCTTCAGATCTTGAACTTCAAGAAGCTATTAAGTCTTCGCTACAAAGCAATCCTCCAATTTTGCGCTTGTATTTGGACAAAGTTAACAAAAAAAATCAAAAATTTGTTGAAATTGAAGAAGAAAATGTAGATATGACAAATTCTGAGTATTTGGAAGAAGGAAAGAAGAATTATGATGACATTGATGATTGCAACAATGGTTTTGATTATTATGATTATGACGAAGACGAAGAAGAAGAAGAAGACGATGATGACGATAGCTATGAAGAAACAATAACAATTAAGAAAGAAAAAGAGAAAGAGAAAGAAAAAGTAGAAGAAGAGGAAAATGATCAAGAGAATAATAACGAATATTTTGCGATCAGAAGGAGAGGGATGGGAAGAGGAATGGGCTTGAAAGGTGGTATGAAAGGGGGGATGGGATTAGGAAGAGGTATGGGAATGGGACTTGGAAGAGGTATGGGAATGGGACTTGGAAGAGGTATGGGAATGGGACTTGGAAGAGGTATGGGTAGAGGTATGGGAATGGGACTTGGAGGAGGTATGGGAAGAGGAAGAGGAATGGGACTTGGTCAAGGAAGTGGAAGAGGAATGGGTGGGGGATTTGGAATGGGAAGGGGAATGGGAAGGGGACTTGGTGGTGGTCAGGGAAGAGGAAGAGGAATGGGGCTTGGTCAAGGAACTGGAAGAGGAATGGGTGGAGGATTTGGAAGAGGTCTGGGAAGAGGAAGAGGAATGGGAATTGGTCAGGGTCTTGGAAGAGGAATGGGAGGAGGATTTGGAAGTGGAAGAGGAATGGGAAGAGGAATGGGAAGAGGACTTGGTGGTGGAATTGGAAGAGGACTTGGTGGTGGAATGGGAAGAGGAAGAGTAATGGGTGGAGGATTTGGAAGAGGAATGGGACTTGGCCAAGGAAGTGGAAGAGGAATGGGTGGAGGATTTGGAATGGGTGGAGGATTTGGAATGGGTCGGGGACTTGGTGGAGGAATGGGTGGTGGATTTGGAATGAAATTTGGTTCTGAATTTTATTGTCCATATAACAACAAAGAAAGTGGTTTCTTCAAAAACCCATGGAAGCAAGAAGAAAGCCTCAACAGAAAGAATCTTAATATGAAAAATAAAGAAAACGAAATTAACGATGAAGATCAATTAAACACACTTTCGAATTTAGGCTTTGCGAATCGAATATTTAATCGAAAATTATTAAGATCTTTTAATGGTGATCTTGAACAAACAATCAATTTTCTTTTGGAGAACAAAAAATAATGTCTCTTTTTTCTTGAATTATCTTTATATTAATATCTTTTGTTCACCAGAATTTTTTTTTTTTATTTATTTTAGTTCCTTTACTTCTTTTTTCTGAGACTATACTCAACTTTTATTTTCCCAACCTATTGATGATTAACAATTATTGAATCTTTCTTTAAAATATAATTTTCGTCATTTATTCAAAAATTTTCCATTATTTCTGAAATAATTTATGAAATTTTTTGTCTTTTAAAAAAAAAAAATAAAAATAAATTTTTTTTCAAATTTTTTTAGTTGAAATGTTTTTTTTTTTTATAAATTTCTAAATTTTAGATATATATATATATATATATATAAATATATATTTATTCAAAGGTGCCCAGTTTTATTGAAGAAATAAAACATATTCTATGAGTTTAATTCATTATTCGTTACAAACTAAAATTTGAATTTTTTGATTAAGTCATTTTTTCTCATTTATTAAAATATTTTGTTTTTTTTTGTTTTTTTTCTTCTTTTCTTTTTTTTTTTTTTTTTGAAATAAATTAAATTTGAAAAAAAATGTTTGAAACTCCAAATTAACATTAAGAATAGTGAGTATTTGTATGTTCATTTAAAATTCATACATTTACATTTAAAAAATCTTATTGTCAACGATTTTAATTTCCTAAAGTTATTGAGAAATTTTTAATAGTAAGTTTCAACAAAAGTGGACCACAAATTTTTTAATTTTGTTTTTTTGAAATTTATGGTTTGTTCAGGCTTTTCTTTGATGATTATTGACTCTAATATAATGTTTATTATTTCATGTATTTCTAAAAAATGAAAGTTTGTTGATTCTTAAAAATAAAGTGACTTTTTCATTTTTTACTCGGCCTCCCCTTTGAGTGAAATGGAGTTTATATATCTCAAAAAGTAGATCATTTTACTTTTTTAAAACAATCATTGGAGTTATCAAAAATCTATGAGGTGAAATATAAAATCGTTATGATCTTTTACAGAAGATTTACAAATTAAATAATCAAAAAAAAAAAAAAAAAACTGACAATAACTAAAAAGGAAATAAGACAGTGGTTTCTAAATTTTATTTGGCTATCAAAAAAGAAATTCGAAAAATGAAGATCAAATTTTAAAAAAGTTTTTCCCCTGATAGAGTTTTTCTTTCTAATATTAAAAAAAAAATCTTAAAATAAAAGGAATAAACTGTAAAATTATGTCTCAAAAAAAAAGAGTTAAATTTTTATGTGGACTGAATTTTATCAACAAAAAAAATATATTTTCTTAAAAAAAAACAAAAAATTTTTAACAAAATTCAATTCATAATTTAAAATTTTCTTATAATATCATCAAAAGAATCTTCAAAATTGATTTGTCCTTCAACTAATTATGGGGTACTGGATTATGTGTTCTATTCATACTAAAAAAAAGCAATGGTTGGCAATTAAAAATATTAGTTATATGCTCTGTGAATTAATTTTTTTTGTATATAAAAAGATCACATTCATCCTAATTTGGACTTTAGATAAAATGATTTTATAAAAATAGTTTAGTATTACATGTAAAATAAAAATTGTATAGTTACGATAATCTAATTTATGTCTTAATGAAATGTTTACTCACAAAAGTAACAATTTTATTATAAATCTGATTTTATCAATTCAAGAAATATGGAAAGGTAACCTGTATCAATCAATTATTTCTGAAGGTAAGGTAAATTACAAAGAATACATAATACCACGTTTTCTCTGAGGTTAATCTAATGACACCATCTTATCCTGAATAAAGCAAAAACATTTGATATGAAAATCATTTTTTTCGAAAATCTTTCTTTTAACTTTTTCATAATATGAAAATCACACTCTCCTTATTAATTATCTTACTTACTGTCTCTTTGTTCACAAGTGCCAAAATTATTATCAGCTCAACTTCTACAGATACAGACTCAGACGATGACATTGTGATCGAGGAATTTGATTCTGAATTTGCAAAACTGACTGATGATGAAAAATTACAAAAAATCCAAGATGATACAGGAATCTTTTTTGAAGATCCAGACGAGGAAGTCGAACAAAAGTCTGGTTTAGCTCGAATTCAGTCAGGTTATGGAAAAAATCTTGCTAAATATCCTCAAATCCATGAATTTGTTATGAACGAAGGATGGGATTAGTAAAAACAACCTTTTTTTTCTTTTTTCTTTTTATTTTTCTTTTTCTTTTTTATTTTCTACTTTTTTCTCTTTATTCAAATATGAAACCAAAATATGAGACTTTTAAAAGCGTACTTTAAGTTAGTTCAGCATTAAATTTGTTTTTATTTCTCTTAATGATCTTGACTCGTTATTTTGAAATACTATTTTTTTTTTTTTTTTTTTTTGATCTTATCACTATTTTGAAAACAGAAAATTAATTCACTTCAAATACTGTTTCATTCAAAAAAGAAGCAAGAAGAGAAAAAATTGAAAAGATTAAAGGGATTCTATTGCACAAATTTAAGTTGACTGAAACTGAAAAAAATTTTACTGGTATTTGAAATTGAAATGGGATCTAATTTCATCTCATTATTCTTTTTTCATTTCTGAAATATTTCGTTCATTTAGTTGGTTCTTCTTTCACCCTAACATAAATCATTGTGGACATTAAAAATGATCAAACAAATAATTAGGGATCATAAATTCCAATTTCTTTCTTGAAAATTTCCTTAAAGCACTCAGTCCCAGTATAAAAGCAAAAAATGTCCATTTTTTTTAGTCATTTTTTTTTTAAAACAACTTTTTTTGAATATCTAAAAGTTATAGTTTTGAACCAAGTTTTTGGCTAGTCTTGAATGGTAATCATTTTTACATTTCAGGAAACCTTTTATTCATGGGGTTTTTGAAAAAGAAGATTGAAAAAAAAATGACAAAAAAATAGACATTTTTTGCTTTTATACTGGGACGAGGGCTTAAAGAGATGAGTAAAGAAAAAGTAGTAAAAATTTTTTTCCCATTTATTCCGAAAAGAACAGTATAATCAATTAAGGACTTTTTTGTGTGATAAATATTGGATTTGATAAATAAGTATTAAGTGTTAAACTTTTTTTTTTTTATACATGAAAAAAAGTGAAACAAGGAAAAAAAGTTAAAAACGATTTTTAATTGTAAACTTTAGTTAAAATAAAAACTTAAGATCAATTAATAAAAGAAAAAAATTGATTCTTAAAAAGAAAAGATAGTATTAATCACAATAACAACTGTTTTCAAAAAGTGAGTTATCAAAAGTTTTAAAAGTCATTACTCAAACTGTTTAAAAGTGTTGTATCAAACAGTTTGAGCAACATTTTTGAAAACTTTTGATAACTCACTTTTTTTCAAACAGTTGTACTATGATTACAATACTGTTTTCGAATTACGGTTTTTCTTTGATTAGGGGATTATTACGAAACATTTCTGAAAAAATTTAACAATTTTTGAGATCTCCAAAACCACTGAATTGTATTCAAATAATCAAAAAAGGAGATTTAATTTTTTTTTTTATTGACTCAGTCGATTATTAACTTAGGAATTATTCTCTAAAGTTAATTAGTTTCTTTTTTTTAATTAAAATAACTTTTCAATCAAGTAATTTTAAAAAAGAGAGAACCATAAGTGTTACAAAGTGTTACTCAAACTGTTTAAAAATGTCGAATCAAACAGTTTGAGTAATATTTTTGAAATTTTTTTGTTCTGATTTTTAAAATAACTTTATCATTAATACTTACAATGCAAAAACATCTTTTGATTTCGGATTTTTTTCCACAATGATTATATCAATCATTCATGAGAAATATGTGGGTTTGGATTTATTTTTCATGATCTTTAAATTTTAGAAAATAAACAGATGGAGACTGTACATTAGTTCTCAAAAAAACATGTACACAAAAACCTTTGATAAATAATTTAAATAACAAAACTAAAACATATTTTAATATTAATTGTATGGTTTGGGTAATTAAAAATAATAATAACATCGTTTTAAAAAAGTGTAACTGGAAAATTTTTAAAAAATCCTTCAAAATAGTTCCATTAAAGTTTCTCAACTGCTTATAGATACCTTTGAAATCTTTTTTTATAACAACCAAATAATATTTAATTTTCAGATTTGGACTTATTTTCAATCATTTGAACAAGTGTTTTCTTCGTGCCTAAAATGTAAATAATCACATTCAATTAAAGAGTAATTCTTCCATAATTTTTTTTTTTTTTATTTAGAAACTCTTTATTTCCAACTATATTTTTTAAATTCCGTTATATTTTCTAAAATGAAATCAAGTCTGATGATTGAAAAAAGCGATAATCCATTTTATTTTGTTTTTTTTTTCAAAGTAATTGTGTTCAGAGTTTTTGAATTCACTAAAAGGAAAAAAATAAATGGGAAATCAAAGGTTACAAAAATCTATATTGTGGGTTGGCTCTTTAAATTATTCCATGATTGATATTTACAAAATATTATAAAAAAAAATATTGTATATCTTATATCCATCTTGATATAAAGACACCCTCTTTTCAAAAAGTCCAGCTTTTGAAAAAATTATGTTTTTTTTTAAGTGACTAATCTTTATTAAATTTTTTTAGGTAAATATAATAGAGATTGAGAAAATTTTTTGCCAATTACTTAGATATGAAAAATCATGTTTATTTTCAATTTTAAACATATTTCTAGATAAGGAATCCTTATTTAGAAATTGTTCAAAAAACAAATAAGAGAGACTAGTCCCTTAAAAAATCAATTTTCATGTTTTTTTTATATCAAGAATTTTATCTAACACCATTTTAAAAATTGTGACTAACCTGAAATAATAAATTGAAATATATATATATATATCCTTTAGTATTCAAGAAAAATAAATAATTAAATCTGATTTATAATTAACTTTTAAACCATTCTAAATATATAAAAACCTGATGTTTTAAAAATTAAAAAAAATAAAACCAAAAACTAAAAAAAAAAAAGGCGAGCTACAATTTTTGAAAATAGCATTACGGATTTTTTATTACTGGACTTTCACTGAAAAAAAGTTAACAACAAGATTTTTTACCGATAATAATTAAATTCATTTTAAAAGAGTTTACATCGTCTAAATTTTCATAGTGATTATTGGTTCTTTTCGAAAGATCTTTTTTTTTTTTCGTTCCACCTGATCTTTTGCAAATGAAAAAAGTATAAAAAAAGAGAAAAAAATAAAAAAAAGCAAGTTAAAAAACAAAAAAAAAGGGGTTTTCAAAGAAAAAATTGTAAAAAAATTAAAAATTTGAATAAAAAATTCTTTTTCCAAATTTGAAAAAAAAGAAAAAGCAAAATTTCAAAAAAAAACAATTCTATCTACATTAAGAACACTTAAAATCACAGTCACAATACTTTTGATTAATTTAATTGAATTTGATAATTGATCATGGATGTTCATTTGGAGATCGTTATTTATTTGTTCTAATTTCTTTTTTATTTTTGCTCTGATTTGCTTTTTCACCCTTGGTAATTTTTTGTCTTTTGCTTTTTCGTTTTTATTTTAAAGTTACACCTACTGCCTGGTTTCATAAATCTCAGTATTAGCAAGTAATCACATGATCTTTTTACTTTGTAACTCTTCTTCCTCATAAATTGAAAATTCAACAAGGAAAAAAATAAAAAAATGTTTTATTTCTGTAGTTCTTTAATAATATTCAAGTTTAAATTTTATCTGATAAAATAAATAAATACAAAAGCTTTGAAATTGTAAATGATTTATTTTTTTCTCTTTAAGGGACTAGTCTCCATTAATTTTTTTTTTTTTGACCAATTTCTCAATAAGGAATCCTTATCTAGAAATATGTTTAAAATTGATAAAAAAACAGGTTTTTTCAATGTTAGAACTTTTAGTTCTTGTTTTTTAAAAAAAAAATTTACAATTAGTCAAAAAAATTGAATTTTAAAATTTTTTTTAAAAAAAAATATCTTTAAAGAATGAGAATTTTTTGATTAATTTTGGATTTAATTATTTTCTCAAAATTAATATTTATTCTCATTTTGAAAAACGAAAAAATAATTGAAAAATAGTGAATATTTTCTCTTTCACTTCTGTTCATCCAACTTGACTCTGTAAAGAACTCAATTTGTTTTCTCAATAATTACTTTTTATAAAAAATAGTTCTTATTTTTTTCTTTTATTTTTTTTTGACACTGGCAAATACTTTTAGAATGGTAATTTGGGAATACTTTTTAAAACTTCAAATTTGACAAAAACAAAAGAGTGTAAACTCAAAAAGTGGTTTTAATGAAAAAAACGAATGGTACAAGAAAGCAAACAAAATCTTTTATTTAGAGTAAAGCATCTATTGCATATTTTTTTCGAATCAAACTACTTTTTCATGCAAATCCAAAAAAACCTTTTCAGGTTTATTTTTCAAATTATTTTTTGTAGGTCTTCCACAAACACAACAAGGTTTTGCTTTCTTGCTCATATTTTTTTTTATTTTTTGTATTTTTGCGAAAAGTTGAAAAAAAGCAACTTTCAAAAAAGTGAAAAAAAGGAAAATTTTTTTATTTCTATAAAAACAATAACTAAATTTAATGAATGTCATTTATCGAGATTTCATTACTATACAAAGAAGTTTTTCACTTTGATTTCAAATCAAAGTAATTGGCAAAAAAAATTCTAAATCTCTATTAAATTTACCTAAAAAAATTTAATAGAGATTAGTCCCTTAAAAAAATAAAAACCATTAAAACATAAAATTATAAATGGAGAATTTACAGTAAATGAATAAACCCAAAATTTCTTGTTTAAAAAGATAAATGTTAGAAAATTTTTTTTTAAAAAAACATTTCGATTCTAATCTTTTTTTTATTTTTCTTTTTTTTCTCTATATAAATGGTTTTTTTTTCTTATTCCTGGTATTACTATTAATCTCTATTCTATAGTGAAGGACTTGAAGTGTTATTTATTGGGGATAAACCAGAATTATTAGAATTAGATGGGAAAAGCAATGTTATAAAAAGACACGATATCCGAGATTGGACACTTCCTCAATTACGGGAAAAATTAATTGAACTTGGTGTCAAACCAAAAAAATAATAAATTAATTTTTTTTTTTCAATAGGATTATTTTTTAAAAAATTATTATAATAATAATTCTAATGAAATTGAACCAGATTTATTTAAGAAAATTATAATATTCAATTTAAACGAATTACGCATATAAATTTACAAAATGATTCAAGATTTTCAAAAAATTGCTCTTCATTTTCAGCTTAAATCAAATAAATCAATTAATCGCGAAACAAAATAAATAAAATAAACATAAGAATATCCAATTTTTTTTTTTTTCATCATCATTGTTTTTCTCCTTATTTTTTTTTCAAAATCTCTAGTCATTAATTAAAATTTGTATTGTTAAATGCTTTTTGAACAGATCGAATAATATTATAAAAATCCGATCAATCTTTATTCTAAATATTTTTGATCTTTAGTTGAAGATAAAACTGAAAACTAATTTTTTTTACTTAATTCAATAAGTTTAAGAAAATTTAAATTTATCTTAAAAAACTCCTACAAACAAATAAATAAATAATTAGAACGACTTACTTAATCAATAGAGAAGTGAGAAAAGAAAATTTTTTCAAATTTGTTACAGTGTTTCCTTTTGTAAATTTCTACAATGAACTTGTAAATAGAAATTAGCATGAGAACGAAACTGACATAAACACTATTGGAAGATTTTGTCAATTAACAGTTTATCCATTATCCTGAATTCCCTTTAATTTGGATAGTGATAACTCTTTAAAAATATTATTACAATATTGTAATTAATTTGAAAAAAAATTCAAAAGGAATTTAAGTAAAGATTCCAATAATTTGAAATACAATTATCGAAAAAAAGTTTCACAAGATCTTGAAGACAAAAATTCATATAAACAAAAAAAATAAAAAAAATTCATTGAATCTCATTGATAAAATTTGATTAACCAAATAAAAAATTCAACAATTCCCAATTCCAAATAAACAGAGTTTGAAAAAAAAACAAATTATCTTATAAACCTAATTCCAAAAATTTGGACATACCCAAAATCAAAAATATGCAAAAAAAAATCAGAATTCATGTATTTTTCCAAACCTAATATAAAACTACATTTAAGTTAACTATTATTAATGTTTTTCTAAGTTATCATTTTCATTCAAATAAAAGAGAAAAAATATAAAACTCAAAAATACAAATTGTTGTTCCAAAATAATGAAACAAGCTGAACAAAAAAATTATATTGGTAAATTTGTTGAAATTTCACCTAGAATTATAGATCAATCAAATAATAAAATACAATTGACTAAATTTTATGTGATTTTTCTATTTAACAAACTAAACACAAAATTTCTATCAATCATTGATAAAAATTTTTTTCAGTTCTAAAGAAACAGATTAGGAGGTGGGAAAAAAGGAAATGAAAATAAAGAAAAAAAAAGACAAAATATGAAATAGTTTTTTAAAATCAAAATTATTTCCAAATTGAATTTTAAGTGCCGTATTGTTATTCTTGTAACTGTTTAAACGTTTTCAAATTTTTGGAATTTAGTTTATATATATATGGATATTCTGAAATAATATAGATTTTTTTTTTTTTTTTTTGAGTAAAATACTTTTCTTCCAGTACGTAATCAATTTATATCAATTTAATTCAATTAGTGGTTATCCATTAACTGGCTCTATTTCCCAAAATAATTTATTTTCTAAGATTCCTTTCTTTAAAATTTTACTCTCTGAAGAAATAAAATGAAAAAAATCAAAGAGTTGATAAAAAAAATTTTTCATTAATTCCAATAAGTGTTGAAAAGAAAGACACTTCAAAACTATCACACATGTAAACTTTGTTTAAGTCAAAAATGTGCCAACTTTTTTTTCCAATATCTATTATTTTATATAATTGGTCCTTGAAAAACAAATAAATAATAAGCAGAATAATATACAATAAGAGATTAGTTGATATCTGTCTGAAAGTAAACTAATTAATCAATAGATTTTCTTAAAAAGTGAAAAACTCAAATTCTTAGTGAATATAGAGAAAAATAAGAATTTTAGTTTTGAACTTCTACTGGTATTTGAATAATAAATAGTAAACAATTTTCACTTCATTTTCAAGACTTTTCTTTTAGAAATCAAGTCTCCAAACGAAGTGTGTTGGTATTTGTGGTCTCTATTTGGAAAAGGAAATAAAAATAAAGTGTAAATTTTTCACATTTAATAATCAAATTTCAGGATAAAAGAAAGAATAAAATTCCAATAGAAATCAATATGATTTCCTCTTACAATCATTTTCACTGTTTAGGTACCATTAGAATAACACATTTTTACCAAGTGACTATTGACCCTGTAATAAAAATAATTTTTGCGACTAAATAACGTTTTAAAAAAAAAAATGAAAAAAAAAAAACAAAAATGTGCAAAAATGATTTCATTTTTGAAAATTTCCAAAATTAATTTTTTCTTCAGATATCTATTCAAACACTTTATACACAGTTATTTTACCCATTACAACCGGGCTCCGTTGACCAGAAAATAAACTCTTTTTTAAATATTGTGACTCGCCTGATATAATCAATTGAAGATATATATATATATATATATATATATTCATATTCAATGACAATTAATAACTAAATCTGATTTATAATTAACTTATAAATCATTCTAAATAGATAAAAATCTGATATTTAAAAAATTAAAAAAAATAAAATCAAAAACTAAAAAAAAAAATGAATAACAATTTTTGAAAAGAGCATTATAGATTTTTATTTACGGAACTTTCGCTGAAAAAAAGTTAACAAGAAGATTTTTTGCCAATAATTAAATTCATTTTAAAAGACATTACATTGTCAAAATTTTCATAGTGATTATTAATCTTTTGGCGATCTCTTTTTTTTTTCTACATGATATTTTTCAAAAAAAGAAAAAGAAAAAGAAAAAAAAAAAGAAAAAAAAAAAGAAAAAAAAAAAGAAAAACAAAAGAAAAACAAAAGAAAAACAAAAATTTGAAAAAGCAAAACTATAATTTGCAGAATGAGAAAAAATGGTTTTGATCTTAAAATTTAAAAATATATTTTGAGAAGAATACTGAATAAACCCCTCAAAACAACTTCCATTAACATTATAAAATAAGTTAAAAATTTTGAAATCGAGTTTATTATCCGGAAAAAGTAATTTAATCACCAATTTATCGGTTTATCATTCCAATTCTAATATTACTAATATTCCCTTATAATAAATAATAAAAAAATATACATTTTCATTCAATAAAATTTTCAAGTAATGATGTGACATTTAAAAAAATTTATTTTTAAAAAAATTGCAAGATTTAAAAATAAAAAATAAAAAATTAAACAAAATAAAAAAAAATCGGAATAAATAATTAAGAATATGAGACAAAATTTGAAAAATATTTGAAAAAATTAAAAAACATTTGACAGAATTGCAAAAAATGATATTTTTGATAAAGTGGTTTTAAAAAAGTGTAAACAAAAAGGTTTCTTTTAACTCATGATAATAAGTATATTAAGCTAATTATCTTGATTAAAAGATACTTTTGAAAAAAATTTTATTCACAATTTTTGAAAATGACACTACAAAAAATAATAATTTATTTCTGCTTTTTGGGTTTTTCTGATCCATGTATAATGGGAATTTTTTCAACATATTCCAAACAACTTTCCAACTTATCTGCAATTTGGTCTGCGAAATCAATCTGTGCTTCCACAAACTGGTTTAGAGTCCTTTTAAAATCGCGCAATCTACACCAATGGTACCATTCGAGTTCTGCCATTGTGATTTTATCCATTTCTTGGGATGTGTCTTTTAGTTGTTGAATTTTTTTAAGGTTTGTTTGTTTTTTTTTTGTTGTTGCTGCTGTTGTTGCTGCTGTTGTTGTGTATAAAGTGTATTCCAATTTGAATAAGACTTTTCACGTATTTTTAAAGTGTCTGTAATTAAATTTATATGTTGGTAATATTCATAAAAATCTTCAAATATTGTAGAGTCTTCAAGAAGCTTTTTTTTTCCCCAGATCTTTGCAATTTCAAGATATCCCTCTCCAAGGTTGGTATAAGCCTTTTCAAGCATCTTTGAAGGGTAGCAGGCGTACCTCCACCCAAGTCCCAAGTCTTCATTAATTGATAACAATTTCAGCATTTTGTCGAACTGATTAAAATTCTCGATGATTGTGGGACACCTTGTTTCGGGTAAATCGGATCGGACTGTGTCAAAGGTTTTTAAAGTATTTTCAAGAAATGCCAATGACTTTTTATATGTGGAAATGTCTTGGACATCTTCTTCTGTTAAAGTTGGGCTGCACGTTACGCACCTATGGAATGTTTGTAAGTTTTTTTTTTGATCGTGGCATGCTTCCCTAGCTTCCAATCCTTTTGCGTGCCGGCTTCCAAAAAGTGATGTAAAATTTTCGAAGAACGCATCACGGGATGCTCTCCTAGCCTATTTAAAAACCTTATCAAGCCCTCCCTCCTTTTTGCTACAAAGTTCTCTTCAAACCTTCCTTGTGCTTGCTTACCGGGCATCACAGGAATCGGGATGTTGGGGTACTTTTCATTCATTCTTTGGTTTAACCATAAGAAATGTTTAAATCTTCGTTGAACTATATGGTTCTGAGAATTGGTTTGTCAAGAAAGATTTTGGATTTGTTATTTTGTTTCAGAAAGGTTTTGGATTTATTATTTTGTTTCAGGATTTTTTGTTGTTGGGGGTATATTTTTGTTATTTGAGTTTATTTTTGTTGTTTGTGTTTCATTTTTGTTTTTTTTTGTTTTTGTTTTTTGAGTTTATTTTGTTGGGTTTGTTTTTGTTGCATTTTTGTTTTTTGAGTTAATTTTTTTGAGTTTATTTTGTTTTGAAAACAAAATTATTCTTCAATTTGAATAAAAGAGATAAAAATTGAATCGAAAAACAAAAAAGATCAAAAATAAACAAGAATGAAAAGAAAAATTGAATCTCAAAACAAAAAAGAAAAAAAAAACGAAAAAATTTGCAAAAAGAAAAGAATTGTTACATCGTGTTTCACTTCATAACTCATATACTTTTTCATTCCTTTATATTTGCCCTGCTTTGTTGGAGTTGAAACTGAAACTGTGAATGGTTTTTCGGTTACTTGCCAAATCCAACCATCCTAATTTTAAATTTTTATTTGGTATTGGTATTGATGTTTTATGTTTTTGTAGTTTGATAAATATGAAAAAAAGTTTAATTTTTTGAGCAAGCTACCAACCTAATAACAAAAAAATTGAAGAAAAGAGGTTTGGTTTAACAAAGAAAAAACAAAAATTAAAATAAATACTTCAAGGTGTCTAAAGTCTTCAATAAAATTCGAGATATTTTTTTTTCTATTTTTTTCTTGTATTTTTTTGAGTTTTGCTTGTTCCTTTAATCTTTGGTTTTCCATTTTTTTTTGTTTACGGATCTCTTTTTTAGAGAGTGTCCTTTCAAGTGGTTGTTGTTGTTGTTGTTGTTTTTGGTTCCCAAATCCTCCTGAGTTTTTTCTTTTGTTTTTTGGTGAGTTGTCTTTTTATTTGGAAAGTGGTTCCTTGAGATATTTGATCGCAGTCTTTGGGAAGTAGCCTTCTTGTTCATTAATTTTACCAACCAGCCATTCCCTTTCATCTTCAGAAAGAACAATAATTTTTACACCTTTTTTAAATCCCAAGTAGTCTTCACTTTCTGCAACATATTTTTGGATTGAAATTGCAGACTTTGGAAAATCTGACATTGAAATAATATATATTGTTTTGAAAAATTGAGATGAAAAACCAAAAAATGAATTACAATATCACTTCAACACACCCACAATTATACATTTATTTCAAAGGTTGCAACAATTTTGAATACTATTTGTTGTAAAATAAATGGAACAAATTTTTCCTTCAGTTTACCAAAATACAAAGGTGTTAAAATCATGTAAAATTTCAATTTTGTAATTCTTAAAATCAGTTTAAATTATTAATTTTCACTTAGAGAATTGAGGTTTTTGATGATTTTTTTAATTTTTTGGAGCATGATTATTTCGGCAAGCTGAATGAAAATTTTGATCTTTTTATTTTGTAATTAACAGCAATGAACTATGAGTTGGTTTCAAGAATTGTTTATTTTCGAAAAAAAGAAAAAAAAATTATTTAAGGGGCTAATCTCTATAAAATTTTTTTACCTAAATTTAATATAGATTGAGAAAAATTTTTTGACAATTACTTTAATTTAAAACTCCCTGTTTATTTCCAATATTAAACATATTTCTAGATAATGAATCTTTCCTTATTTAAAAATTGGTCAAAAAAAAAATAATAGAGACTAGTCCCTTAATCTTTCAAATTTTTATTTCCAATAATGAAGATTAAATTATTTGTTTCTCTTTTGAGAATTTGGTATTTTGACTCTTTCTTTGAGTTCTTTGAGATGTGATTTTTTAGGGAAGGTTGAATGAAAATTTTGATCTTTTTATTTTGCTATTAATAGTATTTCTGGAATCATAGGCTTTGAATGATAGTTAGGTTTTTATTTTATTTTTGGTATTTGAATAATAAATGGGAATAATTTTTACTTCCTGTTCAATTTCCTTATTCAAATAGAAGCTACAAATCACAAATTTCTTATTTGAAAACTCAATTTATAAAAAGAAAATTAGATAAAAGGAATTGATTTTTTTTTACCATTTAGTTTTCAAATAATAGTAAAATAAACATAATTTAAAATAACTATAATAAATTAAATTTATTTGAATACTGTCAAATCCACTTTTAAGATACAAACTTTGAATGAAATTTAAGGCACAAAAAAAGAATTTCAAATTAAGACACATTTTTTGCAAATTTTTTTTTTACAAAAGTTATTTTAATAGAATCTGAATTTTAAACCTTAATTTGAGTTTTTTTTTGTTTGTAAAATTTCCTTTAAATTTGTGCCTTGAAAGTGGAACTGGTTGTAAGAGGGAAAAAAAAAGCAGGGGTCTGAAATATACAAATAAATCAAAAAAAATTTGATTAACTATTCAAAAAAAAAATAGTTAAATTGAAAAAAGTTATCAAATCGCATTTACTATTAGGGAAAAAATTATAAAATCGATTTTAAATGTAAAATGATATAAAAAATGGAAAATTTTTCAAATATTTTTTGGCTTATTGTTCATTTTCAATCCAAAAATTAAGGAACAATCCAAAAATTAAACAAATTATGAATGGTAACAAATCAAAATAAAAAACAAAAAGAAACTTGGAGAAAATTTTCAATTCAGGCTTTTTTCGTTGTTCTTATTTATCAACGTGTTTCTTAGGTGTTTATAGTTGATATGTGGTGATAATTTTAAAAATTTAGGAAAGAAGTAATTTAATGGAAAAATAAGTTAACTGCCCACCAAAATGACATCTCAAAGATAAATTCTTGTTTTGAAATTCATTTAAAGTATCATGTGGATTTTTGAATAAGTATAAAAAAAAAATCACAATTATTACTGTATAATTGAATAATTTTTCCACATTTCTTTTCTTTTCTTTTTTTTTTTATTTTTAAGGGAGGAAACTAGTTTTCTCTCACAGTCCTAGGTTTTTTTTTAATATAAGAAATAAACAGAAAATTTATTTAATTTTCAGTTTATTTCTTAAATTAAAAAAAAAAACCACCGTTAGCTTTTCTTGAGTTTTCTGTTTATTTGTGAAGTGTTCTAGGTTTTTTTTACTTTTTGAAATAAACCGAAAATTTATTAAAATTTTCTGTTTATTTCAAAAATTAAAAAAAACCTAACGAAAATCGATAGATTTAACAAATAAAATAGAAAACCTCAAGAAAATCTAGGCACTCTACGGCACTTGGCGAAACGATCCCAAAGAAAATGATCGATATCTTCTATTATTTCCAGATTAGAATGATTTTGACATAAGTTGCAGAATTTTGTTTTTAATTTATTTTTATAATTTTTCCACATTTCAAACAGTCTTAAAAAGAAAGAGTGTATAAAAGGTTACAATTAAAAATAAATGAACTCTCAGCCATCCAAAATAATTAAAATCATGATATTAGATTTTTCTATATTTAAATTTATTTAAAAAACTATTTGATTTGAGAGTACTTTTAAAAAAAGTGTGACAAAAAAAGATTTCTAAAAGTCTCTATAAAACTTTTAGTTGATGAACACAACTTCAATTAGGCCTATTTCCAGGGCTTGTTTAAAAACATTTTTATCACGCTTTTTTTAAAAGAGCTCTATTTCAAAATAAAACAAGAAATAATAATATTTTCGAAATGCCTTTTTAATAAAAAAGCACAGAATATAAAATGTTATGGTTGATATGCTCTTCAAATTCCTCAATCAATTTTTCAAAGTTGTCCTCATAATTATCATATTTTTCAAATTTCTTGACAAGATCCAAAGTTTTTTTTGCACAAAGCTCTGCTTCTTGTTGTGAATCGATTGTTTCCAAATTAACTAAAAAAGTTGGTCTGTGGGAATGGATTCGCTTTGTACGTTTGTGGTAATCAATTATTACCTTTTCAAAGACCTTATTTTCGTAAGTGATGACAAGATCAAAGTTCAATTGTTCAACCGACTGAATTCGTTCAGGTGCTCGTTTAATTTTCTTATTCCTTTCTAACATGTCGAGAATTTTATTACTACTATAACTATTGATTTTGGTATTTAGTAGTTATTGTTTGGGAGTTTGTATTTGGGAGTTGGTAAGTGATGTTTGGTAAGTGGTAATTTGTTGCGGTAATTGGTGGTTGGTGGTTGGTCAACAAAAATAAAAGATTGAAATTGAAAGAACAAAAAAAAAGAAAAAAGAAAAAAGAAAACAGGCTTCAATAAAAGAAAAAGGCAAGCTTCAAGTAAAGTTCGAACAATAAAGAACTGGTGTATTTTAAAAAATTTCTTACAATTCGAGATCGTCTGTAGCAAGATCGTGAATCATATCCTCATAAGGGGTACCAAAATTATAAACATTTTGTGAACTAATTGACTTTCCAGGTAACCTTACTTCATTATTGGTTCCAAAAGAAGAAACATCATAGTCGTGCTTTTTTAACATTTCATGGGCTCTCATGCTTCTGTTCATATTGGAAGCACAAACTACTGCGATCTTTAATGTTGTCATTTTGCAGAAAATCAAAGATCAAAAAAATGATTTGAATGTTATTTCTATTTGATCTTGTTTCACTTGTTTGAATTTTGAAAAAAAAACAACAGTAGAACAAAGTTTATGTTATTTTTTCAAATCCAAAAGCATCAGTATAGATGATTTATTATTATCAAATTGGTTGATTTTTTTCAAATCTTGGAATCATTTTTCAAAGTAACATCGAGAAAATATTTCACTTAATTATCTTTTTTTCAATTCTCAGAATGAGTTTGATTTTAGAGATCTATTTTTCACCGAAAATAGACTTAATATATTCAATAAAAAAAAAAAGTACCAAACAAATAAATAAAGATCAGAATTTATAATATATTTCTTTGAAAAACTCAATGCTAAAAAAAAAGTATCATGAAAATGAAGTAAAAATTTTTCCAATTTATTATTCAAACACCAGCAGGTATGTATTCAAAATCACATGAAACTTTCAACTTATTTCACATTATGTCTTACGTTACAATGTCAGTACTATTTTATTTTTTTTTCTTTTGGGTATTTTGTTCAATAAAGCAACTGTTCAATTTTTAAATGAAGTGCTTTACGTTTTTCTAACATATTTTTTTCAAAAATACAAACTTTGCAGTGTGTAATTTTTTTTTCTCGTAAAAAAAATTTTTAAGCTGATCAGTTTCAAAACAAAAGTTTTATCATTTGATGAGGAATGAATGGAATTGGACTTGTTTTTGAAAATTAAAGAAATAAATTTCAAAAAAATTTAAAATGTGACTTGAGTCCTATGATAATGTACTAAAATTAGCTATTGTTTTAGCAATAAATAAAACAATTCAAAAAGTAAAAGGTATCTATTGGTTCTTTTTAAATGACAATGAAGAAATAATGAGTCTTAAAGTTGGAATACTTTAGGTATTTCAGGTTGATTAGAGGACTTTTCTTTTTCTAAAAATGGATTATGAAATTTTAGTTTACATTTACAGTTCTTGAAAAGTGAGAGCACTCACTTTTTTGTTTACCATTGGGTGTGTGCAACCCTCTATGTACTAAAGCGAAATATGAGTCTAAAAAAAAATAAAATGAGAAATGGCGAATAAAATTTTATTTTTGTAGTGAGTGGTAAACTTGATCGATGAAAACATATTCTATCTTTACCTTCTTTCTGGTTCTATTAACTTGACCTTCCCTACCAATCATTTTAAAAAAAACAACTTGGCTCTCCTAAATATTGCTTTTTTTTGATAATGAATCGATTTTAAGATTTGGACAAAGAGTACATTATCCCAGGATTCTAAGTTATGAACAAAGATAAATCAAAATCTTGTGAATTATGCAAAAAAATAAATAATTGAGATATCATTGAAGATTTGGATCATTTTCTCTGTGACCGTGTCGCCAAGTGTAGTAGAGTGTTGTCAAGTGCCTAGGTTTTCCAGAATTCAAAATAATCATAAAATCTCGATATCTGAATTAAAAAAAATTAATATATCTCATACATTAAAAAAGAATTATATTTTTAATATTATTAATATTATTAACAGAAAAAGAATCCATAACTTTATAAACCCTCGTGGAAAAAAAAGTATATGGAAATCTTTCAAAAAATTTCTAAAGAAAAATTTAGGAATAGCGAAGTGCAGTAGAGTGCCGTCAAGTGCTTAAGTTTTCTTGAGGTTTTCACTTTTATTGGTTAAATCTATTCTTTTTCCTTAGGTTTTTTTTACTTTTTGAAATAAACCGAAAATTTATTAAAAATTTCTGTTTATTTCAAAAAGTAAAAAAAACCTAGAACACTTCACAAATAAACAGAAAACTCAAGAAAAGCTAACAATAGTTTTTTTTAATTTGAGAAATAAACCGAAAATTTCATAATTTTTTCTTTTTATTTCTTAAATTAAAAAAAACCTAACGTCAAATAAGAGGAACTAAAAACTCCTCCCTGAAACAATTTAAAAAAAAAAAAAAAAAAAATGAGATATTTTTATTGATGATAATTGAACAGAATTGTCTTAAAAATATACTAGATACTTTTTTAAGCTAACAAAATAAAGTCGTTTATATTTTTTCTCAGTAAATAAGTAATTAAAACATTTCAAGATAGTTAAAAAAAAAAAAATAAATTTTAATTAATTTACAAAAATTTTTTTAATAATATTAAAATTATATTACCAAATAAAATGAATTATTTTTGAAATGATAAGAAATTATTAAATAAAAATTCACTAAGAAATATCAATAAAACCTGAAATTGTTTTTTCTAAAGTAGAATTTTGAAAAAAAATAATTGTTATTTAATTCTTTTTTTTGAGAATCTCTAAAATCTATTTAGATTAGAGAAAATATTTATCTAGAAAAATTATAATCAAAGAATGATGAAAGTATTATATAAATATAATATGAAAATACAAAATGGAGCACTTTCTTTTTGGTCTGAAAAAAAGAATCTCAATAAAAAATAAAATAAATTTCTTAAAAATTTATTTTTTTTTTTCAGAATATTTTCTTTGAAATTTTTTATTGTTGGATTTAGCAAAATTAAATTTTTGAAGAAACCTAGAACTTAAGAGAACAAATATAATTTTTCATAAACTATCATATGTTTCAATTTCATTAGTTCTTTTGGTGTTACACATCCTTAAGATTATTCTTATTTTTACTTTTTATTTTTTCATATTTGGACTTATTTTTCCTTTCTTTTTCTAATGATAAATTCTGGTTGGAAAACTCAGCAGCTTGATTTAGCAATCCCAAAAATACTTCAAAATTCTCTACCTGAAGAAATACTTGAAGCAATTCTTTTACGTGTTCGTCTCGAGGAAATAAATTTACAATTAGCCAAGCCATCGACTTGTGCTTCTTACGATTTAATTTTTGAATCCGAAATGCAAGTCCAAACAACAAACCCACAAATTTTACAAGAAATTGCAATGAGTAAACTGCTTGAGGAAAGAAAAGAATTAATCTTCCGAGCAAAAGAAATTGATCCAAATTTTGTGCCACCCCAACTCCCTGCAGAAGAAGGAGAAGAAGAAAACGAAGAACTCATCAAAAGGAAAGTTCTAATACCAGAAGTGCGTCTAGTAGGAATACTGATTGGCAGTAAGGGATCCAATATTGAAAGAATCAAAAAGCAAACAAACACCAAGATCATCGTACAAGGGAAAGGTATTGATTCGAAAAATAATCGAAACAACAACAACACAAAAAAACAAATTGGGAACGAACCTACACATGCATTAATTATTGGAAAGAGAAGTGATGTTGATTTTGCTGAGCAATTAGTCAGAAATTCAATTTTCCCTCAACAAAACCAACAAAAAAATTTTAGACAATCACCAAACCAATCTCGCCGGTTTGGTTACCAGCCAAGAAACTCCATTACCCAAAACTCATCTTTGGAAAACAAATCTAGATCTAACAACAACAGCAACAACCAACAACAACAACAACAACAAAGGCAACTTCAACAACAACAGCTTCAGCAGCAACAAATAGATCAAAACTTTCAACAACGACAACTACAATTAAAACGACAACTACAACTACAACAACAACAACAACAACAACAACAACAACAACAACAACAACAACAACAACAACTACAGAAACAACAGCAAATAAGTCATAACACCATGAACCAAAATAATACTTTTAATCAAAATAGAAGCAAAAATGAAAATTATTATAATAATTATACATCTAATTCCAGAATCAGGAATTTTTCTTATGAAACAGACAACCAAAATATTGACTCACTAATGACAACCCAAAACAATCAAACTTCAAATCCAATTGGGGTTGTAAATCAAAAAGAAAATCCAAGAACAAATAACAACACTAACAGCAATAGTGATAAGTATAAGTATAATAATAATAAAAATACAAATGATTCATTGACTTCAAATATTTCGACACAAAATGATTCAACAGGCATTTTAAATACATCTTCCTCTTCGTTGCCACAACAAAACCAAAAAAACGATTCCATTGATAATATTGAATTGAAAAGAAGAAGGCTATTGCTCCAATCCAATAACAATCCAATATTCCAAAACCCTTTTGGTTACGGGTTATCAACAAATAACCCACAAACTATTCAAAATAATGAAATCCTGCAACAAAGAATTCTTCAACAGCAAATTCAGCAACGGATCCAACAAAACCTTCAACAACAAAAACTTGAAAAGGGTTCAGTAAATTCAGTAAACAATACTAATAACCAACCAATGTCTCATTTTATTGGAATGGCGAATTCAACAAAATATCTTCCTGAAAAGCCACCTGGTACAGAGGGTGCGCTTATATAAATATATTTTAATTACGATTTTAACTTATTTTTATTATTCTTCATAATTAAAAAAAACTTGAAAAATTAAACTTTTTTTTTTTTTTTCATTTTTGTTTTGTTTTTTTAATTGTGTGGTGTATTCAACTTTATTTAAATTTATTTATTTTTCTAGACGAATTATACCTTTTTTCAATTATTATTATTGTTATTGTTATTGTTATTGTCATTATTATGATTTTATCTTGTATTATGTAAGTGGTTTTAAAATTTTTGCTTCAATTTGAATTAATAATTAAAAAGGTATTTTTTTTTTTTAATTAATTAAATTATTTTGTTATTAAAAAAAAAAAAAATTAATAATCATCTTATTACTGCCAAACAAAGACATCAGGAATTTCAAAAACCTGGAAATTCCGTTTTTTGAACCAATTAAAAATATTCATAAAAATTCAAAAATATATTTCAATTTTTGAGATAACCATAGAAATTATCTCATTATCAATTACCATTCAAATTGGGATATCGATTAAATAGTCTAAATCTACCAAGTTGTGCCCTTTAATAAATATAGAAATCAAAAAATCACAATTTTTTAAGCTTTATCATAATTGAAAAAGAGATTGTCAAATCCTGTATTGATTTTCCAGATAACAAGAAAACCCAAGAAAACTTTAACATTGAGTTTTTTAATCTATAAATCAAAAAAAAAAAAAAAAAAAAAAAGTTAAATTTTGCTTTAATTCTAAATTAAAAAAAAACCTAACAGTGTGTATCAAGGTTTCTAGGGTTTAAAAAAATTGATTAAAAATACAGTTTTCACCCAATTCTTTTTTATTTTTTTTAAAGCCTAGCATCTAGCAAAAAGCCCATTTTATGAAAATAATCTCAAAATTTGGATTAAAGAATTATTTCAAATTATCATAAATACTAAAATAAAAATAATAATTATATTCAAGATCGAACTAAAAACCTTATAAAAAAAAAGAAATTCAGAATAAAATTTTTTATTAATATTCATCATCATCATCATCATCATCATCACCAGATTTAAGATGATCACCATTATTTATTAATAATTTTGATAACCAATCGAATTGCTTTTCATTACTAATCTTTTTTGGAATATCAACTATTTCCCAGCCATCTATAGGAATTTTATGAAATTTCCTGACAGGATTCAAGTTAATTTTATATTTTGGCCTTCGTATTTTAAGATTTGAATTTTTAATTAAATTTTTATATTCTAATAAAATTTTTTTTGAGATGTGATTAAAATATATTTCGTCGATAGAAAAATGTGAAAGAATTTTCCAAACTTGCACTAAGGATAATGAAGGGCAAATATCTTTACACATCTTTTCAAAATCTGATCTATGCTCAACAAATTCGTTGATCATAATTATTACATTTGAAGCATTGGCGATTGGTTCTAAAATATCGCTCACCGCGATCCGATCGTCTGGGTCTTTAAACCAATAGGCCAAACGCCGAATGAATTTTTTCATTCTTATTGCAGTTGTAAAAGTAATACTGATCTTGTTATTATAAAAGCATTCATTCATCACGAAGCAAGTTATATGGCGCACTAATTGGTAAAAGATTGTGGATCTTATTTGATCGTCAATGCAATTAGAACAAATAATTTCATCCAATTCATCAAACAAATTTAAGAGAGTCCGTATTGAAATTTCTGTTTTTTGTGTTAGCTCCAATTGGCTGTACTTAACTTTCACATCAAACTCTTTTTTGTTTTTGTTCTTGTTCTTGTACTTGTACTTTTTCTTTTCAATTTTTTTTATTTGGCTTTTTTTACAATTGTAAATTAACCCTTGGTTGTTTTCTTTGAACAACTCTTCAAAGTGCGTTTGTATTTCCAAATAGCAATTCTTGGCAATTTGGTTGATTAATTCTTTGAGAAGATTCCTTAAGATTTTGGTGTCTTCATAATATTGGCGATCTTTAATATTGAGTTTCTCAAATGCAGATCGAACAAACCTGAAATTGGCAATTAAGAAAGCAATGGATTCATTGCCTTTTTGTAAAGTCTCGTTGGTAAGGATTTTTAAATAAGCAACCAATTTGTTCACCAAAATAAGATGCGTCGTTGGTTCAGGTATCCTTGAAAGCACTTGAAATATTATGCAACTTGCCACTGGCAGACCTTCTGAGAACTTCTCAAAGTCTTTTCGAAGAAATAAATGTGGCAACAAGGATTGAAATTTATTTGTTATTTGTTCAAATAACACAATTTTTCGGAATTGTTCAACAAAGTTTTGGCTTCGAGACAACTGTTCTTTTTGATAGCTAGCTATTGTTTTAATTTTTTCATTAATTCTGGATGCATTGTGTTGCAAAAAGTTATTTGATCGTTCGAGTTCTTGTTGTTTTTGTATTTGGTTTCTTTTTCGTTTGATCTTTTGCTTTGGCTTGGTCTGTGATTTAATTAATCTCTCATAATGTGGTAACTTTTCTTTTAGTGAGTATCGTTTCTCTTGGGATCGTTTAGTGCGGTGACGATTTACAAATGTATTCATATAAAATGTGAAAAAAAATGATTTAATTATTAAGTTTTCATGACAAGAATAGCTCAAAAACTGTAGCCAAGATTTAAATTTCATGTCACTTTTGTTTTTTTGAAATTGTTCTCAAATTTTGAAAGAAATTACAAGATCAAAATTCAACAACTTTCATTTTTAAATTTTTACAAGTCAAACTTTTAAAAACATTTAATTAAAACAACTTCCCGCTTTTCGGTTTTCATAAAAAGGGTTTCAGGTTTTTGAAAGTTTTACAAATATTTTTCTTTTTGAGATAACTTTCAAAAATTTCAATTAAATTCAAAATGTTATCTTTTGTTAATTATTATTTTTTACCCTTTTTTTGGCTTACAAAAGTTTATATCAACTATTTGAAATTTGTAAAAATATAAAAGAATATCCATGATTGAAATGTTACAAACTGTCAGTCTGAAAGTTCGAAAAAGTCTTGAAAGTATTTGTATGGATTGTGCTATTCTTTTCGTGTTCAAAATCAAAAAACCTCATGACTTTTCGAAAGTTTGAAGTCTTTTCAAATCTTCAAACACGTAAAATAATTTTCAAAGACTTTTCAAGGATAAAAGCCTGTAAAAGTGAATAGCTTTATAAAAGTACTATGATTTTTTCTATTAAAATAGTCCTGATTGAAGGACTTGTTTATATTATCAGGAGACGCTTTAGCACCTATCGCATTTGCTCTTATTTTACTTTTTCTCTAATTGAAAATAATATCATTTACAAAACATTGTCAAATGTTTGCAGATGATTTAATTTTAATTATTAAAAAGAATATAAGTTAAATAAAAAAAGAATTAAACCAATTTATCAAATTATTATCCAATTTGGGTTAAAACCTAATAAATATAAAACAGAAATATCAAAAGATTTATCAAAGATTAAAAATTTTAGGTATTTATAAAGATAAATGAATCAAATTAATAGAAAATTGATAATTTTATTCTCTACTCTTAAGTAGAATTTTGAAAAAAAATAATTTTTAATTAATTAGTTTTTACTGGCAATCTCTAAAATTGTTAGATTTTGATAATATTTGCAGAGAAAATTGTCTACAAAGACTTACTAAATATAATATGAATAAAATCGAAAACTATCAATTGAATTTTATTCGTATTAGATCCTGAAAATTTATACAAGATGAAATAATTAAAAAAAAATACTCTCAAATTTTTAGTTTTTATTTTTTATCTTTTTTTTAAATATGTCCCTACGACCCAAAAAACGCTAAAAATGGAAAACTGAAAATATACCTTCCATTTAAAAAAATAATAAAACTAAATGAAAAAATAAAAATAAATAAAGTTTCCATTTAACTTTTTCTTAAAAACATTTTTTGACAAAATTATTGAATTAAAACTTGAAATTATGTATATTTTTATATATAATATCTTATTTTAACTCACTTACTAAAAACAAATTCTAAATTATGGGAATTTTTTTTTTTTTTTTCACAAAAGGGATTAATTTGGTCTTCAAATGTTTTTTTATTTTTATATGGTAAAAAATATAAAAAAAGTTTTTTACAAAAGATAAACTCTGTAGAAAAATATTCTAATTTAATATATTAACATACTGTTTGATTTCAAAATTTTCTCAACCCCAATTTTTCAAAAAAAAAATAAAAAAAGTCCTAGGAATTTATAAAAATATTTTCGATATTCAAAAGTTGAGAGTATTTTTATTCTAAAAAAAATTATCTCGGTGGTTAATTACATTAAGTTATAAAGCTAGATTTCGAAGAATATTAATCAGAAAAAAATATTGCTTTTTTATATTAAGAACATATTATTTTATTTAAAATTTTTATTATAGTTATAACAAAACCAAAGTTATATTTTTTCTTTTTTTTAAAAATGTTTTGGAGAATCAAGAACTCAAGAGCACCAATATAATTTTGAATAAAATATCACATTTTTTAATTTGGGAGATGCTTATGTGTGTGCTACTCTCTTAAAAAATCAATCTTGGTTGCATAAATAAAAATAATTGCTTAGGCAGATCAAATTATTTGTAATAAGAAATTCTCTAAAAGATAAAGATATCTTCCAAAATGGTAAATGAAGCAATAAAAACATTAAATACTTATAAATTCTAATAAATTTCAAAAAATTTTTTGTTCAGTTTCCATTTTTATAAATCTTCAAACTGTTTCTTATCAAACATTCCCTGACAAAGAACATTTTGAAGAACAACTAATTTTACAGTGTTTGTTAAGATTTGACTTGATAAAATGTTTTATTCAAAGCTTGAGCATAAAAATTTCAAAAAGGAAAATCAAGCAAAAATTTCCAAACATAAATTGCAATTTATCAGTATTTAAAAAAACGAAAAAAAAAAAGTGATTTTGTTTCGATTTTGTTCAAAGCAATTTAACAAAATAGAATAAAAAATATGGAAATAAGAAAAATATTATCTAATAAAGAAAAGTAGGGAAAAAATAATTACCCCAACGATTCTAAACTTTCTTTTTTATTTTTTATTTTTAATTCTTAAGTGAAGAAAAATGGATGATCGTCAACTAAGTGATGTGCTGACGAGTTTTTAATTTTTATTTTTTCTAATAAAAAAAAAAAAAAAAAAGTGTTCTTTGGTTAATATTAATATTTTTAAAATATTAACATAGTGATTTAAAATTTACGACCAATATTTTTTTGTTTAGTATTAAATTTGTTTTTGGTTTTTTTGTTTTGTTCTCTTTGTGTTCTTTTTTTATCTTTCTTTTCTGTGGTTTTCTTTTTCTTTCTTCTTTCTTCACGTTCTTTTTTTCTTCTTAATGCCTTGGATCTTTTTCTTTCTTTAAGTTCCTTGATGGCTTGTTCACGGAGGGTGGCTGTTTTCATTTCCTTTTGTTGTTGTCTTCTGGCGTTGATAAGATCTAATGATGCTCCAACAATACCACGTTCCTTTTTGACAATTCTACGTGTTTTCTTTTTTTTTAAGAGAGCGCTTTTGTTTTTTCTGTGGGCTTTTCGATAAAATTGTGTCCATCTGATCTTTCTTGGGTTTCTTTTATGATTAAACCTGGAAAAGCACTTTTTGTTTGCAAACAAAAATGGCTGTTTTGTTTTTTTTGTGTTTTTGGTTTTTTTTTTTTTTTTTTTTTTTTTTTTTTTTGTGATGAAGATAGTTTCATAAAAGAAATTTATTGTAAAAAGAAAAATTTGTAATTGTAATTCTTTGTTAATGAGTTATTACGATGAAAGGTGTCATTAAAGGAGTTTTCAAAGAAAAAAATAATTAAATCACAAAAAAGTAAAAAATCCAAAGTAAAAAAAAAAAAAATAAAAAAAAAAAAAAAAGAAAACAAAAAGCAAAAGAATTTAAAAAAAAAAAAAAAGATCAAAATTATTACTTTTCCATCCATTCTTACAAATCGAACACCTCTCCCTGGTCTGATTTTGTATCCTGAAAATGCACAGATTTCGATCCTAGAAAGAATTGTATTGAAGAACAATGAAAAAAAAAAAAAAAAAAGGATAGAAAGAACAACAAAATTAGGTTAAAAACGTAAGGTCAAAGTTTCTTCATGACAAAGATAGGACATGGAGAAAAATATAGTTTCTTAAAATGAGATTTATTACTTCATAGTAAATTAAAAAAGTTAGCTAATAAGATTAACAAATAAAAAAATGATTTTGAACTAATAATCTCACGACAAGAATAGCACAAAAATTGTAGTCACTTTTTTTCCTTAGCAACACTTTGTTTTTTTGAAATTGTTTCAAATTTTGAAAGGAATTAGAAGATCACAATGCAACAACTTTCAATTTAAAAGTTTTTACAAGTTAAACTTTTAAAAACATGTAATTTAAACGTATTTCCAATTTTTAGTTTTCATAAAAAGAGTTTCAGGTTATTGAAAGTTTACAAATATTTTTCTTTTAGATAACTTTCATAAATTTCAATTAAATTCAAAATGCTATCTTTTGTTAATTATTATTTTTATCCCTTTTTTGGGCTTACAAAAGTTTGTATCAAGTATTTGAAAATTGAAACAATATGAAAGAATATCAGAGACTGAAATCTTGCAGACTGTCAGTCTGAAAGTTCGAAAAAGTCTTGAAAGTATTTGTATGGATTGCACTATCCTTGTTATTTCTGCTTTTTGATAAATTTGTGATTTTTTCAATTCAAAGAGACTTGTCAGGGAAATTTTTGAATAGAAGGAATTTATAAATTGGTAATTGTTCAAATCCTAGAATACAAAATCACAAGTATCACATAACAAAAACATAAGACTTTTTTTTTTTCTCTATTTAATTTATGATTGCATGAGAAAAATCCTGTGAAATAATAAAGGACATTTTTAATGAATTTGGGGGTATTAATAACAAGATCAAAAAGAAATAAGAAAAATTATTTATCAATCCCAACAAGATCATTTTCTTTTCAAAAGATCTTACATAAGATTGTTGAGAATAAATTAAATTCTTTAATCAAAAGTTTGAATTTTACATTCATCCAATAAATTATATTGTTCACATTTAGTCAAATTAATTTTATCTTGAATCTATTTTAAGGAAGTAAATATATTTCACCATTTTTAAAATTTTTAATTATGTATAACCTTACTTAAAAATATTTTTTGAGTAACAAGATAGTGAAACTTTGAAATCAAAAAACCGTTCACTACTCTATTTGTGAAAAGAAAAGAACCAGATTAATTCAGAGTTGAATCTTGAATTTTTCACTTTTTTTGAACATTTTTTTTGATTTAATTTTTGACTTTTAATAAATTCTGTTTTGGATCTAGAAATGTGTTTATAGGAACGAAAGAAATTAGTCAAAGAATAAACAAAAAGATAGACCTCAAAAAGTGTATTTATTAAAAATCGATCTTTTCGAAGACCAAACACATAAGATCATCTTTCCAAATCAATTTGTTGAATTCAAAAATGAAAAAAAAAAAAATCGATAAAAAGTTTATTTTCAAAGATATGTTTTTATTCCTTACCTTCTTAATTCGAATGAACCCAAACAATTTATAATCATAAATTTCTCGACCCATTACTATTTATTATTATTTTATAAAACCTTTTTTTACAAATTTGCTTACAAAATCCAATTTTCAAATATTTTTATCAAACAAAACCAAAATAAAGAATACTATTTCAAAAATTAAAATTAAGAAATTGAATTCTCGGAATCAAAAAACAGTTATAACATATTCAACCAAAAACAAATGAAAAATTTTGAAAAAAATATCATCAGATTCAGAATTATTTTGTATTTCTTTTTTATATAATCGAAAATTAATTATTATAAAATTAAGACAAATTCCCATAATAAATCTTTATTTCTGAAGAATAATTGAAAAAACATCCTATTTTCTGAAATAAAAGCAAGAATTAGATGAATCAATTTTTAGAAAAAAAGGATTTTTAAATTCATTTTGAAAAATTCTTTAGAAATAAAAAAGTATTTTTTTTCTCAAAAAATTTCCAAACCAAAAATTATTTATCTGAAGAAGTATCTATCACAAAAAAAAATTAAGAAGGAGTAATTGTATCAAATTTTAGAATTAAGATCAAGATATAAAAGATTTTTTTATTTATTTTTTCATAATCAATCTTTTCATTTTTTTGAATTCCATTTTTTTTCGTTGATCTGGAAATATATTATACCAGGATATATTCCACTTCTCGAATTTAGTAAAATATTAATATATTTGGTTAAAAAAATGATTTAAAGAATTCAGTTTCGCATAAATGATAATTTTTAAAATTTGATATATATACTTACTTCCTTAAAATGCAATTTTCCTTCCAAACTTTAATCAGAAAATAATTTCAAATAGAATTACATTCTATTACTTCATCATTTATTGACTTACTAACATTATTGTAACCATTTTTTTTTAAAAAAAACATTGTAGATTCCAAGTGTTGGGAAGAAGAATAGAAAGGATTTTATTTTGTTGTTTTTTCCACTGGTGCAGGAAAAATAAATGAGATAAAATTTCAATTGATTATCTTATTTTTTGAATTCTGAGAATTTCTTTTTATTTAGAGTAACAAGTTAACTCAATTTTATTCAAGGATAAACTTACATATAGGCAAAAAAAAAAAGAACTAAACAAATTAATAGAGATCATAAATAAATAATCTATTTATTTGTTTACTATCTCTATAAAATAGGAAAATAATGGAAAATTTTGACTATTTTATATTCTAACACCAGATAATCATTGACACAACAAAATTTTACCTTGAAAAATGATTAAGTATGAAAAAAAGTCAAATTTAATTAAAGATGAATCGGTTTGTATGTTCTCTTCTGATTATTTACTGAACTATTTTATTTTTTTTCAACATTATTGTTTTTCTTACATTATGGAAAATTTTCACAATTTAGTCAATAGTAAACTATCCTTGCAAAATTCTTTAATTATTGTTTTACCACATTTTAAAAAAGAGAACCAATGGAAAGAAATTGTTGGTAGCAATTTTTTATTGAAACTCTTATATTTTTCTTTTTCTTCAAGGCTGTATTTAGATACGCACAATTTAAATTCGAAATTATTTTTTGGTGGTTACGAAAAAACACTTTAAAGAAATATACGCAACCACAAGATAAAAAACAATATTTTTTTTTCTTTTCAGTTATGGAGAATTCAGAAAATCTATATAGAATATTTTTAAGAAAAAAAAAAACCAAAACCAGTAAATAAACCCCTATTCAAAATTTTTCACATCCAAAATTCAATTTGTGAAAAAAAACTTATTTAATCAATTTCCAAAGAAAGGCCAAATTAGAACCATTCGATAATTGAAATGTTAACAATTTTTTAAAAATCACAAGACACCTAAAACAAAAAATAACTAATTATCAATACTAATAAATCAAGGGCGTGTTAAAAATTTTGGAGAGAACATAATAAAAAATAAATTGTTTTTTATTTTTTTATTGTAATTTAAGGGAGGAATTTAGAATTCCTTTTTTTACCGTTATCTTTTTTTTAATTTGAGAAATAAAACGAAAATTTAAAAAATTTTCGATTTATTTCTCAAATCAAAAAAATCGCAATTATCTTTTCGAAAATTTAAAAGAATTGAATAAAATCTTTGATTTAACTCAATTATTTTAAATTCTGGAAAAGCTAGGCACTCTACGGCACTCTACAGCACGGTAACAGAGAAAATGATCCAAATATTCAATGATCTCTAAATCTTTATTTCTTTTACACAATTTATAAAATTGTGATTTATTTTTGTTCATAAAATAGGAATATCAAAAAAATACATTAGTAAATTTGTTTAAATTCTATTAGGAATATTGATCAATCAAAGGTTTGATATTACTAACCAATTTTATTTGATTTCTTCTGTTTGAAACAACCCAACTTTAATCTAATATTAATGGCTGAAAAAAAAAAAAATGATCGAAAATAACAAGTTAGGTAATTCCAAAAAATAAAATAAAAACAAAAACTAATAAGATGATAAAATGATTTTCATATTTTATAAAAATCAAAATTAATTTCCAATTTGAATGAAATTGTATTATTGTGATTTTTAGGAACGTTTTAGCTCTCTCGAAAATATTAATTTTTAATTTATGTTTGGTATCCAAATTTTTAAAGTGGATGAACTGATGGGAAAATATAAAAAAGTTTTTGTTGCAAAATAATTGATCCAATCAACAAAAAGTTAGATGCTGGTTCTTCAACAATTCTTGAGAAAGAAAAAATAAAAGATAAACTAATACCACAATGAATAGTAAGCATATATGAACATTAATTTAAATTTTGAATGTTATGTTTTTATTTAAGGTTTACAATCCCTAAAACTGGAAAAATCATTATTTGTATCCGTTTGAATACTTGACAATTTGATTTTTTCCCTGATCAAACTTGAACAAAGTATGAATTACAAAATTGGTTTATTAAGATTATAAGTACCTTTTTAATTTTTTGAGTGCCACCATTTATGTGAAACTGAATTCTTAAAATCATTTCTTTAGCCAAATACATTGACATTTTAAGAAATACAAGAGAGGAATATATCCTAGTAAAAAATATTTTCATACAAACTAAAATATGGAATTCAAAAAATGAAAAAATTGATTAAGAAAAAATAAATAAAAATCATTTATGTCTCGATCTGATCTATAAAATTTGCAACAATTACTTATTCTTAATTTGGTTTTGTTTTTAATTCTTTATGAAAATAATTTTGTCTGTAAATTTTTGAGAAACAAATTACTTTTTAATTCTAAAGAATTTTCAAAATGATTTAAAAATGCTATTTTCATTTAATTCATCTAATTATAGTTTTGAACAGAAAAATAGCATACTTTTTTTAAATTCTACTTGAGAGAGTAAGGGTTTATTGGACAAATTCGTTTGGATTTGATAATTATTTATTTTCCATTAAATTGAGAAAACTCAAAATAATTCTGAATTCAGAATTGAAATTTTTTCTAAATTTTTCTTTTATTTTGATTTGAATATTTTGTAACTGTTTTATGATTCCAATAATTCAAACCCTCTATTTTAATTTTTGAAACAGTTTTCTTTGTTTTAGCTTGGTTTGATAAAATATTTGAAAATAGAATTTTGAAAGTAAATTTGTAAAAAAATGTTTTGTAAAATAATAATAAATAATAATGGGGAGAGAAATTCAAGGTAAAAAATTGTTTGAATTTATAAAAGTTAAGAAGATAAAATCAACAAATCTTCAAAAATAGGGTTTTATGGAATTTATTTTTTTTTTCATTCTTGATTTTAACAAATTTATTTGGAAAGGTGATCTTTCGTGTTTGGTCCTCTAAAAGAAAAGATTTGTTTCAAATACACACCTCTTCGAGTCTATTTATTTGGTTAATTGCTTGACTAATTTCATTCATTAGTATAAACACATTTCGAGATCCAAAATCAAATTTAATAAAACTCAAAATTAAATCAAAAAAAATGTTCAAACAATTGAAAAATTAAAGATTCAACTCTGAATTACTTTGATTCTTTTCACCAATAGACTAACGAATGTGATTTTGGTTTCAAAGTTTCAATATCTGCTGGCACTCAAAAAATATTACTCAGTAATGTTAACACAATTAAAATTTTTAAAAAATCGTAAAATGAACTTACTTCTTTAAGAGACAATTTGTTAAATTAGTTTTTTTTTTTTTTTTTTTTGTAATAATACATTATTAATGTAACCTTGATAGATTAGAAGGTAAGATATAATATAATCGGATCTTTATGTTTTCAATTAAAATATTCATTTTTCTTTTACCCAATTAGATAACAATAATAAATTGAATTGTTTGAAAAACTCCAAATAAAACAAAAGTTAAAACAAAATATTTCAATAGAAAACCCAAAAACCAAAATTCATGACTCACAACTTACTAATGTATGTGCACTAAACTCTTCAATTCGGATTTCGGAAAAAGAAAAAAAGAAATGGACCCAAAATTCCATTTTTGAACAACTATAAAAATCACGACAAAGCCAAAGATCTATCAACTATGAACCAAAATATTATTCGTTACACACTTAATACAAGATAATTATTTTTTCCAATGTGAGGGATTGTAAACCTTAAGGGAGTAGCTACACCATAAGACATGATAAAAATTTGAGAGAGATGAGATAAGAACATTTTATTTTAGTGGCGTGTGATCGTAGATTCTCTAAAAATTTTTTTAAAAATATTATTTGATATTTTTTTTTTTAGTAATGTTCAACAATAAAAAAAAAAGAGATTATATTGATAAAATAGTTTTATTATTATTATTATTTTATTATTAAAATAAACTTAATTCGATTAATTTAGACACAGTTTAAACAGTTAGAAGAATAACAAAAACATGATTTACATCAATTTGGAAATTAATTTTAATTCAACAAACTATATCATTTTTTTGTCTTTTTTGTTTTTGTTTTCATTTTCTTTTTTTCAGGTACTTAATCGGTTTAGTTAGATCTGAAAATTTTTTATAGATGGTTACTAGATGGTTACAGTTGAGTTTCTTCAAGTGATAAATCCACATACAACCCGTACATGGTATCTTATCATTTGATCGATCAACCATTGTTGGTGTAATTTTAACAAATCTACCAATATATTTTTTGTTCAAACTCTTTCATTTCAGCTCGTTTCATTTTTTATGGACACACTTGTTTTGATTTTTTTGTTTTATATTGTTTTCTTATATTTGGATGGAAATGATTACTTAAAAAAACCATTAATACTATGTTACTTAAATCTGGTTTTATATTAGGTTTGGGAGAATATAGTAAATTGAGTTTTTGTTTCACTATTTTTGATTTTAGATGTGTCCAAATTTTTGGAATGGGGTTTAGTTTTTTTTTCTGGGAGAAGATAATTTCAGATTCTTAGAATAAAACGTGTATCTATTTTGTGGTTTAAACTTTGATAACATATAATCATATTCACTTCTCATATTCCACTAAACCCAACGTTTTACAATCCTAACAAGTAATAATTCTACTTAATTATTCTAATTTTGGAATTCTTCTAGCTATTTAAGTCCCATTTATGTTTCCTTTTATACTCTCTCAATTGTAATATTGTTGTTCTTTTTAAACAAAATCCATTAATCCTAAATGCCACTAATAAAAAAAATATTTCTAATTGCTTTATCTTGTCAGGATTAAAAAAAATCTCAAAAATGATGAAAAAATAAAAAATGAAAAAATTAAATGCCACAATAGAATGTTGAGAGAAGAATAAAAGATAAGTCATTCAACATTCAAAACACTATTTTAAGTAATTCAACTCAACATTCTATTGTGGCAATTTCTTTGAGACTTTGAAAAAAAAATTTCAAAAATCTAATGAATGAAGTACTTTAAATAATAAAAACCAATGAGGTACAACCAGAGTAAAAAATGTTATTTTCTGATCCTCTTCAGAATTACACAAAAGTGAAATATTTTTCTTTACCGTGGCTACTCCCTTAAATAATTTTGTTTTCAAGTTCTTTCAAGATGAAAAATTTATCAAGAAAAAGGATTTATTTTGAAGCAATTACCTTTTGTGTGATACTCAGTTGCTTGGTTTATTTGATTTTACATGTTTTTTTTGACACAAATTAATATCAAACGAAAAGATTTTTTTAACAACCTCTCTCGAACATTTGAACGATCCAAAATTTTGACACGACAAGAATAGCACAATCCATACAAATACTTTCAAGACTTTTTGGAACTTTCAGACTGATAGTCTGCAAGATTTCAGTCTCTGATATTCTTTCATATTGTTTCAAATTTCAAATACTTGATACAAACTTTTGTAAGCCAAAAAAAGGGATAAAAATAATAATTAACAAAAGATAACATTTTGAATTTAATTGAAATTTATGAAAGTTATCCCAAAGAAAAATATTTGTAAACTTTCAATAACCTGAAACTCTTTTTATGAAAACTAAAAATTGGAAAGTTGTTTTAATTACATGTTTTTAAAAGTTTGACTTGTAAAAACTTTTAAATTGAAAGTTGTTGCATTGTGATCTTGTGATTACCTTCAAAATTTGGAACAATTTCAAAAAAACAAAGTGTTGCTAAGGAAAAAAAGTGACTACAATTTTTGTGCTTTTCTTGTCGTGGAAATTATTGGTTCAAAATCATTTTTTTCCAAACAGATCTTACTAAATAAAAATTTGAGAGACGTAATTAAAAGCCCAAAAACGGTATTAAAATAAAATAACAATACCAATTTGTTTAATGAACATAGTTGTTCAAGGAAAACTTTTTAAAAAAAATAAGTGATCAAATTTTAAAAAGTTTTTTTACTTTTATTTTTATATTTTGAATTTGTTAACAAATTAATATATTGAAAAAAAATTGTGACAACAAAACTATTAAAACTGCTTTTAAAAAAATGGGTTTACTGAAGTTTGTTAACTGTTTTTAAATTTAATTTTGAAAACTTTTTTGTATTTATGGTAATTGTTAAGATTAGAATATTTGTGAGCTTGAACTCTTTTGTATTCAATCTTTCCAAAATAACAGTTCAACAATAGCTCCTAATTAAAAAAGAAGTTGTTAGGCTCTTTGGTTTTGTATTATTCTGAATGGTTGGCCGACCTATTTATTTGAGTCTTTCGATCATTATACATGCATCATGCATGCATTCTATTTCGTTTTGCTTACAATATTGAATTGCTTCTTCACTTTCGCTTCCAGGCTGCATCCATGCCTTTGTAATGTTTTGCTCTTTAAGTTGTGGAAGTATTTTTGCTGTGACTTTTGGTGGCACTACAAAGACCACAACATCGATCTTTTTCTCTGCTTGCTTGATTGTTTGATAAGCTTGGAGATTCTGAATTTGCTGCTCGTGTGGGTTGATCGGAACAACATTGAACCCAGACTGGACAAGGTCTTTCACAATTTTGTAACCATATTTTTGGATGTTGTTGCTAGCACCAATAACTGCGTAGGTAAATTTCTTGTTGATTATGTTCATCATTTGTGTTGTTAGGTGAAAAAAGTTTTTTCTTGTTATTTGTTCAAAGAAAAAGTAGTGTTTTTGGGCTTGGGTTTGTTGTGTTTTAAAATTATTTTGGATCAAAACAAAATAAAAAAAAATGATAAACTCCTGTCAAAAACACGACAAGAATAGCACAAAAATTGTAGTCACTTTTTTTCCTTAGCAACACTTTGTTTTTTTGAAATTGTTTCAAATTTTGAAAGGAATTAGAAGATCACAATGCAACAACTTTCAATTTAAAAGTTTTTACAAGTTAAACTTTTAAAAACATGTAATTTAAACGTATTTCCTATTTTTGGTTTTCATAAAAAGAGTTTCAGGTTATTGAAAGTTTACAAATATTTTTCTTTTAGATAACTTTCATAAATTTCAATTAAATTCAAAATGTTATCTTATGTTAATTATTATTTTTATCCCTTTTTTTGGCTTACCAAAGTTTGTATCAAGTATTTGAAATTTGAAACAATATGAAAGAATATCAGAGACTGAAATCTTGCAGACTGTCAGCCTGAAAGTTCGAAAAAGTCTTGAAAGTATTTGTAGGATTGTGCTATTCTTGTCGTGAAGATGGAATTTCATCATTTTGAAAAAAATATAGCTGTGGTTTTGAAAAATAGAATCTAAATCAATGATTTAATAATTTAAGGAGATTCTTTAATTTGATATTTCCTTTCAATTTTTGGATAATAAACTTTTGAAAGTCAACTTTTTTCTTTACAAACTTTGGTAAATCTTGTTTAAAAAGATCGATATTAATCAAATTTTTCCTTTCAGGGACTAGTCTATATAAAATTTTTTTAGGAAAATTTAATAGAGATTTAGAATTTTTTTTGCCAATTACTTAGATTTGAAATCAAAGTGAAAAACTTCTTAATATAGTAATGGAATCTCGACAAATGACATTCATTAAATTTAGTTATTGTTTTTATAGAAATAAAAAATTTTCCATTTTTTTCACTTTTTTGAAACTACTTTTTTTCAACTTTTCGCAAAAATACAAAAAATAAAAAAAAATATGAGCAAGAAAGCAAAATCTTGTTGTGTTTGTGGAAGACCTACAAAAAATAGTTTGAAAAATAATCCTGAAAAGGTTTTTTTGGATCTGCATGAAAAAACAGTTTGATTCGAAAAAAATATGCAATATATGCTTTACTCTAAATAAAAGATTTTCTTTCTTTCTTATACGATTCTTTTTTTTCTTGAATCTACTTTTTGAGTTTACATCCTTTTGTTTTTGTTGAATTTGAAGTTTTAAAAAGTGTTCCCAAATTACCATCCCAAAAGTTTTTGTCCAAGTCAAAAAAAATAAAAGAAAAGAATAAGAACTATTTTTTTAAAAAAGTAATTATTGAGAAAACAAATTGAGTTCTTTATAGAGTCAAGTTGGATGAACAGAAGTGAATAAGATAATATTCACTAGTTTTAAATTATTTTTTCGTTTTTCAAAGTGAGAATAAATTTTATTTTGAGAAAATAATTAAATCCAAAATTAATCAAAAAATTCTCACCATAAAAGATCTTTTTTAAAAAAAAAATTTTTAAAATTCACTTTTTTTGATTAGAATTATAAAATTTTAAAAAAACAAGAAAAAAAAGTTTTAACATTGAAAAAACCTGTTTATTTTCAATTTTAAGCATGTTTCAAGATAAGGATTCCTTATTTAGTTATTGGTCAAAAAAAAAATTAATCGGGACTAGTCCCTTAAGGTAATATTTTTTATAAATTTTTAAATATAAACAACAAAGAACAGTTTTTATTAAAACTATTTTTTTAACAATATTCTTAATTGTATTTTTTATTTGAATATTAATTGAAATTTATTTTATTTGTATGAAAATCTTTAAAAAAATTGAGAAATCATATTAAAAATTTTTGATACATTTTGTTCTTGGTTTTTCACTAACTCACTGGAAGAATTAAGATGGAGTTAATAATTATTTACAGTCAGTTTCACTTTTAAGGCACAAACTTTCAACGAAATTTAAGGCACAACAAAAATCTCAAATTAAGGCACAAAATTCAAATTCTAGTTAAAATAAATTGTAAAAAATTAAATTCCAAAATTTGTGCCTTTATTTGAGATTTTTTTGTTCCTTAAATTTCGTTGCAAGTTTGTGCCTTAAAAGCGAAACTGACTGTATTAGAAATAACCAAAATAAAAAGTATTTCTCTATGGTTATAAGTTAAATTTTCCAGGTTTTCATAAAATTATTTTGGGAGAATTTTGAATTTGGGGGTTACATGGTTGTTTTTCTCTGATTTTTTATAGAAAGAAAAAAGGAAAAATTGATTCAAATTGTTGATCGAATTTAAACAAATTATAGTTTTTTCAAGTTTAAAATAATTTTTGAATTTTTTTTGAAATTCAGTAGATTGTTTCAACTTAGTTATTATGGAACTTTGTGGTATTATTTTTAATATTAATTTTTGTATGCTTCCTACATAGATAATAAGATATATTTATTTAAGGAACTAGTAAACGAAAAAAAATCTTCAATTAAATTTAATAGTAAATTCAAAAAAAAATTACTGCATCTTGAAATTTGAAAAACAACTAAAAATCTGATTATTAAAAACCAAATTTATTTTCATTTCTTTTTTCAGAATTGAATTCTTATTTTTAAAAACTTTAATCCAGCTTTCTCATTTTTGTAAAGATCAAAATTCAACATTTTTATGAATGATTTATAAAAAATATATTTTATTTGAAAGAAATAAGGAATCTTATTGTCTAGAAAGGAAGTTTATACAAATAAAATTTAAAAATTAAACCAAAAAGTGTTAAAATAACCCAATTTAAAAAAATATAAATGTAATTTCAAAAATAGGTGCAGATTTTTCTTCAGAAAAAAATCTATTTAATTGTTTTATTTTTTTTTGAATAATAATGTAATTTACTAAAGTGTTTAAAGATAATAACAAATATAGATTAATAAATAAAAATATAGATTAATAATTTTATTTTTTGAAAGAAAAATGAAAATTTAAAAAGAAAATGAAAAAAAGTTTGCCAGAAATTTTGAAATTTGGCTTATTTAATTTTAATAAAATGAAAATAATTTTTTTAAACTTGAAAAAATAGAATTTTTTATTTAAAAGAATAATTTTACAGTCAGTTTCACTTTTAAGGCACAAACCTTCAACGAAATTTAAGGCACAAAAAAATCTCAAATTAAGGCACAAAATTTGGAATATTTTTTTTTACAATTTATTTTTACTAGAATTTGAATTTTGTGTCTTAATTTGAGATTTTTTTTGTGCCTTAAATTTCGTTGAAAGTTTGTGCCTTAAAAGTGAAACTGACTGTACCTTTGGGAAATAAAATAAATAAGAGTTACCAGTACATTAAATACAAATATTTTTTTTGAATTACTTTAGAAATATGTTGATTTTGAACTTTTTCAAAAATGAGAAAAACTGGATTAAACTTTTTAAGTCATTAACTCATTTTTCTCAAAAATATCATTGAAAGTAAGTTTGGTATTTTAGTTATCAGGGTTTTTACTTTTTTTCAATTCCACAATATGATAATTTTTTTTAGAATTGACTTTAAAATTTATCTCTTGAAGTTTTTTTTTTTAGTTTATGAGTCGATTAATAAATTCAAGATCTTTTCAAATTCAATGAGAATTGATTTTTTTGAAATTAAATTAAGTTTCCGAATTATTCTGGGAAAAAAATCTAATTTTTCAATTTTTTATTTTGAAACTTGTTCGAAAAACCAAATTCCTAACAATTTTGTAACAGAATAGAAATAGAAATTCAGTGATTTTTAATAAATCAGACCATATTGTTTGAGTGACTTGAAGTTAACATTGTTAATTTTTATTGTAAAGGTGATTAATCAAATTTAAAATCAAAAAAAAAAAAAACTGAAATTGATCAAAAGGTAAGTAACTTGAAACTTGTTATTGTGATCACCTAAAGTTACCTTACAGACAACCCCAAAAAAATTTTCAAAAATCTTTACAAGTCGACGACGAACTCTTTCCTCTGTTTACAGCAATTGACTTTTGAGAAAAAGGAAATACTTTGATTTAAAATTTATTAGAATGAAATAAACAATTAGTGTATTAATATCTTTTCAACAATTTTACGAATCATATAAATGGGAATTCCTCCAAAAAAAAAAAAACTTGTTTTACTTCTTTTTGATTTTTTACCGTTTTTACAATCAATGTCAAAATTTTTTTTGCAAAGAATTTGGGGATTCTCCGAATTTTATTCTCTGTGGGTACTGTAATACAATACCACAAGAAAAATAAAACATTTAATTGGTTATATCTTAAAGGAAAGCCAAAATATTCCTATTTTAGGATTTTTGAGTAAAATTAAAAAAAATATTTTTTGATCAAAAACTTGAATGACTTTTCAAACAAAACAAGGTAAATTTAAAATCGATTTTTTTTACCCCTTGCAAAACTTACACTCCGGATTAAATTGATGTATGTTTATTCCCTTACCTTTTATTCGATAATACTTGAATATAAAGAGGAGGGACCGTACTCCAGAGACTTTTGGATTTTTAATTTTTAGTTGGAAATTATTAAAATTTTAAAATTTGGAAATTTGGAAATTAATTTGACTCTTTTATATTTTCCTCTACAAATTTGGTTTCAAAGATTAAAATGGTTAAAAGAGTTATTTATTTTTTTTTAATTTTAAATTTTTAAATATGTCCTTAATAAAATTAAGCACTATTTTTTTCTGATTAATATTTTTCGAAATTAAGTTTATAACTTAATACAATTAAACACTGGGATAAATTTTTTTTAGAATAAAAACACTCTCAACTTTGGAATATCGAAAATATTTTTTGGAATTAGTGTGAACTTTTTTATTTTTTTTTGAAAAATTGGGGTTGAGAAAAGTTTGAAATCAAAGAATAAGTTAATATATTAAATTAGAATGCTTTTCCAGAAAGTTTATCCTTTTAGTTTCACTTTTTTTTTATTTTACCATTAAAAACTAAAAAAAAACATTTGAAGACCAAATTAGTGCCATTTGTGAAAAGAAAATTCCCCATAATTTAGAATTTGTTTTTGTAAATGAGTTAAAACAAGATAGTGTATCTAAAAATATACATAATTTCAAGGTTGAAATCAATGATTTTGGCAAAAAATGTTTTTAAGAAAAAGCTAAATTGAAACTTTATTTATTTTTATTTTATCATTTTGTTTTTTTAATTTTATTAATCAAAAGTATTTGATCAGTTTTTCATTTTTAGTGTTTTTTGGTTCGAAGGGACATATTTGAATTTGACAAAAAAATTGTTTTTAATTTTGTGAAACAAGAAACGAGATTTTAAAACTAACTTCAAAAAAGGCTGAAAACCTTTTACTTTCAAATTTCTTTGGTTTGGAAACATAAAAGAAACCATAAACCATTTTACGAAACTCCATTATCAAATTCAAAAGATCCCTTGATGTAGAAAATAAAAACTTTTTTATTACCAATCTGAACAGCACAGCCCATTGAAATTTTAGATGGGAAGGGAAAAATAATTCGAAAGTTTGGTATTTTGAATGGTACCACATACCAATAATAGTCACTTTTAAAGGCACTCTCATAATCGACTGGAAATAAAGAAACCCAAATTACCTTCCTATTGTAAACAAGCTGAACTCTTCACTTATCACATTTACTAAAATTGAGAGAAGACACAGTGCTACAGTCAGTTTCACTTTTAAGGCACAAACTTTCAACGAAATTTAAGGCACAAAAAAAATCTCAAATTAAAGAACAAAATTCAGCTTCTAGTAAAATAAATTGTAAAAATTAAAATTCCAAATTTTGTGCCTTAATTTGAGATTTTTTTTGTGCCTTAAATTTCGTTGAAAGTTTATGCCTTAAAAGTGAAACTGACTGTAATCCAAAGATACAAAATCCTCAAAACAAAGGGAAATGGAAAAAGAATCGGTTTATTGATCCCAAAGATTGCAAAATTGAAAAAGATCAGAAACCATTTCCCTACACTTTCATTTTGAAACACCAACAAAACAGAAATGTATCCCAAAAAAAATAAATAACAAAGAATCTGGATTTAGAACCACTACAAAGGGAAGAAAAGTAATGGATTCTTAATTTTGAAGAATTGTTGGAGAAAGCTGTAGTTAAAATGACAAAGATGTTAAAATTATCAAAAAATGGGTTTTACCTTCCTCAATTTTTTTGAAAAAAATCCTATTTTTTCGAGTTAAAAAGATATATTTACTCAACAGGATTTTAAGACAATAAATATGTTTTTACACACCAAACGAGAATTCACAGATCATGAAATTTGGAGAATCCTTAATATAATCTATGAAATCATAATGGAACCCTCTTTAATCAAGATCTTCTTAATAAATCATCATTTCCTTTATTGGTTCCAGTGAATTAATGATCTCGCAAAATAATAATAATATCAAGAATGTAAATATTTTTGATCTCTATGAAATTTCAATCAAAAAAGATATCAAAATCATTTCCTATTGGTTTAATAGTGGATAATTTTCGGTATTGAGTTGAACGAATTATTAACAAAAGAAATTCAAATTTTGATCTTCTGTCAAAAGGGAAGGCATTTATCAAAGGGATCATGAAACCTCTAATCCAAAATCATACTATCATTGGGCTATTCATTTATAGACCAGATTAAAAAATAAAAAAATAAATTTCTGATCAACTAATTGATTATGTTTTAATTTACACTCCAGCAATCTTTATCTAATTCTTTCCGATAATTTAATTTTCTCACAAAAAATCTCATTTTTCAAAAACTTTTCATTCACTTAAGGCTGGAAAGTGACTGAATCATTTGTAAAATGTCTGAAAGCTTTGAAAAGATACAAAGATATTTTAAAGTTCAAAAGATTTTATAACTTTTTCGCTCGTTTTAATTTTCATTTTTTTCTCTTTAATATTTTTCCAACAAATAAATCGATTTTATTAATACTAAAATGTTAAAACTTTTTATTTTCGCCTTATTATTTAGTTTTGCACTTGGTTGTATCCAACCTGAAGGATGGGGGTGCTTCTCTGATTCTGATTGTTGTTGGGTTTGTCCTGGTGTATCATGTGTAATGATACGTGAAAACGGAGGAATGTGTACACCATGGATGTGCTATGCTAGAGGTCATACATGCACAAATGATTGTGATTGCTGTTCTAACCATTGTTTAATCAATGAATTAAATCCTGGTACATGTAGCTAATCAATTTCAGATGAAAAACTGACACCCTTACCAATTGATGATCTTTTTGAATTTCACTTTTTTTATTTCTCAGAAATAATTTTTTGGTTCTTAGATCTTGAAAAAGTTCTTTTTCTTATTTTTTTGTGACTTCAATTTATTTTTTGCAAGCACTATTTGATTCTTTCTATTTTTTTTATTCAGTTTTACTTTTTTTTTTGAAAACAATAAAAGTCCAAAACAGATTTCTCTGATTTTTTTTACCTTATTTATTTCTTGGAAATTTTTTGAAATAACGATAAGATCTTAATAATTGAAAATCAACTTTTAAATTTTAGTTTTTTGCATAAAATGAAAGTTTAAAAAAATGAAAATTAAAAATTTTTTAAAATTGTTTTTTTGACTGATACCAGTAAGATCATTAAAAAATTTTTTATTTTATACAGCAATTGTAAAAAAGAGTTGACTTTTTTTTTGATTTTGTTAGAAAAAAAACTTTTTTGAATTGTATTGTTTTAAATAACCATTGTGAAAAAAATTTGGGTCATTAAAAAAAATTGGTTCAGTCAAAAATTTGATTTCGTTTTTTAAATAGTAAATATTAGCTAAATGATTTTTGATCAAAGTAAAATTTTATGAACAAATCTTACATTTAAGAAAAACCCAAAGTCATTATCAATAATAATTGTCAAAGGCAATATTATCTTGTTGTATTTTAACCCTTTGGAATTACTGTGGAACTCTAAAAAACAAAAATTTATTTTTAATTGTAAACTTTATTAAAAATGTTGATTTTTTTTATTAGATTACATTCCAAGATCAAGTTAATCATTGTTTGGGAAGACCAAAAATTAATAACAGTTTTAAATTAAGGTTTGTCTATGGGGATTTAAAGAATTTAAATGGTTTCTGAAATCTTGATATTTCGGTATTTTGAAGTTTTGATTGTAAACATTAGTGGAAAACAACCTCTTTCAAAAAAAACAGCTTTTTTGGAAGATTTTATTATTCAATTTGGTTTAAAAGGATATTTAAGATTAACTGTGATAAATTTGCGTTCATTAACAATGATAAATATCTTATTAGATTAATAGATTATAAGATTTCCTATTAAATAGTTCTCTTATTTTTAGTAAAGTTGACAATTAAAAATAAATTTTTGTTTTTTAGAGTTCCACAGTAATTCCAAAGGGTTAAAATGCAACAAGATAATATTGTCTTTGACAATTATTATTGATAATGACTTTGGGTTTTTCTTAAATGTAAGATTTGTTCATAAAATTTTACTTTGATCAAAAATCATTTAGCTAATATTTACTATTTAAAAAACGAAATCAAATTTTTGACTGAACCAATTTTTTTTAATGACCCAAATTTTTTTCACAATGGTAAGTGAATTTTTTTTAAGAATGAACACTTTTTGTAAAATCTAACCGTTTTAAAAAAATGAAAACTATTTTAAAACTATTATCAAGTTTTCTATTTTAAAAAAGTGAAAGACATTTTCGGTATTAAATATTTTATCTAGTTTTTATTTTTATTAAAGTTATGGATCAACCTTCAAATGAAGTGAAGAGGTTAGGGTCTGAAGGAAAGAAATGTTTTTTTAAAAAAAGTTCACACTTTATTAAAACAAAAAACTTGAAAAAGGTTTTATTTCTAACAAAAACATAAAAAAAAAGTTTTCACTTTTGCAAAAGTAAATTATTTTGGTATTTTTAATTTTTAAATTTTGAAACGATACTCATATTTGGTTGGAAAAATTTTGGATTGTTTAATGTTTGTTTTTTAGAGCTAAACAAATTTTTTTTAAAAGTTAGAAAAAAAATAAAAAAATAAAAATAATATTTTTAAATACAAAAAGAGTAAATTGACAACTAAAAAATAAGAAAAAAAGATGATATATAGACTAACCACATACTGTGGATTAGTTCCATTCCCAACAAGCAACTTTACCATCAAATAGTGTTTTATGAAATTACACTTCCTTCAGTTGAAAAAAAAATATATTAACAAAATAATAATCTGACAAAGAATGAAAAAAATCTAAATAAAATAAAAAATTTATAGGTTCTTTAATTGAAAATTTTAAATCCTGACATTAAAAATTCATCGATATTCCCAAAATAATACAATTAACTCAAAAAAGTTTAACAGATTCTTAATTCTAAAAAATTCAAAGACATAAAAATAAAATATAAAAGAATTGAAAAACAAGAAAAAAAAATTTCTGAGGATCTCATCGGCAAAATTCAAAAAACAAAAAAAAAATATCAACAGTATCTAAAATTATTTAAAATTTCAATTCTCAAAAAATAGTTCTCAAGTACCTCTCTGGACAAAAAAAAACATAAAAGAAAAAAAAATTTCTAAGATTTCTCAATTCAAAAATTTGAATTTTAAATTAAAACAATTAAATTATTAGTTTAAATTTCCAAAGAGTTTAATCTCTTCAATTTAAAACAAAATGTTTTCTCTAGTAAACAAACAAGCTGATTTAATCCAATTTAATCTAATTTGTGGTTAATTTTGAACCCTTTAAATTTGACATAGTCAGGATTTTGTCGTATTCTTTTGAACATCAATTACTAATTTGAAAAATTGAAAAAAATGATAAAAAAAAATCTTCAAGAGATCTCAAAAAGTACAAAAATACTTCAAAACTAAAATAGTTGTGTACAAACTATAAATCACAACAATTTAAATTGGAGATTGAGAGTCACCATGGGACTCTTTTTTTTAAAAATCGGGAATTTTTGATTGTAGTTTTTTAGAGATTGATCTTACACCAAATGTTGGTTAGTTTATGATTGATATTAGAAACTTTTGCAAATTACTAAAATATTTTTTCCTATTTCAAACGATTTATTTTTTACCCTAGAGACTGACAGTTAATGTCATTTTTTGACAAATTTTTGAAAATCAAAAAACTAGATAATTTTTTTTTTTATTTGTCTTTTCTTGCCTCAAAATTTACATATTTTTATCCAATTTCTTCATAATGAAAAACTCGGCCTCTTATATGTATTTATAAAGTTACCTACAACTTTATTAAACTCTTTAGGAAATCATATTCTATGACGATAACAAAAGAGTACAAAATGTGTATTTTCAAAAGTGCTATTTAAACTTTGGTTTTAAAGTAGAATATATACTTTTCAAAGAATATATTTCTTTTCAAGAATAAACTACTAAAACTATTTGTTTTCTGTATATTTCAGATCAAACTTTTTTTTATTATCTCCTTATTATTAAAAATAAAAAGTTTCTGCATCTATTTGAAATCTCAGAAAATTTAAAAATCCACCAAATAGATACTCTTATCCTTTGAATAAAAAACAAATAATATTTTTTTCGAACAATGCAAAAAAATTAATAATTTAGATAGTATTCCCAATTTAAATATACAAAGACAAAAACTTTTAAATCTTGGTTTACTTAGATTTATCCAACCAGATTAAAAACAAAATTAAATATAATATAATTAATTACAGTGTAAATAAAATTATTAATGTGTATAAATATTTGTTTAATCTTGTTATCTGTTTTGACTTCTTTAAAGTGAAGAATTTTTGTTCCAAAAAAAAAAAAAAAAAAAAAATTGTTTTCTTTTGTTTTATAAATTATATTTATTCATCATTTTTGTTTTTTTTTTTTTTTGTAAATATTATTTTTGTATTTTGAAAAAAGTTAAAACAGAAAGTTTTTAAAAGTATTTCATATATTGTTCTCTTTGACATAAAAATCTATTTTCAACACTTTTTTTAAAACTTTTATTATTAAATTTTTTAAAAAGACCGTATAACACTCTCAAAATATTATATTAATTTCAAATAAAAAAAAAAAATAGGATTAGGTTTAATGTTCAAGATTATTGTGTTCTTTTTCAATCATTTTAGTAATTTTCACAATTGGGTTATTATAAAATTCCATATCTAAAGCAATTTCTTTGTTTTGAATTTTTTTGATTTTTCTTTTTGATAAGAAATTTTTTTTTTGATTTTTTTTTTTCTTTTTCTTTTCCTTTTCCTTTTCCTTTTCCTTTTCCTTTTCATCATTGCTTCTGCCATCTATTTCTACCACTATTTCATGGTCATTTTCCTTTTTCAAATCTTTCTCAACTATCTTTTCCCCTTTGTTTTCACTTTTCTTTTCACCACCACCACTACTGCCACTACTACTGCCACTACCACTACCACTACCACTACCACTTCTTGATTTATTACAATTTTCTTGAACTTGATCCAATTTAGCATTATTTCCACTCTCTTCGTCCATCAAAGTGAACTTATTTTTTTTAGAAAACTTTCTCGAATTTCTAATTAAGAAATTCCAAATAAAATAGAAAAAATAACTGGCTATAGTTAAGGTATAAAAAATGGAATCAGTATTCTGATTTTTTTGATTATCTAAATATACCCTTCTAGCAATAAAAATAATATTATAATAAGTGATTGGGAGTACGTATAGATATGGGAAATAACGAATTAATCGTTTGTGCAATAAATAGGAATATTTCATCAAATGCTTATGATCGGTTTGTCTTAATATTTGATATTTATGAAGATAGAATATAAATATTAAGCCAATAAATGAAAAATAAGTTATTAATGGGAAAGCAAACCAGAAACAGAGTGTTAAAAAGATGGGAAATAATATTTGGACATATAATGATATCAGAGTTATTTTCCCTGGTTGGTAAGCCTTTCTTAAAAGATTTTTGGTGATATTTTTTTTGAGAAACACTTTTTTGATCATGGCCTTTCTTTTCCATACAGCAAACATTGAATTTGCAAGTGGAAGCAAAAAGTAATTAACAAAAATTAATAAATTAATCATACTTGGCGCTGCTTCCCAAAAGATGTCATTGGTGGTTATTATATATAGAATATTAAGGCCAGAATTTAAAGCCTGATAGAAGACGATTTCGATGAATGATGATGATTCCTTTTCCGTTAAAGAAAATGACCGAGAAAAGGTGCCCAAATAATCTAAAATTTTCATGATGACAAAATTTGTAACGACAACTATTAAGGTCAATACAAATGGTGTTGAGGTATCAACCTCGGAAACTTTGCTTTGTACATCCTCTGTATCATCGTCATACAGATACCAATTGTATGTGAGTATAAATGCAAAAAAGCAGAAAATCATAACAATTGAGATCGCCAATATAAAAAGCTTTCTCATCATTCGACTGAAATATGAAGTTCGAAGGTTTTCCCATAATAAATCATCCGGCATGGGCGCACGGCGAACATTTAAAAGCTTTCCTTCAAAATTACGATGATCATCCAAATTTGTCCAGCTTTTCCACCAATGTTGGAAAATGAAATGGACAATTTTCTTCAAATTATTATACAGCTTTTGAAATGGATTAAATTTACATTCCTTTAAACATTTAAATACAGAGTGCGAGTCCTGATATACAATTAATACCACAGGGCAGATTTTGACCTCTTGCAGTAGGTCGCTTGATTCTCGATGTAGATCGTCAATTTTGTGTTCTAATTTATCCAACTTTTTTTTAAGCTTTTCTAATGAACGAAATTGATAGGGCAAGAGAAAGCAATAATCGCACTTGGAATAACAATTTAAAAGATTTTTGTTACCCTTCCCAAGTCCTTCAATTTCTTGTATCTTTGTGTCAAGCCCGGAATGCCGCTTATAAAGCTTTATAAATTTTCGAAGATCATACGATTGCTCGATCTTGTGGATTTTCCCATACTTTTCAAAAAAGGTCCTGACGTCTTCTAATTTGTAATCATGGGGCAACCCGGAAACGAGAATTGTAAAATCAGTTATGTCTGTTTTTTTTTTGTCAGAATAATGACTTGTAATTATATCATTGCATCTTCTCCGTAAGAAAAAAATGAATACAAAAAATAACGATGCACCAACACCCCCAAACGCTTCGTATAACGTAAAGCTAAGATCATATTGCCCATAGCAACTTAAATTAACAATAGTTGAGAGATTTTTTTTTGTTGGATGATCAGTGTGGAAAATGAAATCCAGCGTTGATAGAATCACGAGTATAAAAAAAAAGATTATGAACCCTTTCTATTAGTATCAGAAATTTTGATATGAAGGTGTTGGTTAAATATCAAGAAAAGAAAAAAGGCAAAATTAACAATCCAAAATTAGAAAATATCAAAATAAAAAATAAAAAATTTAAAATTGTGTTGAAATAAATTATATTTCAAAACAAGGAATCAACCAGATAACGAATGTTAAAATTCAAGAATTAATTTTGCAAAGTTTTTTTTACCAATGGAATTGATATTAGTTTTAAATTCATTGTAAATTTAATATTGATATAATTTTTTATATTTCATTCAAGAAGGACTTTTTTAAAAAACTATTTTTTAATAGAGTAAACTTTGTTTCAGTCAAAGGTACCTAAAAACACTTCAAAAAATTCAACATTTTTTTCAAATATCAATTATTTTTTTTTATAAATGACCTTCCAAGAACAAATAAGAAATAAGTAGAATAATACACATCAAAGAATAGTTTATATCCGCCTGGAATAAGACGAATAAACCAATATATTTTCTACAAAATTGAAAAAACTAAAATTCTTAATTACATCTACTGAGAAAAACATTAATGTTCATTTTTAACTTTGAATTGAAGATCCAAATAAAATTCCAATAAAAATCAATATTATTTCTCATAAAATCATTTACACTTTTTCAATAACATTAGAATAACAAGTTTTTACCAAGAGACTATCTGTCTTGTAATAAAAAAAAAATTACAAATCTCAATTATTTTTTATAATTGACCTTTCAAGAGCAAATATGAAATTAGTAGAACAATGCATAGCAAGGAATAGTTGATATATCGTATGAAATAAATGAAATCTATCAATGTATTTTCTTAAAAAAAGAAAAAATCAAAACTCTTAGGAGTATTATTGAGAAATACAACAATGTTCCTTTTTAACTTTGAATTGAAGATCAAAGAAAATTCCAATAGAAATCAATATAATTTTTCTGCAATTATTTTTACTTTTTCAATAACATTAGAATAACTGTTTTTTAACGAACAATTGATCTTGCAATATAAAATTTTTTTTGCAAAAAAGAATTATGTAGTAAAAAATAAATCGAAAAAAAAAAACAGCAAAAAGTAAAATGAAAAAATGCAAAAATGTGATTTCAATTTTGAAAATTTCCGAAATAAATTTTACTTTTAATATCAATTCAAACACTTTAAACGGATGTAATTGATACATTATAACCGTGAAACTTTTAACTGGAAAATAGTTTATTAAGCCCATCATTATATAATAACTTTTAATTGTAAAGGTAAAATGTGTATGGTTAGTTTTAGATATCTACAGATTTTTTTATTGTTAAAGGTTTTTTTTTTTTTTTTTTTTTTTTTGGAGGCTTTTCAAGATTTATATCTGTTAGATTTTATTGATTAAAAAAAGTCAAAATAGTTTTTAAAATTCTTGTTGGTAGCAAAGTAAAAAATTTTTAAGATCCTAACTAGATTGTACTTCATTTTTAAAAAATGCTTGTTCCTTAAATTAAAAGAAAATTTAGTTTAAAAAATTTAAAATAAAACTCATAATTATTTTTGGTTTTTACAATTAAAAGAAAACTTAATTGCTTTAAAATCAAACTCAATTGACACACATGAATCTATATTTCAGAAAAAGAATTTTTAAAAATATCTTATTTTTTTTTAACCAAATCCCAATTATATGAAGTAAATGAAAATTGGAATTATAACTCATTTGGAAAATTCTTTTGAAATACCAAGTAATTACTTTCTTAAGAATTCCGAGAATAAAAGTTTTTTCAATTCAGAATAAAAAATTAAACCAAAATATAGAAGAAAATTTTTCAAATATAAAAATAAGATCAATAAATAAATGATTTTTTATTTTTTGAGGATTAATTTTTTTTAATTTTTTTGATTTCCATTTTTTGAGTTTTCCCAATTTAATATTAAACTAAATTCCAAAATTTTAGATACATTTAAAACAGTTGAAAGATTAACAATACTACACGATCTACTTCAATTTGGAAATAATTTTGAATTTACAAACTATTTTAGTCATTTATTCTCATTTCTGTTTTGTTTACATTTTCTTTTTTTCCAGTTATTTAATCTGTTTAGTTAGATAGGGAGTTTTTTTCCAATTATTGATAGAAGGTTATTGTTGAGTTTGTTAAATTGGAAAATCCACATACAATTGGTCGATGGTATCTTACCATTTGATCGATCAATAATTGTTGTTGAAATTTCAACAAATTTGCCAATACAGTTTTTGTTCTGTTCTTTTCATTATTTGAATACACCAATTTTTTATTTTTACGTTTTATATTTTTTTTCTTTTATTTGGATGAAAATGATTACTTATATTAGTATTAATAATGGGTAACTTAAATGTTGGTTTAATATTATGTTTTGAAAAATACAATAAATAATGATATTTTAGAAAACTGAATTAAGTTTAAAATTCTTCTAATGACTGTGTCTAATTTAGATACTCTTTTAATCGGGAGAAACAAATTTAGTCACTCCAAAATTCTCTCTGTAGTGAGACTAAGTGTCCAACACTTAGTTCTTAACAATAAATCCGAAAATACAAAAAATTGAGATTTTTTTTGCCTATTTTTGATTTTGGGTGTTTCTGTGATTTTTGGAATGGGGTTTAGAATAGGATATATTATACTCCACATTTTTTTTTTATTCAAATACTCATGTGTTTAGTTAACGAAATTATTTTAATAATTTGATTTGAATAAATGAGACACAGTGATTTTTATTTTTTCATTTTATTTTTTTTTCTTTCTTTTTGGATAAAAAAAATTATTATTAAAACATTAATACTTTGTTAACTTTAACCTGATTTAATATCAGGTTTGGAAAGATATCAAAAATTGAGATTTTTTTTTGCTTATTTTTGATTTTGGGTTTTTCTGTGATTTTTGAATGGGGCTGACTTCGGAAAAAAGCTTGAAAAGTATAGATTAAACTCTTTAATACACTGTTTGAAGCAGTTTATAAAATAATTTTTCAAAGTTTTCAACTTCATTTTTTGAAAACTGATGGAATGCATTAATCTTTTTTTTTTTTTTTTTTGATTCAATCAACTTTTTTTATGAGCTGTTGTCAAAAAAAAAAAAAAAAAGTTTGGGATTTTTTTTTTTGAAAATGAAAAATTTAATTGTTATCATTAGTAAAACTGTTCAAATTCACCATTATTTTTAAAAGTTAATAAGAATATAAATCATGATTAAAACCTTTTAATAGGTATTGGCATCTAAATTAGACTTTCTTCATTTCGATTTCATCAAGATCGTTCAAGAAGAATGTATTAAAAATCAAGACTTTATTTTTAATAATAAATTTTTAATAGAAAATGAAGAATTATCACTATTTTTTATCTTTGTCATTTTAAACATTATTTCAAAAAAAAAGTATTTCATTGGGTTTAGTAATTTGAATTTTAAATTGAGACATTTGGACATCCAATCCTTAATCTTGACATTTAATGCTATTTTTTAAAAAATCGATTTTTCAGGTTCTCTTTAAGGTTTACAATCCCTGGAATTTGAAAAAAAGATTATCTTGTGTCAGGGTGTAGTGAATAGTTAATTTGGTTCTTAGCTGATCGATCTTGTGCTTGTTATGAGTTTTAAAAGTGGTTCAAAATGGCTATTTTTGACAATTTATTTTTAATTGTTTCCGAAATTTGACTTGAAGAATCTAAGATTAATAAATTAATAGGTTTTTAAGAATAGATTTTGATTTTTGGGTTGTTGATTGAAATTTTTAATTATGTTTTGTTTTTATTTGGTGCTTTTAACCTAAATTTTTTTTTCGTCTAGTTAATTGAGTAAAAGGGAAATGAATATTTCAATTAACAAACCAAAAATTAAAATTTGTTCTTGAACACATAACAATCTATTAGTCTTACACTCTTCAATTGGGATTTCAGAAAAAAAAAAAAATAAATTGTCAAAAACTGCATTTTTGAGCCACTATTAAAATCCATTCCAAGCACAAGATCGATCAAATAAGAACCAAATTAACTATTCACCACAACCTGACACAAGATAATCTTTTTTTCAAATTCCAGGATTGTAAACCTTAAGATTTACAATTAAATATGGAAATTCAGAAATTTGTTTTTTCAAAAATTGCAAAATCATAATAAGAATTGGGGTATTCCCAAGCACATTCATTTTAAAAAAGTGAGAACTTTTTTAAAACATTTATAAGTTTTCGATTTTAAAAAAGTGAAAACAGTTTCAGAATTAAAACTTTTCGAGTCTAGTTTTCTTTTTTAAGAAAGGGAAGGCTCGACCTTTAAATATTTAAATGATGGTAGAGATTGGGGTGTGAGGAGAAAAGATCTATTTGAAAAAAAGTCAACAATTTATTAAAACAGAAAACTTTTAAAAAGTTTTTACCATTGTTTTAAGGGTCTAGGCACTTACCGTGGATTTTATCCATACTCAAAGGAAAACTTGACAATAAAAGAAATTTATTGTTATATCCTTTCAAATGTTGAGATTCTCAGAATTAACCAGTGTGAAAAAAATTTGGTTCATTAAAAAAATTGGGTTCAGTCAAAAAATTTGTTTTGGTTTTTTTAAATAGTGAATATTGGCAAAATGATTTTGGATCAAGGTATCATTTTATGAACTAATCTTACACTTAAGAAAAACCAAAGTCACTATCAATTATAAATGTCAAAGGCAATATTATTTCGTTGCGTTTCGGCCCTTTGGAATTGCTTTGGAAGGCTAAAAAAACAAAAATTTACTTTTAATTGTAAAATTTACTAAAAATAAGAGAACTATTTAATAAGAAATATTAAAATATATTAATTCAATAAGATATTTATCATTGTTAGATAACGTGAATTTATCAAGGTTAATCTTAAATATCCTTTTAAACCAAATTTAATCAAATGATCTTCCAAAAAGGATATTTTTTCAAAAGAGATTTGATTTTCACTAATGTTTTACAATTAAAAACTACAAAATAATGAAATATTTAGAATTTACAAGCCATTTAAATTCTTTAATTCGCCCATAGAACAAACCTTAATTTAAAACAATTATTCATTTTTGGTTTTCTCAAACAATCAAATAACTTGATCTTGGGATGTAATCTAATAAAAAAAAATTTAACATTTTTAGTCGAGCTTGCAATTAAAAGTCAATTTTTGTATTTTTAGCCTTCAAAAACAATTCCAAAGGGCCGAAACGCAACGAAATAATATTGCCTTTGACATTTATAATTGATAGTGACTTTGGTTTTTCTTAAGTGTAAGATTTGTTCATAAAATGATACCTTGATCCAAAACCATTTTGCCAATATTCACCATACTAATAAATTCTGATAAATTTCAAAAAATTTTTCGTTCAATTTCCATTTTTATAAATCTTCGGACTGTTTCTTATCAAACATTCCCTGACAAAGAATATTTTGAAGAACAACTAATTTTACAAAGTTTTATAAAACTTGACTTCATAAAATGCTTTATTCAAAACTTGAGCATAAATAATTTCAAAAAGGAAAATCAAGTTAAAATTTCCAAACATAAATTGCAATTTATCAGTATTAAAAAAACCAAAACAAATTTTTTGACTGAACCCAATTTTTTTAATGAACCAAATTTTTTTCACACTGGTTAATTCTGAGAATCTCATCAAAAAGAGAAGTCCTCACTTTTTGAAAATTGCTTTCTCCAAAAATTTTCCATTTTATTTTCAAAAACTAAACGAACATTAATTTCCCCAAAGAATAGATCTTTTCAAGTCATTTTAATTGTTGGACAACTAAGGATATTTACCTTTAATTGTAACAGTTCTTTTCTTTTAGGAACACCAAACTGTTGAAGCGAATCCCTTATCAAGAAAAGATAAAAGAAGAAATGAAAAAAATGCTTTGAAAAATCGAGAAAGGCTAGTTTTTGTGATTGTTAGTGTTCTTTAAAAAGAGTTATTTGAAAAACAAACTTTTACCAAAGAGTATGTGCAACGAAATTCTTTCAAAGAAAAAGTTATTTATTCAAAAAAAAAAATCTTTTCCCAACAAGAAAAAATTCAAGAGGAGAAAATTTAAATTTTGGTTTCTTCATCAAATTGAATAGTTTGTTAAAAAGGAAATCGGGACTTTGAACTTTTTTTTTTGTTTTTGCTTTTGTGAAAAGAGAATAAGGAAGGGGAGCAAACATACAAATAAGGTGAAGTACAACCTAACTCCAATCCCAAATTTATTTGAATCACACATATTTGTTTTCCAAAGATCCAAAGGTTGAAATTCGTCGTCATGGTAAATCCGTGAATTGTAATATTTTATTACTTCTTCTTTTTCGTGTTGCAAATTTTCCTCTTTGATCGGCCGAAAAAGATCTTTGTTAGATTTTTTATTTTTTTTTGTTTCATTTTCATCAGAGCTGCTAGTTGTTGTACTAGAGTGTTGCTCATTATTTCGGTTAAGGGGGTTTGTGTTTAAATCATCAATCTCAATATCAGAGTTACTATTATACTTTTTCAATGAAGGCTGGTGATTACTTTCGCTCTTTGAGTGTTCCTCTTTTTCCGAATATTGTGAAGAACTTGTACTGGTCATTTCAAAAAAAATAACAATCCTTTCCAATCCATTTTCAACAATAACTTTGTAAAAGTTGACCTATAATACTTGAATAGTTTTTAAGATGAATACAAACATTATTTTGAAAAATCATGATTTATTCTAATTTTTGAGAGTTTATTTTGAGAATTTTATTGGGCAAAACTTTTTACTGTTCGGTTTTTAATTTTTTATGGACTGATAGCGATCAAAAAAATACATGAATTCCAAGAACAAACGGTGGTTTCAAATACTTGTCTTTGAATGATAAACGGGAAAAATTTTCACTTCATTCAAACAACCTTTTATCAAATAGATCCACAAATAAGACAAACTACTTCCTCTGGAACTCAATTTAGGAAAAAAAAATCTGGAAATGGAAGTGAAAATTTTTTCTCGTTTATAATTCAAATACCAGTATAATCTTGCTTTTTTTTCTTCTTTGTCCAATACAACAATCAATGAATTAATCAGTTGTACAATTAAGTTCAAATCGTTTTGATAGAAAACCATTGATGTTTTTAGTAATATTTAAATTTTTCATAATATTTTTCAGTTGTTTTGAATTTTTTTGTTTTTTTCTTGACAAAATTTTCTACAAAAATTTAATCAATATTTTAGGGAAATTTTAGATTTGATCTTTATTTTTAGAATTTCGAATGAAATAACAGAATTTTATTAACCAATACCATATTTTTTTAGGGTTTATTGTTGTTTTTTTTGATGGGCTGATTTTTCGGTCTTCTATAACAAAAAAACACCAATTGAATTTTGAAACAGGGAATAAGCTTTTCGGCACATATTATTTTGACACAGTAGATTCAAATTATTATTCTCTAGTATTAAAAAAATAATATTTACACAAATAAAATACTATTTTACTTGAAAATAATCAAAATATTTTGTGTTTTTTTTCAAACCCGAATTTGTTATTTCGGAACTATTAATTAAATAATTGTTGTGACTAATAGATAAGAAAGAGATTATCTCTTTTAAAAGTTTAAGATAGCATCGTAGTTGCTGTTAAAAGATTTTGAGAATTACTTTTATTATTAGGCAAAGCACTTGTTGAAAATTTTTTCGACTTTTATATTTCCAATTCTAATTATTTAAAATAAAAGGTTTTTTATGAAAAATTTTGATTTGAAAATGATTATTAGATATTATTTTAGAACAGTTTAACCATTTTTTTTTGTGAGATTTTTTACAATCAGTATCACTTTTAATGTCTAGTAGGGAAAAAATACCTGACATGAAAATAATCCCGGACAAGATTTTTAATTGTGAATATTGGGAAAATTTTTGTGTACTTTCTTTTATTTTCAATCAAATCCTTTTTATAAATAATCAAACTTTTTATGAACTCAGTAATAAACATACCTAAACTTCATTAAAATAAGGTTATCTTTCGAATAATCTACTAATTGTTTGATAGTATAAATAGATCAACTTTTTTTGAAAAAAAAATTTAGTTGACAGGAGGTTTACGAAGTGTTTGGAAAATGATAATTTTTATTCTTGTTATTGAATGATCAAATGGTGTTTTTAACAAGTATAATTTCATTAATCATCATTCTAATAAGTGGGGGGAGTTATTTTTTAAAAAAGTTTAATTCTTTAAAAAAAGGATGATTTGATTTTAAATAAAAGCAATTACACATCAATTTTACTAAATTACACAATTAAAAATCTTGTCAGGGATTTTTTTCACTACTTTACAAACTTTCAATTAAAATTAAGACACAAAAAAATGTTCTTTATATTAAGGCACCAAATATATACTCTAATAAAAATAATTTGTACTGTGGTATAAATTAAAGGGAAAAAAATTTCATTCACCTCCACAAAAAATGATTTTTAAAAATTCGAGAATATTTCATTATTTTTTAATTCTTTATAGAAACTTAAATTATTAATTTTCCTTTGAGAATTGGGTGCTTTTTATACTTTATTTTAATTTTTACATGAGATTTTTTTGGAAAGTTGAATGAAAATTTTGTTCAAACTATTTTTCAATTAATGGCAGTGTTTATTTCTTAAATTTCCATTAATGTAATATTATGAAGAAAAAAATGAACCAATTTTTTAAACTTTTCTAAAAAAAGGCAAAATATAAAGTAGTCAAAATAATTCTTGCATAAAAATTTAATCTGTGTTTCAAAATAAAAAGTGTTTTTTTTTGTTATAAAATACCTATGCATCAATCGTCAAAGTAAATGACTATAAACCCTAAATAAATATAATATAGGTTTCTTAAAATTCAATTATTTAAAAGGAAATTCTTAAAAATGAAGTTTCAAATTAGAAAATTTTTCTTCAAAAAAAATTTAATTTTTAAGACTTTTATTCTTAAAAAAACAAAAATTTAATCGAAAAAAATAGTGAAAATTATTAAAAATTAAAACAAATTGCATTCATAAAATAAATTAGACCGAAAATACCTCAAGGGGTTTACTTTCAAAATTGATTTGAACTTGGATATACAACCAGGATAGTGAATTAGAGGTTACAAGGGAACAAGAAAAAAAAAACACATATTAGATTTTGAAAGATGGTTATAGTCTTTGTGTGCGTATTATTTTGATCAATGTATAAATAAAGATCCAAAAAATGTTTTTTTTTTAATTTGATAAAAGTTTCTCTTTCTTAAATTTCATACAAAGTTTGTAATTTAAAAGTGTTACTGAATGTAATTGATAATTACACGATTATTAGTTCATATGTGTTAATCAAAAAAAGAAATTCCATTTAATTATGTACCCAGTTGTAAGTAGTATTTTTTAAAAATAAAATAAAATCTTGTCAAGATCTTGAAAAAAATTATTTTTGTAATTTATGTTTTGGTTTAAGAAATAGATGATTTAACAAACCCCATTTAAAGAATTTCACAATTTTGGTCAATTTTTTAAAATCTAATCTTTCATTTTTCTATAAGGAAAAAATACAGTGATCAAAAAAGCCTGTTCAAAAAAGAATAAAACCAATATTTCAAAATTACACCGATTTATCTTTTTGATTCTTGTTCTAATATATCACTTAATTGATTATTCAATTGTGTACATGAGTTAGTATCAATTTTGAGGATAAAATAATAATATTTTTTTTGTAAATTTTAAATTTTGAAAAATATTTTGTGAAAAAATTTCTAATAATTTTTTCAATTTTTTAGTAAATTTTTTGTTGTTATGTTTGATAAATAGTAAATTCAAAAATAAATTTTTTTTTATTTTTTTTGCTATAAATTTTATATTTGATCCTTTCTTTTTTTATTGTTTTTTTAATTATAGACTTTTAAGAAAATAGTATTAGTTGAACATATTTTTTATTGTAGGTTTTCTTTGACCATTTAATGTAGATGCCTTCTTGAAAAAAGAAACAACTTTTTTTAAATATTTTGATTTTTGGTAATAATTTCTCTCCAAAAATTTAGAAATTATGTAAATGTGGTCAAGTGTTGGAGAGTGTCTTCAAGTGCCTAGGTTTTCCAGAATTCAAAATAATAGAGATAAATCTTAGATTTCACTCAATTCTTTTAAATTTTGATAAAGAAAACGGCGGTTTTTTTTTTTATTTTTGATATAAAAAGAAAATTTTCTTGGATTGTCTTTTCAATTCAATATCTCCAAAAAAAAATACCTAATAGTCTTTTTCTTGAGGTTTTCTATTTTATCTGTAAAATTTTCTAAGTTTTTTTGGAGTTTTCTATTTTTTTTTGTTAAGTGTTCTAGGTTTTTTTTGATGTTTTCTATTTTATTTGGAAAATCTATTGATTTTTGTTATTTTTTTTTGAGTTTTCTATTTTATTTGTGAAGTGTTTTGGGTTTTTTGAGGTTTTCTATTTTATTTGTAATATCAATAGGTTTTCGTTAGGTTTTTAGAAAACTCAAAAAAACCAAATGAAAATTTATTGATTTTAACATAAACAGAAAAAACAAGAAACCCCAATGAAAATGTGAGTAGAGCTATAATCTTTGAAATTGTTTTATCAATTTAAATTATAAAAAATGATCAAATTAAAAAAATATTTCATTATATTTTAAAGTAGAATTCTCTATGATTTAAATAAGTATTTTGATGAAAAATTTTATATTAATGATATAGTTTCTGGGACTTTTTTCTTGTACAAAAATAAAAAATTGAATAGAACTTTTCATTTGTGCTGAGTTAAATTTTTACAGTCCGGATTCTTTTTACAGTCTATTAATTAATTAATATTTATTTTTTTTTTACTTTATTTTTTTATTATTTAAACTTTATTCTTTTTTTCTTCATTTTTGGAAATAACATTTATTTCTGAAATTATCCTATACTTGGTAATAAATATAAAAAATAAATATCAAATAGAAAAATTTTAATTAAACATAATTTGAGTAAGTTACAGCGTCTGAAATATTCTAACAATTATCAAATTCTTATCATTAACTTGGTTAAGTCCAATTTCAGATTATACATTGGCAAACAAACTGTAATCAAAAAATTAGAAATTAATCTAGATAATAGAGATTTGATGCTCATTAAAATCTTTTTTAAACCTGCTACTAAATATAAAATTAAGAATTACCATTAAAACCAAAATTAAGTTATACTTTTAAATTATAAGAATAAAAAACATTAATTACAGATCCAACAGCATAATTTTGAAGAAATTGAATTTTGTATTTGTTATTTGGTAAATTTTTTTATTTAAAGAAATGACGTGGGAATAATGAAAAACTAAATTTTTTTTCGAATGTTTGTGAATCCAAAGTTCGATGGGTCAAACCCAAAAAATGATTTTATTTTTGATTTCAAAGTGTTTGTTAGAAATTGACAAGGTTTTTCAATAAAAAATTTCAGACATATAAACTGGAAAAAATGGAATTTAGATTTGTTTTCGAGGGGTAAAATTTTTTATTCTATTAAATGACGTATTAAAAATAATAAATAAAATTTCTTTAATGTTTGAAACCTTTAATAAACTTCGTTAAACCAAACATTTTTTTAAAATCCAACACTCATCCAAATTAGCATGTAGTATGAAGTAATATGTTTATTTTGAAATTATTGTTGTTTTTTCAAACCGAATAATTCAGAAATTGATGATTTTTCATAATAAGTATGATTCTTCCTTCTGAAAAGTAACTTGCTCTATAAAAGATAAATATACAAACCAAGAAAAATCATTTTTTTTTTTTTAACAAATGGGATTTTTTGCCAAACTCTTATTTTTTCATATTAGTCATCTCCTCAAATTAGGATCAAAAAAACCACTTGAAACTTCTGATCTTTTACAACTTCCAAAAAAAGAAGAATGCAAGAAATTAACAAAAAGATTTAACAGACAATATTTGTTAGCACAAAAAAAGAAAAAGGGCTTGATCTGGTCATTAAACAGAACATTTGGAAAAGCGTTCTGGCCTGGTTTGATACCGGCCCTTTTGTCCACTACCTTTACGCTCTTAACCCCACTTTTTCTAATGAAAATCTTGGAGGTAATTGAAGGCACAAGTGATGATTATTTAAAGAAAGGCGTGCCTTATGTTTTTTCATTTTTGATAACTGTGTTTGTCCAAGGAATCACAAATTCAAAAGTGAATCTAATTTCTGAAACAACGTCTTACCGCATTCGTTCTGTACTTATTTCTGCGATTTTTCAGAAATCTTTGAAAATTAACCGGAAAACCTTGGATTTGTCAAAATTAAAACTTGACAAGGAAAAGGGAAACGACAAGGAAAAGGAAAAGGAAAACGGAAACGGCAAAGAAAAGACAGAGAAAGTGGAAAAGGAAAAAATAGAAAGTTCCAATGATGAGGGTAAAATCAAGAGAAAAAGTGAGAGAAAGGCCGATAAGGCAAAAAAAACAGAAAAAGAAACAGCTAAAGAAAAAGAAAAAGAAAAAGAAAACGCAGAGGCAACACTTGGGCAAATTGTAAATTTAATGTCCACAGATATCGACAAAATTCAATTTGCAATGAAATTTTTCCTCAGTATGATAGGGATGATTATTCAAATTATTGTCTCTCTTATTTTGCTTGTGAATTATTTAGGGTGGGCTGCCGTGATTGGTTTGGGTGTGCTTTTATTAAACTTTCCAATGAATTTTTTTTGTTTGAACAAATGGTTTGGGTTGCACACTTCCATTATGACGAAGGCAGATCTCAGAATCAAAAGAGTTAATGAGTTTTTGCAAGCGATTAAATTGATAAAACTGTATGCGTGGGAAAAGATCTTTAAAAAAAAAGTTGTATCGATCCGCGAGGAAGAGTTAACTTATGTCAAGTCACTAATGATGTGGAGAATCGTTTTTTTAATGATTTGGATCTGCTTGCCATTGTTCGTCACAATTGCAACTTATTTTTCCTATGTCGCCTTGGGTAATAAGCTCACACCTGTGAAGGTTTTCACTTCCTTGTCACTCTTTGATATTTTACGGATTCCGTTAACTCTTGTCCCAGAGTTAATGTCCTTAGTTGTTTCTGGTAAGGTCTCGGTGATCCGGATTGAAAATTTTTTGTCTTTTGAAGAAATTGATCAAGAATCACAAGAACTGCAAAAGACAAGAATTGTTGATGATCAGAAAAGCAAGGAAAAAAAAATCACGATCAAGCTAAAAAATGCCTCATTTTCATGGAACAAGACTGAAGAAGAATTAGAGAGCAGCAGCAGCAAGACTAACAACAATGCCAACCCTAATCTTGACAATGGCACGGACAGTAGCAATGATCAAACTTCAAGAACGACAAGTGGATCGGAAGCTCTTGATGGCAAAGAGAAGGGGCAGAATAATACAAGCAATACACTTTCAGATATAACGCTGGAAATTCTTCCTCACCACTTAACAATTATTGTTGGTCCGGTTGGCTCTGGAAAATCTTCACTCTTGTCTGCGATTTTGGGAGAAATCCCAAAGACCAAAGGCAAAATGCAAGTCAAGGGCACCATTGCGTATTCAAGCCAAGAGTCATGGATCCGAAATTCTACATTAAGAAAAAATATTTTGTGGCAGAACGAATACAACGTAAGAAGATATAACAAAATCAAAAATATCTGTGGTTTAGAACACGATCTGGAAATGTTACCTGCAGGTGACTTAACTGAGATTGGGGAAAAGGGTGTTAATTTAAGTGGAGGACAAAAGGCGAGAGTTAGCTTAGCGAGAGCTGTGTATAGCGACAGGGACATTCTTTTGTTGGACGATCCACTAAGCGCTATTGATGTGCATGTAGGCAAGCATATCTTCCATAAGTGCATTAAAGGTGAGCTTTTACAAAACAAAACTATCATTTTGGTCACTCACCAATTACAATACCTACCATTTGCTGATCAGTTGATTATCATTGATTCTGGAAAAGTGATTGCCAAAGGAACTTATCACGAACTAAAAAACCAAGATTTTGATTTTACAAAATATCTCACATCTCAGAGTAAAAATAATCAAAAAAAGAAGAAGAAGAATATGAAGAAGAATATTAAGAATAATAATAATAAGAATAAGAATAAGAATAAGAATAAGAAGAAAAACATCAAGAATAAAAACATCAAGAAGAATAAGGATGGGGATGATAATAAAATGAAAGACAATGGTGGTGATGAGAAAACTATATCCAAAGAGAAAAATGACATGCTCTGGGTTAATCTAAATGAAAATGAAAAATATTTTCAAGAAGAAATTAAAGTAATAACCCAGAACGAAACAGCCTCAAAGAGTAATCACACATCACAGAACAAAGGAAAGCTGATCAACTTTGAAGAAAGAGAAATAGGCAAGGTGAAAATGGATCACTATAAATTTTATATCAAGGCTGCTGGTAAATATATCGCTCTTTTTGGATTTTTAGTAATTGTTCTAAGTATGCTAATGGGCACAGCCATTAATTTCTGGCTAGCGATTTGGACCGATGGCACTATTATCAAAAACAAATCTAATGAATATTATATTACATGGTATTTCATTTTTGGGATCATTAGTGTCATTGTCACCTTTATCCAAGGGTATTGCAGTGCAGTTGGCTCTGTCAATGCCTCACGAAACATTCACAATAATTTATTTGATCGCATATCCACATCACCGATGAAATTTTTTGAAATCACACCGATTGGGAGAATGCTCAATCGGTTTAATAAAGACATTGCGTGTGTTGACACAGAATTAAATGACGGCCTGTTTTCTGTCGTTGCCTCGACATTAATTGTGTTTGGTATCCTGATCACGATTGCGATTGTGACGCCAATTTTTTTGCTTCCCACCATCGCGATCGTATATATATATTATAAAATAATCAATTATTTTAGGCAAACGTCAAGGGAAATTAAACGGTTGCAGTCGATCGCAAGAAGCCCCGTGTTCAGTAATTTTTCGGAAACGCTAAATGGGCTGCAAACAATCCGCGCGTTCAACAACCAAGAATGGATGGTCCGCGAAAATGAAGGCATCGTCAACAGATTGATTGAAATTGAGCATTCAAAGATACTAACAGAGTGCTGGTTGGAAATTCGGCTCCAGTTCTGTGGTGCAATTGTTATCTTTTTTGCTTCGCTGTTTGCCCTGTTGGCAAGAAACACGATTTCGGCGGCGCTCGCGGCGTTGTCCATTCAGCGAGCAATGAGTGTTATCTTCCTATCCAATTGGATGGTCCAGGAAATCGCAGATCTTGAAAGGAAAATGAATTCAATCGAGAGAATCCGCGACTATACAGAACTTGCAAAAGAGGCGCCATACAAAATCCCCAAAAGCAAGCCACCAAAGGCCTGGCCCAAGAGGGGCAAAATTGAATTCCAGAATTTGAAAATGAAATACCGGCCAGAACTGGAGCCCGTCTTAAAAAATATTTCGTTAACAATCGAGCCAACAGAAAAAATCGGGGTCATTGGCCGAACTGGCTCCGGGAAATCGAGTCTGATGATGTGCCTGTTTCGGATTGTCGAGTATTACAAGGGCAAAATCTTGATCGATGGCGTAGATATCGCCAAAATGGGCCTCTATGATTTACGATCCAAACTGGGGATCATCCCTCAGGACCCCATCCTGTTTGAAGGCACCATTCGTTCAAATTTAGATCCATACAGCGATAGTGAGAGCCATCGTGATCTTGGCAAACGAAAATCTGATCTTGAATTATGGGAGGCTCTCCATTGTGCGCAACTGAAAAAAAAAGTCCAAAGCTTAAAGGGACAATTGGATTTCCAAATTACAGAAGGTGGAGACAATTTCTCAGTTGGGGAAAAGCAATTGTTTTGCTTAGCCAGAGCCGTTTTAAAAAACGCACAAATTCTGATCCTCGACGAGGCTACCGCTAATGTCGATTCAAAAACCGACAATATTATTCAACAAACCATCAGAACGAAATTCAAGATGTGCACAGTTATAACAATTGCCCATAGATTGAATACAGTCATGGATTCCGATAAAATTCTCGCGTTGGAGAACGGCAAAGTAAAGGAATTCGACAACCCAAAAAAATTATTAAAAAATCCAAAGGGGCTCTTGTATCGTTTAGTTGAAGAGACAGGTAACGAAAATTCACAATATTTGAGAAATATTGCATTCGGCGCAATTAAAATCTAAAATTGTCTATATCTTTTCTAATTTAAATATCATAGATTTTTCTTTTTTTTTTTGTTTTTAATTTTGTTTTTGTTTATTTGTTGGTAGAGGCAAAATATTGAAAATAATTAATATTTTACTTTCTTGTACAACATAACAATGATTTACGATTTTTATTTTCAAAAAAATCCTAAATTCGTTATTTTAACAGCAAACATTTAATAGATATAAAATAATTTCTTGCAATTTTTACACTTTTGATTGATATTTTTTTTTTTTATGAAATTGTACTTTTATAAATATTTATTTCTTGATTCAAATAACTACAGGTTTTTAATAAATCGAAATGTGAGGAGTATATAACAATCAACTCAATATTTATCAAATAAAAGACATAAAAAATATCAAGATAAAAAATGAACCTGGAAAAAAAATCAACAGTTTTTTTGATCCAAATTATAATTTGTAAAATACCTTCTTCAGGGTTTATTAATTTTCAAATTGATTATTCCTAGAAATAATTTAATTTTTGAAAATTTCTTTTGAATTTAACAATTAATCTTATTATCATATGGGTATTCGGTTGTGTATATCTTTGACAAATTATTATTGAGATCTCTTATTACTTATTCTCTCTTTAATATAAATACATTTATTACAAGATGTTCTACACAAAAAATTAAAATTAAAATAAAAACTATTATTAAACAGAAATTAAACAAATTCAAACTCAAATCAAATTATTTGAGGATTATGATATTTTATACTCTGTGAGTACTGAAATATAATACAACAATATAAATAAAACTATGAATTGTTTATATCTTTGGGGAAAACAAAAATATAACCTATTTTGAGATTTTTTAAGGATTTTACAGAAAAAAACTTTTTGATCCCAATCTTGAATGAATTTTCGAACAAAACAAGGTAAAATTTTCAATCAATTATATTTACATCTTGATTGACTTTCCATTGGGATTAATTTGAAGTGTGTTTATACCCTTGCCTTTAATTTGATAATAAACTCTTTTTCAAAAATTGTTACTCACCTGAAATAATAAATTTAAAAAAAAAAAATTATTCTTTAGTATTCAAGAACAATTAATAACTAAATATGAGTTGTAATTAACTTTTAAGTCATTCTAAATCTATAAAAGCCTGATATATTAAAAATTAAAAAAAAATAAAACCAAAAACTAAAAAAAAGTGAGTCAAAATTTTTGAAATGAACATATAGGATTTTTTATTACTAAACTTTCACTGAAAAAAAGTTGAACAACAGTATTTTTTATGAATAATTAAATCCATTTTCAAAGACATTACATAGTCTCAATTTTCTTATTGATTATTTGTCTTTTCGAAGATCTCTTTTTTTTTTTCTACATGATCTTTTAAAAAAAAAAAAAAAAAAAAAAGAAAAAGATTAGGAAAAACAAAAGAAAAAGAAATAATTTGAAAAAGCAAAAAAAATATTTGTAAAATTAGATAAAATGATTCTGATCCAAAAATTTGATAATATTTTTTTGATAAGAATACTGGAATAAACCCTAAAAACAACTCCCATTAACATTATAAAGTGAGTCAGAATTTTTGAAAAATAGTTTACTTTAAAATAACGTTATACGAACACTTCAACAGTGACTTTTCTATTTGAAATTATCTGAAAATACTGGATTTTATTAATATGAAAAATTTTCAATTTTTACTTTGTTATAGATAATTGACCGTGTATGTTTTTTTTTTTTTTTCATAAAACAATTTTATTTTGATTTTTTTAATCGTTTTTGTTATTTTATTTTATTTTTGGAAAAACTTTTTATATATGTTTTTTTATTTTTATTTATCAAATAAATTTTATTTTAATTTTGTTAAACAAGAAATGAAATTTTTGATAAAACCTTAAAATCATACCAATTATCTAAAATTAAATACTTAGGAATTTAACTAGAAAAACAGAAACATCTAAAAAAAAAACTTCAAAACAGTAAAAACCAACTTTAAAAAAATCAAAATGGTTTTTAAACATTAAAATTCATCAAATTGAGTAAATTTGGATTTTTTAATCGATACACATTGGCCAATTATTTTAAAGACCTAGTTGTTTTCTATCTTAAACAAAAATATTTCAACGCAATAGATGTTTGGATAAATAAAAAATTCAAAAAATTTTTAACAATTAATCCACACTCAACCAGAATAATTTATAAAACTGAGGTAATAATCGACCAAGTAAGAATTTTGATATATAAAAGAAGATTGAAATTTAATTGAAAATTAGAAATTCTGGGTTTTGATAAGGTTTAAATAATTTAAAATTTACATGAAAAAAGAAAACCAAATTATCAATTGGGAAGTAGAAAGTCGAAAACTACTAAATATGAATTTTAATGATGTATAATAAACTTAATAATAAATAGTTCTGGATGGAAAGGGAAAGAATCAATAAAAATTAAGTGGTATAATAATAATATAAACAAACAGTCGTGTCGTCAAGTGTCTAGGTTTTTTTCAATTTAATAAATAAACCGAAAATTAAATAAAATTTTCTTTTTATTTCTTAAATTAAAAAAAACCTAACGACAAAAAATATTTAAAATAGAAGGGCTCTACTTCTTTCTTAAAACGAAGAAATTTCACAAATTATCTAAATAAATATTCTTAATTTATGATAAGAATAAAATAAAAACAAAATTCTGCAATTTCTTCAAAAATCATTCTAATCTGAAAATAATTGAAGATACCGATCATTTTCTTTGTAACTACCCGTTCTATATAGAAAATCAAAAAATTTGGATTCAGGAATTGATTCAAATAAATGAATCTATCAAATATTCCCGAAAATACCCGAAATTTGAATTTACCTGAAAATTTTTTAATCACATAAAAAAAAGTTTTTTACAACTTCGAAGAAACCCTAGTGCCAATATACTCAGTTTAAAGGTAAATTTGGATTTTTATTTTCAGAAAAAGTTTTTTTTCTCAAAATAGCAAAATTCAAATAATATTATTTTTAGGGAAAGGTATTCAAACCATTTTGTGTGAAAGGGATTAATGTATTAGATGACTATAGCATTTCTGATTATTTTAAAATGGTATTAACTAAAAGAGAGAAAATGTACTTGTAATGAAAATTTCTATTTGTGTGTCATTACCCATAACTTTGTAATCTTAAATACAATCCAAAAATTATAGAGTAATATCTAATGGTATAATACATACCCATACCCTACCCTACACAAGGCGACCCAAACCAAACTTTTTTTAACTACCCATTCCAGAAAAGGAATTGGTTTAATCAAAAACATACAAACACACTCAACCCATACCAATGCCTTGGTATAATCATACACTTACCCTAATAAGTACCGATAATTACTCAAATATACTCAAAAGGTACCAAAACCTCTTTAGAGTGGTTTAAAGTCGAAAAATCATGTAAAAAATATTTTGTCTGAATGTAAAATTGTTATTTTAGCGTTAAACTGAGTAAATTGGTACTAGTGTTTCTTCGAAGTTCGAAAAAAACTTTTTTTTATATGGTTAAAAAAAATTCGGGTATTTTCGATTTTCGGGTATTTTCGGGAATATTTCAAACACCCCAAATAAACAAAAAAAAAAAAAAAAAAATGAAGTATTTAAACTAATAAGGTATTTCGCAAAATAGGGTGAATTTTTTTTTTTACATTTCATAAAAAATCATCTTTGTTAGTGGTGGTATTCATCAATTGACAATACAAAATTAAGATTAATATTAATACCGATTGAATAAATAAGGTATTCATTACAAAATATGATGGATGAAAAATTTCCAAAAAATGAAAAAAAAAAATAACCTTTTTTTTGTGATAACAATGCAGAACAATTTCAATAAAAAACTGGAAATATGGAAATGGTATAAATGATTTTTTAAACAATAAAATACAGTTATATGTTTTCAATTATATTTGAAAATTTTTTGAGATTGAAACAAGTTATGAAAACGGTTTTTTCAATCAAAAAGAAAATAATAAACACCAATTTTCAATCCAAAAAAATATCAGATAAAATCGAGATCAGAAAATTTAAATTTCTTTTATTTATGTAATACAATACTAAGAAACAAATTGAATTATAATCAAGGACCTATAAATGGTGGTTAATGATTTTGTATATTTAAATACTTTTTTGAAGATTGAGTTTAATAAATATATTTGAAAATAAATTTTCCCTGCTTTTTTGGAACAAGTTTATTTTTGAATTGTTTTTTTTTTTTTTTTGGAAGCAATAAAGAAAAAAATGAGATATCTAGAATAAAAAATATAATTTAGACAAAAAATTGAAAACCACTTTAAAATGAGAATAAGCTTCCCAAATTAATTGAATTTCGACTACTTTAATTCAAAAATTTTTTTCAGGTAAATTTTTTTTTCTGGTTTTTTTACTAAATATAAGACCCACTCATTAATCACCAATTATTATAAATTGGTATTGTTGTTAAAAAATTTATCCAGTTTATATACCCCTCAGAATTAAATAATTAATTCCTGTCGGCGTAAAAATCAAAAATAGCTGTTCTAGATGAAGGTGAAGTCCATTCGTGTAATGTATGCCCCGCGGAAACACAAACTGTACCGTTTTTTTTTTTATAAATTAAAGTGTTTAAAGGTGCTTCTGAGGTCACCCAATTTTTAGCATGTTTATAAAGCCAATAGCGAACATTTTCTGATCCCATTTGTTCATTAAACCAATGGGCACTATCGGTAAATGCTATTTTTTGCACTTTCCCCATAACTTCTTTGGGCCTTTTGAGCAGTAATTTAATTGTTGACACACCGCCATAGGAATGAGAAACGAAATAAACTTGACTTGAATTTGCCTTCATCACAAAGTTCTCCCAAATATAGTCAACGTGGAGTTCTGGTGTTGGGAGTTTTTTTACTCTTTGAGAAGAATAATAATAATCAAACAAATTTTGAGACGGCTTTGGATCTTTGTTGAACTTTTTTAATTTTAAAATCCACTTTGAAAATTTCTTCTGTAGCGTGCCTTCCTCGTCGAGATCATACCATTTAAGAATAGTGTAAGTATTTAGTAAATTCATCGAATTTAATTGAAAAAGTATCCGTTTGAAGTTATTGGTTACATCAGAAAGATGAGAATAATCATTAATCAAATGCCGGAATATTAACTCTTGATGAGATTGCGATAATTTAACTTGCGAATAAAAAGATTTCATTTTTGCAAATAAAAATTGAAACGCTTGTCGAAATTTTTTATATGATTCAGCGACTTCAATTGAGCCCATAAAAATCCCTTCAACCAATTCTATTATGGTAATGTTTTTGTTTTTATGAAGAATCATATTAACTAGTTTTTTACCTGTAACTTTTTTTTCGATATTATTAATAATAAATTTTTTACAGTTATTCATTCGTTTTTTTGATTCCTCGTCATCATCATTTTCCTTCTCCTTTTCTTTTTCCTTTTCCTTTTCCTTTTCATTCTCACCCTCATTTTCATTTTCATTTTCTTTTTCATTTTCATTTTCATTTTCATTTTCATTTTCCTTTTCTTTTTCTTTTTCATTTTCATTTTCATTTTCATTTTCATTGCGATTTTCGTTATCATTTCCATTGTTTTGTACGGATTTCTTTTCTGAAATTCGATCTTTACGAATAATAGAATAATTTGATAAATGATTTGGATTAAATACAATTACTCCATAATTTTCTAATTTTGCTTGTTCTAAATATTTAAAAATAGTTCCATCATTGAGTGAACTATTAATACATATTGAACGTGCCCATTGGCCTAAGAAATAAAATTTGTATTAAATAATGTAAAAAAAAAAAAAAAAAAGTTTTAATATTAATTTTAATTTTGTAGGAATTTTAATAATAAACCCCATTCCAAAAATTTGGAAAAATCCCAAAATCCAAAATCTGCAAAAAAAAGCTCAATTTATTGTATTTTTACAAACAATACTATTATTTTCCAATTAATAAATGAAAATTTTTAGTTCACATCCCAAAATATTTTTCTAATTTATAAGTTGAAGAAAATCCAAAGATCTTTACAATATGTGTCAGAAATGATTTTTTTAGACAATAAACGAAACTTCCTTATTGAAATCGAAGATTAAATTTTTACTCTGCTAATTTGAGTGTAACAGTAATAAATAATATTCATTTTTGAAATTGAAATAAAAATTTTCATTTATTAATTGGAAAATAACAGTATATAAAATCACATTTAAGTTAACCCAGTATTAATGTTTTTGTAAGTAATCACTTTCATCCAAATAAAAGAAAAAAATATAAAACGAAAAAATAAAAATCAGTTTGTCCAAAATGATGTAACGAGCGAGAACAAAAAATTGAATTGGATTTATAATTAAGTGTTAGATAAAACTTCATCGAATCTGTTAAAGATAGAATTTTGAAGTGACTAAATTTGAGACTTCTAATTCAAAGAGTATCTAAAATAGATACTGTCATCAGAAGTATTTGAATCTTAATTTAGTTTTCTATAAAAAATTGTATTGGTAAATTTGTTTAAATTTCACCAACAATTGTTGATCGACCAAATGATAAGATACCATCGACTAATTGTATGCGATTTTCCAATTCAAAAAACTTTACTCTAAACTTCTATCAACCATTGAAAAAAATTTTCAGATCTAACAAAACAGATTATGTAACCAGAACAAAGGATATGAAAACAAAAAACGAGAAAAGACAAAAAATGAAATAGTTTGTAAAATCAAAATTATTTCCAAATTTAATTTAAAGTGTAGTATTGTTAGTTCTTTCAACGGTTTAAACTGTGTCCAAATTTTTGGAATTTAGTTCATTATAACCAAATTCAACTTTTTTTTTTTATTGGTTATATCTTGAATAATGACAATTTAACACTTATCATACTTTATTTTAGATGTCTGTGATTTATATATTCTTCATTTAACAAAGAGATACCATACCATTTTTTAAGAAAAACCCTTTCCTTTGCATTACATCAAGATATCAGATAAACAAAAAAATGTTTGGTATAAGTTGTATAAAATTAAAAACAAAACTTTTTTAATTAAATTTTGTTTTTTTTTCCACCTTTAGTTTTCTCAATTAATGAATAAATTAAATTCCAAAAAACATAGACTGCTAAAAAAACTGTTTAAAGAATAATAATACTATGATTTTCATTCAATTTGGAAATAATTTTGAATTTATACAAACTATTTTTATCATTTTTTGTCATTTTGTTTTTTCTTCTCATTTCCTTTTTTCTGGTTACTTAACCTTTTTCATTAGATCTGAAAAATTTTTTTCAATGATTGATAGAAAGCTAAATTTTAGGCTTGTTAAATAGAAAAAACACATACAATTGGTTGATGGTATCTTCCCATTTGGCTGATCAATAATTGTTGTGTGAATTTCAACGAATTTACTAATACAATTTTTTATTCTGAACAACATGACGCAACACGCAATTAGGAAAAAGGGGCTCAAGAAAAAATAAAACCTATCAAAAAATTCATTTAAACCAGAAAATTTCAGGTCTCTCACAACAATTATTTTAAAAATCTTTATTTTTTCCACTCTTCATTCTTTTTTTTCTATCATTTTTTACCCACTTCTTCATTTTTTACTCTTTTTTGTTTTAGAGAAAACTAAATTAAGATTCGAATACTTCTGATGACTGTATCTATTAGATACTCTTTGAATTAGAAGTCTCAAATTTAGTCACTTCAAAATTCTCTCTTTAACAGATTCGATGAGATTTCATCTAATCCTTAACAATAAACCCAATACAATTATTTATTACGCCTGTTTAATGGTTTTGAGAATCAAGAGATTTATATTTTTTTCATACATCAATTATTTATTTTTTGTTTTGTGAGATCTGTAAAAGATAAATAATTGTTAACATTTCAATTTGCTGAGAGATCTAATCTATAATTTTCTATTTAAGGAATTAGTTTTTTTTAAAAATAAATTGAAATCTTGTCAAGAACTTGAATTTTTTTTTTTTTTGTAATTTGTGTTTCGACTTATGAAATGGATGAGTTAACCTCATTTAAACAATTTATTAAATTGAGTTCCTTTTTTGAAATCCAAAATCCATATATTTCCAATATAAAATTTAAAAAAATAATTTATTATTTTTATTAAGCATTAATTTAATTCTGGAAAATGGTGAAATATATTTTTCTTTTTATGTTCGAAAGTTTTGATTTCGAAATAAAATTTTTTTATTTTGTCTTATATTTTTTATTGATTAATATTTTCAATTCAAATCTCAGCCGTTAAAACTAATTGTAGTATAGTTGATTTAATAAAAGAAAATTTGATATGAATTTTGAAAAAAATTATTAACAAAATGGGGATCTATTAAGGGAGTAAGTACACTTTTCAAATTTTGAGTGCCATTATTTATGTGCAACTGAATTTTTCAAATCATTTCTTTAACCAAATATATTGATATTTTAATAGATACAAAAGTGGGATATATACTAGTTGAATATATTTTCATACCCACCAAAACGTGATTCAAAAAAATGAAAAGATTGATCAAAAAAAAATAAATACAAAATCATATATTTCTTGATCTTATCTATAACATTTGATACAATTACTTCTTCTACCCTAATAAAAAAAAATTTTTTATAACATCTGTATAACATTTTTATCACAAAATTTGCTTTTATATGATGATTTTTTCAATATTTTTTTAAAAAATATTTGGATAACAGGTTTATAAAATGTTAGAATTTTTATAACACATTTTATAACAAACATTTATGTTATAAAAGTTTTTATTATAAAATTTTATAACATTTGAAACGTTTATAACACCTTTACAGATCGTTTATAACATGTTTTAAAAAAAAGTTTTTATTAGGGATATTTGATTTTGGTTTAATTCTTCATGGAAATATTTTTGTTAGGAAAATTTTTGAGAAACAAATTACTTTTTATTTCTAAAGAATTTTCAAAATGAATTAATTTCCTATTTTCATTTGGTTCATCTAATTCTTGATTGGGTTCAGAAAATAATTTTTTTTTTTTAGTTTCTTTTCAGAAATTAAACTTTATTGGACTAATTCATTTGATTTGATAATTATTTATTTTCCATAAAATTGAGAACTCAAAATAATTCTGAATCCATGATTGTAATTTTTTTCTAAAATTTTCTTTTTTTTCTTTGGGTTGAATCTATTGTAACTGTTTGATGATTCCGAGAATATAACCTTTTTAATTTAATTTTTGAAATAATATTCTTGATTCTGGGTCGATTTGAGAAAAATATATGAAAAAAAATTGAAAAATTATTTTTAAAAATTTTTTTAATAAATTGTTTGGTCTTATTAAAAAAAATCCTTATAACAATTTAAATCATTTTAGTCCGAAAAAAACAAAAGATTTTGAATTTTGAGGATAAAATTACTCAATTCCCAAATATCTTGAAGAAAATATGAATTTTGAAAAATCTAATTTTATCTTTGAACCCAAACAAAATTACAACGTAAAATTTTTAAATGACTTTAAAATTTTAATTATTATAACTATACTTCTTAAAAAAATACAATTATTTTCCAATCGGTTCAATATATCATTTTTTTTGGTTAACCAAAAGAATTATCTTAAAAAAGAAAAAAAATCTTTAAATGAATATTCCTGGTAACAAAGAAATGTTGTTGTATAATAATGATGGAAATGGCAAAAAACAAGGTAAAAAATTTTTATAATATGGGAAATAAGATGAATTTAATAGTTTTCTTTTTCAGAAAAAATGGAAAAAAAAATTGATCTAACAAAAAAAATTTTCTTTTATGGCTTTCTTAGTTGATCAGAATTTTTTGAAACTTGGTATATACAAAATTTGTTAGTACATGAATATCACCAATAACATATTTTAAAATTTTGCCTTGTTGCCGTAGAAAACTGATCCCTTAAACTTTCTTTTGTTAATTGTATTTTTTGCCAATGAGATTCTTTTGTAAGTTTTTTTTTGTTAAGGTACTAATCACGATTGACTTTTTTTATCTAAATTTAATAGAGATCGAGAATTTGTTTTGTACCAATTACTTTCGATTTGAACACCTGTTTATTTTTGATATTAAATATATTTCTAAAGAAGGAAACCTTATTTAGAAATTGGTCAAAAAAAAAAATATAGAGACTACAACCTTAAGTAATTTTTTCTCAATGAGGATCAGTTGGATTTTTCTTTTAAATTTTGGATTTTGAAAAAACAATCAGATCCTAATTTTTTATTTTGTTATTTGAATTTTGTTAATCAAAAGAAGGGCAATTTCAGAATACCCTTTTGGTTGCAAGCCACACCTTGAGTATTGAGCAATTCAATAGATCGTGTATAGACCCTTAAAAAAAAAAAATAAGAAAAAAAAAAAAAAAAGTACATACCAGCTTTCACAGCCCCAGAACCACAAACAATTAGTAGAAGCTTTTCACAAGTTTTCCAATTAGGGGACACAAAAATATTTACTTGTGAAACACCACCGTTCTTTTTCATTTCTTTGTTATTCTCAATTGGTAACCAAAGTTCTTGTAATTTATATTTTAGCACCATTGTTTCTTGAATGTAATCTACGATCAGTTTACCAAGTTTATCGTAATGTGATTGGTTAATGAATTTAAAATCTTGGTCATTGTTTGTCCTTAAGTTGAGTTCTTTGTTGTAAATATAACCAAACTCTTTTAATTTTATTTTAGCAGTTTTTTTCATATTGAAAACAAAGAGGAAATAAAACGAGAAAAAAATAAAACCAAATTCAAATCTTATTTTCAAATCAATGAGTATTGGAATAATTGTATTGTTAAATTGGTAAATCATAAGTGATACTATTTGTTGCGAAATAAATGGAATTAAATTTTCATTCAGCTTTCGAAAAAATTATTGTAGAAATCATAGAAAATTTCAAATGTTTAATCCTTAAAACCTGCCTCAGTGGTTAATTTACCTTTTTAAAATTAGGAACTTATGGTTATTTGTTTGAATTCTTGGAATTTTTTTTTGGAAAGCTGAATAAAAATTTTGATCTATTTATTTTGCAATTAACAGTACTTTGAAAATTCATGTAAAATATTTATTATCGAAAGTTATTATTAAGGTTTATGTTCTCAATTTATTCTTCAAATATACTCCAAGAGTATTCCTTTCATTTTGGTTAAAGTGTTTTATAACCTATAATAACACAGAATAAATAATTTTTTCAGATGACAAAGAATTTCACATTTGAAAAAAGTGATATCTTAATATTTTAAGTGTTTTTACTAAATTTGTCATTTTTCCAAAAAGAATAAAACTTTTCATATATAAGCCAATGGGAGAGGTTTTTTATAAAGCAGACTTGGGGATTATAAGAGCAAACAATTCGATATAATTATAGAATAAAAATGTTTGAGTTGAAACAGAAATTGAAATATCGAAAAGAATTTTAAGAAATCCTAACACAAAAACAACCCCAAACATATTTATTCTTTGATAAAAATGTTTTTTTTTTGCTATTAGAAACCTCTCCAGTCCGCTAACAAAAAATCTTCCCCGTCCGGGGCGAATTGGAAAAGTTTTATAGTTTTTCGAAAAATGACAAATTTAGTCCAAATATTCAAAATATTAAGATATCACCTTTTACCTATGTGTTAGCTTTTTTAAACAGATAAGTGTAAAGATTACAGTATTTCGTTAAGGAAGTCAATTTTTAGAGTGCTAAAGGGTTACAGTGTAACAAAAAATGGCTTGGTTAAATATTACTACTTATTGAACTTGATTAATTAAAAAGAATCACTATTTTTAACAATGCAAAAAACCTTCTACAAGATCTTAAATCAACTTTTTTCTCATGTCATCTTGAAGAAACTCAACTTGAAAAATCTGCTTAATTTCGAAAAAATTTTGTGTTATTGATATTTATAAAATAAATAGGAATGTATTTTCACTTAATTTTAATAAACTTTATCAAAATGAGGATCGTTACAAATTTGATCATACTTTTTTGAATCTTTATTTTATAAAAAAAAAAAATGAAAATGAAGTTAATATTTTTAACATAAAAAGGCATCATAACTATCAAGTATAAGTCTAAAATTAAAGTCTGTTGATATTACAGGCAAATCATTAGTTATCCATGGTTCAAATGTCTCAAAAAAAATCAATTAGTAAAATAGTAACAAAAGTTGATATCAAGGCAATTTATTTGATAAATAGTAGTAGGATAAAGTCCAACAATCTCAGAAAAAAATCTACATTTTAAGAAAAATTTAAAGGTTGGGTAATCAATATTAAGAACTTCAAAGTTTCAAAATAATTTTCTAAAAAAGTTATCAAGATATAAATTAGTGAAATAAACTATTTTTCAGTAAAAGAGGGCCCAGTTGTAATGGTATAATACACGTGTTTAAAGGGTTTGCATAGATATTAGAAGAAAAATTTTATTTTGGAAATTTTCAAAATAGAAATCATTTTTTCACATTTTTACACATTTTTGTTTTTTTTTTTTCGATTTTTTGAAAAACGTCATTCATTTGTAAAAAATTTTTTATTGCAAGATCAATAGTCACTTGGTAAAAACGTGTTATTCTAAGGTCATTGAAACCATGTAGAGATTGTTGAGAAATCTTTTGATTTCTATTGCAATTTTATGAAGATCTTTGATCTTGATATTTGTTTAATAAATGTGAAAAATTTTCACTTCATTTTCTTTTCCTTTTTCAAATAGAGACCACAAATACCAACAAACCTTGTTTGGGGGTTTGGTTTCTAAAAGAAAAGTATGGAAAATGAAGTGAAAAATGTTTCATATTTATTATTCAGATACCAGTAGAAGTTCAAAACGAACATCCTTGTTTTTCTCAATAGGGCCCTAAGAATTTGAGTTTTTCAATTTTTAAGAAAAGCTATTGATTAATTAGTTTTCTTTCATACATGTATCAACATTTCTTTGAGGTTTATTATTCTCTTTATTTCTTATTTGATCTTCAAAGGTCAATTATATAAAATAATTGATATTTTTAAAAAAACGTTGGGCGCCTTTGACTGAAACAGAGTTTAGAAAATTTTCGATTGTGATAAAAAAAAATCAAAGATTTTAACTTCTTTTGTTATATTGAAATTTATTTTCATATATTGGAAATTTATTTGAAATTTACAAATAACTTCAAAAAAAGATAATAAAACTATTCATTCTTTTGGTTTTTCATATTGATGATAATTGAGTTAATCTTTGAAATTAAAAAATTGAAAAAATAGATTCTTTTTGCTTTCTTTATAAATAATTTAATACTGAAGAACTATTATAAAGAAATTTCTTTTTTTAGATTTCGAAAAATAAATTAAAAAAAAAATCACAAAATATAAATTTTTTATTCCGATCTTGAGTCAAAAGTCTAATAATGTATTCTGTAATAATAATACAATTATTATCTTCAAATAGTTTATTTCCTACTAAAAAAATTAAAACTAATATTATTTACACTCAATTACAAATTATTTTTATTAGAAGCAAATCTATGATGAACATAATCATTTGGTGATAGATCATATTGTCAGAATATAAACATTAAATAGCAATTATTTTGTATTGTTTTAGAAAATGAGACCTGGTTTTAAAGATGGAAAATGTTTTAGAGAGTTTTCTCATCTTTATTATTGGTTATATTTTATTAATATCTTAACAGAAATTCTTCACACACACTTAAGGACCCAGTTCCTTTATTATTTTTTAATTTAAAGAGTCATTGATTTGATAATGATATTTTTCAAGTATAACCAAAAATAATAAAACTTCATTTTTGATAAAAAAAATTCATTCTAAATATCAGATCTTAATCACTGTTGATAATATACATATACATCATTTGATTTGTATATTCGAAATGTATTCAGTTTTTCTGAATTTAAAAAGATGTATTTTTTTGTTTTTATTTTATTATTGAAAAGTTCATATCCACAAATAATAAGTAGAAATAAAAAGTGGAATTGAATTTTGGTAATATTATTAACTTTTATATAGTTATTATCACTTTTTTACTAAAAATAGTTTTAAATTAAAACCGATTTGATTAATATGACCTTAGGTGTATTTTTAAGTTCTAATTAGGTAAGTTTTTCTAGTTAAACTGAAAATAAAAATTGAAATAAATAAAATTACCTCCATTTTTTGAAAAAAATAATTCTTTTTAATAGTGGAATAAAAATAGATAAATATCTTAACCAAAATATAAAGTACTGTTTTTCAATAGTTTATCTATTTATTTGTTGATAAGAAATTATCTAATTAGGAAAAATTATCAAATTCCTCAAAATTTCAAATTCTACGAAATTACTGAATCTCAAGAGATAACCAAAGTAATTTGACATTTTTTTTTTATTTATGGGTAACTTTGTCTCTGCACTTTTGTTGTGTTAAGGGATCAGTCTTATACGACAACAAGACAAAATTTTAAAATATTTTATTGGTGGTATTCTCAACTTACAAATTTTGTATATGCCAAGTTGTTAATATTCTCTTCAACATAGAAAATTATAAAAGAAAATTAGTTTAGCAGATCAATTTTTTTTTCCATTTGTTCTGAAAAAAAAAATAAATAAATTCATCTTATTTCTCACATTATAACAAGTTTTTACCCCGTTTATTGCCATTTTGATCATTATTATACTATAACAAGTCTTTGTTACCAGTAATATATATATATATATATATATATATATATATATATATATTGAGATAATTCTTTTGGTTAACCAAAAAAAATTATATATTCAACTGATTAAAAAATAATTATATTTTTTCAAGAATAATAGTTATAATGATTAAATTTTAAAGTCATTTAAATATTTTACCCAAAAATTTTGTTTTTATTTTAAGATTAAATTCAATTTTTCAAAATCAAATTTTTTTTTAAGATATTTTTGGATAAATTAATTTTATCCTCAAAATTCAAAATCAATTTTTTTATACCAAAAATGATTTTAACTGTTATAAGGATTCTTGTGAATAAGACCAAATAATTTCTTAAAAAAATTTTTCAAAATTTTAAATTGCAATTTTTTTACATTTTCTGAAAATCAGAAAATAACTTTTTCAAAACACTGAAAGAAAAAATTTTTTTGCTTAATTGATCTTAATTTAATTGATAAACTGTAGATATTGATGATTACTCATAAAATTTGTTATCAAGTTAAAAAAAACAAAATTTTGATTCAAAAAATATGTTTGATAATTGAAAAAATATCATATTTCTGTATTTATGTTCCCCTTCCATTATAAGTGATTATTAATTTAAGGTTATAATAGTGATAAATTTTTAAATAATTTATAATGTTTATTTTTAGTCCTTTTTTTTAAATATAGGAAAAATCACATAATAATGTTAAAAAAAAAAAAATCAATAAAATTAATCTTTAAAGGTTTTTATTTTAATTATTCATAATATGGAAAATATGAATTTATAAAGTACAATTGAAAAAAAATTAAAAGAATAATAAACAAAAAATATTAAATTTAAGATAATAAAATAAAATAAAAATATAAAAAATAAAAAAAATTAATTTCATGATTGATTTAATCCGAATCACTAAAAATTTCTAATTCTGAATTATCATTAATTATTTTTTTTTTTTTTAGTTTTCTCATTCCACCCTTATTAATATGATAATATCCAACCCAATGATATTTTCTTGATCGGAATTATCATATAACACAGTATCTGAATTTTGGAAATATAAGGTTTATAATCCACTATCGCTAGTTATATCAAATTCTTGTTCTGATTCTGTATATCTGTCAAACGATTGATTATTTTTTTTATTTTTATAATATTGTTCAAGGGTTATTGTTTTATTGTTATTATTTTTTCTAAGATTGTGTTTTTTTTTTTTTTTCAAAATGAAGATCACAGATAATAAAAGGAATGAAAATACAATTAAAGATATGATTGATATTGAAACATAAAGCATTGTTCCTTCAAAAAGTGAGAATGATTCTTCTTCGTTTAAATTAATTTTCAAATTAAAAGAAGCCTTTCCAGATTCTCTGCAATCATCATAGCCGATAATATCGATATCTATTGAAGTTTCATCACCTTCACAAACACCAGATACACTTAAACTTTCTTGGTCAAATTTTATCCAATCAGGTAATTGCTTATTCCCACTTCTGCCAATTTCGTAATCAATTTCTGATTGTTCTGGATCAATAAATAGGTCTTGTTCAAAATTTAAAGTAAATGATTCTGATTCTTGACAAACTTGATTTTTTAAATGCTGAGATTGCTGTGGTTTCCGATTGGTAATTTGCAAATGGAATTCGCCCGAGGCATTTACTTTACAATAGTCTTCTGCAATTATCTCGATTATTATGTCGTCTGTGCATCCCTCTGTCGTGCCAAAGAAGGTTCTATCATTTGAATTGAAATGTATCCAATCTGGTGTTTCACTGCCATTTGATAATTTTATTGAATAGGTTAACCCCATTTCTCGTGGGTCAATAAAGGTGTCTTCGTCAAAGGAAAAGGAAAAGAGCTCATCAACATTGTAATTTTCATCATTTAATTCTTTGGATAATGTTACGTTTGTTTTGTTAATAATAATATCAAAGAATTGTTCAGTTTGATAATTACAATCATCAATGGCAGTTAATTTGATTGCAATGGTTTCTGAGCAAGAACTTTGTGGTGGCGTCCCACTAAAGGACAAAGTTTCATTATCAAAAGATAACCCAGTTTGGTAAATTATAATTGTTTGATAGGGTGCTTTTAAAGGTTAGAGTATGCCCCTCTGGGTCTTGAAAGGAATCCAAATCAACTTGATAGTCTAATGATGGGCTTTCTTCGTTTATATGTTGGGTAAATAAAGCTTTGATAATTTTTGGTTTTTCATTATTAATTGTGATATTAAAAAAGTCTGAATTTTGCTTTGAACAATTATCAAAAGCAATGATTTCAATGTTTTCAAAAACTTGTTCCTTGCAATAATAAAAATCCGGCGAGCCACTAACTGTTCTTGTTTCGTTGTCAAAATCAAGCCATGTTGCTTCGTTTTTATTTATTTGATAAAATAATTCTTGATTTTCAGGATCTAAAAAAAGTATTTTCAGCAAATTGATAATTTACAAATCCGGTGGAATTAATTCTTTGGTTAATTAAATTTTTATTAATTCTTGGTTTTTCGTTGGTTACTTGAATATCAAAAAAATCGCTAATAATGTGTCCACAGCTATCCTCTGCGATCACTTCAATATTAGTATAATTCTTTTCACTGCAAATAGGATTATTTGGCTTTCCACTAAAGGTTCGAGTTTTGTTATCAAAATTGAGCCACCCCTGTGCGTCTGGATCAGTGATATTTGCTGAATAGGTAAATTCAAATCCCTCTGGGTCATGGAATGTGTTGATATCAAATTGGTAATTTAATTCTGTTATTGCATTGATTGCTTGATTTTCAAGTCCATTTTGAATTGTTGGTGGATAATTTTTGACAGAAACATCAAAATAATTTTTTAATAATATTCCCACAATCATCTTCTGCGATTACTTCAATGTTTGAATATATTTTTTCACTGCAAATGGAATTATTTGGTGTTCCGCTGAAGGTTCTAGTTTCATCATCAAAACTGATCCAAGATTGTGCTTCTGGATCAGCGATATTTGCAGTCACAGTTAATTCTTGGTTTTCAGGATCTGAAAAGCTATTTTCAGCAATTTGATAATTTAAGTTTTCATTTGAATGGATATATTGATTTTCTAAATTGTTTTGAATTGTGGGCGCTTCGTTGGCAGTTTTTATGGAAAAGCCTGCCTTTGCCCATTGCCCCAAACGTCAGTTGCAATTTCATAAATGTCTGAAAATATTTCTCCACACGAATAAGGTAAGGTGCCTTGAAAGGTTCTGCTTGAGTTGTCATAACTCAACCATGGCAACAAATTAGAATCATAACGGGAAGAATATGTAATTTCTTGATTTTCTAGTTCTGTCCAAGTGTCTGATGGGATTGTGTATTGGAAATCTCGTGTTTTTAATTCAAATTCTGGATCTGGTATTGTATTTTCTAAAAGCGGTGCTGAGTTCATATGCCATCTGGTGAAATATGCACTTCGGTTGCTGCTTGAAACCTTTTCAATATAAGTAAAAAGAAAATCTGATTCGTATGTGTCAATATATAATTCTTCAAATTTGCTTGAGGTGTCAAGAGCAACTAATTTGGTAACGTTAGTAATTGCATTTAAATCAGGATCAAATAATTGGTAACGGATCACATTGTCGACTATCATTAATTCCCACCCAATGATCACTGTTTGATCTTGGCTAATTTTTGTCTTTAACACTTTAAATGCTTCGGGTAAATGGCCTATTATTACTTGAATATCGCCAATTAAATTCATTTCTTTATCCACCCTTTGACTATTCACAACATATTCGCCGTCCATTGTATCCGTCCAAAAAACAACAAAGGAATCATCATTGAAAATAGATACCTCGGGGTATATTCCTCCTGGTTCGCTTTCATTATTGATTTGGAATTCGTTATTTAACCCATGAAATTCGTTTTCTTTGATTTCAATTGTCTTAACAAAAAGATCATAACAGCCTTTGTCTGGGTTGTATACCTGAGATGCAAGAATAAATGATTCATTGCTGAAAACAGAAAAATCCATATTTGTGTAAGTGTACGTATCATTTTCACTTAGTTTGGCAATGGTTGATTTTAAATTCCCTTGGCAATCATACAACAGACCAAAAGTCTGTTTGGTATCGACATCTTCTTTGTATCGTCCAATGTTTATCAGCAAAACCACATCACTATTGCTGTCAAAGGAAAAGACTTCAATATCATAATAGGGCCCTAACCCATAGTCGACCAAGGTTTGCTGAATTAAATTTAAATTCTCATCATAAAATTGAAGTGTCGCTTCTCCTGGATCATATTGGTTGATCATCGCAACAAAAAAATAATTGTTTTTTAAAGAGATTGAAATAATCTTTTTAGTCCCTTCTGTTGAATTGACAACAAAGTGTTTTCGGAACAACTCAACTCCATCAGACTGGTAAAAGACAGTATGTGTTGATTCATCTATTACGGATTCCTTGACAGTAGAAATCGCAAAGCTTCCATTGTTTTGATTATAATCAACATAGGTGTCTGTTTGCAGTTTTTTAACAAGAACAAAATCGTCGATTATCTCAAGTTCGCCTCCATCATCTATTTGTGTTTTTTTTTGTTTTTGTGTTTTTGTTTTTGTTTTCAAAAAAGTTTCATTTTGAAATTTATTAAAGAGTGTTAATCTTGTTATTTTTGTTCTTGTTGGTAAAAGTTTTTTGTATTTTGAAATTTCATTTCTTCATTTTTTTTTTTTTTTTTTTTTTTGGATTTGGAAAATCATAAAAACAACCTAAAATGGAGTGGAGTTGATTCAAAAGTTCAAAAAGACAAATGAGAGAAACAATTCTTGAATTTTGGAGGAATTTTATTTGTAAATACGAACAAAAAGTTTTATTATTTTGGTCTTTAGGTGTAGTTTGAGTGCAATAAAAAATTTTCTTTAGAATACAAAACAAATCTTTTACTTACGAGAGCAACCGAAATTTAACAAAAGACAAAAAACTAGAAAAGCTGCAGTCAAAATTTTGTGTTCCATTTTCCAAACAATAAAGCATAAAAAAATAAAAGTATTGAAAACTTTTCTACAATTATAATTTCTTGTAAAGACGAATTTGTTTTTTTTTGATCCACAACTATTAATTAAAAAAGAATTGTTCAGAGAATTTACTTTTAACTTTTTCAAAATATAAAAAACAAAATCACTGATAAAAAAGTAAAAAAAAAACTGACAAATTGAAAATCTTTGAATTGCACAATTGTTTATTCTTTTTTATTATGACAGTTTTAGAGTTTATACTAAATGTTTCAAAACAATCAACAGAATTTTCATTCATCTTTTTTTTTATTATTGAAGAAGTGTAAATTGCACTCTAGTTGCCCTTATACTCAAATTTCCTTTCAGAAATTTAAGCGTAAAATCATAGATTTCACGATTATCCTTCCTATGAAAATAATAATAAACTGTTATGGTTTAAAATTAATTCATAGATTTTTTTTTCATTTAATTTATTCAGAAATATTAATCTATTATTTTCATAGGAAGGATATACCCACAAAAAATGATCAATATTTTCTATAACTTCCTTTTGTTTGTATTTTAAACATAAAGGACAAAATTTATTTGAATTTTTATTAGTTACATAGTAATATCTGTTTAAGCAATTGGTAAATGTCCTAAATTTTAGGATTGTTGAACTTGATGGATAGCTTAGATATTTTTGAGTTGTAAATAATGAATTTTGGTTTCTTAATATTGTGAAGTATTTTTTCACTTTCCAGCTCTTGGAATTCAATAATTCATTATATGTGTATTTATAGATTTCCTATTTTAATTCAATTATATCTTTTGAATTCCAGTTAATTTTATTGTTGGTTCGTTGATTAAATTTTATTAATTTTTCTAAAAAAGGAAGAGATAAATTTTTTAATTTTTTTTTAAATTTGATTTTTTTTTTATTTACTGAAATTATCATATTTTCAATTTTAAATTCTGTTTTATAAATAAGAATTGGTGTATTTCTGTTTATTTTGCATATTTCAGTAATGGCTGTATTCATCGAAGAATTTAAATAATTTAAAGTTTTTATTTCATAATTAAAAATTTCTAATCCATATGTTAATTGATTTAATATAAAAGATTTAAATAATCTGATTTTCAAATTATTATTGAGGGAATTGTTATTAAATAATTGTTTACAGTTATTAAATGTTTCTTTAGCTTTTTTTAAATTATAAACTATATGTGAAATTTTATCCAAATAGATACCTAAATATTTAATCTTTTTTAAATCTTTTGAAATAACTGTTTTATCTTTATTTGGTTTCAATCCAAATTGAATTATAATTTCATAAATTGAATTTAATTTTTGATTTTACTTAGGTTTATCCTCTTTTATAATTAAGATTAAATCATCTGCAAACATTTCACAATGGTCTGTTAAAGATATTATTTTTAATAAAAGAAAATGTAAAATTAGAGCAAATAAAATAGGTGATAATGGGTCTCCTTGAAATATACCTAGCCCTTCTCCTTGATAATATTTTATTAAAAAATTTTGAATAATTTTATTAAAAATAAATTTTTTTATTGTTTTTCTAATTATTTTAAAACTGATTGAATCAAAAAAATTTGCTATTTCAATCATAATAATATAAGTTTTATTATTATTTTTTTTTTTTATTTGATTTTATATTATTATAAGTATTTAAGAAATGTAAAACTGCAATTCGGGTATCATATTGTTTTCGAAATCCAAACTGTGATTTGTGAATAAATTCCCCGTAGGTTCAATTAGTTTATATAACATTTTAAGAAATAATCTTGGTAAACTTTGATTAATTGAAATTGGTCGATAATTCAAAGCTACCCCCTCATTTCCTTTTTTATGTATAAATAAAATTGATCTTTTTTTAATATATTCAATATTATTCTTATTAGGATTAAATAGCCAATTATTAAATATATTATAAATTGCAATTAACTATTTATCATAATTTTTATTTTCAATTTGTTCAAGATTTGAAATGATTTCATCATTATAAATATATGTTAAATTCTCAATTTTTTGAAATCCTTTAACTGATTTATTTTTTAAATTTTTGATTGTGTTTTTAATATTTTCAATTGGAAAAAAATTATCAATTTTAAAATTTTTTAAATTTTTTAAATTTTTAATTTTTAAATTTTTTATATAATTTAAAATATTTTTACTTGGTTCAATTGAATTGTTTTTTAATATAACCAAAATATTCATCAATCATGTTTTGATTATTTAAAATCATTTTCATTTTTTTAGACCTTATATAATTAATTTTTTTCCAAAAATTTTTGTTTTCCATATATTCTAAGTTTATTTCATCAATAAATTTATTCCAAGCTTCTTTGTTTATTTTTTTGATTCGATTTATTAAATTTGGGTTAGACAAAATATTTTTAATTAATGGAGCAATTTTATGGTCATTTTTATTTTCTTTATAAATTATATCTGTATATTTAATAAATTTAGTTTTAAATTTTTTTATTGTATTTGTATTTAAAATGAATTTTTTTTTTTAAAATAATGAGTAAATTCTTTTTGATAACTATTATTTGTGATAATTTTATATTTTTTCTTAATATTCCACTCTGAATTAATATTGATATTATTAATAATCATTTTGTGATCTGACAGATTGTTTTCTATTGATTTTGATATTTTGAGAATTTTTTGATTTTTAAAGTTAATTAAGATATGGTCAATATTATTCTTTCTACTATTTATGGAATTAGAAAGGATTTTAAAATTTTTTAATATTATATTTTTTTTTAATTTCATTATCCGTAAGATTAAAATCACCAACAATTATTGTTTTGAAATTATGGTATTGAACAATTAATGTTTGAATAATTTTTATTAATTCTTTTTTTCTATCTTCCCTCAAATATATATTAATAAAAATTATATCTGTGAAGCGAATTATTTGTACATCTTGATCTAGATATTGAATTTCGGAAATAAAGTTTAAATAAATCTTTTTGAATAATATTTGTAGTCCACCTTTTGATTTTTTTTCGCAATAACAATTTTTTAATAATTGTATCAAAAAAAAAAAATTTGGTTTATTTTTAGTTTTTGTTTCTTGGAGAAAAACAATGTCTATATCATTATTAATTAAGAAAGATTCCAAAAGTTTTTTTTTGTTAAAATTATTTAGTCCTCTAATGTTAAAAGAAGAAAAAATCAATTTTAAATTTAAAATTTTATTATTATTACAGTCAGTTTCGCTTTTAAGGCACAAACTTTCAAGGAAATTTAAGGCTCAAAAAAATCTCAAATTAAAGCACAAAATTTGGAATTTTGTTTTTTTACAAATTATTTTACTAGAATTTGAATTTTGTGCTTTAATTTGAGATTTTTTTTGTGCCTTAAATTTCCTTGAAAGTTTGTGCCTTAAAAGTGAAACTGACTGTAATAGTATTATTATTTCCAATGAATCTTGGAATTAATTTTTTATTTTTATTAAATGTGAAAATTGTCATATCTTTTGGAATAGTGTTATTGTGATTTCTTATTGTTTTAATAATTTTTAGAATATTTTCATATTTATCCCATATTATAATTTTATTAACCCCCCTTTTTATTAATCTTAATATAGGATATTTATTAATTAATTTAAAAACTTGTAGAATTTTTATAAATTATTGTTTAAAAATTATTTGATTTAAAAGTCCTACTTTTTGTAATTTTTGTTCAGATTTACAATTATTTTTATGTGGATAATAATTATAAATTTTGTCTTTTATTTCGACATCTTTTTGTTTATTTCTAAAAAATTTGAAAAAAAACTTTTCTAAAATAATTATTTTATTTTTATTAATATAATTACAATCGTTAATTGAGTTTTGATAAGTATAGTTGTATGATTTTTTAAACCAATAAATAAATTGAGGGAAATTAATACTTGTTATTTTCCAATTTATAAATTCATTAAATATTATTAATATTAATTTTAAAATTATAAAATTTGTTTGATATTCCTTATTTTGGTTTGGAATTTTTAGATGAAGAATAATTGGACTTTGAAAAGGGTTTTTGAAATTAGTAAAAGAACATTTAAAAAAATGTTATTATTATTATTTTTGTGGAAACAATTTCTTGAGTTATTTATATAAAGATTTATTTCATCCGCTAAAATTGGATGATTATTCAAAGTCAATTCTTTTACTAATTTAACTAAATGATCAATTCAATATTGATCATTTAGTGATTCTGCTGGGTTCTATGTACATCACAGAAACCATCTTGGTTTTTTGTTAATTTTTGACATTGTGTTTTATTTAAAGTTGTTCCTTTACATTTTTTAGAAAGTACTGTCTTGAAGTTTAAGATAGTTTGATTTGTACCCTTTGTTTTTAATAATAAATTTTTATTTTCATTTTCCTTTTCCTTTTCCTTTTCTTTTTCCTTTTCTTTTTCAGTCTCATTTTCATTCTCAATAATTTTCATTCATCTTTCTTTAAGGGACTTGTATCTATAAATTTTTTTTTTGACCAAGAACTAAATAAGGAATCCATCTTGAAATATGTTTAGAATTGAAAATAGACAGTTTTTTTCAATGTTAGAAGTTTTAGTTCTTGTTTTTTTAAAATTTTACAATTCTGTCAAAAAAAGTGAATTTTAAAAATTTTTTTTTAAAAAAAAGATCATGAAACGGATGAGAATTTTTTGATTACTGTCAAATCTAAAACCTGGAAATTTCTGAAACCCTGTAATTCTATTTTTCTGATCAATTGTAAATATGACTTAGAATCCGGGGATCATGTACTCTTTGCCCAAATCTTAAAATTGATTCATAATCAAAAAATAGCAATATTTAGTAGAGCCAAGTTGTTTGTTTAATTGATTGGGAAGATCAAGTTAATAGAACCAAAAAGAAGGTAAAAATAAAAAATGTTTTCTTTGAACAAGTTTACCACATACAAAAATAAATTTTATTCGCCATTTCTCATTTTATTTTTTTTTAGACTCATATTTCGCTTTAGTACAGAGAGGGTTGCACACACCCAATGATAAACAAAAACGTGGGTGCTCTCATCTTTCAAGAACTGTAAATGTAAACGAAAATTTCATTATCCATTTTTAGAAATAGAAAAGTCCTCTAATCAACCCGAAATATCTAAAGTATTTCAACTTCAAGACTCATTATTTCTTCATTGTCATTTAAAAAGAACCAATAGATACCTTTTACTTCTTGAATTGTTTTATTTATTGCTAAAACAATAGCTAATTTTAGTACATTATCACCGGACTCAAATCGCATTTTAAAATTTTTTGAAATTTATTTCTTTAATTTTCAAATACAAGTCCCATTCCATTCATTCCCCATCAAATTATAAAACTTTTATTTTAAAACTGATCAGCTGAAAATTTTTTTTACAAGAAAAAAAAATTACATACTGCAAAGTTGGTATTTTTGAAAAAAATATGTTTGAAAAACGTAAAGCACTTCATTTAAAAATTGAAGGAATGCTTTATTGAACAAAATACCCAAAAGAAAAAAAAAATAAAATAGTACTGACATTGTAACGTAAGACATATTAGTAAAATGTCAAAAATATACTCCCATTTTACAGACAAATAACCCAATTACCCAGCAACTTATAACCTTTCCAATTGGTTTATTAGTTAAATATTCTGAATCCATTAATTTTAACTCTTTGGTGAATTCAGAAATCAAAAAAATCCAAAATTTGTAAAATTAATTGAGAACATGACTGAAAATTGAAAATCAAATTTATTGCGATTTTCCCTTTAGATAAATTCTAAATTTATTGGAGTCATCGTTATAAGAATTATTTTGTTATTGCATTTATGAAATAAGAGTTTTATTTTCATAATATCTTTCTTTTAATAATTTTTTCAAAATTTTAAATATCTATTGGGAACCTTAGAGGATTTATTTTTTGACAAAATGGTTTTCATAGTTTCATGAAAATTTACAATAATCAAACACCTCTCTCAAATTCAAATTCTCTCAAATATTTTAAAAGTATGAAAATGTTTTTTATTTCAAAATTTAAAATCAAAAGTGGATTTTCAATTTTCAGTAATGTTCTCAATTAATTTTACAAATTTTGGATTTTTTTGATTTCTGAATTCACCAAAGAGTTAAAATTAATGGATTCAGAATATTTAACTAATACCCCAATTGGAAAGGTTATAAGTTGCTGGGTAGTTGGGTTATTATCTGTAAAAGGGGAGTATATTTTTGACATTTTACTAATATTTACAATTGATCAGAAAAATGGAATTAACAGGTTTCAGAAATTTTCCGGATTTTAGATTTGACTGTTAATTTTGGATTTAATTATTTTCTCAAAAATAATATTTATTCTCATTTTTAAAAACGAAAAAATAATTGAAAACTAGTGAATATTTTCTCTTTCACTTCTGTTCATCCAACTTGACTCTATAAAGAACCCAATTAGTTTTTTCAATAATTACTTTTACAAAAAATAGTTCTCATATTTTTCTTTGATTTTTTTTGGCTCTTACAAAAACTTTTGGGATGGTATTTTGGGAACACTTAAAAAAACTTCAAATTCAACAAAAACAAAAGAATGTAAACTGAAAAAGTAGATTCATGAAAAAAAAGAATGGTACAAGAAAAGAAAGAAAATCTTTTATTAAGAGTAAAGTATCTATTGTATATTTTTTTCGAATCAAACTATGTTTTCATGCAAATCCAAAAAAACCTTTTCAGGTTTATTTTTCAAATTATTTTTTGTAGGCCTTCCACAAACATAACAAGGTTTTGCTTTCTTTCTCATATTTTTTTTTATTTTTTGTATTTTTGCAAAAAGTTGAAAAAAAGCAACTGTCAAAAAAGTGAAAAAAAGGAAAATTTTTTTTTTCTATAAAAACAATAAGTAAATTTAATGAATGTCATTTAGAAAGATTTCATTAATATACTAAGAAGTTTTTCACTTTGATTTCAAATCAAAGTAATTGGCAAAAAAAATTCTAAATCACTATTAAATTTACCAAAAAAAATTAATATAGACTAGTCCCTTCAGGGACTAGTAAATCTTATTTATTTTTTTTCCCAAAGGTAATAGAGTAATTATTTACATAATGATACAATTAAACCCGATATACAACTTCGTTTGTCAACTTTAGAGAAATAAATAATTATTTTTAAAAGATTTCATTTTACTAATGAAATTTTCAGTGAAAAAGATCTGATCCTTTTTTGTTGGGTGTTTGGATCATATGAGAAAAATAAAAATCTGCAAAAAAATTTAATTTTAAAGAAATATCACTTTTAGTAATTTCTGAGAGTCTTTATTAACAAGTAACCTTGTGACTTTAATATTATTTTAAAAATATACAAAAAAATAAATCAAATATAGTATCCGAAGATCTACATAATTTTGAACATGTATTTTATTGAGAAATATTTATTCAATTTCTCGAAATTTAAAAGGCTTGTCAATATACTTTTTCAAATACCAAGAGTATAAACAAGGAACTGTTTGTATTAAAATCATTTTATTTGATAATATCAATTTTTTTTTTTTTATTTTTAGAAATATGCATTTGATTTGTTATATTTGTTGCAAAATCTTGAAAAAATAGAGAAATAAATGTAAAACCTATTTGATAAATTTAATCATTGGGTTGTTAATGACTTACTGAAATAATTAAGATTGGGTTTATAATTATTAATTATAAATAATCAAATTAAAAAGTATTTCTTGAGATAAAAAGTTGAATTTTCCAGGTTTTAAAAAAGTATTTCGGGAGAATTTTTAATTCGATTCTTTGGTTCTTTTTCTCATATTTTTTCATTTAAGGGATTAGCGTCTACCAAGGAGAAGCCTAGGAACAAAGTCTGTTGTTATTGGGCGTAACCAAATTAGTGCTACATTATTCAAATGTCTGTAAAAAATCTATTTGCAAGTAGTAATATTTGTTGATCTTATCAATGAAAAATGATCCATTTAATAGTAAAAAACCCAACTATTTCGGAATAAAATCTACATTTCGTCATAAATTTAGATGTTGAATTAGCAATATTCAAACTAAAAAATTCACAAAATATATTTCTTAAATTTATGGCGAAATGTAGATTAGTTACTAAAAAATTCGTTTTTTTTTTAAAATTAAATAATTAACCAATAAATTTTTTTGGCAAATTATTTCTCGAATCAAGGAAAAATATTGATGCTACAAGTAGCTTTATCAAAAGCAAACAAAACTAATCAGTCTTTGTGCTTTTATGTTGATGATTATTGAGTTAATCTTTGAAATTCTAAAATTCTAAAAATAATAACTTTTGGAAGCTCTAAATTTAAATTATTAAATACCAGAATACTGTATTTTGGGTTTCTATTTTTAGATTTGGAAAAGGAATTAAAAATTTGTTTTTCAAAATGAAACTTTTTTAATAGTGATCATTAGTAAAAAATGTAATAATTTATTGTGCAATAAGATTTATAATAGATTTTTTAGAGCTATTTGAGCCATAGTACACTAATACCATTTACACCTAATAACAACATACTTTGATTATAAGTAAGTCGAAGGTGACGCTAATCCCTTAATCCCTAGAAAAAATATATTTGGTCTGTTCTTTGAATCAAAAAATTAGATATTTTTTACAAGTTTAAAATAATTATTGTATTTTTTTTGAGATTAAGTAGATTTTTTAAACTTATTTATTTTCTAACTTTGTGGTTTTATTTTTAAAGTGTATTTTTGTACACTTCCTTTACATGCAATAATATTTCAATCTTCTTTCAAAATATATAATTTTTTTTAAATAATTCAGAAATATGTTGGATTTTAAACTTTGCAAAAATGAGAAAAAGGATCAGACTTTTTAAAAACAATAATTCATTTCTGAAAATAGTATTAAATGTAAGTTCTGTCTTGTAGTAATCAGATTTTTACTTTATTTTTCAATTTCAAGATAGGGTAAATTTTTTTAAAATTTACTAGTAAATTTTACTTTAAGATTTTTTTTAGTTTACTAGTCCCTTAAAAAGAATTTATCAATCTTGTTACATATTTAAATATTAATTCAATTAACAAGAATAAATTATTCTTCTCCTCATTTAACTTTTTAGAATTGATTCAATTTGATGATTTGATATACTATTTGTATCAAAATAAATTGAACAAAGTTTTGGTTCAGCTTTCCACAAAAAGATCTAAAATACTAGGAAAATTTCAAATTAAATTCTAAAATTATCCTAAATTGTTCACTTCCCTTTGAGAATTGGACTTTGGTTATTTGTTTTAATTTTTCGGTTTGATTTTTGGAAAGCTTGATGACAATTTTGATCTTTTTATTTTTCAATAAACCATAACTTTTGTTATCTGAAAGAGATAATGTTTTTTTGTTTTGTTTTTTTTTTTCTTTTAGAAATTTTAGAGCGAATATTGGACAGTAAACTCCCAATAAGAATTTATTTCAGAAAAATATTAGTCTGTGGATTCAAAATCAATTGTTTTCTTTTTATACAAATTAAAAAATAAAAAAGTGGAATAATTCTTGAAAAGAAAGTTGAAGGTTTTGAAAAAAAATAAAAAATTGTTTTTGTTCTTTGACAAAACCAAGACTCAATAGAAATAAAAAAGCAATCTTGACCAAAACTTACACTCTAGTTTAGAAGAAGAGATGACAAAAAAAAGAAATTTCTCATCAACCTGATTCGAACAGGTGACCTATTGATTTCAATGATTCCACTACAGTCAACCGCTCTACCAACTGAGCTATGATGAGAAGATATACAAGTAGTATTTTTAAGTATTTAATTTACATTATAGAAGACTTTCAGAACATTTCAGGCACTAAATTATAATATTTAAGATATTAGCATTTAAGACATAAAAGCCTCAGATCAAAGACTATAATATCTGTCATAACTACATTAATTGTACATTGGTCGAATGTCTCACAAAAATCAATTAGTTAAATCGTAATATTTCTTGATCTCATAAATAAAAAAAAATCTTTGTTTTAATAAAAAACCCAACAAATTCAGATTAACATCTACATTTTGACACAAATTTAAACGTTGAATTATCAATATTAAGATATCAAAGTTGAAAAATACGGAACTTAAATTAGTTACGAAATATCGATTTGAAACGAAAAAATTCAATTTTTCTAAAAAATTGAATAAATTAACCAATTTATTATTTTTACCATTTTTTTCTCAAATCATGCAAATGTATTGATGCTACAAGTACACTTATCAAAAACAAACAAAAATAATTAAAAGGTTAAATAGTTAAGAAAATAGTTTATTTTTACAAATTATTTCTGAAATATTGGCAATATAATGATGTTATAATTTTCTTGATAAAAAGAAAGAAAACAAAACGAAAAAATCTTTGGGTTTTTCAATGTTGATAATTCTTGAGTTATTCTTACTGTAGTCACAATAAATTCATCTAAAAAATTTAATGTGTGGTTCAAAATAAAAAGTGTGTTTTTTTTGTTTTTGAAGTCCTATAAATCAACCGATCCAAGAAACTGATGATAAACCCTAAACAATGGTATTGGTTTCTTAAAGTTCTATTATTTAATAAGAAATTCTAAAAATGAAGGATCAAATTGCAAATTTTATCTCAAAAAATAGAGTATAAATTTCAAAATTTATTTATCAAAATAAACAAAAAATTTCAAAATATTATAAAAAATTTTCAATAAAATGAATTAATAATTTAAATTTTACTGAAAATATACAGACCTTTACTTTCAAAATTGAATTGAACTTATGTATAATATTTAGTAGTTGATTGTATGTTATATTGGAACAAGAATAAAAAAAAGCACGGATAATATTTTGAAACACAGATTATAATTGTTGTGTATGAATTATTTTGATCACTGTTTGGAATTAAAAACTTTTAAAAATAGTTACTTTTGGAATTTCTAATTATGAATTATTAAAAGCTGTAATACTATTATATTTTGGGTTTCTATTTTGAGATTTGGAAAAAAAAATTAAAAAAAAATTTCTCAAATGAAAAATTTTTAATAATTATCATTAGTAAAAAAAGTCAAGAATTAATTGTCTAATAATATTGATAATTCATTTTATGAGAGTTATTTGAGCCATGGTGCACTAATATCATTTACATGGAATTACAACATATTTTGATTAAAGAGAAATCTAAGGTGATTCTATACCCTTAAAAAAAGTTTCTCAACGAAATTGTGATCTTTTTATTTATTAGAATTTTTTTCATCTTTTAAGAGTCTATCCATTTACCATTAATTTGACTGGCACCCAATGGGTGGCTTGGAACCAAAAATTTGTATTTTGAAATTTTCCATCTTTCCATTGAACAAAAATTCAGAACCAAAAAAAAATTTCTTCTTATCATATAGGCCCAAAAATTCATTTAAGGGTCTTGTCTCTATTATTTTTTTTTATAACCCAATTTCTAAATAAGGATTCATATCAAGAAATATATTTAATATTCAAAATAAACAGGGTTTTCGAATCTAAGTAATTGGACAAAAAAATTTCTCAATCTCTATTAAATTTAGGTAAAAAAATTTAATCGAGATCAGTACCTTAACAAAAAAATTGTAATGGATTAGTGTAACCATAGATTTCTCTATAATCAAAATATATTGTAATTTGGTGTAAATTATATTAGTGCACCATGGCTCAAATAACTCTCATAAAATGAATTATCAATATTATTAGACAATTAATTCTTGACTTTTTTTACTAATGATAATTATTAAAAATTTTTCATTTGAGAAATTTTTTTTTTAATTTTTTTTTCCAAATCTCAAAATAGAAACCCAAAATATAATAGTATTACAGCTTTTAATAATTCATAATTAGAACTTCCAAAAGTAACTATTTTTATAATTTTTTAATTTCATAAGATTAACTCAATAATTATCAACATTGAAAAACCTAAAGACTTTTTAGTTTTGTTTTCTTTCTTTTTATCAAGAAAATTATAACATCATTATATTTCCAATATTTCAGAAATAATTTGTAAAAATAATTTATTCGTTAATTATTTAATTTTCAAAACAAATTGAATTTTTTAGTTCCTAATCTACATTTCACTTTAAATTTAAGAAAGATATTTTACAACTTTGTAATCTGAAAATTGATAATTAAACCTTTAAATTTGTGTCAAAATGCAGATTTTTTTCTGAAATTGTTGGGTTTTTTACTAATACAAAGATCTTTTTTTAATTGATGAGATCAATAAATATTACTACTTGACTAATTGATTTTTGTGAGACATTTGAACCATATACAACTAATGTAGTTAGGACCAATAACAATATACTTTGATCTTAGATTCTCCATGGTGGGCCTAATCCCTTAAAGGTATCATTGACAAAAAATTCAAGGAACAAAAAAAAAAATTTAAAAGATTCTCAATTCAATAAATCAAATTTTAAAAAAAAAATAATTATTTTTTTTTTAAATTTCAAAAACGGTTAAATTTCTTCAATAAAAAACAAATTGTATTCAAAAAGTACACAATCAATTTAATTAGAGTTAATATAATATGTGGTTATTTTATAACTCTCTAAAATTTGACAGGTAAGGGTTTTGTAATATTTTTGAGATAAAAAAATAACTAATTTGAGAATAGAAATAAAATGAAGAAAAAAATATTCAAGATTTCAAAAAATCGCCAAAGAGAGATACTATCAAAAGTAACACCTTCTTGTTTTCAGAATTATATATTCTAAGCATTCAAATTGGAAATTAAATATCTCTTTTTGATCCTTTTTTCTAAAAATAGACAAAATTTTTCACTGTTGATTTTTGGAGATAGATCACACTTCACATTTTGGAAAGTTTTTGATTGTTATTAGGCACTCAAAAAAATTCCAGAATTTTTTTTTCTCCATTCCGTAAAATTATTTTTAACCATAATGACGAGAGCTAAGTTAATATTTCCTTCAAAAAAATAATAAATAAATAAATCAACTCAAAAAGAAAAAAATAAATTACAACACTTAAATATCCATGCCCAAATAAACATTCATCAATAATTATCAAAATACAATCAAATTGCCAAAAAGAATTATTTTCTTTATTTTGATTGTTCAAAATTAAAAATAACATTTTTTTTTTTTTTTGTTACAGTCAGTTTCACTTTTAAGGCATAAACTTTCAACGAAATTTAAGGCACAAAAAAAATCTCAAATTAAGGCATATTTTTTGGAATTTTAATTTTTACAATTTATTTTTACTAGAAGCTGAATTTTGTGCCTTAATTTGAGATTTTTTTTGTGCCATAAATTTCGTTGAAATTTTGTGCCTTAAAAGTGAAACTGACTGTATTTCTATAACCAATTGTTTAATATAATCCCCCAAATCAAACACAAAATATTTTTTAATTTTATTTTTGTATTTTTAATGATTTTTTTTATTTTTTTTTACTTTTTTCAAATACAAATTTTATTTTGAATTTTTCAACCAGAAAAATTATATATTAGTTTTCTTTATAGTATTCACAATAATTATAATTTCAAATCATTATTTTAAAAAATTATAATTTGATTTACAGTTCCCTATACTGAAAAAAATTTTGAAAAAAAAATTACTCATTTGCTAATTGTTTACTTTTTGATAACATCACTTATAGTCAATGTTATTTGTTAATAGAAGATCTTTGATCAAAAATTATTTTTCGAGATATTTTACAATTAAAGTTGGAAAATCCAATTTTCCAGATTCTATAAATATTTTTTTTGAATTGAATAGTAAAATATTTTAATATTTTTTTTTTTCACGGTTAAGGAGTCATAATAATATATTTAAAAGTGTTTTAAATTTAATAAATATCTTTCTTATGGATAAACAATTATTTTGAAAATTTAAGAATTATTTATTTATTTAAATTTAAAAAAATATTTTTTTTTTTGATTGTGCAATATTTCTCATCATTTATTTTTTTTCTGTACTTGAGTTTTGTTCGAAGAGTAGTGTTTTTTTCAAAACTATTAGTTATTATGTCTTCAAAAAAAATATCCAAAAGTTGAATTAAACTAAAATTCTTACTTTACATCCATTTAAAAATTATTACCCCCAAAAAAAAAAAAAAAAAAATCGACCTTTTTTATTGACTTTATACTATTCAAATGGTAGGACTACAAACAACAATAAAAACAATAGCTTCATCATTTTAAATTTCTTGAATTTTGATTATATTACGTATAAAGTCTATTATTAAAGATGATCGATTAAGGAACGGTAGTAGTTTTGTCTAACTTTTTTTTTACAATTTTATTTTTTCATGCTAGTGTTCTGTAAAACTGATAATAGAAAAAAAAAAAAAAATCTCCTAAAAGGAATTATTGAATCAGACAAGAATTAGATTCTATCATTTTGTATATTACCTCAGTTACAACATTAACAAATATAATAAAAAAAAAACAATTTTTTTATGGACTCATCTACATTTTCAACTAAATTTAAGAATTTTTTTGGAACCTTAAAGTCTTTAGATTAATGACAAAAACCTTCATATTCATCAAGAAATGTAGATTTTTTTCAAAAATTATTCGATTTTTTTACTAATTATAGAATCTTTTTTAAATTGGTCTTGATCAACTTTTAGTACTATTTTAGAAATCGAATTTTTTTGAGACACTTAAACCTTGGAACCCTGATATTATATACATCAAATGAAAGCATATTTTAATTTTAAAATTCTTCTTGGAAGAGGTTAATCACTTATGAAGAAAATATTATACACAAGGCATTCCGCAAATAAATTATTTACCAAACTTTTATCAAAAAAAACAAAAAAAAAAAATTTCGACTCAAATGAACTAATTACAACGTCTGTATTATCGAAGATCAGAAGATCAAGTAATTACTTTTTGAAAACAAATAATATTTCCTAAAATAGGATTTGTCATCAAAAAGATAGTAGATATAGTAGATCTCAAAAAAAAAAAACAAAAAAAAAAAGAAAGAATTTATTTCTTAATTTTCTGATTTGTTTATTTTTCTTTTCATCCAAGGCTATTTTTTTTCTTTTTCCTTTTCCTTTTCCTTTTCCTTTTCTTTCTCATTTTTTTTTTTCTTTCCCTTCTTTTCCTTGCTTTTCTTCTTTTTCTTCTTCTTTTTCTTTTTCTTCTTGCCCTTTGAATATTTATCGGCTGGGAGGTTTTTTTTCAGATATCTCCTTATTGTTGAATTTTCTTCGTTGCACGAATGCTTTTTAATCCAGGAATGCTTCATTAAAGTCGAAGCCTCGGGCCTCTTTTCAGGATCTTTGATTAAGCATTTGTCGACAAAGTCTGCGAATTTGTCTGAAAATTTGTTGCGATCCAGGGTAGGGGAGGGTTCGTTTGTGATGTAGTTCATGAGATCCCAAAAGGTCACTTTGTTCTTTTGGATTTCGACGGGCATGGGGAACTTGCCTGTGGCGAGCTCAATGAGCGTCAGGCCCAGCGAAAAGAGATCAGAATTAAAGGAATACGGCTGGCCACGGATCCTCTCTGGGGACATATAGGTCACGGTGCCAACCCAGGTCTCTGCCTGCTTGATGGTGCTGATGAGCTCCTTCGAGGAAACCCCGAAATCGGAGATTTTGCAAGTGCCGCCGCGCGTGAGTAGCAAATTCGAGGGCTTGATGTCACGGTGGATTAAATGGTGCTCGTCATGCAGATGAACAAAGCCCTGGATCACCTGCGATGCAATTTTGCCCAGAATCTTTTCCGGTATCGTCCCGCATTTTTTCAAGAGGGTCTCGAGGGTGCCTGCGTCCATGTACTCAAGAACAATGTGGATGTTGCCCTCGTCGAAAAACGCTGCATACGGCGCGACAATAAACGGGCTCGAAACCTTGAAGCAGATCCTGAGCTCCTGAATGATTTGCTTTGATTTCTTTGTGCTTGAGGAATCGTATTTGATAGACTTCAGCGCAAGAACAGTAGACGTCGGCTCGTGGAGAACCCTTTGAACAACACCACTTGCTCCTTGCCCAAGGACAACGTGTTCTGTTAAATCTTCAAGCTTGATTTTGATCCCATTGTCATCGCCACACGTCTCAGTTAAAGTGCTTTGCACTTTATCTAAAACAGGCTGGATTTTTTCTTTTTCTTTTTCATTGTTCTCATTCTTATTGGTATTTTCATTCTTGTTATTATTAATAATAATCCCTCGTTTACTAATACGTAAATCCCCATCTTTTAAAGTTCCTGTATTTGATCTTTATGGTTCATTTTATTTTTAATGTTTTGTTGGATTTTGATGTTTTGTTGTATTTTGGTGTTTATTTGTTTTGATGTGTTTTGTGTTTTGTGTTTTTTGTTGTTAATTTTTTGTTGTTTGTTTTTTGTTTTTTTGTTTTGGAAAAATATTTTTACAAAAAAAAAGAAAAAAAGATTCGAAACAAATAAAATTTGGATCAAGTTTCAAATTTTGAATTACAAGCACCAAACAAATTGAAAACTTTTTTTTTTTCAATTCTTGGAAAGAGGAGATTTTTGATTAGTAGTTTTTTTTATTCGTTTTTTAATTTGAAAGGAATTCGAGAAGAATAGTATCTTTTCAATACAACTATTTAACATCGTTGTGGTTTTTTAAAGAAGAGTTTTTAATTCTGGGAATATAAATTGATCGTTTATTTTTTTTTTTTTTTTTTTTTACTGATTGTTGAAAAAAAAAAAGCTCATCAAATAATTCGTAAAAAGAGTCGTCGAATTAAAAGGTTACATTGTGATCCCTCCATTTTCTTCTTTTTCTTTGGGCACTTGTATTGTTATTGAAAATGATGGTTTTTTTTTTTTCCTAAATCGTTTCGACATTTTCTTGATTTTATTTTCAATCCTTCTGAGAATAAAAACTAAGACTGATGAAAAGAAAAGAAAAAAATAACAGGAAAATGATTTTGCTTGGCATTTCTTCACGAGACAATTTAAAATAGCTTTGAAAAGTTGTTCACTTTTTTAGAAACCTTTGAGCTTTTCAAGTGATTGAATGATTAAGAAATTATTGAAAAATTTGAAAGGTGATAGGACAAAATCTTGGTCAAAGTTGTGAGTTGATTTGTTATGTTAAATTCAAAAAAGATTAAATATGAGAGTCTAGTTGTAAGTATATACAAGTAATCTAAATCTTCTCATTACTTTGTGTCTTGAATTGTTGTTATTTTGAATAGGAAAACTAAGGAGAAAAAGAAAAAAACTTTTTCCAAATTAATTGGAATTTTTTCAATATTGAGAACATTTTACGTATCGTGGATTTGGTTCTGACTTTAGGTGTAGTTTTTCACCAAAAAATAACACTGTTAAATCAAATTTCTTTTAATAGAAAAAATTCAAGTAATTTAAAATTCATTGGATCTAAATGACAAAAAAATTAAATTCAAAAAAAAATTTTGAAAGATTTTAATAATAAAATTCAAATTGAGAAATCAAATCTAAAGAAGTTCTCAATTTTAATAATCAAATAATAAAAAAAAAATAACAAACAGGATCCAAACGCCAAAAATTCATTTAAAAATAAAAAAAAAATCATTTATTTTTTTTTTGAAATAATTCCTAACTAATATTATCATCCAACTTAAACAATAAACATTTATATGTTGATAGTTGGTATGTTTTCCAATTATACTAATATAGTTATATATATAATGTAATAAATTTATTCAATTCCATTATTTTTCAAATTTTTGTAGTGCTTATCACTAGTATGAAAAAATAAAATTGAAAAAAAAAAGTTAGTCAAAACTATAACTAAAATTATCTTTTCATCCTTGTTAATCGAGTTTATTCACAATATAATCAAAATTCCTATTCTTAAAAATATTGAGGCTGTTGTATTTATTGTTGTTAATAGTACTACGATTTTAAAAAGTCTCTAGTCTAGATAAAAGGTCTATTTTGGGGTAAAAATTTTTACCATGGATACGACAATGAATTTTCTTTAAATTCAACTTTAGGATATTTTTTTGAATAGATAATAACCAATTGTTTTGAAAACATTCTACTCATCTAAAAACATTCAAACACGAAAAAAAAAAATAACTGATGATAAATATTGAAAGTGCCCGAGAGTGCCTTAGAGTGCCTAGCTTTTTTTTAATTTAAAAGAATTATCTAAAATCTATATGATTTACTCTATTCTTCTAACCTTCTGGTTAACTTAACCAAAAATCCAAAAAAAAAAAATAATAATTTTGGCAATTTAAAAGAATAAATAATTCTTTAATAATCAAAATAATTGATTCCCTATCTGAAAGATATTCATCAGATTTAAAATACTTTTGAAATATAAAAAAATAACCGCTTATCTATAAAGTAAAAAAAAAAATTCAAATTTTTTACTATTAAATTTAAAAAAAATGTCTTAATAAGAAAATAGAATTTTACTCAAATTAAATTGTAAAATATCTTTAGAAATATTTTTTGATCCAAGATCTTTTATTAACTAATACGGTTTATTCTAATTGGAGTTATTAAAAAGTGTAAAATTAGCAAATATTGAATTGTTTTAATAAATTTTTTTTCATGACTGTGATTTCGAATTGAGTATTATTTGAATACTTTTTTCTATTTCAAAGGGAATTAATTTTTTCAAAATTTTTTTTAGCTTAATACACTTGTTTTAAATGAGGAAAAAAGTTCATTGGCATCACTCTTCCTCGAACCCTAAATGAGATTTTAACAAAAGATTCTTTATGAAAGTTTTGTATAAATACATGGTCACATCTTTTTGGAGATTGTTGATAAAGAAATTGGAAAAATAAAAAACCAATTTTGAACAGAAATTTTATTAATTCAGATATCAGATCAAGAAGATTTAAGAAGTTTTTTTTTTTCATTTTATTTGTAAATTTATGTTTTAACTAATATAAAAAAACAAAATAATATATTTTGTAACTTTTTAACATTTTTTTGTAATTGGATTAATAAAAGAAATAATTGTTGATATTTTAACAATTTTATCCATTTAAATTTGAAAACAAATTTTTTTCTTAAAAACAATTATGGAAATTAAAGGTTTATTTTTTGTTGCAATTTAAATGAGGAAATTCTATCAAAAAAAAAAAAAAAACAAATAATGTATTGGATTGACAACCCATTCCAATATTTTTGAGATTATTTTTTATAAAATTGAGTATACTTATTTTCAGTGAATAGGTTACTAACTTAATTGTAATCATTTTCCTTTTAATAAGATAAAGAGACAAGAAGAAAAAAAAATGAAAAAAATAATCTCAATTAAGTAAAAATATATTAAATTAGGTTACAAGTTACAGGGAAAAGGTAAATTATTTTTTCATCTCATTTTATCACTTCAAATGTGAAAATATTACCTCTAATTCTTTAATGAAAAACTATCAAAAAATAAATTGAAACTATACATTTTCTCTATATTGATATTTATAAATATTAAATCTATATTAGAAAGATCAAGAAATTATTGTATTATTTTTTTCTATTTTTTATGAGTTTAATTTTCTTTTTAATAGGAAGAAGAGTTTCAAAAATAAAAAAACAAGTAATTACTTGCTAATATTAAGATTCTATAATATGAAATTATAAGTAGATTTAGAAATAAAAAAGAAAAAGTAAAAAAAAAAAAAAAAAACCAAAATTTAATTTTAATCGGATCTACAAGAAAAAAGAAATTTAAGAAATTAATCAACTATACTCAAATGAAAATTAATTATCAAATTAAATTGAATTTACCTAAAGTATTCTGTATTGGACTTTAGGATATTATTAATAGAATCATACCAGATTTTTTTGATTTTTTTTTTTTTTTGATTTTTGAATCTTTCAATTCAAACGAAGTATTATTTCAAAACACGTGACTCACTTGAAATAATAAGTTGTGGAAAAAAACATATTCATTTGTATTCAAAAACAACAAATTCTTAAATATACTTTACAATTCACTTTTAAATCATTCTAAAAAAAATAAAAACCTGATATTTTAAAAATTGAAAAAATAGAATAATACCAAAAACAAAAAACTGAGTTACAATTTTTGAAATAAGTGTTACAGATTTTTTCTTACTGAACTTCAACTGAAAAAAGTTAACCAAGAAGATTTTTTACTAATAATTAAATTCATTTAAAAATACATTACATTGTCTCGAAATTTTCTTAGTCATTATTTGTCTTTTCGAAGATCTTTTTGTTTTTTTCAAATGATCTCTTTTTTTAAAAAAAAAGATGAAACGAAAGAAAAACTAAAATTTTTACAAAAATAAGAATCAAAAAAAGAAAAAAAAGAAATTTATAAAGAAAAAAAAAAACAAAAATTTTTGAAAAAATAGAAAAATAAAAGAAAAACAAAAATTTAACAAATCTGTACAAAAATTTGAAAAATCGGAAAAAATGATTAAATCTACCTTGATGAAAAAGTTGTAATTCAATATTACTCTATTTGGAAATAATTTATTATTTTTGTTAAAGTGGAATATTTTGGTGTTTTTCTTGTCTTTAATGGACTTATTGTGAAAGTAGGGAGATTTTTTTAAACCATTCGAATTAATCTTCTCATTTAATATATATATATATATATATATATTCCATTATTAATAATTCCTCTTGTCTTTGAAATATTCCAAACTAAATCAATATTTAAAGAGTTTTGTTGTTACAGTTGTTATTTTTATGAACTTTGGAGATCTTTTTATTATCTCCCTTAAAATTTTGATTACATTTGAATTTTATTATTTATCAAGAATCAGTTTTTATTTTTATAAAGTTTTTTAATTTAACAAATAAATCTAAAAATAAAATTTTTGTTAAATAAAATACTCAAAATGATTTTTGCTGAGATTAAATTAACTTTATATATAAAAAAGAATTATTTCAGATATCCAAGAATGAAAATTATTGGATTTTTTTTTGAGATTGGAGAATGGGATTTTTTTTACAATGAAACCCCTTTAATTACTATTTTGAAGAACCGATATCCCTGGTATTTTTTATTCTACAGAATTCTAATAGTATTTAAGATTATAAAACCAAATATAAAATTTTATCAAAATTGGTTCATTATTAAAGAATTTCCCAAAAAAAACGAGGTTGGTCCCTTTTGATCCAAAAATTTGAAAATATTTTTTTGATAATAATATGGGAAAAACCCTCAAAAAAAATTCGATTAACATTTAAAAATGAGACAAAATTTTTCAAAAATAATTCACAAATAATTGTTTTATGAATAATTTTAATTAAATTTTTTCAAACAATTATTTCTTAATCCTTATATTTTTTGATCAACTATTTGTAATTAAGTTTAAATATAAATATTTTATTTTTTATTATGAAAGATATAAATTTATCAGAATCAAATGGAAAAAAAATTAGCAAAAATTTTAAAAAAAAAAGTATATAAAAATGCTACCTTATGAAAAATACTCAAAAATCCTAAATCTGTGTAATCAAAATTACGAAATTTATTGTTCTTGTTGAGATTTTTTCATCAAAAATCTAATGGTTAGAAAACTTATGGTCATAAAGAAAAAATGAAAATAAAAGAATTGAAAATATAAAATTCCTAAAATAGTAAAAAAATATACAAATTCGGGTACATAGTGCCCCACTTTTCGGAGGCAGTATCTATTTTTTTTTTTTTTTGTGTCTAGGTTTTTTTTTAATTCAAAAGAATTTAGCAAAATCAAAGATTTTACTCGTTTCTTTTAAATTAAAAAAAAACCCAACGACAGTGGAATACCAATTTATTAATCACAGTTTGTGAAATCTTATTTTTAATACTCTTTCTATAGGGTTTTTACCCCTCCTGTTTCAGAATGTGGATAATTTTTAATTTGATCATGTAAATGATATAATATTTTTTTTTACTTTAATATTTTAATTATTTTTCTTCTTCTCTTTTTTATTTAGTAAATTTTCTTTGATTACTCCTTTCTCACAATAAATAAATAAATAAATATTTTATTTTTTTCATTTTGCCCCATAGCTGAATATTCTTTATATAAGGAAGAAGAGGAACAAAAATGAAAAAGATAAAGTGGTTACTTACAAATACTGTGACATTAAAACACTAAAGTATGAGGAACCTGACAATAAAAACTAAAAAGAAAAGCCTAAAAATTATTAAGGTTTTAAGCAAATAAGATCAAAAAAAAAAAAAAAGAAAGAAATTATAACAATTAATCAACGATCATCAAATGAACAAACATAATCAGTTCTAAAATTAAATTAATCAAAATATACGAGCTATTATTTGGTGAGTCCTTGATTAAATACAATATACAATCCCCCCCCCTCCCCCCTTTTTTTTTTTTTTTTTGTAATTTTAAACCAATATCTTCTTATAAAACCTTTTTGTTTTTCTTTTTTTTTCTTTTCTTTTTTTTCTTTTCAATTCTTTGCTTTTTCTTTTTATCAATAAAATAAAAATTGGGTATATCTTTTCATTGAATAATCTTGGAAACAAGGATTTTAAGTTTAATTTTCCTTTAAGAGGAAATTTAAGTAAAAGGACATTTAGAGTGTAATTTATCCTTCTTTGACCAATAAAGATAAATATAAATATTCTCGATTTTGAAAGAATACCTAAATAATTAATTTTTTAATAAAAGAAACTAAAACTATTTTGTAAACAATAATCATAACCTCAAAAAAAATGGAAATTTCAAGAAAAACAATTATTATTTTCAAAAAATCTCCTAATGAATAATAATAATATCTTTTGTACTAGGTGGATTTCTTGAATTACTACATTTGTAAAATTATTCGTGTAAAATTTAACGATTTTTAAGATCTCAAAAAATATATAGAATCCTATTTCAAAACAAAAGGGAGATCTCAATTGTTTTTGTTGACTTGATTGATGTTAATACGAGGAATTACACGTTGAAGTTACTTTGTTTCTTCTTTTATTCATTAAAATTAATTTTTATTTTCAATTATCCAATTAATATTTTCAATTAAAAAAAAAATGTTTCAATTATTTTTACCCACAGCCAAAAGTATTTTTGGTTGAAGAATAAATTATGAAAAATGTTTTTATTTATTATTATTTATCAGAATTTATTATTACTTATCAGAATTTATTTTTTTTTTTTCAAAAAAATTATTGTTCAAGTGTCTTTTCGACAAGAAAAACACTCAAAGTATCAAATAAACAAAGAGATAGAGGGTAAAATAAATTGGTGATCAATCGAAAGGTGAAAGAATGAAATAAATATAATAATAAAAAAAAAAAAAATAAACAAATCTAAAAATATTTTTGAAAAAAACAAAAGATAATTGTAAAATTAAATTCATAATAAAATTTTTAAAAATTTCTCCAACCCTTTTCAAACCAATCATCATCATCATCATCATCGTCGTCTTCATCATTTTTTTGAACAATTTTTTTTATTTGTTTTTTTCTTTGAGTTTGATTTTCAAAATTCTCACGATTTTGCGAACCATTTCCATTGTTTGAGATTTTTTGAAAAGATTTTTTTGTCTGTCTTTGTTGTTGGGAATTGTTTTGATATTCCGTATTATAACTATTAAAGGAATTGTTGTTATTGTTGTAGTTGTTGTTTTTGATGTTGTTCTTTTGGTTTCCTTCATCAAAGAGTTTCATTATATTCGATCCCCATCCTTTAGCTGACTGAAATATTTTTTTACCTTCGCCAGATAAAAAATTAATAGCAGTGGAAGCTTTTCCTTGAACATCATTCCAATCAGGAATCAAATTATTATTTTTATTATTCATATTATTATTTTCATTTGAGAATTGTGAATGGTTTCTTGATTGAGAATTGAATTGTGGCTGTTTACCATAAATTTTATTTTGACTATATTCGTTCTTGTTATTGGATCCTTTTGTTGTTTTTGAATTGTTTTTTGAGGTTGATTCTTGTTTTTTATTCTTTGAAGACTCTTCTTCTAATTCCTTTTCAAATTCTTCAAAAAAACCCCAACCATCATCCTCGTCATCGTCATCATTGTTGTTGTTCCCATTTTCATTGTTCTTGCTCTCGTTTTGTTTTGTTTCTTGCTTTTGCTCTCTCTCTTCTTCCTCTGACGACAAAGACGAATCTTCGTCAAAACTTGGAACCGATCTAGATTTGCTAAAGGAACCAAGGGACAAACCAGAATTACTTCTTCTCGCATTCAAGTGTATTTTATTTTTATGCAAATTTCTGGAAAGTGATTGAGAACGAGACAAATAATCGCCACCTTTACGATTATTCGAAACCTTATTGCTCTTGAAAGAACTTTTGTTTGTTTGTAATTGCTTATTTTGAGTTTTCGTGACATTAGTATTCTTCTTCGTTACTTTGAATTGTTCTTGAAAAAAATCTTGTTCTTTTTCTTTGATTTTTTTCTGAGTCGTTTGTTTTTTTTGTTGTGTTTTTTTGAAATTGTTTTGGACACCTTTTTTTGACGAGCTAATCAGCGTATTATAAATTTCATCATTTTTGCAAATTTTGTCTAATTTGTCTTTGTATATTTTTGCAGCCCGAGACTGATATTTTTTACGATGGTTTGGTTCTTTATGAATCAGGGATTTTTTAAATTGTACCAATAAAGGTTTGTTCCCCCCAAGTTCCATTCTTCTTAACTGTTCAGGGCTCCAGGTATCCAAAGTGCAAGATCGAACAAAACTTAAATGCACGCCCAAAGATCGGTGAACACCGGCACATTCAATACACAAAAATGTTCCATAAGTGACTGTCGCCCATGAATTGTCACGCATCCCACAATCAATGCACGTCCTATTGCCCTGCTGTGCTCGAATCCTTCGCAATACTTGTTTGTAATTTTGATATTTTTCAATCACTGAACTCATTCGAACCAAAAAAGATTAAAAGACAAGGGTAGACAGAAAACAGTTATTTAATTTTTTTTCAAAAAAAAATACAAAAAAAAAAAAATGAGTCGTTCTCTTTTGGAATGAAAAAATTTGTCAATTTTTTAATTACAAAGTCGAATTGTTTAAAATTAATGTGTTCTCATTTTGTATGAAGACGAAAAGAAAATGAAATGATTCTAATTCTGCTTTTTTTCTGTTTTTCAATTGCAATTAATTTTGTTTATTTTTAAGGACAATTCCTGTTTTATGGTGTATAAGGATTGAAAGAAACTAACCAAACCACATAAATTAAAATACAATACTTTAACCTATAAAAATGATTTAAACAAATGACAATTCAAGGAAAGTCAAAATCTTGCCCATGTTTGGTTTTTTGAATGAAAATATTTTTTGATGATAATTATTGTGGATATTTTGAATTAAAATAACGATAATAATATAAAATCAATTGATTTTTGAGACGATTATTTTTTTTGTTTAAACAATAAAAATTGTTATTTCAAGTCCCCAACATCGTTTTACTTAGATTTTGTTAATTATTAGTTAAAAAATTCCAAGATCTTTATAATATCATTGAAAAAAGATATTTCTTGAGATATAATAAATCTTCCTTAGTGGAAATAGAAGAGAAAATTTTAATTATTAGAATTTGTTTTTAATTTTTTTTAATTAAATGAGAACTTTATAAAAAAGTTTTAAAGGTTGTAATTTAAAAAATGTGTGGACTTTTTTTCTTTAAATTGACCAAATAAAATTTTTTCAAGAATTTTCTTTTTTATAAAAGTGAGGACGATGTTATTGCCGGATAAAACTAAAACTTTTCAAAAAAATTAATTTTTCAATAAGTGAAGATTCTTTTTTTCCCAATACCATTTATTCTGGTTATTAAATTCAAATATAAGAAAAAAAAAACTTTTGGGAATAGTTTGGAATTGACACAAAAGATATTATTCAAAAAAGTACCCACTTTTTTTCAAGAAAAAAAATAAAAAAAAAGTTTAAATAAATTACAAATTTTTTAAATTAAAACCCAAATCAAAATTTTTAACACACCAAAATTTCGATTCTTGTTAAAAAAAAAAAACTTATTTAATTAATTCTCAGAGAAACACGAAATTAGAACAATTCACTAATTGAAATTTTAACACTTGTTTATAATTGATAATACTCACAAAATAAAAAATAAATAATTATTAATATAAATAAATCAATGGTGTTCTAAAACTTTTGGAGAGAGTAAAACAAAAAAACTAATTGCTGAATTTATTTAAATTCTATAAGGTTATTAATTGGTCAAAAATTTCGATATCAACCAACTAATTTTATTTGAGTTCTTCTATTTTGGAACAACTCAGCTTAAATATAATATCAATTGTTGAAAAAAAAAAATTGATCAACCCAAAAAAGTGACGTAATTAAAAAAATATAATGAAAAAAAAAAAAAACGAAAAGAAAATAAAATGATAATTTTAAATTTTAGTACAAAAATCAAAATTTATTTGCAATTTGAATGAAATTGTATTATTGAAATTGTTTGAACTGTTTTCATTGTGTTTAAAATTTTGAATTTTAGTTTAGAAGCAATTGTATTGAGACGGGTTCTATATATATATATATATATATATATATATTCAAGATTATTGATATATTCAAAGTAAACATTATGGTTATTTAAAATTATTTAGATCAAACTATCATAATTTTTTTAATTGGTTATCAAAAACTTTTTAAGGTAAATTTTCAATTTGAATTGAAGAAAAATCTTGTTGCCCCATCACAATAAAAATCTAAATAATATCAATTCTTGTAAATTTAAACAAGATCTCTAAAAAAACATTATTTAAATCCAATAAGTATATATTTAGTCTTATAAATGATATTTAAAGATTATAATTTAGAATAAATATTCATGTGTTTACATTTACAAAGTTTTATTTATATTCCAAAGGTGGATAAATCTTTATTTGTGATTTTTTGATGAGTACAATTACTACAGTAAGTTCCACTTTTAATACATGAAACGTTTGATTAAAATTAAAGCACAAAAAAAATCTCAAATTTTTTTTTTTTTTTTTTTTTATTGAGGAGGAAGTGTAGATTACACTCTAAGTGCCCTTTTACTTAAATTCCCTTTCAGAAATTTAAGCGTAAAATCATAGATTTCACGATTATTAATTAACGAAAATAATTTTAAGCTATCATAATTTAAAATTATTTCATTAAAATTTAATTCTTTTAACTTTTTCAGAAAAAATTAATCTATCTTTTTTATAGGAAGGACATACCCATAAAAAGTGATCAATATTTTCTATTATTTCCTTATGTTCATATTTTAAACATAAAGGACAAAATTTATTTGAATTTTTATTTATTACATAATAATATCTATTTAAGCAATTGGTAAATGTTCTGAATTTTAGAATTGTTGAACTTGATGGATAACTTAAATATCTTTGATTAATAAATAAATTTTTTTGGTTTTTAATTATTGCGAAATATTTTTGTACCTTCCAATTGGTAGAATTCAACAACTCATTATAATTATAATTATAAATTTCCTTATTTAAGAAGGTTTAAACTCTCCGACTTCCAGTTAATTTTATTGTTTATTCTTTGATTAAATTTTATTAATTTTTCCAGATAGGGTAGAGATAATTCTTTTTAATTTATTTTTGAATTTGAATTTCTTTTTTATTGATTGATATTACCAAATTTTCGAATTTAAATTCTGTTTTATAAATAAGAATTGGTGTGTTTCTGTTTATTTTGCAGATTTCAGTAATACATGTATTAATCCAAGAGTTTAAATAGTTTAGGGTTGCTATTTTATAATTATATATTTCTAATCCATATGTTAATTGAAAAAAATCTCAAATTAAAGCACAAAATTCAAATTCTTGTAAAATAAATTGTAAAAAAAATTCCAAATTTTAGTGCCTTAATTTGAGGGTTTTTTTGTACCTTAAATTTACTGAAAGTTTAGGTCTTAAAAGTGGAACTGACTGTAATAATGTTTATTTTTTTTCTGTTTTTATTTATAAAAAATCGAAATGAGAACAATTCAACTAATATGTCTTCTTATTTTATTCATTTGTTTTATTTTCAATTTTTACTTTTTCTTTATTTTAAAGAAATTTATTTTTGTTAAAAAATGGATTTTATAATTCAAATTAACTTTCAAATAAATATAGATTCCAAATTTACTTTTAAAATGAAAAATTTTCATTAAAAAAATCTTACTTTGAACAATTTTTAATTTTCTGAAAGAAATTGAGAAATTTTACATATGTATTTTTTTAATGAAAATATACCAGAAAATTTATATCATAATTTATATTTTTTTTGAAATTTTATTTTATGTCGGGGGATTTCTTTGAAGAAGATCAGTTCTAATCTAGATATTAGTTTTATTGTTTGTTTACCAAATAATCATTTGAGAGTTGATCGATAAAAAATTATTTTTTTCAATTTCAGTTATCCCCCCTTTGAGTGAAATGGAGTTTTTATGATAATATTTCTTGTTATTAGTCAATAAAAAATTCAAAGAATTATTTTTTCGCATTTAATTGCTTTTTTTGTTTTTATTTTCAATTTTTTTACAAAAAATTATTATTATTTTTTCTAATAATTTGAATTGATCAAATTGTAAAATATTATTTTTGAAAGTTAGTTTTTGGTTTGACATTTATTTTTTATCAACTAAGTCTCTTTTTAGACCTTTTTATTTTTTTATTTGCAACATAATTACAAATAAAATATATTTATCAGTCATTTTAATAAAATTATCTTTTGGAATACCAAAAACTCTAAATATTGTATTTGTATAAAATTCTCAATATTTTAGACTCTTTGGAAGTTGAAGAAAAAAGATAGTAAGCAGAAAAAAATTAAAAGATTGACAACAGAAGAACAATCAAAATACTACTTATTTTTTATTTGTTAAAATAATGAAATTATAAATTGATCCAAAAATTTTTCAAGAATTTCAATTTGAAATTGATATTTTTTACCCCCTTGCTAAACTTTTATTCAAGATAATTTTTTGGTATATCAATTCAATAACTTTAACTCATTAACATTTGAATATAAATTACGGTGAATTTTCAGAGATGAATTTTGAATCTGGAGCTTTTTAAAGGTAAAAATTGATTATATATGAGTCATTATAGTTTTACTCAAATTACAAATTTTTTTTTAAAAAAAAAACTTAATTTTAGCAACATCTATCAACTTTACACTTCTTTTGTGTAAATAATTCACGCTATATATATATAAATTTACTTTCAATTGAATATAAAAAATAATAATCAATAAAGTTAAATTGACATGTATTTATAATAATCAAAAAAAAAATGTATACATAAGGCATATAATCCGAATTTCAAAATAAAAAAAATTTGCTTTCCAATCTTCTTGTGTCAAAATAACATCCAATGTACTACCTAATAGTATTCTTAAGTTTAAATCCATTTTTGAAGGTAAATGTCTGGGTATTTTAAGTAAAATTTAAATTATTCATGCAAATAGTTGAAAATTTTCCATAATATTCTCAATTTTTTTGAACTTTTTGGTTTTTTTGATTTTTGTTTTCAATTTTCTTAACAATTTAATCTATTTTTTGAGATAAATTTTGCAATTTGATCCTTCATTTTTAGAATTTCTTTTTAAATAGATAATACTTTAATTAATTAACACAATATTTACTAATTGTTTATTGATTGTTTCTTTGATCCACTAATATCCTGTACTTTATGAAAAAATGAACACACTTATTACTTTGAAACAGCTATTCAACATTTCTGCATGTATTATTTTGACAGTAGTCTTTTTTAAGATTTTTCTTTTTTGAAGAATTATCTACACATATAAATAAGCGCTAAAAAGGAGAGTTCACAAATCAGTAAAAGAACAAATAATTTTGTGTCCGAACAATGAATTCCCAAAAACTTGTGCTGCTCCCTTAAAATCTGTTTCTTTTCAACAAATTTTTGTAACCAAAATTAAATCTCTTTTAAAATCATAAAAAGTGTCTAAGAATCCTACGTTAAATAAATATAAAGATTTTTTAAAGCAAAAAAAAAAGAAAAATTCAGAGACTTACCTGTTTTTTATACAAACAGTATTTTAAAACTTTCTTTCTTAAAAAATTATTTTTTCTTATTTATCTTTTTGTTTTAATTTCTTTTTGTTTTCTTTTTACAACAATTTTTTTATTTTTAAAAATTTTAAATAAAAAAAAAACCGATCGTTGCTTATAAAATTTTGTTTTGAATTGGGCTTATTCAAAATAAACTTTGTTTGGTTTTAAACAACTGACTTGTTGCAAATGTCTAATTTATCAAACCGAAGTCTTACTTTAAACAGCATTCTTTCCTCGCATCTCAAGCCACAACTCAGTAAAATAACAAAAACTAAAAAACAAAAGAGATCTCAAGGTATTCCAAAACCTAGGACAGTTTCAACAAACCAACCAAAAGTTTTCATGCCAAAAATAAACAAAAATTTACAAAAAAAAAACAAACTTTTCAAAACACAGACTTTGTCTTTGCATCAGAGCAAAAGGCCATTGAGTACAACAAAACCACTTTTGTCTAAATCCAAATTTAAGTCTTTGAACAAAAAAGCAGCAACTGTGGTAAGAGCAAAGCGAAGAAAAAAACAAGCATATGGAACAAAAAGTAAAGCGATCCAGAGATCCACCCCACAAAAAACAAACAGCCACAGTTTAAAATCACAAGCCAAAGTCCTCTCTCTGTCTCTTTCTGAACAGGGCAATTCTCGAAAGAGAACTAATTCAAACACGTTAAGAAAAAGCATTTCTCCAAGGAAACCTTTTCATTCTTTAAAAATCCGCAAAACAAACGCAACCATAGACCCTGACAAGAAGAAAAAAACAACCTCAGCTACACAAACACGACCACGACCACGAACACAAACACAAACACAAACACAAACACGAACACAAGAACAAACACAAACACAAAAACAAAAACAAACAAAAACAAAAGCAACAACAAATACAATCAGAAACACAAGCACAAGCACAAGAACAAGAGACACAAGCTCAGTTGAAAATCAAGGTTACAACCACTCACAACGAAATTTAAAAAATAAATATTTAAAGAATTTATTCAAAAAAAGAACACCAAAATCAAGTTTTAAAACACAACCTTTATTAGACAAAAAAAAATTCCCACTTCATAAGCCGTTGTTAAACAAAAATTCCGAATTAAAACCACTAATTCAAAAAAAAAAAAAAACAACAACAAAAATCGCCAAGGAAATTCGTAAACAAAAAGATCAAAGTTCACAAACTGGTAGAAAAAATATAACCTATGATCAAGAATTTCGTGAACAGTTGCAATTTGGATCTTCACAAAAAAATCAAAGAAATAATTCCAACAACAAAAAGAACAAAAAAGAGAGATCAACCCAAACACAAACCAACATAAAAAAGCAATTAAACACATTAGAAAATTCTGGTCTTCTTTTCTCAGGTGGACTACTGAAAAAAGGGTTCGCTAGAGACCAACAAACAAATTCCCCAATCGGAAACACATTAAGATTACAAGAATATCCAATTAATGTTACTCAAAATAAATCCAAAAAAACACAATTAATTCCTTCAACAAAGACGTTAAACCATATAATTGAACAAGAACACTTGCAACCAAATGGAAAATTAACAAATACGTCACTTCTTGGAATCAGATCACCACTAAAGCATAACCAATTCACGAGTAACAATCCTAAAGACAACATTATTATCTCTTACCAAAAACTTTCTCGTAATACACAACAATTACCCGTAGAACCATTAAATCACAATCAAAATAATGATCAAAAATACAAATCACAGCAAAACCAATACTTGTCGAGCTATAAAAAAAAACAAAATGAAAATACAAGCCTTTTTCAGAAAAGAAGCGCGACCAGCAAGACTGATACTATATCTTCTTTGCTTCTTTTAAGCCCAAAGCCCCAACCCATAGAACACAATTTAAGAAATCACAATGGAAATAAGGAAAAGAGTAAGCAATCGAGCCAACCAGAACAAATAGAACAAAAGGAAGAATTACAGCACAAAATGAAAGTAATTGAATATAATACATTAAACAAAGCCTCATTTTTTGAAACATTTTTCAAGGAACAAAAGATGGCTCGACAATTCCCTGAATTTTATAACGACATTAAAACAGACGAATCCTTTTATTCACATTATATACAACCGTTAATGAAAACAGAAATTATTATGAAAAGTAAGGAGAAATTAAAACAAAATCAACTACAGAATAAATTATCAAATAAAAACAAAGAAATTAATAAAATAAAATGGGACAGAATCTTGCCAAAAAAGGATCTTTTGTCTTTGGCTAGAAACCCAAATAACAAATTAGCTTCAGTTTATCAAAAAGGTTTTTTTGTTTCCTATTTATTAAACAAATTTACAAACGATAATACCCAAAATTAAAATTAATTTTTTGTTAATCTTTTTTTAATTTTATTAGTTTATTGTTTGTGGATATATATAATAAGTTTTTTTTTTTTTTAAAAAAAATTCTATTTTTAAATTAATTATTATTTATTTTTTATCATTATCATTATTTTATTAATAAAATATTAACTCGAATTCTTTAATTTTTTTTTTTCTTTCGTATTTTGAAAAAATAAGAAAAATTTTTCAAAAGAATCAATGGAAATGATGATTTGAAAATCCTCATTTTTTTTTTTTTTTTCAAATTGGTATGTAATTTTGTAGAAAAAAACCTAAAAAACAGTTTTTTAGAAAATCACCAAAAATATATTTCATACATTTTGTGTATATGTATAACTAACTATTTAATTGTTCAAATATTTGCCCAAAATAAACTCCATTTCAAAAATTGTTACTCAAATGAAATAATAAATCAAAAAAAAAAATTATCCTTTAGTATTCAAGAACAATTAATAATTAAATCTGATTTTTAAAGCACTTTTAAATCATTCTAAATATATAAAAACCTGATATTTAAAAAATTAAAAAAAATAAAACCAAAAACTAAAAAAAAGTGATTCATAATTTTGTAAATGAGCATTACCGATTTTTTATTACTGAAATTTCAAAAAGTTTAACAATTATATTTTTTATGAATAATTATTTTCATTCTAAAACCCATTAAAGATTCGAAATTTTCAAAGTGATTATTTGTCTTTTCGAAAATCTCTTTTTTTTTTCGAGATGATCTTTTTTAAAAAGAAAAAAAAAAATAAAAAAAAAAAAATAAATAAAATTTTTCAAAAAAAAAAAAACAAAAAAAAAAAAAGAAAAATCAAAATTTGAAAAAGCAAAACAATAATTTGCAAAATTAGAAAAAATGATTCTGATCCAAAAATTTGAAAATATTTTTTAGGGAAGAATACTCGAATAAACCCTCAAAATAACTTCCATTAACATTATAAAGTTAGTCAAAATTTTTGAAATCTAGTTTATTAATAAGAGGAATTGGAGATTTCATTAACAATTAGGATTAGTGTTTAAAAAATAAAGATTCATATGATGAAATTGGGATTTTAGAAATCATCAATATATGTCCTAAAACTGTAAAAATTGTTACTTGTTTGAAAAAGAGTTATTTTTTTTTTTATCAACAGTCAATATTTTTTTTTTTATTTTTTTCAAAATTTAGTTTTTTTTTTTTAGTAAAAGTGAGTGTATTCATGAAAAGATAGTTTTTTTTCTTGAATCAAACACATCTAAAAACAGTAATTTATTGAAAAATACTTAATAAAAGTGAAAATCCTCTTTGTTTGAACTCTTTAATAAAAAATCTTTAGTTTATTTATTTATTTTTGAAAGGAGATAATTACTTTTCTATTATGTATCCTAATTTCTAGACTTAGAAAAATAATAATTTTTTTCAGGAAAAACAAAACTAAAAGTAAAAAATTATTAGTATTAATTGCTTTTTTATTTATATAGTTCAACATAAATAAAATTTCGAAAATAAAAATATTATTTTTAAAAAATAATCAAAATTCCAAAGCTTTAGAAAAATAGAAAATCAACAAGTAATTGAAAAAAACATTGAAATATAGAAAAGAAGAATTTTTAAGAAAATATCTTGCTGTTTAAACTCAAATATCCAAGAAGCCAGATAAAATTTCCATTTGATCTAAGGGATATATTACAATAAAAACTATTCAAGCTTTATTTTGAAATTTCTCACAAAACTAAAATTAAGAAAATAAGAAGAAAAAAAGAAGATAAAAAGATTTTCAAACTATAAATCTTAATTTGTACTATAGAGTTCCAATAAACTTGAAAAAGCACTGAAAAATTGAAACATCCCATTCTAATATTACATACACTTTCGAAAATTTTTTAACCTAATATAATCAGTTAAAAACCCCAATTCAAAATTTTAAACACATCAAAAATTCATTTTTTAAAGCAAAATCTTGTTAAATCAATTCTCAAAGAAATACTCAATTATATTCATTTACCAAAAGAAATTTAACAATTTTTTATAAATTACAATACCTTCAAAACAAAAAAATAAATAATTATAAATATTAATAAATTATCTGTGTATTCAAAATTTTGGAGATTGAAAAAACAAAAAAATACATTGATAAATTTGTCAAATTCTATTAGTAAAAATTGTTCTATCAAATTGTCAGATTCCACCGAATAATTTTATTTGAGTTCTTCTATTTTGAAAACTTGACTTTAATATAATACCCAGCATTTGAAAAAAATTTATTACCTACTAAACAAGCTACTTAATTCAAAAAATAAAATAAAAAGTTAAAATAAAAAATAAAAAACCTATTTTCATATTTTACAAAAACAAAATTATTATTAATTTAAATGGAATTGTATGATTGGGATTGTTTGAACCGTCTAAACTGTGTTTAAAATCTTTATTTTTAGTTTAAAAGTCCAATAGAATAGATTTCATAGTATATAAAAGATTTTACTTAACTAAAAAATCAAGTGTTACTATATATTGTAAAATAATATTTAACCTTAAATTTTTATTTTTATCAATGAAAAGGATAGATATAAATAACAATAAAATCAAAATAACATTTAAAATATTTTTTGATCTAATTATAGATCCTCTTTTTTTACATCTTAAAAAATATTATTTTTGTGAAGAGAAGTTTGTCGCATTGTAAAAAAAAAATATCACTTGTTCAAAAGTATCTTCAATCACAACTTGATTAATACAACAACTTTTTTATTTTTAAAAGTAATAACATTTCAAGAAATATTATTTTAAAAAAGGATCATTATTGGGTTTTTTCAATCAATAAAAAAAAAATCACACCAATTTAGAAAAATTAATAAAATGTAACAAAAGAAAAAAAAAAAAAACAAAATAGAATTTAAAATATTTAATTGACCTAAAAAATTAAAAACAAAGTACAAATATAATGAGTTGTTTTATTCTACAAGCAGGAAATTTCATTTAAGTTTTCAAATATTTGAAAGAATAGAATTGGACTAACTTTATTGAAAAATTTTCAAATTTTATCATTCATTTCGAGAATTGCATTTTTAATTATCAAACTTTCATAAACCAATATTATATTAAATTTCTTTTTTTTTTTATTTTATTGATGGAAGAAGTGTAAATTACACTCTAAATATTCTTATACTAAAATTTCATCAAAGATAATTTGAGCATAAAATCATAGATTTGACCATTGTTCAAGGGAAAGACACCTCCAATTTTACTTATGTTTAAAAAGAACAAGTAAGAAATTGAAAAGTTAAAATGAAAAGGTAAAAAAATTAAAAATAGGTTAAAAAGGGTTTATAAGAAGCAATTGGTAAAAAATCAAAAAAAAAAAAATCAAAAAAAAAACAATGCTATTGTTAATTAATGACTACGAAAATCATATTCACAATAATTTTGGTTGATTAAATAATTTAATTATTGATGATGAATGTTTATTAGGGGCCATTGATGTTTAAATCTTTGTAATTTCTTTTTTTTTTTTTTTTGATATGCTTTACTTTAAACCTTTAGATTTTTTATATTCAGCGTATTAATTTTTTATTTTCAAGTTCATCATACTTTGCTGTTTCAGTATCAGAGTATTAACAAGTAACAACTTGATCTTTTTCCTTTGTAACAGTTCTTTCCAGCATAAAGAAGATTCGGCCAGGGATAAAATGGTAAAAAAATAATTTTCTTGTTTTTTGTAGGTATATTAGGTTATCTAATTCATTTGTCTTCCAGAAAAAACAAGTACAGTTTTTAAATTCAAACAAAGTTCCACTAAAAGTATATATTATTGGAAAATTTTTCAAGAATTTTCTACATAATATAGAGGAGGTATACAAATTAATGAAATCTCAAATAATAGGTTCAACTTGGAGCTTTTATTGGTGCTGGTATCTTATATTTAAATCTCAAGAAATATTTTATTGTTAAATGAAGTTAAAAATAGGAAAAAAATTTTACTTGCTATTTTGTTACATTTTTTTTTTACTATTAAATCTCATCAAAATTAAATCGTGATCGATTCTCCATTCAGTTGTTTGGTTCCTTATTGATGATATTTTTTTTTTCTTTTTTTTTTTTTTTCAGAAATTGTTATTTATAGAGGTGAACCATAAAATCTCAAAGAATAGAATTTTATATTGAAAAAAAAGATAATTAGTCAATTTATTTAACTCAAGTAAGGACTACCATTTCAGGTGAAAGGTGAAATTATTGATTAAAAAAACTCTTGAAAAAGTTCCATAATCTCAGTTAAATTTACAAACTGAGAATTATTTTATAAAATAATCGAAAATTTTCACAACCCCAACAATTTTTACAATTTTATACTTGCTAAGAACCTTCAAGAAATTTGATTTTAATATTTAATAATTTCCATTTCAAATTTATAAATACAAAAAAATTTCCCAAGCTGTTCTAAATATTTTTATCAGTTGTTTTTACAAATTAGAGTTTTATAATGGAAAAATCCTTAAAGTCATTTTTTTTTTTAAATTTTCACCAAAAATCTATCTGAAATATTTTTTCTTTTTTTTGTTGATTTTTTTAACTTTGAAATTAGGAATTTTTTTGTACAATTCCTTTAGTATGAAAATTCTTTTTGAAAAGTGAATGTAAAATAATACCAATGATAAATACCTACCAGTGTGAGAATGTGCCTAAAATGTCAAATATCACGAGAAAAATTTTCTGATCTGAAATTATTAAATTTCCTTTTCATTTCCCTTTGTAAAAGGGTTAGTGGACTAAATATTTTTTGATGAAAATATAACCAACAAAAAGTAACAAAATACAATCTTTAGTTTACTGGTATTTGGATTCTAAATGTGAAAAAATATTCACTTCATTTTCCATATTGTTCTTTTACGCTGTTTATTGTAAAATAAAAAGATCAAAATTTTCATTCAACTTATCAAAAAATCAAAAACCCAAGAATTAAAATAATTATCCAAAGTCCCCAATTCTCAAATCGAAATTACTAATTTATGCTGATTTAAAGAATTAAAAATTTGATATTTTTCATCTTTAGTAAATCTAATTTTAGGAAAACTGAATGAAAATTTTATACCATTTATTTTGCAATAAATAGTCAATAGGGTTCTCAAAGAAGTGAGTTATGGTTTGTGGCCCGAATCTCGATTTGAAAAATGATACCCAAGATGAAGTGTAAATTTTTAAACACTTAGAATTCATATACTACAGTGATGTAAATAACCGGTGTTGACAACCTTTAACCCATTACTAAAATTTAAATTGTGTTTTTTTTTTCAGACTTTGTTCATTAAAAGATAGGAAGACACAAAAATATTCTTGGTTCGTATTTAAATTGACTTTAAAGGTTAGATCTTTGATTAATAGAAAAGGTGCATAAATAATATTAAGGGAGTAGTTATTTTTGAAAATAAAATGAAATCTTGTCAAGATCTTGAAAATTTTTTTTTCTAATTTGTGATTTGATTGATGGAAAGGATGAGTTAACCTCATTTAAACAATTTATTGATTTGAGTCTCTTTAATGAAATTCAAAATTTACATGTTTCCAATATAAAAGGAAAAAAAGTAACCTATTATTTTGTTTAAGAATTAAGTTAATTCTTGAAAATGGGAAAACATATTTTTCGTTTTATGTTGGAAAGTATTGATTTCAAAAGCAAATTTTTTATTTGGTTATTCTTTTTCTTTGATTAATATTTCAATTCAAATCTCAGCCAATAAAATTAATCGAAATAGAGGTGATTCAATAAATGAATATTCAGTAGAAATTTAACTACAGTTTATCAATTAAATTGAGATCTATTTTATTAAAAAAATTTTTTCTTTAATGTTTTGAAAAAGTTGTTTTCTTAGTTTTCAAAAAATGAAAAAAAAATTGAAAAATTTTTTTAACAAATTGTTTGGTCTTATTCACAAGAATCCTTATAAGAATTCAATTCATTTTTGGCAGAAAAAATATGATTTTGAATTTTGAGGATAAAATTACCTTTATTCCCAAATATCTTCAAGAAATTTTTTTTTTGAAAAATCGAATTTTGTCTTAAAACAAAAACAAAATTTCAGAGTAACATTTTTACATGACTTTAAAACTTTAATTATTATAACTACCTATCTTAAAAAAATACATTTATTTTTTAATCCGTTAAATATATCAATTTTTTGGTTGACCAAAAGTTTGATCTCAAAAAAGAAAAAAAATCTTTATATTAATATTACTGGTAACAAAGAAATGTTATAGTCTAATAATGATCAAAATTGCAATAAACGGGGTAAAAGATTAATAAATTGTGAGAAAAAAAAAGAATTTAATAGTTTTCTTTTTCAGAAAAAATGGAAAAAAAAAAATTGATCTCACTAAACTAATTTTCTTTTATGGCTTTCTTTGTCGATCAGAATTTTTTGACACTTGGGATCCACAAAATTTGTAAGTAGAGAATACCACCAATAACATATTTTAAAATTTTGCCTTGTTGTCGTAGAAGACTGGTCCCTTAAATGCTTTTATTTCAAAAATTTCGTCCATTTACAAAATTTCCGAGATTAAATGATTTTTTTAATATAAAGAAATACAAAAAATGAAATTTTGCTCATTTTTTTGTTAAAAAATTACATTTTTATCTTTCAATATCTTCAAAATTCTTTTTTAAAATTTATTTAAAGAACCCTTTTTCTTGTTTATATACTGTTTTCATCCCATTGATTTGTTTCTTTTATTTCTACAGTCAGCCAATATATTTTGCATGGATGAAATTTAGTAATCTGTTAAAATATAAAACACTGGATATTTATACAACTGTTGTGTTACTGAATTTTTTTTCATGATAGAGACAGAGAGTAATACCATTAATAAAGAAGAAAATAACAACTTTTTATCCCATTGTGTTCACTATAATGAAGTACTTAATAAAAAGGAAAGGATTATTCATCAAAAATCTTCAGAACCGAATTATTAACTTTTCTTCCTTTTTGATTTTAATTATATCTGATAACAATTCTTTTTTTTGCGATTAATATATTGGTTTGTTCAGTACATACACATGGTAAATTTTTACATTTAGAATATCTTTTTAACAAATAGGATTTCGTTTCACAATATCGATTTTTAAGGCAAACTAAATTAATAATAAAAGAATTCACTTTTAATGGATTCGTCAAAATAAGATCAAAGTCAAATCAAAAATTAACTTGTTTTTGTTGTAAATAACAATTTTACTCTGTATACTTAAAGGATCTTTTACCAAATATCAAACATTTTTTTATTCTCAATCAAATTTATTTTTAAAATAAAATGTCTAGTTTACCACAAAGCCTGAAATTCCTAATCCCATACTTGGCACGTGCCAATGAAATCAAAAGAGCAGCACCTAAAATGTATTATTATGGTAAGTGATTAATCTTTTGTCTTTCTTTTTCAGACAATTAGATCTATCTTGAAAAAAAAAAATAAAACGAATAAAAATACTCGATATTTATTTCATACTATTTAAAGTTCGGGTTTATGCACTCACAAAGGCTGTTGAAAAGCTTCGAGCAGGAGAACTTGGTGAAAATGGTCAATCATCCGTGATTATGTTTATGGATGCTGTTGAAAAAGAGCGTAGTGAATTAAATATCAATATTGAATCTGAAAAGGCAAAAGCCTATGTTCAAGTTTTTGCTCTCCGCGTGTTTAAGGCCGCCAATGACGAAGATCTTGCTGGTATGGCAAGCAAGTAATTACAACAATCCTTTTTTTTTAACAATTAATAACCATTTTTAGCAAATGGACTGATCGATTTTTGACTGACAGACTTTTTTGATTTTTTTCCCTTTTTATCGATAAATTCTTTCTCGTTAAAATATTTTTAGGAAAACTGCAAGAGCGTTTTATGCTGCAAGTATCTTTTTAGAATCACTTAAACAATTTGGTAATCTTTCTAATGATGTAAGATTTTTTTTTCTTCAGAAACACGACTAATATTTGGAAAATAAATCGGAATAAATATTCACTCCCTTATTATTTTTACTTTTCTGTGAAAAATAGAAATTTCAAACAAGTAGATTGAAATTTGTGATCTCTTATTATTCTTTGGGTACTTTTTTTTTTATGCTATACCTATATATATTTGGATTTATAGAAGGTAAACTAAGAACTCTAAAAGAAACCTAAAATTGAATAAAAAAAAAAATGATAATACTCTCGAATTTTATACTATTAAAATTTCTAGTACACCTATAAATCTTTTCTTGTGAACAATTATACAACCACCACAAAGAAATAACACTATATCACACTTCTTAGCTTGTGTAATATTGGTTAGTAGAAAAAAAAATTTTTCAAAGTATGAAATCAGATAGAGATTACCCTGTTCTAACTCATTTTTATATACTATTATTTTCCAATTAAAAAATGTAACATTTTTAGTTCAGATTCCAAAATATTTTTAGATCTAGTTTATAAGTTGAAAGAAAAATCCAAAGATCTTTACAACATCATTTAGAAATGATATTTTTTGAGAATAAATTAAACTTCCATTATTAACTCTAAGACAAACTTTTTCATCTGCTAATTTGATTGAAGCAGTAATAATTAATATAATTTTTGGAAATTCATATAAAAATTTTCATTGATTAATTGGAAAATAACAGTAAAATTAAGTACACTTTTATTTGTTGCTAGGGTTGTACCTATGTTTAACCTATCGTGATAGAGAATTATTTTTCTGAGGGTATTCGGATTATCAGACCAAAATTGTATTTCCTACATGATCTTGAATTATTATGAGCTTTTCAAGAGTAAATTATGATACAACTTCTAAAATATTATCCAAGTTCATTTCCTATAATTCAAAGTGTGTTTTAATTGTGAATTTTATTCAAATTAAAAAGAAATATAGGTACTGTAACTCTACCTTGGAATTTTATAGACTATGCGATTAATTTAAAATGACAAAATTATCTTTTTTGAAAATTAAAAATTCTATTTCTCAGAGACTGTTCAATAAATAATAAATTGGAAAAAATAAAACTTTTTATTTCCTTACTCTATTTTTTGGAATAGAGTATAAAATTACAAGACACTCTTTGAAAACTCGAAGTTTAAAGGAAAAGGCATCATTTTCAACCTTACTATAAAAAATTAAAATACAACGAGACTGATTGTCTATGAAAAAAATGTTTTTTTTTTTATGAAATAAACAATTCAATTTCTATCATACCATATAATTTCCAATTTCTATTTCACCCTAAGAGAATTTTTTTTTGTAAAAACAAAGAGACAAATTGGATTTCAAAAGAAAAGAAATTATGGAAAATTGAAAGTTTTTTTTTGATTCTAGTTTTTTAATTCATGAAACCTATGATTTTTTACAATTTATGTAAATTTGAAGATCTCAAATTAATCGACTATTTTATTTGGATTTTCTTTGACAATTTCAATTTTTTAAAAATGGGATAAGATATTTTTTTTCTATTGTCAATATTTACTGTTTATCATAATCTTTCTCAACCATTTTATGGTTTTTTCATAGTTGATTAAAATTTTTAAATTGAAAATCAATTTTAAAGTATCATCTATTTCCCTGGGAGGTTGGAACAGCTAGGTGCTTAAGCTGAAGAAAAAAAATTAACCTTTAAATGATTAATCTTTTTTGGAGTTATTTATTAAGGTTTTTTTTTTTAGAATCGTTCATTTTTTTCAATTAACTGTTTTGGAAAAAAAGTGAAACACAGTTTTTAATTGGGAACATTACTGAAAAACTTAAAATGAAAAGTAAAATCACTAAAAAGAAGAAATCAATTAACTTCAAACAATAACCCATTATATTATTTGCAATCAATCCAATAAATACAATTTAAATCTACTTTATTATCAAAATTGTTGTTGTGATTTTGGAGATTCCGAAAATAGTCAATTTTTTGAACAAATTTTTAATAATTGATCAATCAAATAAAAATCCATACAAAAAGATAGTATTTAAAAAACCTTTATTGTGCTAAACACTTCATTTTGTCTTTATTTATTTATTTCTTTTTTTAATTGATCTTACTTTTCATTTTCAGTAAGGTTACCAATTAAAAACTGTGTTTCACTTTTTTTCCTATTTCACTTTTTTTCCACAATGATAAACTTTATTTTTATTAAGGCTCCCAAAACTTTTTTGAAAATTTCCGAATTTTTTATAATTGGCTTTTAAAGAACAAATAAGAAATAAATGGAAAAATAAATATCAGACCATTGTTGATATATTTCTCTCAAGAAAATCTAATCAATCAATAGATGTTCTTAAAAAATGAAAAACTGAAATCTTGAGGGACAATCTATTGAGAAAAACCACAATGTTTATTTTGATCTTCAATTGAGGATCAAAAAAAAAAATCAAATAGAAATAAAAATTATTTTCTCTACAATAATTTCAACTTTTTCAATAACCTTAGAATAACAATTTTTTATCAAATACCTATTGATCTTGCAATAAAAAAAAAATTACAATTTAATTATGTTTTCCTAAAAAAATTGAAAAAAAAAAAGCAAAGGGAATAGGGTGAAAAAATGATTTCAATTTTTATAACTTCCAAAATTCATTTTTTTTCTTTTAATTTCCATTTAAACCCTTTAAAAAACATTTGATTCACCTACGATACAGCTGATCACCTTTTAAGGGGAAATAAATTATATCTTTTTCTGTTCCGTTTTTATTTCAATTTTCTATTTTAAAATTAATAATTACTTTTCTTAATAATAATTGAAATAATATTATAGAATCAAGAAAAAATCAAATATTCAAAATGGAAAACAACTTATCTCTTAAAATGTTTCCGCGAAGGTCGACAACCTATTCCCGGTCCACCTGGCGGAATAAAAAACGAAAATAACCCAGAAATAAAAGAAAATAAAACGGATTTGGAGAATACAGATTCTGGTGAAGATAGTGAAGGTGATGATATAAGTGAAATGAAAAAGAATAAATTTACAAAAAAAAAACAAGGTGATAATAATTTGTCAAAATCAGAAGGTAATTCCTTCTCTAGTTTGTCTGAACAAGAAGAAGAAGAAGAAGATGATGATGATGATGAAAATTTAAAATCAAAATTGGTAATAAATAAACTCAAAAAAAAAAAGAAAAAAAAGCAATTATTCACAGATTCAGATTCTGAATCAGATTCTGACTCAGATGATTATGATTATGAAAAAATTGATCAAGCTAGAAAATACACAAAACAAGGATTATCTTCACTTGATTTTAATGATATTCCATCAGCAATTCAAAAATATCAATTAGTAATAAAAATATTAAAAGAATTAGAAAATGATAAAAAAAAATAAATTCAACCTCATATTAAAAATAAGGGATAAAATATATTAAAACACGCTTAAAAAACAAATAAAAGAGAAAAAAAAAACTTTCTTTAAATTAAATTTTCTTGCATTTATTTTTAAATCCTGTCTATATATATATATATATATATATATATATATATATTGAAAATATTTGAATGAAAACCTAATATTTTTTACTTTATAAACAAAGGAGGGTAAGTACAACAACTTACATTTATTTAATGATAATAAAAATGTTTTGATTTATTATATTTTTTTTTCTAATTTAATGAGGGGTTTTTAATTCCTTTTATTTGCTAGTATGTTGTTTTTGGTTTGATAAATGTTAATAACATTTAAGAAATTTTCTTTTTATTTCTTCTATCTTAAAAATTTACCTTTTACCTCTCTTGAGTTTTCTGTATAAGTTATTTCCAAAAAACTGGGGAATTTTTTTTTACATTTCTTAAAAAATAATCATTTCCCAAGTGGAGTAATCTTTAATCAACAATACCAAATTAAGTTTAATATTTATACCGATTGAATAAAGGGTTTATGTATTAAATTCAAAACATGTTTGTTGAAATATTTCCAAAAAATAAAGAAAAAAATAAAATAGTACAATTTTTGGGGAAAGCAATGTTGGGCCAATTTGAATTAAAAACGTGAAATATGGGAAATATACAAATGATTTTTTAAACATGAATAAACAGTTATATGTTTTTAATATTATTTGAAAATTTGTTGAGATTATCCAAGTTATGAAAATAATTTTTTCAACCAAAAAAAAAATAATAAAAATCAATTTTCGCATATAAAAAAATATCAGATAAAATCTAGATCAGAAATTTAAATATATTTTATTTATATAATATAATACTAAGAAACAAATTGAATTATTATCAATAATATATAAATTGTAGTTATGATTTTAGATATTTAAATCCATTTTTGAAGAATGAGTTACATAAATATATTTTACAATAAATTTGCACCACTTTCTTAGTAATAGTTTATTAGTAAAATCTGGGAATTAACTTCATTCTTTTCACATTTGGAAAAAAATCGTTATCTGTTCTTAAGTTTTCTTTTTTTTTTAGAAAATCAATATTTTTTCAGAGACAAAATAGTAAAATATAAAGAAAACCACCCTGAATGTTTTTTTGTTTTAGAAATTAAAAGAAATTTTCAAAAAAATAGTTTTTATTTCAAAAATTAAAAAAAAATTAGTTAACTTTTCCAGGATTTATAAGAATAGAGTAAAATTTTTGGTTTTATTTAATTCTTTTTAATTCTGAAAAAGTTTTTACTTTTATAATATGGGAAACTTTGTAAAGTGTTAAAAAAGTACTCACGTTTGTAAAACTGCTGTATCTATTTAAATTGTATTTTTTTGAATAAAATATTTTGATTTCAGGTTTTTAACGTATTTCTTTGCTAAATTAAATCAACATCTTTAATCTAACTAACCACTTTAATTAATTTTAACACAAAACAAAAAAACAATAATTTACTATTGATCAAAATATTTGTTTGATTTGAAGAAAAAAAACCAATGTTTTTATTTATTTATTATTTAGAGAAAGAAGTAATTAAAGAAAATTGTATCAAATAAAAAAAAAAAGAGAAGAAGAAAAATAATTATTATATATATATATATATATATATATATAATACTATCATTTACATGACCAAATCGAAACCATTGGCGTTCGATTTTCCAGGATTTGAGAAATAAAAAGAAAATTTCTTAAATTTTCTTATAATTTCTTAAATTAAAAAAAAAGCTAGGCACTTGATGACACTTCCCCAGAATAAATGGAAGGAGCAAAACCACGATAGAAAGATTATCGATTACAAATAGAATTTCCACATTTTGTAATTAATAATTTATATTCCGAGACTCTCAGTGTGTGACACTAGACGCCCGAATTTAGATATTTTTTAGTATTTTAAAACAAACAGATATACAAGTTGAAAACATATATAAACCAAAAATAATAAAAATTTTAAAATAAAATTATATAATATCTCAAGATTAAAAAGGTTTTTGGGGATAAAAATGTCAACATGGATTAGTTTTGAATTTTAATAAAAAAATTCCATAAATCATCTGTTTATACACCAAATTTATAAAAATCTGACGAAATACTGATAAATTCAAATATATTTTATTAAATTTTTAGTTCAATTTCCATTTATGAAATCAATTAACTCAACAAAGAAAACAACTCAAGAGAAAGAATCCTTGGAAAATCAAGTGAATTTTATAAAGTTCTTTCTGATTTAAAGTTATATAATGTATTAATCAAAACTTGTGTCAAAAAATTTGTAAAAGATGGAATATGAATTAAAAATTTTCAGTTTTTTCTAGGATTTGGTAAGTGTTTGAAGCAAAAACAATTTAATATTTTTTAATTCTTTATTTCAACTCAAGTTCTAAGCATAAAAAAAAAAGGTTTAAAATCTAATAGAGTCTTGAAGCAATTTTTACTGTCTTTAAATAACTTAACCTTAAAAAAAATATAAGCCGAATTTTCGTTAAGAGTTGGGTGTGTTCAACAAGAGTTTTTGGATTCATACCACATCAGACGAACCTTCATTTTCTTATCATTTTTTGATTTTTTGTTATTTAAAAACTTTTTCTCAAAAAAACAAAATATTCAAAAAACGAATCAGAAAAACTAAAAAGAACAAGAATGACCTTAATTCTCGAACACGAATTTTTCAGTGATAGTGGAAGTGATAATGAAAAAGTGTTGAGTCCGAATATAGAAAAGTTAATAAGCTCATCAAATCAAGAAGAAGAAGAAGAAGAGAATCTGGAATCAAGTGAATCAGATTCTGTCGAATTGTGTGCACAGTGTACAGTAAACACTGCAACTGTCTTTTGCCGATCGTGTAAAAAGCAATATTGTGAGAGGTGTGATAGCTCGCTACATGGCTCTGCGTTATCACACCATACACGTGTTCTGCTGTCAACATGGAAGGAGACTGACGATCGAAAGTGTGAGATACACTCCTCAGAATTGAATTTTTATTGCCCCGATCATTGGAAACTGTTGTGTTTCAAATGTATTTCAATGCACACAAACTGCGATGTGCAAGAGCTCGACAGGGCAGTCAAGTCTGTTTCTGACGATGTTGACGGTCAAATTCATAAGTTTCGAATCTTTAATCACCAACTACAAAACCGTATCGAATACCTCCAAAGCTCACAGGACTCCATTGAAATACAAGCAAGCTATCTAAAGGATCGTATTAATCGCTATGGGAAAATTCTTGACAGCTTGATCAAAAGGCGTTTAATCAATTCCCAAAGGTTAATCAAATTGAGGTATGAAAATGAATTAAAGAAAATTGAACAATTTGAAAGGAAGAAAAAAAAGTTCAACAAAAAAAACAAAAAAACAAAAGAAATTGAAAACGAAAAAGAAAAAGAATTAGAAAAACAATTCCAAAACAACCTTAATTTAATGAAAGGTTTTGGAGTTGAATTGAATTTTCGCAATGTTAACAAAACTTTATCAGAAATTAATTTGAAATCTGTAATTGATTTTGAGAATACAAAAATTCAAATTCAGAAAACTTACGAATTATCTGAAATTTGCAAAATCAGAGTCAAACCAAAATTTTTGGATAAAAAATATTTTGAATCAAAACAAATACCAATTATGCTTTCTATTACACCCCAAAAGGAACCAAATAATACGTTGATATATCAAGCGAGAAAAAAATTACTCGAAAAATCTTTTACTTTTAGGATCAATTTTCAAAAAAAGGGAAAATATATTGTAAAACTTCTATGGGGAGAAAAGCAAATTGGACAAACAAAAGCCATTCAAGTTATTTAAATAAAAATTATATTTTTTGATTTACTTTTATTTTAATTGCCATATTTTTTAATAACTTCAAACAAACTTAAGAATTCTCTTCCTAAAACTCTAAAATGGGATTAATTTGTGTTAGCACACAGGCTTTAAAAAAGTGAGAACTAAAAGTTTTTTACAGTTTCACTCATAACGTTAGACTCAATCTTTTAAGCAGTCTGGGTACAGCCTTTCCAACCCTCTTCTTAAAAATTTATAAGGCATGGAAATTGGTTGTCTATTAGATAGTTCTGTTTTATGAAATAGAAAATTCAATTTCTTTCATATCACAAGATAAAAATTTTCAACTTCTCTGACAACATAAGAGAAATTTTTTTTTTTGTAATTAACAACAAAAAAATATTTTAAAAGTAAAGAAATAACAGATATCACAGAAACTAGAAAATATTTTTCCGTTATTGTTTTTACATTTTTAAACTTTGTTTTTAAATTTTTAAACTTGGGATTGTTCACAATTGTGGAAATTGAAGATCCTCGTTAATGTAAGTTTTTTGATGAATTTGTTTATCAATATCAAAAAAACAACGAAATGGAACTTAATTTTTTTCTTTTTATTATCAATTTTAGTGTTTATCATAAAATTTAATCGTTTTACGTCCTGTTGATAGATAATAAATTTTGATAATAGAAATTCAATATTTAGGTATAAAAGAATTTCACAGTCGCCCTGGGGTAGTTGTAAAGCCATCTCAAACTTTTAGTGCAACTTTTTCAAACCTACCATGAAATCTATGATAAAAAGAAAATTCCTTTTCTATCTCATACTTTCCAATCTATGACAGGATTTTATGTAATAGGATAACCTATTATAAATCCCACAATTTTATAATTTACCAAAAATTTTGATTTATCGAAAATAATAAAATTTGGATTTTTACTACAAAACTTGTAAATTAACAACAATTTACACAAATTTTTTATATTTTTAGGAGATCTAAGATTTCAAAACACATTAAAATTAAAAAGCAAAAACCATTTCAAAGTAATACAATCAGTTCCACTTTTAGGACACAAACTTTCAACAAAGGTTAAAGCACTAACAATCTCAAATTAAAGCAAATTTTTTGGAATTTTTTTTTTTTCACAAAAAATTTTACTAGAATTTGACTTTTGTGCCTTAATTTGAGATTATTTTTTGCACCTTAAATTTAGTTGAAAGTAAGTGTCTTAATGTGAAACTTGCTGTAATTAAATTCTATCTTTAATATTAATTACCTGTATTTCGGATTTATGAATTTGTTTCATAAAAAATATGATTTTATACCGAGGTTAACACCTAAGTAAATTTTTTTGTAAAATTATATGTTAAAATATAAAAATATGTAATTCTACCATGTAATAATATATATATATATATATATCCTATTTTCTAGAAAGTGATGTAAATTTATTGTAAAATATATCTTTTAAACTCAATCTTCAAAAAAAAAAATTAAACATCCAAAATCCTTAGCTACTATTTATTGATTCTTGGTTATAATTAAATTTCTTTTTTAATATTATATTAGAAAAATAAAAGAAATTAAACTTTCTAATCTTGATTTTATCTGATAGATTTTTAATGGGTTAAAATTAGTCTTTATTATTTTCTTTTTGATTGAAAAAACAGTTTTCATAACTTGTTAAATCTCAAAAAATTTTTAAATATAAGTGAAAACAGATAACTACATTTTATTGTTTTAAAATCTTTTATACCCTTTTCATATTTCCATTTTTTTATTTAAATTGATCGTACATCGTTTTCACTAAAAATTGTGCTATTTTTTTTTTTTTTTTTTTTTTTTTTTTTTCATTTTGAAGTAAATACCTTCGCTATTTATTTAATTAATATTAATACTAAACTTAATTTGATATTGTCAATTAATGAATACTACAATTAAAGAAGATGATTTTTTTATGAAATGTAAAAAAAAAAAAATGCACCATTTTTTGGAAATATCTTAAATTTAATAATAGTAAAAAATACTATATCTATCTCGAAAAAAAAATCACGGTAGTTTTGGAATAGCTTTAATACTTTTTAAAAATCGCTACATATTCATTATGTGACAACAAGCTATAATTGGCAATTTCCAAAATATTTAATGTTCAAATTGTATTATGGGGATGTGAAAAAAAAATGATATTTGCAAGGTGGAGTTTTTATGATTTCTTACTCTTTCTTGGAGAACATATCAAAAGAGAACAATTATAGATTTTTTTCTAAAATTTTGGAAGTGTATTTCAAAATGAACCATGTTAATTTTCTAAGAAAAATTTTTTTCTATCTCTATTAAATACAAAAAAAAAAAAAAAAAAAAAAAAAAACGGATTAGAAGTTATTACAGAATTTTATTGTTTGATATAAATACCATTTCAAAAATCGTGACTCACATAAAATGTTAAATTGGAAAAAAAATATTTAATTGGGAATTTAAGAACAATAACTAATTAAATTTGATTTGTAATTCACTTTTAAATCATTTTAAATATATAAAAACCTGATATTTTAAAAACTGAAAAAAATATTACCAAAAACTAAAAAAAAAAAGTCACAATTTTTGAAATGGGTATGATAATGTTTAATTACTGAACTTTCAACTAAAAAAAGTTTAACAAGAACATTTTTTGTTAATAATTAAATCCATTTTAAAAGGCATTACAGAGTCTCATTTTTTTTAGTGATTATTATCTTTTTAAAGATCTTTATTGGTTTTCCTTTTTTGCTTTTGCACAAAAAAAAGTATCAAAAAAAATCAAAAAAAAAAAAAAATAAAAAAAAATTTTTTTTGATGAAAAACTGCCTCTATTTTTGAAAAGAAGCATATATATATATTCTCTTACAATGTAACAAGAATTAGTATTTTGATCTTATTTTCTGATATAATTCAAAGTATCTGTTCTATAAAAGACACTTTTAGAATAGAAAATTAATTCATATAACTTCTAATTTTCAAGAATAGGATTGGAATGCCTTAATTAAAATATCTAAAAATAAAAAATAAATAACTTCTTATGACACTCATTATATTATAAACAGTATTTACAAACCTATAATATAAATGCATAAAGAAAAGTAATTTTTTTTCTTACAGAAATTTATTATGTAAGATAAACCTTAAAAGGGTTGTGGTATGATCTTAAAAAAACACAAAATTTATTATAGAATAAATAATTGAATTATCTGATTAATTGGTTTTTGATCTTGAAAAAAAAATTAAAAAAACTTAAATAATGTGGATCTTCAATTTCCAAAATTGTTAAAAATCGCAGGTTTAAAAATTTTAAAATTAATTCTAGAACAATACTATCAAGTTTTTGGCTTTCTATGGTTTCTTTTCTTGATTATTTTTAAATTTTTCTTTATTTATAAAACAGGAAATTTCTCTAATAATGTTATTGAAATTTAAATTTTTATCTCATTGGTTGATAAAAATTAAAGTCCATACTATAGAAACAGCGATTGTAAAATATTCTATTAACTCCTTCATTTTATAATGTTTTATTTATGATTAAATTAATGTGAGTGTTATTTATCGTGGGTTTCTTATATTCTGGAAAATTAAAAAAAAATGAAAATTAAATACTAAATAATATTCAATAATGCTTATATAAGTTAGAGAAGCTTTAATCTCATATTAATCATGTATAATTAATTCTGTATCCGATTCTCAATGTAAAATTCCATTATTAGAAAAAAAAAGAAAATTGCAATTAATCGATTCAGGGTACATAAGTGAGATACTTTTCATTTTTTCAAATAATTTTTGAAAATTCAGAAAGTTTATGAAGGGCCAAATAGTTAAAAATCATTAAAAAAAGTTTTTGTTTTAATTTTTGTACTGAAATATTTTAAAAAAATTAGTATTGATATGTAGAGAAGAGTTTCATCATGATCAAAAAAAAACAGAAAATCACTAGAGTTAATTAATAATTAGTTATTTTGATTTTATTTTCACTGAAAATTACTTTAATAAATATTAATTAACTTTTTCATTAATATTTTTTTCAAAAGATAATATTAAATTTCAGCTCAAAAAATTAACATGTGCATTCTTTCTTTCAGGTTACTATATAAAATAAAATATAATAAATCGGGGGTCCCTTGTTATTCCAAAATAATTTCAGTTAAAAAAATCTGAGAAGATAAGAAAATTACAAATGAGAATTTATATGTATCCTAATATAAAATTACAAATATTAAACTTATCTAGAATCCTATTTTTTTTACTCTTGTCCAAATTATCTGAGTTTTAATGATGTGAATTAAAGAGGAATTGTCTCACAAACATTAATTCAATTTTTAAAGGAAATTCAACCAAATACCATCATAAACAACTTTATTTACTTAACCTATAAGATAAAAAATCCTTCAGATCCTATTAATTATTCAATAAATTGTTTTCAGAAGACTAAAAACGAAATAATATTTTTTATTTATATTTAAATTTTTATTGTTATTATTTTCATATTTTCACTTATATAGAAAAAAAAACTGTTTTTCAAAGTATAGTAGTGAAAAAATACCAGATATGAAAATAATCCCTGACAATATTTATCATTGTGAATATTAGTAAAATTGTTGCAAAATTGCTAATATTTTATTTTCAATCGAAATCTTTTTATAAATAACCAAATTTTTAATGAACCTAGTAATAAATCAACCTAAAGTTCATTAAGGTAGGGTGTCTATAGAATACTCTAATAATTGTTTGATAACCCAAAGTTATTCAACCTATTTTTGAAAAACAATCGGATTTTCGAGAGGTTTACTCTGAATTTGGAAAATGAAAATTTTTATTATTGTTTTTTGATTGATTGAATGCTGTTTTGATCAAGTTTAATTTCATTAATCATATTCTATCAAGTGGGTGGTTTAAATTTTTTATGTTTGTTTCTTAAATCAAAGGATTTGATTTTAAATATTTGTAGTTACCCAAAAAATTTTCCTGATATTCACAAAATAAAATCTTGTCTGGTATTATTTTCATGTCCAGTATTTTTTTCACTACTATTCTTCAAGTTTGCACAGTAGGGGTTACCTTTCGAAAGAATTCAGTTCTAAGTAACACTTAACAAACACAAAGATGAAAGATAAAAGTAATCTTCACCCTTACCAAGAAAAAATTAATAATAATTTTGGGTTTGGCTAATTTTGGCTGAGAGTTTCTAAATAAGACACTCCAAAAGAAATATCTTTTCTCAAAAAGCGAAATTTTCTTACAAACAAAACATTTTTTTATTTTTTTTTTAGTTAACATTTTGGCTTGCAAATGTCTGTTCAACAAACAAAATCAAAATTAAAAGATCTTATAATTGAACTTAGCGACGATGAATTATTTGAAAAAGAAGAAGAAATAAATTTTTCAGACGACTCTTTTGAGATCAGCTCAGAGAATGAATTGTCTGACAATGAAATTGAAGTTGCGGTTGACGATTTTGATATTGACATTGATATTGACATCGATTTGGACGAGGATTTCGATCAAGATTTTGAAGATGAATTCGGGTTTGTTTCCCCAAACCAAAACAACAAACAACAAGAAATTAATTATCTGTTTCAAGAAGTTGAGCTCTTAAAAAATAAAATACAAGACACCAAACAAGAAGAAAAACAAAAAGAACAACAAAAATGGGAAGAAATTGAAAAATTAAAAAAAGATAACATTCTTTTACAAAAGAGACTTGATGAAATGGCGAAGAAAAAAAGTAAAAAATACAATACAACCTTCTAAAACACTTCAAAACCCTTTCTCAAAAATCTGTTTTAAATTCTTTTTTTACTTTTTTTTTTTTTTTTTTTGTTGGAATTTGTCAAAAAACAAATTTTTTTCTTTGATTTTTTGAAAAAAAAAAAACAAACCTACCAAAAGGATCAAAAAAAAAATCAACCACAAAAAATATAACTCCTACAAACAGATCGTTCAGTACTTCTCGAATGTTACGTTTCAATCGTAAACCTTTAACCCGTCCAATTAACCCAAAAAAAACCACAAAGCCTTTAACTCTAAAAAGAACAAAGACTACACAAGTAAGGGGAAGAGGAAGAGGAAGAGGAAGAGTTAAAATTCTGAAAAAGAATAGAGTAAGAGGAAGAGGAAGAGCAAGAGGAAAAGGAAGAGGAAGAGGAAGAGGAAGAGGGTCTACCAAGAAAGTTACTGTTCCTTTAAAAATGAAAAGAAGAGCAACAACTACTGGTGTTGCTAAAAGACCAAATATAAATTCTTCGAAAAATGTTCAAACAAAGAAAATTACGAAAAAAAGGATTTTAAGTGTTCGTAAACATACTAATAAACCCAAGACTGAAAAATTGAAAGCAAGAGGAAGAGGAAGAGGGAGAGGAAGTGGAAGTGGAAGAGGAAGAGGAAGAGGAAGAGGAAGAGGAAGAGGAAGAGGGAGAGGAAAAAAGATAGTAAATAAATCAAAAACAATAAACCAAAGGCCTCGATCAAGTAGTATGTCCACTTATGGGAAATTTGCAAACAATTTAAGAAAAAAAAATACTCTCCTAATGAAAAACCCAAAAAAAACGAAAACGGTCAAGAAAAATAATGGGAAAAAGAAAACCATTAATCAAAATAAATCAAAAAATATAAAAAAGAAATTAAATGTTAAAATTGAAAATAATAATTTCAAAACAAATAAAAATCACAATCAAAAACAAAATAGTGATGTTCAGGATGATGGGAAAATTATTTCAATTTGGAAAATTTTTGAAAATGATGTAATTGAAGTGGCTGTCAAAGACATTGCAAGTATTCAACAACTCGAAAGTGAAAGATGCTACCTTATTCAAACAAATTCTAATCTTTTTATGTGGAACGGAAGTGAATCAACAGGTAGAAGTAGGATCAAGGCAAGAAAGTATAGTAATACTCTATTAAAAACGATACAAGAATTAAAGGATAAAGAAGTGGTCAGACAAATGGATGGAACTGAAGAAATTTCGTTTTTAAAACTCTTTATGAATGGAAAGGATTCTAATATTATCATTAAAAGAAAAAACCGATCGATGCCAGATTCACCAGATATTAACAAATTAAGAAAACAACTCGAAAGCATCCAAAAAATGAATCATAGCTCTGAAAAGAATGGTAAAAAACCATCACCATCATCTTTAATGTTTACAAATAATAATGACGATGATAATGATAATGATAATGATAATGATACTGATAATGATAATGATGATACATTAACAATAAAACCATTTAATAAGAAAAAAATCAAAGCCTTTGGAGGCGCACAGTTTGAAATAGATCTTCTTAATTCAGAAAAAGAATTTGTATGCAAAGGATCAATAACAATAAATGAAAATAAACTCTATTTTAAAACACCGCGCTTAATATTCTTATTGAAAGGAATCAAAGGAACAAATCTTTTGTTACATCCTAAATTTGAAAAAATGTTATGTTTAAAAATTAAATCAAAAATTAAAATCATTTTTAAAGTAAATTTAACTGAAATTAGAAAACAAATTGCAGAAAAATATGAAAAATTGCCAACCACCCCTGTTGTGTTATACACTTCAAATAAAATATCAGAAAAAACAGGTGAAATTATTTTGAGTGAAATTATAACAAATGAAAATGTGAGTTCAAATTCAGATTCTGGATCTGGATCTGATTCCAATTCAAATTCTGATTCTGATCAACTCAAAGAGAAAGGAGAAAAAAATGAAAATAAAGAAGAAGTCGAAGAAGAGCAAAAAGAAGAAGAACAAAAAGAAAAAGAGGAAGAACAAAAAAAAGAACCAGAACAAGAACAAGAAGAAAAACAGGAAAAAACAGAACAAAAAGAAGAACAAAAAGAAGAGGAACAAGAACCGGAACAAGAGCAAGAGCAAGAACAAGAGCAAGAACAAGACCAAACAGAAGAAAATTTTAAAAATGAAAATGAAAATGAAGAAAAATCATCTTCAAATTCGGGGTTAAACATAAATTTACAAAATGAAAATGAAAATGGATCTGAAACAAAATCGGAATCGGAATTGGAATCTGGATCAGGCTCCAATACAGAGGAAAATTCCGAAGAAAAATAAATAATTTAACAAGAACAAAACTGATTTTTACTTATATGTTTTAAAAATAAATATTTTATGAAATTGTTATTGTTTATTTTTTTTTTTTATTAATTCAGAAGAAATTTTATAAATAATTAAAAAATGTTTAATACAAAAAGAAGATACTAAAAAAAAATAATAAGAAGAAAAAAATTAGTTTAAGAATAAATAATATTTTGCTTTTAGCTGTTATTTTACAATAAATCAATGAAAGATTTTTGTTTTTAATACCTAAAATCGTGTTTCTTGGTAATTGGCTGATAAAAATAATAAGATCGTTTCATAAACAATTAAAACGAATATTTTTGTATTATTTTAGGTACACTTTAAAGATCTCAATGATGAATAAATTTTTATAAAAAAAAATTTAAATATTTGCTAATATTTCACTTTTTGAAAACTTCACTTCTAATAAACGCAATTGGTAAATAAAAGATCTGGGATGAAAAATTATTTTTCAAGATATTTAACAATTAAATTTGGAAAATCCATTTTATCAGGTTCTATTAAGATTTTTTTCAATTTAATAGTAAAAAATTTGAAAAAATTATTCTTCACAGTTAAGAGGTTATAAGCATATATATTTTAAAAGTATTTTAAATTTAATAAATATATTTCTAACGGATAATCCAATTATTTTGACTATTAAAGAATTATTTATTGAATTAAACTGAAAAAAATATTTTGTTTTGATTTTCCGTTAGGTTTTTTTTACTTTTTGAAATAAACCGAAAATTTAAGAAATTTTTGGTTTATTTCAAAAAGTAAAAAAAAACCTAGAACATTTTCAATATTTATCATCAGTTATTTTTTTCCATATTTAAGTTTTTGGGTTTTTTAATAGAATACAGTATTTCCAAAACTATTAGTTATTGTATATTCAAAAAAATGTCTTCAAGTTGAAATTAAGGAAAATTGATTTGTGACATTCATTTGATAATTTGTACCCCAAAATAGTCCCTTTTTTCTGGACTAGAGACTTTCAAAATGGTGGTTACTAATAAAAAACATAAATATAATAATCTCCTGAATTTTTCGTTATGAAATTTTTATAATATTGTGAATGAAGTTTATTATTAATGATGAAAGGATATGAAGAGAAGTAGTTTTATCTAACTTTTTTCAATTTTTTTTTTTCATACGAGTGATGTGTAAAAAGTGATGCAATAATTGTTTAAAGTTTTATTAATTGATTTGTATCTTTACACCAAAACAAAACAATTTTCCAATCAAAGTGCTCAGTTGTAATGTGAGTGAATTATATACGTCAAAAGGGTTGAATCAATATTTGAAGAAAACATTCATTTTGGAAATTTCAAAAAATAAATCATTTTTTGTATTTTGTGCATTTTTTCTTGTTTTTTCTATTTTTTTTTTAAGAAAATTTATTTGCAAAATTTATTTTAATGCTAAGATCTAAAATCATTAAGTGGCCATGTGTTTTTCTAAAGTTATTGAAATAGTGGAAATGATTGTATAAAATCATATTTATTTACAGGATATTTTTTTTTATCTTCAATTGAAGATCATAATGAAAATTGTTGTTTTTCTCAATTGTATAACTTAGCAATTTAATTTTTTCAATTTTTAAAATAATAACAATATTGATTAGTCTTACTTTATATGGATATCAACTATTCTCCAAGTTTTGTCATTCTACATATTTCTTATTTACATCCCAACTTCAATTCTAAAAAATAATGTATATTGGGAATTTTTTTTTGGTACTTTGACATAAAAAATGTTTATGATACCTATTTGTGATTTAATTTTTCTCTTTCATGTTACATAAAAAGTATCATTGTTATGACAAAAACACATATTTATTCAAAAAACTTATATATGAGATATTATTTTGCACTTGTGATTTGAAATTTTGATATAAAATTTATACTTTTTTTTGAGTAGGGATTTAACTTATATTAAAAAGTAAAAAAAAAAAAAATCAACAAAGAATAATAAAGTCTACTATTAAAGATTTGATTATTATCAATATTTACAAATTCATTTTGATGAAAACAGTTAGAATTTCTCACATCAATTTTTTTGATCTCTTAAATTTTGTTTTATATATCAACTATTTTTAACTTTTTCATTTTTTTTTTTTTTTCTTTTTGTAACTTTTTGTTTTTTGGTCTATTTATTTTTCCATCTTTTTTTTGAAAAATAAAATTAAGTTTCAAATACTTCTAATGGATTTTTCTATTTACAAGATTGATATGAATTTGAAGTATCAAATTTATTAACTTTAAAATTCTCTCATTATCATATTAAATGAACTTTGGCAATCAATTCCAAAGTAAAATTTGTACTGAATAAAAATAACCTAAAAGTGTAGAAAAACTACACTTTCATATAATTTATAAATAATTTTGATTTTAATAATTTTTTCATTTTTTTCGATTTTCTTTTCTTTTTTTTTTTTTTCATTTCTTTTTTTTTTGAGTTACATACTTTAATTCGTTAGATCGAGATGGTTCACCTGATTATTTAGATTAAAGTTAAATTTGAGTTCATATAAATATAAAAATTTGAACGGATTAGTTTATTGTATAAATCCATTTGATTGGCCAATAATCGTTGACAAAAATTTCAACAAATTTAATAAGATTATTTTTTCTTCCACATCATTTCATCATTTTGAATACAACCGTTTTCTTTTTTTAGTTTTGTGTTTTTTTATTTATTATTTGTCTGAAAAATATTGTATATAAAAACATTGGTAATTTAAAATTATTTTATATTAGGTTTGGAAAAATAAATAGAAAATAATTGAAAATTTTTTTGCCTGTTTTTGATTATCTGTTCGTCCATATTTTCATATCTTGAATTTAATTTTTTATTAAAATCTTAAATTCCTACATTTTTTCACATTTTTTTTTTGATTAAACAAACACAAGAAAACTAAACACCATTTCAAAAATTGTGATTCACCCAAGATAATAAATTGAATATATATCATGTAGTGTTCAAGAACAACTAATAATTAAATTTGATTTGTATTTCACTGTTAAATAATTCTATATTTATAAAAACCTGAGATTTTTTTTTTTTTATTTTTTTTCTTTTGAAGGGAGGAAATCAATTTCCTCTAACAGTGTTAAGTTTTTTTTAATTTAAGAAATAAATCAAAAATTTATTTAATTTTCTATTTATTTCTAAAAGTAAAAAAAACCTAGAAAACTTCAGAAATAAAATATAAAACCTCAAAAAAACCCAGAACACTTCACAGATGAACAGAAAACTCAATAAGACCAAACAAAAATCGATTGATTATCAGAAATAAATAGAAAACTCAAAAAAAAACTAATGAAAATCAATAGATTTTTCAAAGAAACAGAAAACTCAAGAAAAGCTAACGGTGGTTTTCAAGAATTCAAAAGAATAGAGAAAAATCAAAGATTTTACAGTCAGTTCCACTTTTAAGGTACAAACTTTCAACGAAATTTAAGGCACAAAAAATTTCTCAAATTAAGGCACAAAATTCAGATTCTAGTAAAATAAATTGTAAAAAAAAATATTATAAATTTTGTGCTTTAATTTGAGATTTTTATTGTGCCTTAAATGTCTTTGAAAGTTGTGCCTTAAAAGTGGAACTGACTTTACTCAATTTTTTTAAATTAAAAACCCCTAGGCACTTTCCCTAATTTCTAAATTTTTGTTTAGAAACTTTTACAGAGAATCATAATTTTCTTTATAATTAACTAATGATAAGATGAATAATGAATCTTTATTTTGGATAATATCAAAAATATTATTCTTATTAATTTTATTTATTTGTATTAATACTTTAATTCAGATTTTTCGATTGTTTTTATTGAACGGGCAATTCGATAAAAAATGATGGATATCGTCATCTATTTCTGTGTTATAGTATTTTTTGCACAAGTTGCATGATTTTGTTTTTATTTTATTCTTATCATAAACATATGAATATCTGTTTAAATATATTGTGAAGTTTCTTAATTTTAAAATTGAAGTTGATCCTTTCCATTTTAAATATTTTTGTTGTTTATTTATTTTGTTGTTGTAATTAATAATTTTTAAATATTCTTGACCTTTCCATCCAGAACAATTTATTATCAAGTTTTCTATAAATTGATTTATATTCAATTCTAATAATTTTAAGGTTTCTATTCCCCAATTAATATTTTCATTATCTCTTTTTTGAAAACTTTAAAATTTTGGATATAGGTCCAAAACCAAGATTTTCTCATTTATTTTTGAGTTTATATCTTCTTTTATATATTGAAATTCTGACTTGGTCAATTTTTGCTTCAGTTTTATACATTATCCTTGGGGAATGTGGATTAATTTTTAAGAATTTTGTTATCTTTTTATTTATCCAAACATCAATTGAGTCGAAATCTTTTTGAGTTATATTAAATATAACTAATCCAGAAAATAACTGGCAAATACATATTGATTTAAACATTTCTAATTTCCCTCCATTTGCCAAGTTTTTGTTTGTTAAAAATCCAATTTATTTTTTAAAGTTACTTTTATCTTTTTTGAAGTTTTTTTTTAAATTTTTCTTTTTTTCAAGCCAAATACTTAAATATTTTATTTTGGATAATTGATTTGATTTTAAGGTTTTTAGGGTATTTAGATTCAAAAACCTGATATTTTAAAAAATAAAAAAAATAAAACCAAAAAATAAAAAAACAAGTGAGTCACAATTTTTGAAAAGAGCATTCCAGATTTTTAATTACATAACTTTCACTGAAAAAAAGTTAACTAGAATATTGTTTGCAAATAATTTAATTCATTTAAAAAGACATAACATCGTCTCAATTTTCTTAGTGATTATTGGTCTTTTTGAAGATCTTTTTTTTTTCCACATGCAAAAAAAAAGAAAAAGGAAAAAACAATAAAAAACTTTTCAAAAAAAGAAAATTAAAATAAAAATTTGAAAAAGTAAAACAAAAATTAACAAAATTAGAAAAAATGATTCTGATCCCAAAATTTGAAAATATTTTTTTGGTAAGAATATAGTGATAAAATTCAAAAAAACTTCCATTAACCTTATAAAGTGAGTCAAAATTTTTGAAAAATTGTTTTTTTAAAACTTTAAAGAATAAAAAAACAATTTATAAATTTGAATTTTATAAATTAATTTTAATTAAAAATTAAATTCTCATTTCAGTTTTATTTAATCACCTACACTTCAATTGGTTTTATTTGTTGAAGTTCGAATAGAAATATTAATAAGTAAATAATAAATAATAAAAATCATTTATATTTTTCAATAGCAATACTTTCCCAACACAAAACTTAAAATATTACCAAAACTAAATTGAGTTTAAAATTCTACATATGACTGTTTCTAAGCGCTAGTGTCTAAAATTGTACAATTAGAAAACAAAATTAGTCAATTCAAAATTCTCTCTTTTAATCGATCAAGTCTTTTTAACAATCACCCCTAAATAATAAATCATAAAACGAAAAATATGCAACACAATTTTCAAGAATTTACTTATAAGTTAATAAAAATACTAATTTATTTTCTTTAGTTTTATTTCGAAACATACGAATTTTGGAATTCAAAAAATAGGATCAAATTGATGAATTGTTTATAAAATGAGAACTCATTCATTTCATCAACTAAACGTAGACAAGAATTATTCAAAAAAAATATTGTTTTTTCGATGATCTCTTTCAAATATGTTATTTATTTTTTTAAAAAAATTATGATTACCTTAATAATTTCTCTTCCTAAAACTACAAAAAAAGAAAAATGATAATAATAATTGAAATAGAAACAAATAGATATATTTAATTATTAAAAAATAAAATTTTGAAATAAATTAAAAGGTTATTCTGAATAGGTTATATTAAAAAAAATAATCGTTAATTTTAGATAAAAAAAAAAAAAAGAAGGAAAAGAAAAGTAAATAAAAGAAAAGAAAAGAAAAGAAAAGAACAGAAAAGAAAATAACAATCAGAAAAACAATTATAAAAAAAAAATAATAAAAGATACTTATTGAATTGTATTGTATATCATATTTAATCTAATTTAATTTTATCAAATTTGATTTTGCTATATTTTTATTTTTTATTTTCTTTATTAAAAATTTTTTTTAAAATTTTAATTGTAAACTTAATCTGAATCAGAATCGGAATCGGAGTCGGAATCGGAATCTGAATCACTATCATTTAAATTTTTAATTTCCTTTTCTAATTTAGCAAAAATTTCAAACCCTTTATTGCGGATTAATTTTCCAATCGAATTAATAACTTCTGAACCAGTATAATTTTGATTAGGCTTTATTTCCTTTTTTGTTTCAACAAACAATTGAGTCATGATTGCCTTCATTCTATCAATGGCAAGTTGCTTTTCAGAAATTGTAACGCCAACTTGTGCTTTATTATTTTTTGATTCTAATGCTTGTATTTTTTTTTTTAAATTATAAATCTCGGAATTGGATCCAAAATTAAGGCCACCACTATTTTTTGATTTGAGAATTTTTATTTGGTTTAATAATTGTTGGTTTTCTTGTTTTAATTTTTTATTTTGGAAATCCATGTTATCATTTGTTTTAAAACTGTTGCTATTCGTATTATCATTGTGGAAATATTTTGAAACGGATGTTTGCTTTTCCAACATGGAAACCTTTTTACGTAAATTATCCCTTTCAAGTTTGTATTTTGGAATTTTATTTTCCAAATCTTGAATTTTATTTTTTAAATATCCTACGGAAGATGACCCTCTTTCAAGTAATTCTAATTTTTGTTTTAATTGCCGATTTTCATTTTTAATATCAGAGATTTTGCTGTTTGTTTTTGTTTGTTTGTTCGTCAATTTTTCATTTGAAGAAACTAATTCTTTTAAACTTCTAATTAACATTGGCCCAGAAAGTGTTTCACCAACTAGTCCAAATGAAATTTTTTCAATTTCTTGTTGGACTTGGTGCATGTGAAGTTGCATTTTTCCTATCATTCCTTTAAGTTCTAAATTTGATTTGAAATTTTCATTCATCATCATTCCGAAATTTGGATCCATTTGGTTCATCATATAACCAGAGTTTGTTGAAGGTAATTGATTTTGATTCATATTATAATATTGGTTTGTTGAATGCATTGGTAATTGTTGTTGTGGCATTTGTTGTTGCTGTTGTCTTTGTTGTTGCTGTTGCTGCTGCTGCTGCTGTTGTTGTGGCATTTGTCGTTGTTGTTGTTGTGACCTTTGTTGTTGTTGTTGTTGACCATAAATGTTTTGTGACTGGATATAATTATATTTTTTCGTTTCATTGTGTTTTTGTTTTGAAAGATTATTATCTTTAAATTGCTTAAATTTTTTCATTTTGTTTTCATTTAAATTAACATCTTCTCTTGATTTTTCATTTTCATTTTCATTTTCATTTTCACCTTCACTTTCTTGTAAACTTTGATTTTCATTTTTCATTTCTTTTTCTTGTATTTTTAAATTATTTATTATTTTTTTTTCTTCGTCTCTTTGAACAGAATTTTGAATTTTGTTTAAACGTTCTTGAATAGATAATATTTTTCTTTCTGGTTGAATTGATTTTTTTATTTCAGCATTTTTATTTTTGATCTGGTTCTGATTTTGATTTTTATTTTGAATTTGGTTTTGTTTTTGGTTTTGTTTTTGGTTTTGGTTTTGATTGTTATTAATTGGTTTTACAATTTTCTTCTTAACTTCTACTGAATCTTCTTCTTTTTTTTTTTTGTCCGTATTTAATAATAAAAATGGTGTCGCGTGTCCGTATTTCGTTAAGCGGGAATGTATACTTGGCTTTTGAATTTTTTTTGGTCTATTAATTATTTTTTTTTCACTTTTTTCATTATTCTCATTATCAATATTTTCATTATCGATATTGTTTATTTGCTCTTCATTTTCTTCATTTGTTTCCTTTGTTTCCTTTTCTTCTATTTCTTTTTGGCTTGTTTCATTTTGGACAATGGTTTTATTTTCTTCATTGTTGGGGATTGATTCTTTTTTTTGATTCTTTTGTTGGCCTGTTTCTTCGTTACTAGTCTTCTTTTTATTTTGTGGTTGTGTGTTTACATTTGGTGTTTGTTTAATTTTTTCCAAATATATTGAAAAAACTAAAAACGCATTTGGTGGAATAATTTGCCCACTTCCATTAGATCCATATCCCAATGTTGGTGGAATGACTAATATACGTTTCCCTTCTTTACTCATCCCATTGATGCCATGCGACCAGCCCCTAATTACTTTATTTGCTCCTATTTGAAAACGGAATCCATCTTTTTGATGATTGCTATCAAATACTCTCCCTAGCTTGTATTGTGGTGATCGATCAAACAGCCATCCCCGGTATTTAACTTGAACCCAACTTCCGTCACTTACAGGGTTTCCTTGTCCAAGCTTGATATCCGTTGTAAGTACCTTATCTGTTGATAGTTGGTTATGCGTATTGATTAGTTTACATACAGCGATTTGGGATATAAATTGATCCAATAATTCATGATTTGGAAAATTGATCGACCAGTTTTGGTGTTTGTCATCATTATAATTAATGAAATTATCTTTTTGAATCTATGTTAACGAAATCAAAAAAAATTATTTCAAAGATTAAAATAAATATATCTAAGAATTAATATAAACTCAATTTGAAAAAAATGTTCTGAATTAAAAAAATAACTTGAAGGTTTTTATCATATTTTTTTAAAAACGATTTATTTCAGAGCAGAGTTATTTTAAAAAAGTGACTTTAAAACAAAGGATATAATTTTAATAAACTTATTTTCACACCATCTATTAAGAAAAACTTTTTTACAGGACTAGTATTTTTTTAAAAATAATATGAAATCTTGTTTAGATTTTGAAAAAATTTTTTTTTTTTTTGTAATTTGTGTTTTGGGCTTATGAAATGAATGAGTTAACCTCAGTCTCAACAATTTATTAATTTAAAAGTATTTTTTTTTTTTTTTAATTCAAAAATTCAAATACTTTTCAAATATAAAACTAAAAAAAGTAATCAATTATTTTTATAAACTATTTAGTTAATTCTTTGAAAAAAATGTCACATAATTTTTAGTTTTATATTTGAAAAGTATTTGAATTTTGGAAAAAAAAAATTTTATTTTGTTAGTATTTTTTATTATAAATATTTCTATTCAAATCTCAACAAATAAAACTAATAGAGTTACAGGCAATTAAATAACTCTAAATGTGATCGAATTTTAACAACAATTTATCAATCAAATCCAAGATCTATTTTGCCAAAAATTTTAATTCTTTACAGTTTGAAAAAATAGGTCATTTTTTTATTTTGAAAAAATGAAAAAAAAATGTTGAATTTGAAAAGTTTTTTTAATAAATAGTTTGATCTTACTGATAAGAATCGTTATAACAATTTAAAATCATTTTTGGAAAAAAAAATATTGATTTTGAATTTTTTGGATAAAATTACATAATTTCGAAATATTTTCAAGAAAATTTTATATTGAAAAAATCAATTTTTATCTATTAGCAAATAAAAACATAATTTCTGAGTAAAAAATTTTTCTATTGTTTAAAACTTGGATGATTAAAAATATCCTAACTTTATATAATAATAATCTTTTTCAATTTGTTCAATAAACAATTTTTTATTTTCTATGGAATTTCCCAGCCTATCATTTTCAATGAAATTGCCAAGCAGATGAAAATAATGGTAAAATCTAAGCTATTTCCAATAATTTGGGGCAGATTTTTTTTCATTATTTTTTAAAAAAAATGTTTTTTGAAAAAATGTATCTTATATCATTTACTATTTAAATTGATATTTATATTAAACAAGTTATAATAAACTCAAAATACAATAATAAATTAATAATTTTTTTTTAATATTTTTTTTTTTTCAATTTTTTGAATTTTTATTTGAGAAACGGGAATTTTTTCCATAATTCGAAATTTTAATTTTCATTTTTTGGCTTTTATTAATTTTGGATAAAAAATTACTAAAATGTTACAAAGTTTAGAAGAAATAAATGAAGAAATTAAAGAAAAATCAATTAGAGTAAAAATCATCGAACTACGTTCAAAGGGTTGGACAAGAAAAAAAATTTCAGAACAATTATTAATCACTGTAAAAAAGGTTCGATACTGGGAAAAAAAATTTAACACTACAGGGTATATCTTTTGTTTTGAGAACTTTATTGAATATCTTTTCTTTTAAAACAAAAAAAAAAACACTTTTTTTTTTATTTTTTAAAATTTTATTAAAAAACACTAAATCAACAGGAAGAAAAAGAAAAATCAATGAAGAAATAAAAAAATTTGTTGAAAGAAAAACAAAAAAATATCGAAGAATGAGCTGCAAACAATTATCCAACAAAATTGAATCCAAATTGGATATTAAAATTGGTAAGAGTACTGTTTGGTCGATTCGTAATGAATTGAAATTTAAATTTTTATTTCCAAAAAAAAGACCTTTGTTAAGTGAAAGACAAAAAGAAAAGAGATTGTTGTTTGCCAAACACCATCTTGAAAAAAATACAGATTGGCAAAAAGTTGTATTTTCTGATGAAACTTGGTTTTATCTTGAAGGTTCATGTGGTAAAATTTGGAGACAATGGGGTGAACTCGAAGGTTTGTTTTTTTTTTTCTTTTTTTTCTCTTTTTCTTTTTCTTTTTTTGATAGATTCTGTTTTTGAGAATTTGTCAAAATTTAGCCCCAAAGTTATGTTTTTTGGGGGTATAGCTTATGATTGGATTTCTACCTTGATCAAATGCCCCAAACGAGTAAATGCCGAAAGTTATAGGAAATGTCTGGTGTCAAAATGTGGTTTATTTACTGGAATGGATAATTTGCATGGTAAAAAAAATTGGTTATTTATGCAAGATGGTGCTCCAGCACATACTGCAAAAACAACTATTGACTACTTAGAAAAAAAGTGTAACATTTTGCAAAATTGGCCAGCAAATTCACCAGACCTCAATCCAATCGAAAACTTGTGGGGTATTATGTCACGGAGATTAAATGAAATTGATATTAAAACTGTGAAAAATTTGGAAAAAGTTGTTCGCGAGGTTTGGAAAAATATTGATTGGCTTATGATTGAGAATTTAATTAATTCAATGGAAAGGAGGCTTAAGTTAGTCGTCCAGTTAAAAGGCGACTGTATTAATGGGTATTTTTAAAAAAAAATTTTTCCAAAAAAAAAGTGCATTTTTTTATTATTTTATTATTTTTTTTTTTTTTAGATTTAAGTTAAAATAAAATTTTAAATACCACAATCATGTTTTTTTTATAGTTTTGTGTAATGACTTACTTTTATTTTGTTCGAGTAGATGAGTATTCCAAAAAAAATTTTTTTTTTGTTTTTAAAATTGCCCCACTATTTTGGATGGAGCTTAGATATCTGAATTAAAAAATATTAATTTTTCAAATATATTAAAAAATAATTAATATTTTTAATATGATTAGAAAAAAATTTCAATATATCTTTATTATCTCTAGTGGATAATAGACAAATTTTTGAGTATTTAAAACAATTTCTAAATAAAAACTTAGGAATTCGGGAAGTGTCGTAGAGTGCCGTCAAGTGCCGTAGAGTGCCTAGGTTTTCTTGAGGTTTTCTGTTTTATTTGTTAAGTGTTCTAGGTTTTTTTGAGGTTTTCTATTTTATTTGTGAAGTGTTCTAGGTTTTTTTTACTTTAGAAATAAACAGAAAATTTATTAAAATTTTCGGTTTATTTCAAAAGTAAAAAAATCCTAACGAAAATCTATTGATTTTCTAAATAAATAGAAAACTCAAAAAAACCTAACGAAAATCAATAGATTTTTCAAAGAAACAGAAAACTCAAGAAAAGCTAACGTTAAGGACGGTTTTCCAGAATTCAAAAGAATAGAGAAAAATCAAAGATTTTACTCAATTCTTTTAAATTAAAAAAAGCTTAACGGCAAATAAGAGGGGTTAATAACCTCTCCCTTAAATAATAATAATAATAATAATAATAATAATAAAATAAAAAATACCTTTTTTTCTAGACTAGAGAGTTTTAAAAATCGTTGTACTACCAACAACAATAAATAGAATAGCATCCAGAAATAGAGGTTGAGGGATGTTGATTATATTGGAAATAAACTTTATTATTGAGGACGAAATGTTAATTAAAATATTAATTTTATCTATCTTAAAATTTTCAATTTTATTTTTTAATGTTAGCGAGGGGTTTGAATATTATATGGAAAACTTTTTCGCTTGATGATCCCCACATCTTTTTAATTAGTTTTAGTTGTAAAGTTAAAATTCTGACCAAAAAAAAGCAAAGAGAAAATGATTCTATAATTAAGGGTCGAGGTTATTATGGTGAAAAATAATTTTTGGAATTCAAAAAAAAAGTTTTTCGAAATTTTCTATCAGTATAATACCTATGAAAAACAAATCAGTATCTAATTTATTATAGATCTCTAAAAATCAGCAATGAAAAACTATGACATTTTTAGAAAAAAATCACCAAAGGGTAATACTTACTTTACAATTTGAATCGATGTGAATTATAATTTTGACAACCTAACTCAGTTAGTTTCGAAGTGTCGATCTTACGACAGTTTTTGAAATCTTTCAAAGATTTTTTTTTTCATTTTTTCAAATAAGAGTTATTTTTATCAGAAAGAATATTAGAAAATCCTTACTTTGTCAAATATATAGATTGTTACAAAATAACCACCAATTAGATTAAATTGAATTAAATTGATTTGTGGACTGAAAAAAAAACAATTTGCTTCAAATTGAAGAAATTTAATCATTTGGAAATATAAAACAAGAAAATTTTGGATTTTTTTTATAATTTAGATTTTTTTGGGAATAAACAAATTATTGTATTTGTTGTCAATGCATTTTTTTCAATTGAAGATCTTCTTGAAACTTTTTTTTGTTAGATGGAATTTTTTGTTTTTCATTCTTTGATATTTTTGAAATTGGGATCCTTTGATTTTTTTTTTTTGTTTGTTATTTTGATTTTTTAAATTGAGGTATTTTTACTTTTTTTTGTTGATTGCATTTTTTTCAAACTAACAAGAAGTGCAATTTCACAATGTTATTTTTCATGTCAAGACCCTCCTTGAGTATGGAATACTTTCATGACAAGTGACCAAAGCCTTAAACACTAGATATTTGGATTCTAAAATTAAGATGGATTTGCTCAAGTTAAATTTATTTCCTTGTTTAAAGATTATTTGTAAAAGAGAAAAGAAAAAGAAAAAGAAGTGTAATTTTTTTTTTTCATTGATGCTGAAAATACCAGGAATGCAGTTATGTTGCAAAATAAAAGGCGAGACTGGTGTTTGAGTTTTAAATAGGTTTAAATTTCCAGTAATTTTCTTTTTGTACAGTTGTGTTGGACAGTTTGGTATCCTTTTTAAAATTACAGATTGCACCATTAGTCTGTAGTTTTTTTTTAAAAAAAAAGTACTTTTTCAGAAATGTTAAATATTCCTTTAATTTTAGGTTGTTATTTTAAGCCTAAAGATCTGAGACAGTTAACAAAAAGGATTTCTTCAAAACCTGTAAAAATAATTTATCAAATTGGTTTTCATAAATGAAAAAGATGAATATAAAGTCTCTTTCCCAATGGAAATTTAAATACTGGGAATCACACTAACAAAGTGTTAACCCAAATATCTAAAAAAAAAAAATTAATTCTGAGAAGAGAACCGGTTTTTGAAGATTATTAAAAAGAAAACCGAATAAAAATCGAAAAAAGAAAAAAAATTATTTTTTTTTTTTTTTTTTGTGTTGGAACGATCCATGTTGTTGTTTGAAATTAAAGTAAAAGTTAAAGTTGAAACAAGAAACTGTGTTTTCTTTTGAAAGAATCAAGATCTTTTTGAAAAATTAATAAGAAAAAAATTCAAAAAACAAACCACTAATTGGAAATCTTTTGTAAGAAACGATGAAGAAAGTTGCTGTTGTTGATCAATGTATAAAATAAGATTAAATTGGTTTTTAGAAGGTAGCCCAGCAATTAACACGCCTTTTCTTCCTAAATTATCATAATTATTCTTTGTTTTGTTAAATCTATAAAGATAAAGTACATTGTTAAACAAAACTTTTGTATTCTCTTGCGTGCTGGTATTTTTGCGTGGTTTTCGTTTCACTCGACGGTATTCTAATGGATTAAAAGGTTGCGTTAAGGCGTTTTTTTTCGAGCTAGTATTTCCCCTTCTTCTATTGCTCATAATTTATTGGTTACTAACAAAAACAGTTTTTCACAGAAATATTAAAAAAAATAAATAAATAATTATTATTTAATAGGTTCGATTTCACAGATAATAAATTTTAGATTGCTTTAAAAGAAGGTAAAAAAATTAGTCCTTGTAGTGAGTGTTTCAATCTAGTCACTCACCCTCTTTGGATAACATTCATAATTGTATTAATTGAGAATCAATTTGTTGGTTTATTTTACAAAGCAAGGGACATAGAAACAGAGTTGAAAGAAAGCAATTAAACCCAGCCTAACAAAGAGTAAACAATTTTAGAAATTGTATTAGTTGTGTAGTAACCATAAAGCGAAAAATATCAGTTTTTTTGTAATTCTAAAGAAGATGAGAAAACATTATTTACTTTTAATTTTTTCTTTTAAGAGTATTTCGTGAAAAATAATTTGATAACATTTTTACTGAGTAATTGTTAATAACAGAATAAAATCTTCATTAAAATTATCTGATCTGTTTGGGAGAATGGTCAAATGGTTGATATTTTATTTCTATCTCAACATACTATTCTCTCATTTATATTTTGAGCTTGAAATATCAATTTATAATTTATTTTTTAAGGAGTCAACAAAGGATTCGCCTGTACGAATGGGGAGTCGAAAATTACCATGCTGTGACTATAGAATGAAAATCATATTAGTTCTCGAATGTTAAAGAACTCAAAAAATTCATTTAGTTAACATTCTAGGCTATTTCCAAGAAAGTGGGCAAATCTATTGTAAAGTATCTCTATTAAACTCAATCTTCAAAAAAGTATTTAAATATACAAAATATTTAACCACCATTTATTGATTCTTGATAATAATTAAATTTGTTTGTTTGTATTGCATTAAATAAAAAAATAAAAGATATTAAATTTTCCGATCTCGATTTTATCTGATATTTTATAGGTGTGAAAATTGGTCTTTATTATTTTCTTTTTGTTCGAAAAAATCGTTTTCATAACTTTTTTAATCTCAACAAATTTTCCAATAGAATTGAAAACATATAACTACATTCTTTTATTTAAAAAATCCTTTGGACTATTTTCTTTTTTTCTAGTTTTTTATTGAAATTGATTAGACATTATTTTCACCAAAAAAAGGTGCTATTTTTTTTATTTTTTTCATTTTATTGAAAATATTTCAACCTAAATATTTTGAAATAAATACCTTAATCAATGATTCAATCGATTATTAATATTAAATTTAATTGAGTGTTGTCAATGAAAGATTCTTTTCACTAACATAGATAACTTTTTATGAAATAAAAAAAAAAATGCCTCACTTTTTTGCCAAATACATTACTAAAAGTATATATTATCATTTAAAAAAAATATTTGTATTAGTACACAATGATTGATTTTTGAAAAAAATAAGCCTTTATGTATAAATTTAAACGTCAAATCCTGCAAAATTTTGTCTTTGAAGTTGTAAAAAATTCCTAGTTAAATTTATTGAGAAATCGAGAAATGTTGTTAAAAAATTCTATTTTTGTAAAAAACTTAACTGCACAACTCTGAGATTATTTTTTAAAATTATTTCCACAAACTGGAAAAATATTAATAATACAACCAATTTTTTAAAATATTTCTAATAATAATCAATTTTAAATGGGAGTTGTGTTTGATTCTTGAATAAATCTTGAAATTAAAAATTTTAAAATGTATGAGATACTTTTGAACATTCTTAATTTTTATATCAATAAAATATTTGAATATTTTTATTTTGGTTTCTCATTTTCTGGATCTGGAATATTAAAAAAATAAATCAGTAAATCTAAACTTTTTAATTGTAACAATTTACTTGTAAATTAATAATTTATTGTTCAATAATATTTATAATCCATTTTTTTTTTTTTTTTTTGAGTATCATTTGCATTGTATAATATTAATATTACTTATCTATGTTATTACCTAATTTAATTTTTGCCTTTTATATGATAAAATATTTTCTTAAGAGACTGTTAACCATATAAAAATAATTCTAGTTCAAATAATATTAAATTCACAAAAAAAAATATAAAATATCTGGGCATTGAAAAGGCAAATAATAACCTGACTTACTTATTATTTTTTTCACATTTGTATTTAAAAAAAAAAAAGAAATTGATCAATATTTCTTATTTTAAAAAAGTTATAATTCGCTGTATTTATGACTCATTTCTAAAAAAACAAATAATATTTTATTCATTTATTTAAGAAGTGTAAATTATACTCTAGATACCCTTAGACTTAAATAAAATTTCATAAATTTAAGTATAAAACCATATATTTCACAATTATTAATTAAAGAAAGTAATTTCAAACTCTTCAAATTTAAAATTATTTCATTCATATTTATTTGTTTTAATTTGTTTTGAAAATTAATCAAAAGTTTTCCTAAGAAGGGCTTGTCAATACAAATGAGCAATAATTTCAATAAATTCCTTCTTTTTATATTTTAAACATAGAGGATAAAATTAATTTTATTTTTTTGATTGTATCTAATATATATTTAATAATTTATTCAATGTTCTGAATTTTGGAATGGTTTGGTTTGAGGGATAACTGAAGTATTTTTGAGTTTTAAATAAATAATTTTGATTATAAATTATTGTGATATATTTGTGGAAAATTTTCTTCAAGTTCCATCTAGTATCTTATAGTGTCTAGGTAACATTTATGAAATCCAAAGATTTTACAAATAAAAATAAAATTCAAGAAAACTTAACGGTGATTTTGTTGAATTTACAAGAATTGAGTAAAATATTTGATTTCTCTCACTTCCTTTAAATTCTTGAAAAGTTAACAAAAGTACCCGTCAAGTAACATAGAGTGCAGTTGAGTGCCTATGTTTTTTTAATTTCTATAATTAAAAAAATCCTAAAGGTGGTTTTTTTTTACTTTTTGAAATAAACCCAAAATTTCTTAAAAATAATATTTTTTATTTCAAAAATTAAAAAAAACCTAAACTAAATATCAAAAAAAAAATATTTTTTTCAATTTAAAAGAACAGATAATTCTTTAAAAGTTCAAATAACTGATTCTCTATTTGAAAGACCTTCATCAGATTTAAAATACTTTTAAAATATAATAAAATGGATTTGTAACAATGAAAAAATTTTTTCAACCTTTTTTACTAATTAAATTGAAAAAAAATAAACCTGGAAAATTGAATTTTTCAACTTAAATCATAAAATATCTTTGTAAATATTACATGATCCAAGATCTTTTATTTTCCAATAGTGTTTATTTCAATTGAAGTTATTAAAAAGTGTAAAATTAGCTAATGTTTAATTTTTTTATGAAAAAATTTTTTCATAATCGTGATCTATCTAAAGTAGACTAATGAAGAAGCAAATCAGACCTAATTGTCTAATTCTGTAAATAATTACTCTATTACCTTTGGTATTTAAAAATACATAAGAGTTATTATCCTCTTAAGGTTTACAATTCCCGGAATTTAAAAACAGGTTATGTTGTGCCAGATATGGTGATATGTTATTTTGGTTCTTATCTAATCGATCTTGGACTTGGTATGGGTTTATATTGATGCTCAAAATGACAATTTTTGACAATTTGTTTTTTTTTTTTCCGAAATCGGAATTGAAGAGTGGAAGATTAATAAATTCATAGGTGTTGAAGAATATTAATTTTGATTTTTGGGTTATAGAAGAAAATCTTTTATTTACTTTTCTGTCAATTAACTTTATCAAAAAAAATTAAAAATTTTTTTAAAAGCTCCCTATAAAACCAAACCTTGACAAAAAATTTCAATCAAAAATCTACAAACCACATTTTTTTATAACTTACCTTCGGATATATTAATCTAATACACTTCATTTAATTTTTGGAAAAAAAAAAATAAATTGTTAAAAATTGACATTTTGAATATCAATTAAAGCCTATACCAAGTACAAGATCGATTAGATACAACCAAAATAACATATCACCATATACTCCTACACAACATAATCTTTTTTCAAATTTCAGGGATTCTAAAACTTAAGGGAATTTTCTTAATAGTTAGATTATAATATTTACCAAATTTTAAAAATAATCGAAAAAAAAACCCCAAATTTAGAATTTTAAAATGATCTCCTAACTCAACATTCTTTCTGATTCAAAATAAAATGTTGTTGGTCTTAAAAGTTAAATATGTTGGTAATATAGTTTGGTTATTTCAAAATGATATTCATATTGTGGCTAAATAAACAAAAATTAGTCTTTTGATTTTATAGATACGGTATTTTTTATAACAATGTTGTCAACACTTTTTTTCAAAAGAAATACTTTTAAAAAATTAAAAAGCTGGTAAAACTTTCAAGTTTTCTCAAAAATTGCTAAATAAAAAGTACTACTTAACTATAGCTTGAAAGAAACAATTAATGAATTTGACCCTTAATTTTTTTTGTAAAAAAAATACATAACAAAAACATTATGAAACAAATAACAATCCTTTTGATAAAATCCAAACATTCTTTAGGTTTTGTAAAAAATGATGTTAGTTTGGATATAACTTTTCATTTTTTTTTTTTCTTTCTTTACAATTGGAATGAGTTCCCAAAAACAAACAAAAACAACAACAAAATTAACGGGTTATGAATTTTATCAATCGATTGGATCGCCAAAAAAAGTGTTGGCGCCAATGGTCCAAATGTCTGAATTGCCGTTCCGTCTCTATATGAGGAAAAAGGGAATAGATTTGTGCTATACACCAATGATGATTTCGAAGCATTTCCATTCATTAAAGTTTCGGAAAAACAATATCCAATTCCATGAGAAAGATCGTCCGCTTTTTGTACAGTTTGCAGGAAACGATCCTGACCTCTTATTACAATCTGCTCTTTTCGTGCAAGACAAATGCGATGCGATTGATATTAACATGGGGTGTCCACAGCCTAGTGTGGCCGGAAAGGGTCACTACGGATCCTATTTGCTTGACACCGAAGAGGATCGTCAATTGTGTGTGAAGATTGTAAAAAAATTAGAGCAAAACCTGAGCATCCCAGTCACTTGCAAAATTCGCTTAATCCCCGACAGCGAAGACAAAATGGTTGGCAATGTCGAAAAAACAGTTACGTTTGCCAAGCAATTAGAAAAGGCAGGCTGTGCCATTTTGGCTGTGCACGGGAGGACACGGTTTAACAAAGGACCGAAAATGACAAAGGCAAATTGGGGTGCAATTGCAAGAGTCAAGGAATCACTAACAATACCAGTGATAGCAAACGGATCTATCGAAACCTTACAAGACTACCAAGACTGTTTAAAGGAATCCAAAGCAGACGCGGTTATGGTCGCAATGGGATGTTTGAACAACCCCTGGCTTTTTTTAAATATTGGCAACCGTGGTGATCTCAACTGGGAGCACCAAAGAAGAAAGTGTGCGAACGAGTTGGTCGAATTCATTCTGAAAAAACAAGACAAAAAGCAATTTAAAATAGTCCCAGAACACATAATTCGCTCTCACCTTTATTACATAATCGGCAAACAATTTTACAGTGCCCACCAATTGAGAGAGAAAATGACCTCGATAGAAGAAATGATCAAAGTATTAAATAAACTTGAAGAATTGAAAATTACAGTAAATGATAAAAAAGATTCAAATGAGGAAGAGAAAAAGGGTGGATCAAATGATCCTTACGAAGAAATAGTTTCATTGTTTAATAATTAATTTGGAATAAATAAATAAGAAAGAAACTTTATAAATTGTCTATAATTCGAGATAAATTTTTTTTGAATTGGTAATAATTAGAAAAATAATCTTTAAATTTTTGTCATTTTAAGTGTTTTTTTAAATATTCTATTAAAGTGAATTTGTTATATATATATATATGTGTGTGTGTGTGTGTATGTATGTATGTATATGGTTGGGTGAGGATAGTTAATGCTTAATTGATTTGGATAATATTTTATTTTTGATTTTCTTTGGTAAGATAATAAAAGAAGAAGAAGAAGAAGAAGAAAAGTGCCAGATCAATAAGAGTGTAAAAATATTGTCAAAAAAGGTTTTAATTTTTTAAAAACAAAATAACTATGAATCCCCAAATATTTCAAATAAATATTATTTTTATAATAGAATATAATTTTTTTTTTTTTATGATAATAAGTAGACTTTTCTTTTTTTAAAAAGTTTTTTTTGTTAAATAAATTTAAAAATCAAATATAAACTCCATTTCAAAATCCTTGGCCCATTAAAAATCAAATTTTGAAAATAAATATTTTTATAAATTGAAGTTATCTATTATAATAAAAAAATTACAATTTTCATATTCAGTTCTAATACATTAGAAATAGTCTTTTTTCTTCTAAAAATAAAATAAAAAAAGCAAAAAAAAAAATAAAAAAAAATTGGACTATTTATTATTAAATTTAGTTTATTTAGTAAATAAAATATTCAAACTGATTTTATTTAAGGAAGGGTTTATTTTGATTTAAAAATATTTATAGAATCTTTCCAGACCTATTGTGAATTTTTTTCGATATCAAATTTTGATGTGGAAATAGATTTTTAAAAAGTTGAAAATGAAAATCAGAAAGCTCTTAATGAAATTTTTTTTCTAAATGAGTTAATTTGAAGTATAGTCTTGTAATCTGATAAAAAAAAATGTATTTTTTATTTTTTTTCCATTTTTTAGCTGTTTGAATCTTCTTTATATCAAGAAGAAGAGGTATAAAGGAAAAAGATCAAGTGGTTTACTGCCAAAATTGAGATTCTGAGCCACAAAAGTATAAGTAACTTGTAGATAGAAACTAGAATACCATGGCACATATTTCCAAAGATTTAAAAGTAAATCAAATCATAAAACAAATAAATTACTACAATTAAACAAGGATTCCCAGATGAAAATTCATGATCAATTATCATATTAAATGAAATTATCCCAAAGTACCTTGGATGCGATTTTGGGGTTTCTTACAGTCTTTTCAAAACTTCCTTGTAATTTTAATGATTACAAATTTTGATATCGAAATAGATTTTGAAAAAGTTAAAAAATAAGAATAAGAAAGTTTATATTGGAATATTTTTTTGTAAATCAACAATATTCAAGAATTTTTTCTGACATTCAAATAATAGATTTTGAGAATCAAAAATAACTATAAAGAACTAAAATCTCTATATTGTGATATCACATTTATTCTTTAAAAAATCAATTTTTTGATCATATTACATGATTCTGTTTGATATTAACTCTTTTACAAAAAAAATATTTCAATATAAACTTTCTTATTCTTATTTTTAAACTTTTTCAAAATCTATTTCGATATCAAATTTTAATATCATTAAAATTCCACGATAGTCTTGGAATAGCTCTAATTAAAGATAGCATTGTTTTTTTTTCTTTTTTTTTTTTGATATTCATACCAAGTTGTTCTTATAAACGATTTTTAAATTTCTTTTTTTTTTTTTTTTTTCATATTTCTGTTTAATATTTTTTTTTTTTTTCTTTTTAAAAATGAAAATAATTGGGTATGTACTTCCGTTGAGTAATCATGAAATCTATGATTTTGGTATAAATTATTACTGAAGAAAATCAAGTAAATGTGGTATTTAGAGTATTTTTTACACTTTTTCAATAATAAAAAAAAAAAAAAAAAAGAGCAAATTTAATGTTAGTTCTCGGAGAATTTTTGATTTTGAAAATCATTATGGGTTCTGAAACTCTAGTTTTTTATTATAAAAAGAAATTCTTATATATTTGTTCATTAAAGAAAAAATTTTTCTCAATACAAACCTTCTTATTATAATGGTTAAACTTTTTAAAAATTTATATCAACATCAAAATTTTAATATCAAAAAAAAATCTAGGTAGCTTTGGAAAGACTTTAAATAAAAAGAAAAAAAAATAATTGTGCAATCCTTAAATCTATCAAAATGAAAAAAAAAAAAAAAAAAAAAAAAGCAATTAAATTGATTAACTTTTGAATTAAAATTTGCTTTTTTTGGTAATAATTTTCAAAAATAGAAGATTTACACACAAAATAAGAAACAATGAAGTTTTTTATAAAGAGTTAAAAAAACCTTTTTTACTAAAAAAAAATGTACTTTATCGTTAAAAATAAAAATAAAAAAAAAACTCCTTTAACATTCTCACGTACAAAAAGTACAAATTCATTTAAAAATAATTAAAATTAAAACAAGAGTGCATATATAAGCTATTTCCAAAAAAAGTGGGGCATTTTTTTTTACATTTCATAAAAAAATAATCTTTGTTAGTGGAGGTAATCATTAATCAACTATACCAAATTAAGTTTAATATTTATACCGATTGAATCAACCACTTATGTATTTAATTCAAAGCATGTTAGTTGAAATATTCCCAAAAAATGAAAAAAAAAAATAGCACTTTTTTTGGTGTAAACAAGGTTCGACCAATTTCAATAAAAAACCGGAAATATGGAAAGGGAACAAATGATTTTTTAAACACGAAAACGCAGTTATATGTTTTTAATTATATTGTAAATTTTGTTGAGATTATACAAGTTATGAAAATATTTTTTTTTCGATCAAAAAGAAAATAAGTAACACCAATTTTCACCATAAAAAAATATCCTATAAAATCGAGATCATAAATTTTAATATATTTTATTTCTGCAATACAATACTAAGAAACAAATTGAAATATTATCAAGAATCTATAGATGGTGGTCAATGATTTTATATATTAAAATCCTTTTTTGAAGAATTGGTTACATACATACAGTCAGTTTCACTTTTAAGACACAAACTTTCAACGAAATTTAAGGCACAATAAAAATCTCAAGTTAAAGCACAGAATTCAAATTCTAGTAAAAATAAATTGTAAAAAAAGAAATTCCAAATTTTGTGCCTTAATTTGAGATTTTTTTGTGCCTTAAATTTCGTTGAAAGTTTGTGCCTTAAAAGTGAAACTGACTGTATATACTAAAATAAATTTGCCTCACATTCTTGGAAATAGCTTATATATATATATATATATATATATATATATATATAATGTTTCCTGTCAACATGGGGTGTTTGGAATATTTGAATTGTATTATTTTTTGATCGTTTAGATGAATAATAGAACAAAATATTAATTTTTGAAATTTCATATTTGAAATTATTTTTGTAAATTTTTACACATTTAACTTTTGTTTTTTGATTTTTTTTTGATTTTTACTGATTTTTATTTTTATATTTTTGATACATAATTGTTTTATATTTTTTTAATACTGTTTCTTTAGTCAAAAAGTAAAAAAGTATTATTATAATGTTATTACATAAGTGAAAATGGTTGAAGAAAAATGTATATTGATTTCTATTGTAATTTTCCAAAATCTATAAATGACGATCAATATGAAAATTATTTTTTTTCCAAAAGGTGAAAAAAGAATTTTAATTTTTCAATTTTTTAGAAAATTTATTGATTGATTAGATCTAAATTGATTAATTTCAATTTTTATTCAATATACAGTCGGTTCCACTTTCAAAACACAAAATTTGAACAAAAATTATAGGCATATTAAAAATTACAAATTACGGAACAATATTCAAATTCTAGGAAAAGAAAATTGATTAAAAAAAATCAAAAAATTTTGTGTCTTAATTAGGGTTTTTAAGTGCCTTAAATTTTCGTTCAAAGTTTGTGTTTTGAAAGTGTAACTGGTTGTATATTGTATGAAAATCGTAATAATCCTTTCGAATAAGGATAAATATATAAAAATCTTGATTAGTAACAAAATGTCGTGATTACTTTTTAAAAATCGTGATAAATATCAAAAAATCGCTATAAAAATGTAATCACAACATAAAAGTTGATGTGTTTCTGGGCTAATTGAGAAATATTTACAAAGAATTTTTTTTAGATCAAAAAACAGTTCCATGTGAAAAAAAGTTATTCTTTTAAAATACAGCAAAAAGGATACTTGAATCAAATAAGGATCAGATCAAAGATTTTTATTGTATTGTTGTTTGGTTTGGTTGACATACCTATCGATCTTCTTAGATCAACAACAATAATAACTAAATTTAAATAAATTGTTTTCTCAGTCAAAACTGGTGTTGTACATTGTGTTGAATAAAAAAAGCTTCAAAAAATAGCCAACTCTTTACTAAAACTTTAAAGAATATCAACATGCGTTGAAATATTTTTATGGTATATGAAAAGATGAAAGGAGTTGGATATATATATATATATAAATATATATATATATATATATAATTTTTCAAAATCTTTCACAACAACCTAGCCAAATTATCACAAATTGTTAAGATTTTTTTTACAATTGTTTTCTTCTTCTTTTTCATCGTCATCTTTGAGCATCTTTGTATTGGACCTAAAATATACTTCGAGCTTATGGGTTTTTGTTTAACCGAAAACCAATAAGAAGGAAAATTGCTCTTTCTTATTTTTGGTTATTTAACTGGTGTAGGTAATAACTCCATTTTTAATAAAAAAAAAAAAAAAAAAAAAAAAAAACACAACTATTTTGCATTCAAGAAAATTGTTGAAATGGATTATTATTAGTATGATCATAAATTTCTTTTAGATTTTAACCTTTTTGAAAAAAAAATAAAAAGTAAAAATTTTTTTCCAATACAAACTATCTGATTCCATTAACTAAAGTCTTCTGTCTTTCAAAACTTTAAAGTACTTGAAGATAATTAACATTCCTTTCAAGTACTTTCTAATATTTTTAAAAGTGAGTAGTGTAAAAGTATCAATGTTTTTTAAAAATCAAGAGATTTTTTTAGGGTGATTTCAAAAAAATAATTTTTTTTTTATCAATTTTTTGTTTTTTTCGCGATAATATGGAATATTACGATTTTATGATTTTTCGTGACAAATTTAGACTAATCGTGATTTTTTTAATATTATCATGATTTAATTATTAATATCATGATAATAGATGTTATCATCAAAACCTCTATTTGATAATTGTTAGGATAATGGGAATATATTTTTAACTTTTTACTAATAATTTATTTGTTCTTAAAAATGGTATTTCGGGAGTTTTTCATTTAAAAGTAAATTATATTTAACATTTTTTTTGCCAAGATATATAAATTCATTAAAAAAACTGATACTGATAAATTCAAATTTATTTTATTAAATTTTTAGTTCAATTTCCTTTTTTGAAATCAATTAACTCAACAAATAAAACAACTCAAGAGAAAGGATGTTTTGAAAGTCATGTCAATTTTATAAATTTTCTTCTGGTTTAAAGTTATATAATGTATTAATCAAAGCTTGTGTAAAAAAATTTGAATCAGATGGAAAATGAATTAAAAATTTCCAGATATTTCTTGGAATTTATCAGTAATTAGCAATTTTCACAATTATTACTCAAATTTATTGATTCATTCTTTTAAGCGGTTTGTGTGTCACATTAGGAAACTTTTTTTTCCTCGCTTTTATTTCTACTATATCAAATAAACCTAATTTCAAAAATTCGGAAACACCCAAAATCAAAAATTGTCAAAATAAAACTCAATTTTTTATATTTTTCCAAATGTAATATAAAACTACATTTAAGTTAACCAGTATTAATATTATTATAAGTAATCTTTTTCATCCAAATAAAAGAAAAAATATATAAATCGAAAAAATAAAAATTAGTTATGTCCAAAATAATCATAAAGAGGGAGAACAAAAAATGTATTGGTAAATTTGTTGAAATTTTACTAACAATTGTTGATCTATCAAATGATAAGATAACATCCACCAAATGTAAGTTGATTCTCCTATTAAACAAACTCAACTTTAGCCTTCTATCAATCATCGAAAAAAAATGACCAGATCTAACGAAATAGATTACTTTATGAAAAAAAGGAAATGAAAGCAAAACAAAAAAGACCAAAAATGAAATAGTTTGTAAAATCAAATTTATTCCCAAATTGAATTTAAAGTACTATTGTTATTTTTTCAACTGTTTAAACTGTGTCCAAATTTTTGGAATTTGGTTAAGTATGTTTTGAACAATATAAATTTATAATTGATTTCTAATTTCTAGATATTGCTTGGTCTGAGTGGAAAAAAAAACAATATATTTTGTTATAAATGATGTCTAACTATCATAAAGAGATTAAAGAATTCATTTATTTAAAAAAATGAGTTAATTATTAAAAAATTTTGCCATTATAAAAAAAAAATAAAAAAAAATAAAATAAAAAATAAAAAATAAAAAATGAATCATAAAGAGCCTTTAATTATGAAAAAAATATTAAATTCAAAAATAATAGATAAAATAAAAAAAATTCATAAGTTACAATAGTGATAAGAATAAACAATAACTAAAGTTATTTTATAACAAATCTTATAGTACATGAACGAGTATAAATAAAAAAATAAAAAAAAAAATAAAAAAGTTGGATTTAAATCATGTAATGAATAAACTTAATAATCCAATTAAAATATTCATTTGAGATTTATAAAAAGATATTTTGTGAGGTTAGTCACACATAATTAAAAAAAATAAAAAAAAGTAAATTCAAAAATCTTGTTGTGTGATCCCAACTTTTTTTATACTCTTCCAAATTCTTTAAGACTAATATCAAAATTTTATTATTGTTTTCATAACTCGCCTATTTCTAACAGTAAAATTAAATTGTCCTTTCAATTGTTTGGCAAAACAAGAAAAATATTGGAGAATTAATTTCAAAAACAGATCGAGAATGAAAAAAAAAAAAGAAAAAAAAATTAAAATTAAAATTAAATATAAATGGAGAAAAGTAGAAGGCCGAGAAGAAGAAAAAGTCAAGAAAGGTTGTTTTGAAGTACCTTTTTGACAAAAATTAAAAGGTTAATTTTTAATTACTGTCAAAAGATCAAAACGGTGAGTTGGACGGATGTTGAGAATAAAAATTCAGAAAAGTTGGATGATAAATTGTTATTTGTTCTCGTTGATAATTTTTTGCAAAATCTGAATGAGATTTTCGACGCCAAACAAATAACCGTCATCGTCTTGTCCTTGCGGTATGTCAACGTGCGAGTGGGTGAAGTCAATTAATTTTAAGTTGGCACGATTGGAGAATGCGTCGTATATAAACAAAAGCGAGCTTGTGTAGAAACGCAAGCCGGTGTATTGGCGCAGCACGGATCGCAGTTTTTGAAGTTTGTCTAAAAAAAATTGTGCAATGTCGACCCTGTTCTTGAGCCCGTTGTTCAGGAAGATCCGAAGCGGCTCTTCAGATTGCTCCTCTGTCAGGCTCACGCCCCACTCCGGATCACGGCGCTCATAAACGCCTGTTTTGTGGTTAAATTTTTTCAGCCCGATGAGTCGAAAGCCGCACGGCCAAGATGTCGAGGCCTTGCATTTTTTGATCTTTTTGATTTTTTTCTCATAGCCGTCAATCAAGTCGTGGCACCTCCGCCCCATTTTGATGTCCATCAGGCACGGCTTCCTCATCCCCAGGGTCAAGTTCTCCATCACAAAGTACCTCGTGTTGTTGGTCTTCTGCTCGACAAGCGCCAAATTCGAAAGCTTCTCAAGCATGACCTTCAGCTCCTTCGTACGGATCCGTTTCAGGTCGTAGTCAGAGGCGTCGAAAAAGCCGTAGGTACGCGGCAAAAAGGGCCGCAGCGGGGTGTACTTCTCGTTGTGCTTGATCGTCGCGTAAAAGTTCCCTTCCTCGTAGCTGATCGGCTTCGCTAGCTTCGAAGATGGTAGCTCCAATATGTTTCCTCGGCCTCCTACTTGGTGTTTGGCTTTGCTCATGGGTGATTAAATTAATGGTTTTAAGAAGGTAAATTAGCAAAAAAAAAAGTAAAAAGTTTTTTAAAAAAATAACAACAAATAAAATTTTTGGAAAAATTTTGAAAAAATGATCTTTTCCCACTTTTTTTTTTAAATCGATTGGAAAAACTGTTAAATTTTTAATTTCAATATTTTGTGGTTTTTTACCTTAAAATTCTGAAATATGATCAAACAATGATACGTTGTTATGTGTATTTTGAGAAAAGTCATGAAGATTCCTGAAAAAATAATCCCATTTGAAGAAATGCCAAACAAAATAAATTCATTGAAAAATGATAATCTTCAAAGTTTTGGAAAAGTAAAAATTTAATTTCATTTTGTTCAAAGTTTTGTTTTAAAAATGTCTGTTTAAAAGTGAACATTTTTTACTTGATTAAATTTTTTTTATGTAAAAAGAAATTTTATAGAAACTTTTTTCTCTCAAACGATTCGTTATGGGAGTTTCGAAAAGCAATTTGATTTCTGAAATCAAGTTTCCTTTTCAGCAAATAAAATTTAGGAAAAGTTTTATTCTGTTCAATTTTTATCTCAGAAATTTAATACTTCAAATCTCAAAGTGTTTATTATGATTCATTCTTTCCAAAAACTCCAATTTTACCAAGTTTTGAAATTAAAAACTGTTTTAATGTGATTGATTACCAAAAATTAATCCCTCAAGCAATTTGGGTTCAAATTATTTGTTCGCGAGAAAATGATCAGGAAATAATTACAAAAATAAAAAAAAAAAGTCTTTTTGAATGCATTCTGGTTGAACTTGGTCAATTCAAAAGTTGAAATGAGTTGTAATTTTTTGGTTAAAATTTGATTTTTAAATCCTTTTTATTAACCAAACGAGAAATGCTTTTGATTTTTGTTTAAACGTTTTTTGTTATTATTTTTTCTTTGGAAATCCTTGCCCAACTAACAAAACTATGGGTATTTCTAAGAGTTGGTGATTGAGAACAAAGCCCAAGATTAAATAAAAAAATTTGGAATGTGTTTTCATTTTTAAATCGATTCCAATTGAAGAGTGTGGACGGCTAGAAAATCCAGTTACCTCTTCTTTGTTTTTTTTTTTCATTTTGGCTTACAAGATTGGATCTTTCAATAGTAAGCAATAAAATTTCATCCAATTTTAAACGTTGAGTCAATTCTCTTTTTACAAAAAAATAAACTTTTTCATTCAAATCAAACAACTTTGAATTTTCATTTCTCTCTTGAAGTTCCAAACAAATGAAAACAAACACCTAGTTTGCTTGGGTGGTTTGCAATTTTTGACTGTTCATTTTTTTCTATGAGAGTTCACTGTAGCGATAAAGAAAAAAAATTAGTCTTCAAAAAGAAAAAATCATTAAAAATTTATCAACATTAAGAAAGGATGTAAAATTTAAAAAGAAGCAATACCGAAAAAAAAATTCTTGTATTTGTGTTTCTTCGATCTTTCTTTGCGGATTAATTTATTTCATTTTCTAACCAGTTTTATTTTCCTCCATTCCCACAAAAATCTGATAATTTTAATACAAAACTCTTTAGAAAATCTAAAAGGTCCTGGATTTGGTGTTTTTTCTTTTCATTTGTTTGATTGTTTTTTTTTCGTTTCAGTTGTTCGTAAAATAATCCATGTTTTGTTTCTGTTGTGTTTTTACAAAATTAAAACATTTTTTGGAAATTATGAGGATTAGTCCTTTTATTTGAATATTTGAACTAGAATTCAATACGAGTTTTATTAAAAGACTTTTAAAGAATGTTAATTCAAAGAAGGCCGAAATCTTGTAAATTTTTGGTTTTTTTGCAAAATTTGAAAAGGATTTTTAGATCAAAAAATTTAATGATTTTCCCATATTGAACTGCAAATTTAATATTGATTTTTTTTTTGAGATTAATACGCCTCAGAAATAAACCATCTTCGTGTTAATTGACACACCTTGGGGGTAACTGTATAATGATTAAATTTAATAGGAATAGATTTGGTAGAAGAAGAATTTCATTTTTAAAAAAAAATTCCATTTGTAAAATTGGTTTTAAACAAATTGACAAATACCAAAAAAAAAAAGGATCAAGTTTGTATTGATCTCTTAACTCAGTTTTTTTAAAAGACATAAAATATTATGTTTGTAAAAAGTAATCTTCACAGCACAGAAAAAAAAAGAAGTTCTTTCAATTTGAACAAGAAATATTCACCCAACATTCCTTAAAGTCAATAAAACACTTGCCAGTTATCCGTGTGTTATTCACAGATCACAAGATATTAATTGTCTTTAAATCTGGGTGTACAATTCTTAAAAGTTGAGACAACTGTTGTTTTTCAAGTCACATTCAGATACGAGACAATTTTACACAAATTTCTTGATCCAAAAAAAAAAACTATTTTTATTTTATCACTTTGCTGAAATTTGGAGTATTTTATTTCTTTTTGATTTGGATCACATGGAAAATGGTGGTGTCTTTTTTTTGTTTGTTTGTAAATAGTTCTGATTTGTATTTTTGCTTTGTAAGAGGATGGTTGTTTTTTGTTATACTTTGAACAATTTTTCTTTGGAGTAGCGTTGGTAAGTAGGATTGGGGGTTGAAGTAGAACCCTTTTCATTTGAATTTCTGTTTCTGGAGTGGTTCAAATCTTTGAAGAATTTAAGGACTACTTGTGGTCTTGAAATTTGATGCCCAGTGTGATAAAAGATGATTCTGTAGGTTTGTAACTCAGACAAATATGTATTCAGTGAGATGTAAGTAGAAAAAAAAGACATTTTTTAACATTAACTGGAGTTGTCTCTCAGCGTATCTCAAAATGACAAAGTAGGTTGCGAAAAAACAGCTTTTTGAGAAAATTTCTTTTTAGGTGAAAGTAGTAAACCTTAAGACGATGTTTGGGGGTTTCTTTGATTTATTTTTGATATGTGAGAGAAGATGAGAAGGTTTGCTACTTTCACCTAAAAGTTCAAAATGGAGAAAATTGGCAAATTTTGCTGAAGTAAAGTTGAAAGATTCTTTTTTATTTCCAAATAGTGAACAAATTGGTTAATAGGAACGATTATGTGTTTGGTATTGTATCAAATCCACTAAAATCTTCATTTCCAAAAATCGAAAAGATCATTTTTTCTCAACTGACACAATATTTTAATTGTTTAATAAAAAAAACTGACTAATTTTTGCAAATTTAATTTTCAAAAGATCCTTGAATGCAAAGAACCACCAAATCTTTCCCACAACACACCACTCCAATTTTCCTCGATACACCAATTGAGTTTTGAGAGAAACGATCCAAACGAATAAAACTTTGACTTAGAAATACACAAAAAACAAGAAGTGCGTTTAAAATGGATCATGTTGTTCCAAAAACAATTCGAGGATACTATCCTCTTAGTCATGGTGGGGAGATTTATTCAAGGAAAAAAATAAAGAACCAAACAAAAAACAAGAGAAAAACTCAACCCCTTTGTTGTGAATTAATCTGGTTTACGAATTACTAGAACAATTCAAGGAACCCAACATTCAAAAATCATAGACAATGTGATCTTCGAAAGTTAGAGTTAGAGTTGTTATTGAGAATGTTTGAAAGGATCGTTTTTTAATGTTAAAAAATCGTGATTATTTTTCTTTTTCATTTTTACCATCCTTAACAAGGTGTTCGAGTTTACGTATCTCAAAATTTCTTTTTCATTTTTCATAAAAAAAATGACATAAAATGATTTTTTGATCCAAATAGGAGAATATTTCCAAGATCATGACTTTGTGTTTGAAATGAGATTGGATCAAAAGGTGTTGAGGTAAATTGATCAATTGCAAACGTAGTTCTTAAGACAGTGCTAAAATTTTATCAATTTATAGTACCCCAGTTTATCAAAATTGAATCATCAAGTAATTTCATTAAATAACCCAATCAGAGTTGAAATAAATAAGGTAGGTAGAACAACAATAGTAGAGTCTTGAAAAAAATACATGATGAGAAAATATCCATAACAAGATTTTTAATTGTGAATATTAGGAAAATAGTTGTGTAATTTCATATATTACAAATCAAACCCTTTTTATTAATGAAATTTTTTATATGAAACAAGTAAAAAACCTACCTAAAGTACATTAAAGTAGAATATATATAGAATATTCTAGTAATTGTTTTATAGTATAAATAGATCAACTTTTTTTAAAAAACAATCGGGTTTTATAACGGTTTCTATGGAATTTCGAAAATGATTATTGTTATTCTGGTTTTTTGATTGATTGAATGATGTTTTGAACAAGGTTAATTTCATTAATCATCATTCCGATAAGTGGGTGAGTTATAATTTTAAAAAGTTTGTTTCTTAAAAAAACTATTTGATTTGAAATAAAATTAATCATCAATTTCCCTAAAATTCACAATTAAAAATCATGCCCAGTATTATTTTTATGTCTGGTATTTTTTTCACTACTTTGTAATATGTCCCCACGACCCAAAAAACACTAAAAATGGAAAACCGAATAAACACCTTCCATCAATAAAATTATAAAAACTTAATAAAAAAATAAAAATAACTAAAGTTTCCATTTGGTTTTTCTTGGAAAATATTTTTTGCCAAAATGATTGAATTCAATGTTGAAATTATGTATATTTTTCGATAAAATATCTTATTTTTCCTCATTGACTAAAATAAATTCTAATTATGGGAATTTTATTTTCACAAAAGCAACTAATTTGGTCTTCAAATGCTTTTTTTTTATCTATAAATGGTAAAATTAAAAAAAAAAGTTCAACTAAAAAAATAAACTCTCTAGAAATATATTCTAATCGAATATATTAATTTATTCTTTGATTTCAAAATTATCTCAACACCAATTTTTCAAAAAAAAAAAAATAAAAGTGTACAAGGTAATTACAAAAAATATTTTCGGTATTCGAAAGTTGAGAGTGCTTTTATTCTAAAAAATATTATCCCCGTGGTAAATAGAATTTAGTTATAAAGCTAGATTTCGAAAAATTACAAGATTAAAAAAAAAATAGTGCTTAATTTTATTAGGGACATATATTTACACACCAAAAAAAAAATGGAAATTGAAAAAAATGTAAAAATATCTCAAAAAAAATAAAAAATATTTATTTTCACACCCATACTTTTAAATATTTTATCACCAATTAAATTTAAACAATAGATTAATCCACAATAGTTAGAAGTACAATAAAACAAATTATTTGATAATGATCTTTTTAAAACAATGTATTCTCGAAATTTCAACATTCCAAACATACCCCTTATCTTCAATATTGGGAAAATTATTCATGGAAAAATTGTTAAAATATTAAACTTTGCCAAATGATCAATTTTCAAAAAAAAGGCAATTCTATTGTTTATAAATTGAAAATAGGCATTAAAAAAAAAAAAAACACATCTTTTGGGATATGTTAGGGACAGTAAGAAAATGACTGTGTATTTTTTTTTTTTTTTTTTTTGGGGGGGTAGGTTGGGAATAGTTAGGTGGTTTTTAGGATATTTTGACAGGGTTTTGAAAAAAAATATTTAACAGATGTAACAAAACCCATACAACCCATTTTAGTAGATAAAACTTTACCCTTTATATTTGCAATAAAAATCGGAGTTTGTACAAAATTTTAAAAACAATTATTATTGATGATTGCTATTTTATCTATTTTTCTGGAGTTAAAGTAATTTAATATTATTAACCAGTAAATAAAATTTTGTATTACTAACCCCGGAACCATTAAAAGCATTTCAAATCTTTGATACGGATGAACTTAACCTATAAACTCTAAAAAAAAACATAAAAAAAAAAACAACTCCTTTATCCAATTTTTACAATTTATAACACACACATACACATACATACATATATACACACATATACACATACAAACTATATTTCAAAACTTTTGACACACTTTATAATGTTAATGGATGTTGTTTTGCGAGTTTATCTCCTATTCTTACAAAAAAAATTATTTTCAAATTCTGATCAGTATCTTTTTTTCAAATTTTTGTTTTTCTTTTTCTTGTTCCTGTTTTTCAAATTGAAATTTTTCTTTTTCTTTTTCTTATTCTTTTTTTTTTTTTTTTGATACTTTTTTTTTTACAAAAAATCATTTCAAAAAAAAAAAAAACAGATCTACTGAAAGACAAAGAATCAACAAGATAATTTCGAGTATATTATGTTTTTTAATATGAATTTAATTAATAGTCAAAAAATCTTCTTGTTGTAAACTTTTTTTTATTGAAAGTTCACTAATAAAAAAATATGCAATGCTCATTTCAAAAATTATAACTCACTTGTTTTTTTGTTTTTGGTTGTAATTTTTTAAATTTTTTAAATATCAGGTTTTTACTAGATTACATTAGTTTAAAAGTTAATTAAAAATCAGATTTAATTATTAGTTGCTCTTGAAAACAAAAAAAACAAAATATTTTTTTATTTCTATTTATTATTTAATTACAGTCACAATTTCTGAAACATGTTTATATTCTTGTTTAAAATTTATAAATAATTAAATTAATAAGTCTTTCTTAATGGCTTTGAGTTGAAAATGCTCTTATTTTAAAAAAAAATATTTTGGTAAAATTTTTATCTTGATGCTTGATGATTTTACTTATGTTTTTTTTGTTGTTCAAAAGGAAATAAAAATGTTTAGAAAAAAGAGGATTACAGTCAGTTCCACTTTTAAGACACAAACTTTAACAAAATTTAAGGCACAATAAAAATCCCAAATTAAGGCACACAATTCAGATTCTAGTAAAATAAATTGTAAAAAAAAAAAATTCCAAGGTTTGTATCTTAATCTGAGATTTTGTTGTGCCTTAAATTTCGTTGAAAGTTCGTGCCTTAAAAGTGGAACTGACTGTAATACCTTTTTAGAAAAAAAGTAATTATTCTCGATCACAAAAATTTAAAACACAAACAAGAGAGTCTTAACAAAAATTTGAGTTTTTATATAAAAATATTTTTTTCTTAAATTTTAAAGGAAATCTTGTAATTTCCCAATAAACATGTGTGTTTTTTATTCATTTAAAAGGTTTAATAGAACTTATTTGTTTTAATTATTCCAAAGCAAAGTTAAAAAAAGAAAGAATTACCACCATCTTTTAATCTGAAAAATCAATTAATTTTCAGAATAAAACCGAAAAAAACATCCAAAAGCACCTTTGCGTATTTTTTAATTTCATAAAAAACAAAAAATAAAAAACAATTTCATAACATTTAAAAGAATAGAGAAAAAACCCCCCCCCCCCCCCCCCCCATTATTTTAAATTCTGGAAAACCTAGGCACTTGGCCGAACTTTACCACATTTTACAATGCTTAAAGGAACTTCAAAAAACATCCATAAACACTTCTCTGATTTCTAAATATTTTGTTTAGAAAATTTAAAATATTCTTACTTTTATTTATTATTAACCAACAACGAAAAAATTAAAAAATGATTATTCACATTGAAAAAAAAAACAAGATTTTATTATTTATTATTTTTGATAATTTGAATTAGTTCTTGAACCCAAATCATTTGATTTTCAAAAACAAGCATTTAATTATAGCGATTTTAATATATAATTCAACCCCATTTACAAGTTTTCTTTTTTACCAAAATTTTCACTTTTTGAGTGTCAAAACATTTTTCAAGTTTTCCAAATAAAAAAAAGTAAAGAATCAACATTTAAATATGGGACAGAGATTGGAGTAAAACGAAAAGTACCCTTTTTTTTTCTTAAAAACCTAACTTTAATATAATAGTAAATTTTGATTAACTTTTAAATCTCCAAATCCCATAAAAAACAAATAAGTACTCACTTTTTTGCAATAGCCGTATTTTTTAAAAACACTTTTGACAAACATCTTTCTTCCCTAATTTTTTTAGGACACCCTTTCTAGATTTATGATTATTTTCAAAAAGCTACGAAGATTATTTTTAGTCTGATATTCAAACGGACTGAACTATATTTAGGAGTTATTGTCATGAAAAACTTTTGGAATTCATTTTTAAAAAATTGCTTTATCAAAACCAGATACAATTATTTAAAAATAGAGACACAAACCAAACCTCGATTAAAATAATTCTACACAACTAAATACAAAAAATAATAGTTCAAACCTTAAAAAATCCAAATCTCATTAAAAAAAAGATCATTTTTCTTTTAAAAGGTTAATACACATTATTTCCATTACTTTCACTTTTTCTCAAAAAACAACTCAAATGGAATTACAAGATAACCAAAAAGCAGAAATTAAAGAAGCTTTTGATTTATTTGATAAAGATGGGGATGTTTGAATTTTTTTTTTAATTCTCGTTTTCAAGCCATTTTCAAGCTCATCAACAACCACCATTTCTCTTCAAAATATCTCTTTTCTAAAAAAATTATAAACTCAAAGGGTAAAGTGGAGGGATCTTCAATTGGTAAACAAAGTCCATTTTAAAATTTTTACAAGATCCAATTTTCGACTTAACAAAAATAAAAATAAAAAAAAAAAAAAAAAAAAATCAAATTCTTAATTATTTTCTCTTTGAAAGGTACAATTTTACGAAGTTTAGGAATTAACCCAACTTTGAAAGAAATAGAGGAACTTGTAAGATCTTTTTCTTTTTTGTTTTTTTCTTTCTTTGCACCTTTCGCATATAAAACAAAAACTCATTTTTTTTATTTTTTTTTGGAAAATTGCAAAAGGAACAAGAAATCGAAACAAATGAAGAAGGGTATGTCTCTAAATTTCGTCTTTTTTAAAATAAAACCAGTCGTCTTTGATTCATAAAACCTCTTATTTTAATTTATCTTTTCGATCTGTCTTTTATTTTTTTTTCTTTTTTTTTTCCAATTAGGATTTTGACTTTTCAATCCTTTTTAACAAAAGTTACAAGTAGGTACAAAGAAAAAGACACATTTGAAGATGTCAAAAAGGCTTTTAGAACTTTTGATCCAGTATGATCGTTTTTTTTTTAACTTTTTTTCTTTTTCTGAAAAAAGATCTTTTTCATTTTGTTTTTATTTAATTTTTTTTTCCATCCGATCCACAAAAAAAATTTCAAAATATAACAACAGGGTTTTGTCACTTTTTAATGAAAACTGAAATATTTAACAGTTTTTCATCTTCTGATTTAATTAGTGTCATTTCAAAATATTAATGGCTAAAAATTTTCACCTGATCCGCCATTGAAAATACTTTTTGTTGCAAAATAAAGGAAACAAAATTTTCATTCCGCTTTCCAAAAAAAGCTTTTTTAAAAATCATCGAACTTTTCAAAATTTTAATTCTGAACACAAGAAGCAGAAATTATTAAGCTCCTCTTATAGAATTGGGGACTTTTGATGATTTATTTTAATTCTTTGATTTTTTTCGAAAAGCTGAATGAAAATTTTGATCTTTTTATTTGACAATTAACAGTCCATATTTCCCATAGAGAATTGACACTTCAAAATTAAATTTAATGGATCTCTTGAACGTCAAAAAATGAGTTTCTGAAAAGAAACTGTGTAATTTTCAATACCCCAAAACTACAAACATTTGAAGCACTATCTAAAATAATTCAATAATGCTTTGGAGCACACACCGCTCACAATTGCTTTATTTTCGATAACTCTTCAATCAAAAAACAACTTTAAGATGAAGTGAAATTTTTTTCTCAATTGTAATTTAAATATTGGTCGTTCAAATTGAACTGATAAAAATTTTATCTCATAAAGTTCAAGAAACGAGCTTAATTAAATCTCGAAAAAAATTTCCTTTGCTAATTGATTTTGTCAATACTGTCTTGGTATGTTTTTCAGATAATTATTAATGAAACAATTTGGGAACTTGAAAATAAAAATTTTCATTTATGTATTGAAAAATAACAGTAATGTACATAGTCTTATATTTAATACCATTTTTTTGAAAACAAAATAATTCTATCTCACAACATTAGAGAACCTTTAATTTTAATTCTCAATTTGTTTCCTTCTGAAAATCACCTTTTTAAAATTTAAAATCTTTTTAATTTGAATAATTCTGTTTTATGAAATCTGATAATAAATTCATTTTCAAAAAGCGAAAACTAAAACAAACCAGATTTATCATGAATTTATTAAAACACAAAGCTGTTAAGCATTTTTATAACCACTTTTTTCAACTTTTGGTTTTGATCATTAAATTATCCTTTAAGAAGTCCATAATATTTATCAACAAGAATTTTTTTCCAAGACTAACAAAAAACAATATATCATGTCATTTTCAAAAAGTGAAAAAAATTGAATTGTTTGAAAGTTATTTGGCTTTCGTAATTATTTTCAAATTTAATTCCAATAAGATCAAGAAAACTGATTAAAAGAAAGATAAGTCAAGTTTTCCGATATTTCCAAAATTTTAATTTTAATTTTTCTTATAATTAAGGTTTTTGTATGGAAGAGCAGCACCACTTGTTTTGTTTATAAACGGAACAACCCATTTTCTTAAATGCTATTTTTAAAAAAAACTTAAAACATAAAGTTTTAAATTGTGTTCAATTTATTGTTCTATTTCTTTTTTAAAACGATTTCAGAGATAGTATTCAAAAACCTTTTTATTCAAATTTTCAAAATGCATTTATTAATAGAAAATAACATTAAAATAAAGTTCTTTTAAGGGACTAGCATGTACCTCAAAGAAGTCTAAAATTAAAGTATGTTGATATTGCAGGCAAACCATATTAGTACTTCATGGTTCAAATGTATCTAAAAAAATCCGTTAGTAAAATAGTACTTAAAATGTTGATCTAATCAATTAAAAACAGATCATTTTATTAGTGAAAATTTTAGCAATTTTTGCGATAAGAATCTGCATTTTGAGACAAATTAAAAGGCTAAATCATCAATCTAAAGACTTCAAAGTTGAAAAATATCTTTTTTAAAATAAGTCACGAAATGTAGATTAGTTGTTAAAAAATTTTTGATTTTTTGTAAAAAATCAAATAATAATTAACTCAGATAGGTTTTTTTGACAAATTATTTCTGAAATCTTGGATATATATATTGATGTTACAATTAGCTTTATAAAAAGGAAACAAAACTAATCAGTCTTTGGGGTATTTATGTTGATCATTATTAAATAATCTTTGAAATTAAAAAATTATAAAAATAGCAACTTTTGGAAGTTCTAAATGAAAAATTATTAAATACCGAAAAACTATTTATTTTGGTAATTTTTTTTTCTTTTAAATTCCTTTACTGAATCTAAAAAATAGAAACCCAAAATTAACATTTTTTAATTAAGATCCTTTATAAACAATCTTATAATTTATTGTTCAATAATATTTATTATAGATGGTCATATAAACCATTTGAACTATAGGGAACTCATATTATTTACTTTTAATTACAACACACTTTAATTATAAACAGATCTATGGTCAATGCTGATCCCTTAATGTGAAGAAAAAAAACAAAATTTTTTTTTTAATTTAAAAAATATAAAAAAAACCTAGGCACTCAACGGCACTATATGACACACTTTCTCAAACTCAAAATATTTTAAAATAATAAAAAATCAAAATTCTTTATTTACAACTTAAAGATATTAAAATTTATTCATCAAAGTGCCACAGTTTTTAAAATTCATAAAATTCACCAACTGATTAAATAGATATAGATATAATAACAAAAAATTCAAATAAATTTTATCCTTTATGTTTAAAATATGAACAAAAGGAAATTATAGAAGATATTGATCATTTTTTATTGGTTTACTTTTTATAAAAATGATAGATTAATTTTTCTGAACAAATCAAAGAAAACAAATCCCAATGAATTAATTTTAAAAACAAGATAGTTTGAAATTGCTTTTATTAATTAATAATCTCAAAATCTATGATTTTACGCTTAAATTTCTGAAAGTGAAACACAAGTAAAAGGGTAACTAGAGTGTAATATACACTTCTTCAATAATAATAAAGTTAAAATAAAATCAATTGAAAAAGGAATAAAGCATGAAAATGTAATGGGGTTTGAATTAATAACGAAAATTTAACTTTAAGAAAAAACAAAGATAAGTTTTTCTGGTTTCTGTCATTGTTTGTAAAATTTAAATTTTCCAACGATTCAAAGCCATTAATTAAACTGATTTTTTTGCATTTATAATCATTTTAAAAAAAGTGAATACTTTTCAAAAACTTTTTTGAAGTTTTTCTATTTTAAAAAAGTGAAAAAATTTTTGAAATCAAAACTTTTTGAAAGTTTCTGGGTTAAAAAAAATGAAAAATTTTTCAGAATTAAAACTTTTTGAGTGTTTTCTATTGTAATAAAGTGAGAACTCAACAATTTATCAGTGAGGCAGAGGTTGAAATAGGAAGAAAAGTACTTTTTTTAAAAAAAAGTTACACACTTTATTAAAATAGAAAACTTAAAAAAAGTTTTAGTTCTGAGAATCTCATAAAAAAAAAAAAAGAACTCACTTTTTTAAAATGATTATATCGATGAAAATGTTCAATATTTAAAAGGCAAATTAATTAAATAGAAAATGAAGCAATAAAAAATAAAAATTAATAATTTTTTTTTTTATTGTAATTTAAGGGAGGAGTTTTTAATTCAAGTTATTTATCTTTAGGTTTTCTTGAGTTTTCTGTTTTATTTGTTAAGTGTTCTAGGTTTTTTTGAGGTTTTCTATTTTATTTCTAAAGTAAAAAAAAACCTAACGAAAATCTATTGATTTTCCAAATAAATAGAAAACTCCAAAAAACCTAACAAAAATCGATAGATTTAACAAATAAAACAGAAAACCTCAAGAAAACCGCCGTTCAGTTTTTTTTAATTTTAGAAATTAAAAAAAACCTAGGCACTCTACGGCACTTGACGGCACTTGTCGTTAGGTTTTTCAGAAATCAAAAGAATTGAATCAAATCTTTGATTTTTCTCCATTCTTCTCAAATTAAAAAAAAAAACATTGTTAGCTTTTCTTGAGTTTTCTGTTTATTTTGAAAATTCATATATTTTCAGATTAATTAAACAGTAAACCTCATGAAAACTGCCATTAGGTTTTCCAAAATTTAAAAGAATTGAGTTAAATCTTTTGATTTTACTCGATTCTTTTGAATTCTGGAAAACATTTGCACTTGACGGCACTTCCCGAATTCATAAATTTATATTTTGAAATAAACTTTGTTTAAGTCAAAGGTTACCCAAAAATATCCAAAAAAAAACATTTTTTTCAAATATCAAATATTTTTTATAAATGACCTTTGAAGATTAAATAAGAAATAAATAGACTAATAAACATCTCAAATATTAGTTGATATCCGCTTGAAATAAAATTAATAAATCAATAGATTTTTTTAAAAATAGAAAAACTCAAAATTCTTAATCCCTATTGAGAAAAGCAACAATGTTCATTTTGATATTAAAGTGAAGATCAAATATAAATCAAATAGAAATCAATAGATTTCTCAACAATCATTTTTACCTTTTCAATAACCTTAGAATAACACTTTTTTACCAAGTAACTATCGATCTTGCAATAAAAAAAAAATTTGTAAAATCAATTAGGTAGTAAAAAATAAATCGAAAAAAAAAAAGAAAAAATATGAAAAAATGAATTTCAATTTTGGAATTTCCGAAATAATTTTTTTCTTCTAAATATCCATTCAAACTCTTTAATCAAATGTAATTCACTTATTTTAAAAACTGGTCCCCTTTGACTGGAAAATGGTTTATTTTACAAGATTCAAGAAATTTAATAATTTATGAATTAAAATTTATCAGTTTTTAATAATCTTTTTGATCCATAATATTCTTCTTATTTTATGTGAAAAAAAATCAATATTTGTGGATTATTTTTATTAAAATAAAAAGAATTTTAGTTATTATTTTTTCAAAAATACCCTTTCTTTTACTTTTATTAAATGAAGAAATTAAGAGATAATTGAGTATTCCATATTCTATTAATGGACACATTACCAATTAATATTTAATTTCAGTGGCTTTCAGTCATCTATTATATCTTTTTAATTTTGAGATCAAAATATTTTTTTTAAAAGTGCCCTTATATGGTTAGAAACCTTAGCTAAACCCCCAAAAAAATAAATCATGCCATCTATCATATAGTTAAGAAAAATTATTATTAAGGGATCAATCCTTCACGACAAATTTTCAAATAAAATTTTCTTGAAGAAATTGTGAAATTAGGTAATTTTATCCTCAAAATTCAAAATCAATTTTTTATTCCAAAAATGATTTTAAATTGTTCGAACGATTCTTGTAAGTAAGGCCAAACAATTTGTCAAAAATAATTTTCAAAATTTGAAAATTATTTTTTCATTTTTTGAAAACCAGAAAACAACTTTTTTAAAACCTTAAAGAATAAAAAAAATTTTAATAAAATAGATCTGAATTTCATTTATATTTTTTCGTTTAACTTCTATCAAATTTAGAGTTATTTAATCACCTATACTTCTCTATTAGTTTTATTTGTTAAGATTTGAATAGAAATATTAAGAATTAAAAATAATCACAAAATCAAAAACTTTTTTCCAAAAGCTAATGCTTTCCAACATAAAACTAAAAATAGGTAGAAAATTGAATTGAGTTCCAAAATCTTCTAATGACTGTTTCTCGGCACTAGTGTCTAGAAAAACTTTGAATTAGAATACAAAATTTTTAGTCAATTCAAAATTCTCTCTTTTAACAGATTAAGTCTTTTCTAACGGTCAACCCTTATCAATAAATCCTAAAACAAAAAATTTATAACACAATTTTCATGAATTAACTAAATTGTTAATAAAAGCAATATGTTACTTTTTTTTAGTTTTATGTTGCAAAACATGTGAAATTTTGAATTCAAAAAATATATTCACAATAATAAATTTTTTAGATGATGTTAACTCATTCATTTCATTCGTAAAAAAAACAAATTACATAAAAAATTTTTTCAAGATCTCAACAAGTTTTCATTTTATTTTTGAAAAAATACTGGTCACTTAAATATATTTAATGTTTTTATTTATACCACGAAATTTTCATCAATTTACCTTATTTAAAAAAACCTAATTACATTTTTTTGAAAAGAAATTTTTTTTATTTTCATGCCTTTTTATAAAACAAGTCACAACAATTTTTAAACATCTGACAATTTTATTTTGAAAATTTATTACTATTAAAATAATAGGAAGACCAAGGATGGGTACCTACCGATGAATTAAGAGAATTATTAACAACAATTGGCGAACCACTTACTAAAGAAGAAGTAGATGAATTAATCAAAGAAGCTGATCCGGAAGAGACTGGGAAAATTGTCTATAGAAGTACACATTGTTTTTTTATTTTTACAAAAAAAAAAAAAAAGCTTTATAAAGTATTTTTTGAAAATTAAACCATTTATTTTTTTATTATTTCTTTTTTGTTTATTTGATATTATCTATATTTATCTATACTTTTTATTATATAGAGCTAATTCCAAAAATGCTAGAAAAAATTAATTAATATGAATAATAATCAGATTATTTGTGTTTATTTTTGCTTTGCTTATTTTTCAGATAATGAAAAAAAAACAAAAAAAAAAAATCTTTTTGAATTGTCTTAAAATACTAAAAGTCATCTAATTTTTTTAATTTTTCGAAAATTAAAAAGAAATTAATATATAAGATCTTGAAATAAAAAGATAAAATTTTCTAATCATTTTTTTTTTTTAAATTTTATTTTTATATATCTTTTTTAAATGAATAAAGTAAAATGGTATTTGATAGATTAGCCCATTTATAAAAAATAATTCAGTCAAAAATTATCACATATGCATATACAATGAATTTATTAAAAATGATTAATAGAGAACAACCATTTTTATGAATAAACAATTCATTTTTGAGAAATGAAATTGAATATTATTAATTTTACTTATTTTTTAATTAAAATTTTTTTTTGCTTTAAGGGTCGAGTCATTACGGTGAAATTTTTTATTCTGAAATGAAAAAAAACTTTTTAGTAATTTTATTGAGGACCTAACACCAATCAAAAACCAACCAACCTATGATGTACGATCGATCTCCAAAAATCAACAACCAAAAATGAGGATATTTTTAGAAAAAAGCGCGAAAGAGCGACACTCAATTTCCAATTAGAATGTTTGTGAATTACAATTCTGAAAACAACTATGTGAGTTTTGAAGTGTCACTCTTTGGCGCTTTTTGAGATCTTGGTGACTTTTTTTTTCAATTTTTTCTTTTTTCAAATGAGTTATTTTTATTGAAAGACTATTACCTAATCCTTACTTGGTCAAATTTAGAGGGTTTTAAAATAACCACAAATCAAACAAAATCGAATAAAATTGATTGCGAAATACAAGAAAGCAATTTGTTTTAAATTATTGAAATTTAACCTCTTTTGAAAAAGAAAATGAGAAAAGATGAATTTTTTTTATTAAATTTTGATTTTTTGAAATTGAGAAGTTTTTTTCTTCGTTGAATTTTTTGTCAAAGATGATCCAATAGAATTTTTTTTTTTAGTTATTTCAATTTTGTCAGCGAAAAGAAGGGCTATTTCACAATACCCTTTTTGGTCTCAGATCACCCCTTGAGTTTGGTGCCTTTTCACTGTAAATGACTCTACCCTTAAAGGGGTTTTTTAAATTGTATATTATTTATTTTAAGGTTGTTTTCAATATATTTAGAAATTAACCAAGTTCAAATTTGCTGAATAAACATTTTAAAATGAAGTAAAAATTACATTTAATTTTTAGCAATAATTTTCTCTAAAAATAAATTTCAATTTAAAGGATCTATTTTTACAAGATTCCCGAAAGCTTGAGAAGAAAGAGTTCCTTTTCCAAAGTGTATACGGTAAAAACCAATAAGAATTAAAAATTGGGTATGATATTCAATGGTTTCTATAATACTTGTTATTTTGATTGATAGTTTATTTATTACAATGATAGTTTGAGATTTTGTGATTATCGTGTCCTGGATTAGTATTTTAAAAGTAAATATTCAACCAATGTTCAAAAAGGTATAAAACTAAAAGAAAATTCTATTTTGATCTGATCTCTGATTGAATTTGTTTCTTTTAGTTTATTTTTTAAAATTGATTGTTTCTTTGAAAATCTTTGTATGATCAAATTATAATTTTTCGAATTCAAAAATCTTTTTAAATTAACCCAAAATAAATAAATTATTAAAATGTAAGTAATTTTTAAAAAGTTAAATGAAAGTCAATGTCATGTTTGGTTATTTATCTATTTATCCATAGAACCTGGAAATGTCAAATAATTAGTTTTTTTCATTAGAAATTCATAAGAAATTGATATTATAATACTTAATTACCCTTTTCATTGTTTTGATAATAATAAAAATTATGAATACAAGAAATAGATTTTTTCAAAGTTTAAAAAATAATATATAAACACTTTTTCCAGTCAAGAAACTTGTTTTATTGAAGAATTGGAAGATATACTATGAATTTAATTCATTGTTCTCATCAAAATAAATTTTCAATTTGGAAATCTGAATCATTTTTCATAATTTTTTCAATTTTTTTATTTTTTCTTTTATCTTTTTTTTACTTTTTTATTTCTTTTTGATATTTTTTTAAAAAAAGCCAATTCAGATAAAAAATAAATCCTTTAAAACCCCAAATTAATATAAATAAAATTAATAACTTTTGTTTCCTTTTAAAATTTATACATTTAAAATTCAAAAATCCTATTGTTAAAGCTATTAAATATTCCAAAGAAATTATGAAATTTTGCCAAAGAAGTTCCCTGAAAAGAGGCTCAAAAATTTTTACAATATTTTGATTTGAAATTTATTCTTCATTCCGGTGTTTCTTTTACAAATCTTAACTCTAATCCAAAGTTTATTTTTACTCATATTTCTAAATAATTTTCGGTTGGTTGATTTTTAAAAATAAAGTAAATTTTTCATTTTTAGCTGGACCCCTTTGAGTTAAATGGGGTTATATATATATAAACTCTTTTTCAAATAAAAGGGTACAAAAAAATTCAATTTTTATTCATAATCAAATCAAATTAATCGTAGTATCATTCTAAAATATAAGAAAATATATATAACATAAAAAACACTTGTTTGAACCGTTCAAACTTGATTTAAACAAAACAATAAAAATCAAAATTATATATTTTAAATATTGATGTACCCTTTTATTTGAAATGAGAAATCCCTTTTTGCAAATTGAAATGAAAAAAAAATATAAAATCAATAAAAACCTTTGAACAAGGTGAATTGGGGAAAAGTCCTTGAAATTTTATTGATAATTCTTTACAAGTCAAAATTTTGTCATTTAAAGTCTCATTTCCAAGATAAAACGAAAATTCATCTATGTATTTTATTGTAATGTTTTTTCTTTATTTCTCTTTTCTTTGTCCCATATATCAATCCAATAAAGGTATTTTCTTAATTCCTATAACTAGCCCATTCAAAATCAAAATCAAACTGTTTGTATTTATACACTGGTAGATTATTTCCAAATTTGTTTTTTCTTATCTTATTTTTTCATTTTCCAACTGTTCAATATCGATAAATAAATAAAAATGAAAAAAGGAATAATTTAAATGTAAATAACCAATAAGTAATTATTTTATTAACAATCAAATTTGATTTTATTGATAATTTGAGAGGCATTCCCTTTTGTTTGAAAATGTGTTTTTATATATATAAATTAGAATTTCATTGATAAATTTTCGTTAATCTTATATTATGTTTTGTGTCATTTAATCATTTATCCATATTGTTTTTAATTCGCATGATTCGAACCAGAATATTACTAATTAACAATACAAAATAAACGTTTTTTATTCAAAATAAAATTTTTCAAATATATAATTAAAAGATGATATACTCTTTTCAAAAAATCACTAAATAGTTAATAATAATAATGAGTGGATTAAAAAGGTTAATATTGAATTATTTAAATTGTGAAAGTCAAAAAATAGACTCAAAATGTTCAATTATTTAGATGAGGTTAACTCATTCATTTCCGAGGTCATAAAATTAATAAAAAAATAATAAACAGGCCTAATTATGATCTAATTATATTTTTAAAAAATATTAGAACGTTAAGGGTGAGTTCTATTAAATCATTTTAAAAAATGTTTATCATTAGATTCTTACATTAAAAAACGATTTTTGAAAATAATAGGCTATTAGAAATTTCAAATCAATAATTATTCACTACTATATTTATACAAACGAGATCCAAAATATTAGAAAATATGTTGAGAATCTTTATTTTTTTTTTCCTTTTTGGGACATTATTCATTAATCAATAAGGTTTTTATTAAATTAAGAATGTACCAAGACATATGTGACAACTTTTTTTGAAAATAAATCATAAAATACACCAAAAGTGAAGTTGAGATGTTTATTACATTATAATTCCTTTTTTTTTTTTGTGAAGTACAATCAAGGAAGATCACTTTTCAAAAGAAATTTGTTCAAACCAAAAAAAAAAAAAAAAAAAAAAAATCAAGTATAAAATTTAAATAGATATTTCGTATTCGTAATGAAAATGGGGATAAATAAGTGATTACATTAATATTACCTAATCCCCATTTATTAATTATTTAACAAAAAAATGTTTTTTTGCCAAATATTGTTATCAAATCACTCAAGTGAAAACAAAGAATATTCCTTTTAAAGATTGTATAAAAATAATTTAATTTTTGAAATCAAAAAAAAAAAAACTTCAAAAGTTCAACCAAATGACAGTAAAATATGGTTCAAAAAATTATAGCAAGATTTATTATAATTTCGGTTTTTAATTTAAATCAAAAATAAAAAATTCTCAAATTAAAAAAAAAACATCATAAATTTATTTCTCTGAAGAGGTATTCAAAAAATATCATATGTTATTGGTGACAAATCCTGTATTTTGAAAAAAAAATATTTCTTTAAAAAATAATTACTTACTATTCTGATCTACTATCAAAAATCTTTTGTGATTGGTATTTGACTTTGAAAAGGTGTTTTTTTTTTTTGTTGAAAATTCCTACTCCGAATAAAAAAAAAAATTCCTTACCGCACAACCCCATATACCAAATTTTTCAAAAGAAAATCTCAATTATTAAAATATCTAACACTTACTCTTGAACCAAATTGATTAGGATACAGAAGTGTAAGAATATTTGTTATAATTTAGTGAATTTGAAACTTCGTTCTAGTAATTTTGATAGTTTTATTCTGGTAAAAAATATTTTTCTTCCAAAAGAAAATCTTGAACCAATTCTTTTCAATTAGATTCAAATCCATTTTTTAGATTGTTGAAGTCATTAAATTATTGATATGATCTATTTTTTTTTCGATATTTTTATGAATGGGTTTAAGAATGAAATTCTTTTTTTTCACATTTTTCCCAAACCTACTATCCTATTTCTTTTTCATTTTCTTTTTCTCTTTTCTTTTCTTTTATTAAATTGAATTAATCTATGAAATAAAGGTGACACATTTTTTTCCAAAAATATATAGTAACCAGTATACAAAGACATATTTACTTTATTTAAATCTACATTAGATGAATTTCAGAAAATTTGAAACATAATTCCTTTTGAAATAACCAGTAATTACAATATCAAAAATTTTTCAAATAAAAATTTTTTCAATTTAGAATTTAAAAATAAAACCTGAACAAAGAAGAAGTAATTAAATATAAAAATACTAACCAGAAGTTTAAAAAAAAATAGAATTTTTTTTAAGATCAATATTTTTTCTTTTTTTTGATTTCCATATTTTTATTGGTATAAAAAATATAGTATTCTTAGATATATCCCACTATTATATTTATTAAAAAGGATTCATTTATTTAGTTAAAGAAATGATTTGCAGAATTCAATTTCGAATAAATTGTGGTCCTCAAAATTGGTAAAATATGCCTACTACTCATTCATTTAATGTTTCTTGTGCTTGATTAAAAAAATGTAAAAATAATTTCATAAAGTATCCACCTTATTTCCCACCACTCACAGAAAATTCACTGAAATAATTAACTAAACTCAAATTAGAAAATATCCTCAATAGTTTACAGACCAACAAACAATTTTTGAATAACTTTAAAAAATTAATGAATATTCTGAAAAACGAAATTCGTTTTAACAGAAAACTCAACCAAACAATATTCCAAAACACCAAAGAAAAACAAAATAAAAAATCGAATTATTACGCAATCACGTTTTAAAATATTTTCTCCAAAAGAAAAAAAATAACATTTTTTACTTTTTTTTTTTTTTTTTTTTTTTTTTTCAAAAACCATTTCTTTACCATAAAACAAACCTTAATCAAAAGATAATCAAAAATCACAAAACAAAAAACAAAAAAGTAATTTTACTGATATGAACAATTTACTCGAACTTTTAGAAGGATCACTCTCAACAAATAATACATATCGAAAAGAATGTGAAGAGAATTTATTTTCCAGTTTTGATACCAAAGGTTTTGGGCTTCATTTGCTTGAGGTAGCTTTCAATAATGAGCTTGAATATTCCATAAAACAACTCTCGTTAATTGTCTTACGGACGATGATTCGGAACAATTGGAAAAAGGGTTTGAATGAGAATGACAAAGAACTAATCGCATCAACGTTGTTTGAACATTTAGGGGAAGGAAGAATCTCGTTTTTAAAACTAATCTCTGCGGCCTTGGGGGAAATAGGGATCTGCTCGGATCAAGACACACTAAAGGAGTTATTGGAAATGCTATTTAGCATCGTAACAAATATCTTACCAAACAACAACAACAACAATAATAATAAAAATGAAAAACAAGAGGAAAAAGAAATCAAAAGTTATGGTTCCTTGGAGTGTTTAATTTTTATCCTTGAGCGATTAAACGGGAACGATAGCAAATTCATCTTACCCTTCTTGATCAAGCAATTACTACCGATTATTTATGACGAAGGAAGCATATCTGTGGACGTGAAATCCAATTGCCTAAAGGTAATTTATACACACCTGATGAAATTAAACCATGACTTAGACTTTAGAATAGATCTGAGTGAAGTTGGTGATCTTTTTAAAGAGTTATTTGCGCTCTTAATTGCATCAGTGTCGCAAGAAATCCAGGTGGATCATAATTGCAAATTCGAGATTTTGGGGTTACAAATTTTGGGCTTTTTTATTGACAACAAGCCAGACATGCTGTATGAGCAATTAGAGAAATGCGTGGAAAGTCTTATCAAATTTTTGGACTATGGCTTGAAAATATTTGAGGTGTATTGGATCTATCCTGATAGTAATAACTCCAAAGTTGAAGAAATTAATTCAATGCCGCTAATTGAAAACGGGGAATTAATTGGGTTCCCCTCGTTAATATCCTTATGTTTCCAATTCTTCCAAAATCTGATAACGAATTTTTCTGGAGAGATCGAGGATCTGATCTCAAAGTCTTTAAACTATTTGATTCCCTTACTTATAGACTACATCCCCTTAACAGAAATTAACTGCCAAGATTGGATATATAATTTGGAGGCCTATTTGCTTGAAGAAGACGATGAAGAGGTAACGTATGTTGTAAGGTCGGCATGCAAGGGTGTATTATTGGAATTGATTGACGAAAATTTCGATGAGATCATGCCTTTAATTTTAGTCAACATTGAGAACAAATTGAAAGAGATGCTCGAATTTCGAACGGACAAAGAGTTGGATTTAAATTATTTATCTAATGAGCCATCCAATTTTTGGAAAACAAGCGAAAGTATATTATTTATCTTAGGGCTATGCTCTAGAAGCTATATTATGAAAAAAAGCACGGAATTATTATCTCAAGTCAACGACATCATCTTATATATCACCAAAATTTATTCGATCGTCTTTTTAAATCTTAATCGTATGATCGATGAAAATCAAAAAATTAATGAGCAAGACCATGTTTTGTACCCATTTTTAATTGGGAGACTGTTGTGGGTAATTGGCCGCTTGTGCGAAAGTTTACCCCAGGAATTACGATTCCAAACGTTTCTTTTTGCCGTTAATGTGATAACATACACGAACACAAGCACCGATTTTGATTTCCCTATACCCATAAAGGTTGCTTCTTATCAAAATTTGATCAACACCAGTGGCTATATCGAAAAAGAGGATTTTATTAAATCTTTATCGGGTGGCAGTGGCAATCAAAATCAGAACCAAAATGAAAGCCAAAACCAAAAATTTGGTTTATTTAGTTCAATCATTGGCAATCTTTCCAAAAGCGAAATGATCGATTCAGACTTTGTCATTTTAACTTTGGATTTATTAACTACACTTTTAACGTTGCCAGGGGCAGAGGTTGCCTTGAATGATTATATTAACGATTTCCTCGTAACAATTGTTGAAACATGGTGGAATTTTCTTTCAGATCGCTTTATTGTTCCGCTGTGCATTGAAATAATTAATAAAGTCTCCGCGATCGAAATATATCAAGAAAACGTTTTCGAAATTGTTTTGCCAGCATGTATCAAGGTTTTCCACAGCGAAGAAGATTTTGATTCTCAAATAATTTCAGATACATTGGATTTAATACGTTCAACTTTCCCGAACGATAAACAAATTGAAATCAATAATAAGGATATCTTTTTGCCTCTGTTTTTCAATATATTGCATTTAATTCACAAAAACAATAATATTGAAATTTTACAAACAGCCACGGGGCTGATCAGATCTCTAATTTCTCAAATTGGCAACTGTTTTGAAAATTGGGGCGTGCCTAAAAATATGAATGTAAGCTTTAATAATAATAATGATAACAACGGTTTGGATTTATTATTGATTACTATAGATAAACTGTTGAACGATAAAAACGAAATAAAGCAAGAGTCCCTGATATTTATGGGCAGTTTAATTACTAAAATACTCGAATTGTTTCAAGAAAAGTTATCAAAAAATGGAAGCCTCGAGCCCTTGCTGACACTAATTTTGGACAAATTTTTAAATACAAACTATAGAATGCTAATGAAATCTTTGCTACAGGTCTTTTGCCATATCATTCAAATAGACGCCCAAAGCTTTGTCGATTTTGTAGACCAGTTTAAAAAATTAACACAAGTTATTGGCATTTGGATCGGTATCTTTGATATCTCAGAGGTTTCCTTTGAAACAAAGATCGAATTAGTTGCGTTGGGGCAATTGCTTTCCCATTCCTTTGAGAACGAACTATTGCAAAATATCCAAGTCGTAGACGAACAAAATAAATCAGAAGAGGAAACCAAGACTCTATATTTGCCAGTAAAAATTCTACAATTGTTTGCTCGTATTTTATTACAGGACGAAAACAATGGTGAAAGTGATGATGATGATGATGAACAAAGTGATGATGATGATGATGATTATGAAGATGAATTTGGTTTGTTGGATATAGCTAGATTAGCTCAAGATGATCCAGACGAAAAAATGGATGACTGGATGAACGAATTCTATGATTTTGACCAAAAGGAAAACCCAATATTTACCATTTCACAAAAAGATATTGTAATAAGATTTTTAAATAATTTTACTTCTGAAAATTTTGAAAAATTTAAACAAATTTTTGAAATGTTGCCAAAGAATTTACAAAATGTTATTGAAAACAATTTACAAAAAAATTAATTAATTTTTAAAAATTATTCATTTACTTTTTCTTTTTCATTTTCTTTTTCTTATTTATTTATGTCTATGAAAAAAAAAAAAAATTATTTTTTTTTTTATTCATTTTAATAAATAACAATTATACAGCAGTTCCAACTCTACCTTGAAATTTTATAAAACATCGGAATTGATTTTATATTATTAAAATTTTATCTTGTTATACAGGTTATAAATTGATTTTAATCGGTTATGATAAACCATAAATTTTATTATAGTGGGAAAAAAATTGTGTTATCGATTTTTTTGGTTCCTTTGGTTACTTTTGTTCCTTTGGTTTCTTTGTTCCTTTTGTTCCGAATTTTCCTTTTGTTCCTTTGTTTCCTTTGTTCCTTTGTTCCTTTGGTTGCTTTGGTTTTTGATTTTTACAAACAAATTCATAAAAAAACATTCATAAATGCAGATCTTCAATTTCATAAATTGGAAAAATTCTCAGGTTTTAATAATTTAAAAAGAATGATCGAAAAATACTTTCAAGTTTCCAGGGTTTTTTTTCCCTTAAAAAATTTTAATTTTTGGTGTTTCTTCGTTGATTAGAATTTTTTGACATTTGACATCAACAAAATTTGTAAGTAGAAAATATCACCAATAACATATTGTAAAACTTTGTCTTGTTGTTGTAGAAGACTGATCCCTTAAAAAAAAAATTCAAATGAAATATTAATTTACAAAAAAATAAAATTTTTTAGCTTTTTTGTTCCAATTCTCAAGTCAATACTAGAGAATTTATACCACATTTGGCTGATATTTAAATTATTTTTATTTTAATAACTAAAAAATAATAAAACTTATAATATTTTCTTTTTTTTACAATTTATCAGCAGAAGATTCTGGGGGGGGTGTTTTGTACTTAAAAAGTGAATAACTAGTTAGGTTGAACTGCCTTTTTATTGAATTTAGTAGAAAATTTCAAAATTGGCCAAATTCTCAATATTTTATAATAGTCATTTTTTTCAAAATAGTTAATTCTATTGTAATATATTATCTTGGATATTTATAATCCCCTTTTCGGGTAGATCTATGGTATGTTAGAGTGCTTTAGGGTGGGTTTAGATGATTTGGATGATATGTTAGAGAAAATTTGCTAGGATTTTTGAAAAAAAAAAATTTAGATACCAATTAGACTTTTGTATCTTGTTTAAAGGGCAAAAAATTTCCACTTAACTTTTGTGTTTAAAATTGTATTTTCCAACAAATTTTTAAAAATATTTAGTATTGATGGCTTCAAAATTTTGGATTTTCTACAATTCAAGTTATAAAATACTATTAATCACAAACTAGTCTTTTCAATTTTTCCACAATACTTAAAAACTATTGAAAACTTTTGAACCGTTGAAAATAATTAAGAAACTTTTCAAAAATACGAAAAAATATGAAAAAAATTAAATTGGTCAATTTTGAAATTTAATAAAAACTCATTTAAAAGGAATAAACATAAAATACTTTTAAGTTTCTGTAACTTTTATAATTTTTGTTCTTTTGAAATTTTATGATTTAAGGGAGTAGCCACAGTATAGGAAAATTTTTCACTTTTTTACAATTTTGAAAGGGATCCGAAAATAACATTTTTTACTTTGGTTGTAACTCATTGGTTTTTATTATTTAAAGTACTATATTCATTCCGTAGATTTTTGAAATTTTTTTTTTCAAAGTCTCAAAGAAATTGTCACAATAAAATGTTGAGTTGAATTGCTTAAAATAGTCTTTCGAATGTTGAATGACTTATATTTTATCCTTATCTCAACATTCTATTGTGACATTTAATTTTTTCCATTTTTTATTTTTTCAACATTTTTGAATTTTTTAAATCATGAAAACAAAAAGCAATTAGAAAGATTTTTTTATCAGTGACATTTATGTTGAATGGATTTTGTTTAAAAAGAACAACAACATTTCAATCGAGAGAATCACAAAAGACAATACGGATGGTACTTCAATAGCTAGAAGGATTCCAAAAAAATATTATAATTATCCCAAAACATTACTGGTTGAGTTATTAAATATTTGGATTTGGTGGAATTGGAGAAGTGAATATGATTATATTCGATCAAATTTTAAACGAAAAAATAACTAATTGTTTTTTTCTAAGAATCTAAAATTATCTTATCCCAAAAAAAAAAAACTAAACCACATTCCAAAAATTTGGACACATCAGAAAATCAAAAATAGGTAAAACAAAAACTCATTTTATTATTTTTTTCTAAATGTGATATAAAATCAGATTTAAGTAACATAGTATCAATGATTTTTTAAGTAATCATTTTTCATCCAAACAAAAGATGCAATTAAAACTCAAAAATAAAAACAGGTGTATTAAAAATAAGGAAACTAGCAGAACAAAAAATGTATTTGTAAATTTGCTAAAATCACACCAACAATTGTTGATCAATCAAATGATAAGATACCATATACCAATTGTATGTGATTTTTCAATTTAAATTACTCTATAGTAACATTCTATCAACCATCGAAAAAAAAATCCCAGATCTAACGAAACATATTTCCTAACTGGTAAAAAAGGTAATAAAAATCAAAACAAAAAAGACAAAAAATGAAATAGTTTGTTTAATCAAATAATTAACAAATTGAAAGTAATGTATGGTATTGTGATTCTTTCAACTGTTTAAACTGTGCCCAAATTTTTGGAATTAAGTTTATTTTAATAAAAAAAAAAAAAATTCAAAACTATTTTATCAATATATTCTCTTTTTTTTTATAGTTAAACCATTACTAAAAAAAAAATATCAAATAATTTTTTTAAAAAAATTTTTAGAGAATCTACGATCACACCACACTAAAAAAAATACTTTTATCTCATCTCTCTCAAATTTTTATCATTTATATTTCCGAATTATTTTAATTTTTATTATTTTCTTTTTTTTTAATTTATAAATTTTTTAATTAAATAAACTTTTTGACTTTTTTTAAATGGTATTTTGAAAGTTCCCGTGATTGAATACAGTCATTTGTTTATGTCTTTTTTTTTTTACAATATGAATTTTTTAATTTTCGATCGCATCAAAAATCAGCTTCTTATGAGGTTACATTTGTGGAATTTATCAGAAAAATAAAATGTAATTTAGATGGCAGGTTAATGAATAGAAAATGATTTTTGAATTAAAATTATTGTTCAATTTCTAAATGCAATTTGAATGATGGTTTGAGATATGAAAAGAAAATGATTTGATAATGAAAAGTAGACATTGGTTTTAATTATTATTTTAAAATCTAACAATGAAAAAAAAAAATTGAAATTTTGTTTTATTAATGTTATCGTCTTTTTTTTTTTTTTTTTTCAAATTCAAATTTTTGGAATGTGGTAGATATTTTTTGTCTATTTTTAAGTTATTTTTTATGGAATAGAAAATTATATTTCTATCAAATAAGATTTACAATTTGTGTTACATTCGAAGACAAATTTTTGTTTTTAATGTTTTTTCATAAACAATGATAAAAATTGAAATTCTCAAGAAAAAAAAAATCACTTAAGGGAGTAGTTAGACTATAATACATGTTATTATCTTCGTTTAAAAAAATGTGAAAAAATGAATAAAATGTTGCAATATTTTTTGGATCAGCATTACGGGATATTAAGGATAACTTTTTGAAAGATTGTTTGTTATGGTTAGTACTAGCCATTTTGAACATTTAATTGCTGAGTGAAAATTTATCATTAATTTTATTTTTTTAATTTAGATCTTTGAATTTTCCAATAATTGTCAATAATTCAAAGACTTTAGAGTGACAAAACTTGAAATACAATATTTTGGAATTTCTTGTAAGTTGAAAATATAAAGTTATTTTTTTTACTTAAAAATTTTTTAAAATAACCTTTCAAATAAAGTTCGGTGGATAGTATGAGTTAATTGAAATAGAGTTTTTTTGAAGTTATAAATTAGAGACATTTTATCAAAATTTTATTTTTTTTGTTTGTTCAGAGTGTAAATAGAAACATAGTAAATAATTCTATTTACCACTTTTCGAAAATATCTTCAAATTGTTCTTTCAAGTTTTTTTTTTTAATAAAAAAATCAATTTTCTTCGTTTTCCATTTTTTTTGAAATGTACAGATGGAACGAAAAGACCTTCTATGAATTTGATCATTTTAAGGAAGGAAATGAAGACTGGATGAAGAAGTAGTCTCAGACGAAACACTAGTACAATATTTTGTTCCACAAGAAAAATCAAACTTTAACAAAAATTCAAAAAAAACAGAAAAAGAAAAAGAAAGAAAAAAAGAAAATGTAATAAAAGAAAGAAAAGAAATAGTAATAAAAGAAAGAAAAGAAGAAAAAGAAAGAACAGAAAGAAAAGAAAAAGAAGGAAATGATAAAGAAAGAACAAAAAGAAGAGAAAAAGAAAGTAAACAAAAAGAAAGAAAAGATAAAGGAAGAAAAATAAAAAGAAAAGGGATTGAAAGGGAAACAAAAATAAATCTCAAAGAGAACATTTTATTTTTTTTTATTTTGTTTTTTTTAAATTTTCAAATAATAACAATAGCCATTTGGTTTTTGTTTGGATCAAAATATCTTCAATCTTTTTTTCTTCATATGATTAAAATCATATTCAAAAAAAATATTACAAATATTTTGATCCCAAAAAACCAAATAACTGCTGATAAAAAAGAACAGAAAAGAAAAGACAAAAAAAAAAAAAAAGAAATGAGAAAGGAATTCAACTTTAAAAAATGTAAATTCTTTAATTTAGAAAAAATCAACATTAAATTCTGCAAAAAAAAAATAAAAAAAATCAAATAAAAACATAAAAAAAAGTCTAAAAAAAAAATTAATAAGCAAATCTAATACTAATTCACAATAAGATGATAATATGATCAAGGCTTAAGCTTGAAATTACATTATTTGACAGAATTTATTTTTCTTTGAGGACGACAATTGAGAAGAAAGTGAAGAATTCATGTTTAATTGGAAATATTCAATCGAGTTTTCAATTTCCTTTTGAAAATTCTTTTTGTTCTTTAAATCCCAAGTATTTGTATAAAAAAATCTAATTAAAGATTTCATTGTATCGATTGAGTTTCTCGAATAGTCCTTGACGCTTTTTGTTGATTTGTCTGTCGATAAGAAAAATCCACGGAAGAGCTCTGATCTTGCAACGAGTATCAATTTGTGGGTTTTGATTCTTTTGCTTTCAACCTTGATTGTGAAGTCCTTTGAAGAGTTCTCGTAATAAAGATTGTACAGGTTCTTCAAAATTGAAGACACGCCAGAGAGGTCTTTGAATTCTAAAGAGAGCTTCTGGCACATCGTCGTGATTAAGGAGACCTTGGACGCGTGCACGTATCCCGTGTAGACCCATTTCAAAAAATGCACTGCGCTGTAGTGCGAGACGTCCAACAGCAGCTCCCTGATTTCGTGTAATGTGCACGGCGACAGCCTCGACTCCAGAATTAGCCGGTGGGCCTTAACCTTCTTGCCGCACTTCGTTGTAAAGACGCAGTCCGTAAGCTCCTGGCGCAGAAACAGCATTTTGAAGTCCTCCACAATGTCGGAGTGCTTCTGCTTCTCCGTGCTGATGATGAAATGATGGATCATGTCAACGAACGCGCAGTCAAGATTCTCGCCAGTCTTGACAGACACCTCGTAATACGGGCAGTTCATCTTTCTGGCCAGGCTTCGGCCCTTCTTCCTCGAGACCTTGCGCTTGTTTTTTTCGTCCAGATCGATCTTGTTCGCCATCAGGACCATTTTGAAATCGCTCCTGTCTTGCAAGGACCTGACTTTGTTATACAGCTCTTTTATTTTGTGAAACGAGTCAGGCATCGCTACAGAATACATAAACAGAAAGTATTCGCTTTCTGCATAGGACTTTTCAATCAGACCGCCGATCGACTCCTGCCGAAGCAGTTCCAGAATGCCCAAAAAAAAGTCATGATCGTTCATCTCACTGAATTGCGAAGACGTGTTTTCAATCTCTTGATCAATGTCGTAAAGTAGATCGGTACCTAGCCGATCCTTAAGACTGCTCTTTCCAACTCCCTTGTCTCCAACAAGAATGATATTATTCAACAAGCTCATTTAATAATGGTTTTTTTTTTCTTTGTGAGTTATTTTTTTTTTGAAAAAAAAGTTCTGAATTTGGATTGTTTGTGTGAAAAATGAAAATCGAAGGAAGAAAAGTTTTGTTCTCACAAATTTAAAACAAAAAAAATTATGAAAAGTTTAAAAAAGTATAATTATGAAAAAAGTTAAAAAGAGAAAAATGATATAGTATTAGAATAAGGGATTGTAAGCGGAATTTTTGTGTGTTTTGATACGTTTGGATGCTTTTTAGCTTTGTAATCTTTTTGTTTTGGAATTTTTTTTTTTTTTTTTTTTTAAGGCAAACCTTTATCTAACTTTTTGAAATATTTCAGAAGACCTTTTATTTGTTTAAGGTTCACATTTCTTTAAACTTTAAGATTTTATTTAAAAACAACTTTAGTAAATTTAAAATTTTAACTCAAAAGATCAAAAACATTTCGATTGAAAAAGTACTATTTTTGGCAAAAATTCATAAGTGAGATTTTTTCAATTACTTTAAATGAGAGATCCTAAAAGTCAAAAGCTGTGAGAAGGAAATCTGGTAAAAAAAGCGAAAATTCTCGTTCTAAGTTGATCTATGTGTTTATATGTGAAAATTCATAACTTGATACTATTGTTTTTTTCTGATAATTTTGGGAATCGCTCCTTTTATATTTCTAGTCTCTCAGTGGATTCTTTTAATGATTTTCTAATTTTTGTTTTTGTGGGATGGGTAGGCTTTGTTATTAAAAATAAACTTGTGTTTTTAAAACAAATTCCTTTTTGCTAAATAATGCTTTAATTCAAAAATCAAGTGTCACTTGAGAGGATCTCATTTTCTTTTTTTTGCAAGATATATTGAATTTCTAACTTAGTCATCTTAATTTAGCAAAATCACTTTTAATTTTTTTTAATTGTTAACTTCATTTGTGCTAAATGAAAAATAATATTTTTTTTTGCCCAAGTATCACAAAACAGAGAAAAGAAACAATTTTTTTGATTCTTTTGAACACCCCTTCATTGCAGATTTACAATAATCACTATATCCAAATTTCAGAAAGGGGCTTTTATCATTTTTGAAAATTTTTTTTTCATTTTTCCTATATTTGCAAAACACAGAAAAAAATATAACCTTAAAATCTTCTTAATTTGGGACCAAAAAGGAACCAGAACCAACCTCAGTTTTTTTTAAAAATATTCAAAGCTTTCTTAGATTCAATCAGAACAATATTGTTTTACTGTTTTCGAACAGCAATCTTTTCAAGGGTAATCACTTTAACATATTGTTTTGCATTCATCAAAATATTAAATAATTCAGAAAGTGTTAGGTGTGGGTTAGAAAATATTCAAACCGATTTTGGAATCGGCTACTTCTATTTAGTCAATGAACTTTTTATTTTTTCACAACTACAGTTATCAAAATATACCATTCCTAACGGATCTTATCTGTATTTAAAAATATAATCAGTGCACTTTTTACTTCTTGTTCCAATGCAACATTTAATTCATTAATTAGTACTTTACTCAAGTTTAAATCAATTTTGAAGGTAAATTCCAGGATTTTACAAGTAAATTCTAAATTAGTAATACAATTTGTTAAAAATTTTCCGTAATAAATGCAATATTTTTAATTTTTTTGGATTTTTTTTTGATGATAAAACTTTTATGAAAAATTTACTAGTCTATTTTTTGGATAAATTTTCTATTTTGATCCTTTATTTTTTGAATATCTTTTTAAATAATACAACTTTAAGAGATCAGTACTATAGTTGCTTTTGGTTTATTAACAGTTTCTTTGATAGGTTAATGTTTAGGTCTTCAATACCAAAAAAACACTCTTTTTATTTTGAAACAGGGCTTTATCTTTTCTGCATGCATTATTTTGACAACAGTAATAATAAAAATTCACATTTCTTACTATATTTTAATAGTATTATCAATTCCAGCTTTATTTTAAGAATGGATATGAAGTGTCATTTGGATATGAATTCTTTCTTCAAAAACTTGAAATAATCGGAAAAAAAAAGATTTTTTAGATTAAAGAGGAATGATTACATTTACAAATGATTATACCTTAAAGATATAAGAAAAAGCTGAAATTAATCATAAAAAAAAAACAATAAAGCAACCATCCCAATTATTTTTTTCAAAATAGAATGTTTATAAATTAAAAAAAAAATTTCTTTGTTTTTTAATTGGTGTTTTTTCTTGACAAATGAATGAATTAATCTTCAAAATAATTTAAGAATTTTAGTATATTGAATTAATAAAAAAAAAAAAATATATTTCAAGTTTAAAAAGATAATGAAACCTATTTATATTTTCCAACAAAATTGAAATATTTTTTTTACCCACCCCCCCCACTTTTTATAATTTAACAAATATAGTTTTCAAAGAAATGTGTTCGAAATTTGGCTTAGCTTTAAAAAACTAATGAAAAAAAAAAAACAAGAGTAAAATTTACCCAATAATAATTAAATTATTATTATTATTTCCGTAAACAAATAAGTTAATTCTCTGAAAAGGGCACGTTGCATTTATAGTTTTATGTTGGAAAGTATTGCTTTTTTTTTTTTTAGAAAAAAAAAATATTTTTCTAGTATTTTTCATGACTAATATGCCATGTCATAATATCAGTAGACACACTTATGTGTTATTTGCCCTATATTTATGACCCAACCACATTTAGAGATAATGTATCTATTATTAGCTTTAAAGAACGATTAGTTAACAGAATAAGATAAATTATTAAATTCCGTTTTTTTTATTTCAAAACTTTTGCGTTAACTTGTTACATTCTTTTGCTATACCAAATTCAAAATTTAACTTGAAAGTGTTCCAAAATCCATAGTCACCACTCAGCGGGTATTTTCATTTATATTCAAGTATTGCTGAGTTATAAAATAGAGTATAAATACACTTCAAAACCATCTTGGGGGTAAAATTAGCTAGGTAAACAAATCAAACTTGAAATTTGCCTTGGTATGGTTCAAAATTGGAGAATAACTTTTTTAATAAAGAAATGTTTTGACATAAAATAAAAAAAATATAACAATTGTAGTATTTTATTTTTACTTCAATATAAAATTTGTTAAATATTTTTTTTTTTTAAATTATTTTCTTCACTAAGAGAGAAAAAAACATATAAACTCTTTTTCAAAAAATGTGACTCACCACTACAAGGAAAATTTTTTCAAAAAAAAATCTCTAAATTTTGTATTTTTGAAATACACTCATATAATAAACATTATTATACATAACAATTTTCAATGAGGTTTACAACTTTAATAGATATTAATAGGAATTGAAAAAAAAATGAAATTTTTCAGTAATATTTTTTTCATTTTTATTTGTAAAATTTTTGAATTTTTTAATTTACTTAACAGAGAGATAATTTTCTAGTATTTTTTTAATAGTCTAAAAGGAAACATATTTTTCAATTTTAAAATAGCACAAAATATTTCAATCAAAAGATATCGCTAAATTAAATTGAAAATCTGATTTTTTATCTGTTTTTGGAATATTTTTTATCATTTTATTTTTTTCCATGTTTGAGTTTTTATATACGTTCCCGATTTTTTTTCTGCAAATTGCTTTAACATTTATTCTTTTTTCAATCTTAATGTTCAATCAAAAAGTAATTCATTTCAACTTTTTCTAATAAAAAAATACCCTGAAAATAGGTGTTTTTTTCAAAAGTCGGTATTTTTGAAAAGGGGGGGTATTCAGATTTTCATGAGTTTAATAGCTATCCTTTTTTTATTACATAAAATTATGATAACTTTGAAAAAATAATTTATAAAAGAAGTATAACTGAAATCCAATGTATAGTTTTGGCTAACTTTAATTTTAGGTATTTAAATTTTCCTTGTAGTGACCTGAAATAATAAATTGAAAAAAAAAATATCATTTAGTATTCAAGAACAATTAATAACTAAATATGATTTTTAATTAACTTTTAAGTCATTCTAAATCTATAAAAACATGATATATTAAAAATTAAAAAAAATAAAACCAAAAACTAAAAAAAATACTAATCACAATTTTTGAAATGAGCATTACAGATTTTTTACTGAACTTTCACTGAAAAAAAGTTGAACAACAAGATTTTTTATGAATATTTAAATCCTTTTTCAAAGACATTACATAGTCACAATTTTCTTAGTGATTATTTGTCTTTTCGAATATATTTTTTTTTTTTCCACACAATCTTTTTAAAAAAAAAAAAAAAAAAAAAAAAAAAAAAAAAAAAAAAAAAAAAAAAAAAAAAAAAAAAAAAAAAAAAAGAAAAAAAAAAAAGAATTTGAAAAAGCCAAACTAAAATTTGCAAAATTTTAAAAAATGATTCTGATCGAAAAATTTGAAAATCTTTTTTTGATAAGAATACTGGAATAAACTCTCAAAACAACTCACATTAACATTATAAAGTGAGTCAAAATTTGTGAAAAATAGTTTATGTTCCTCAAAGAACGTGTAAAATCATGAATAAATCTTAATTTATCGAATTTTCACAAAAAAATAGCAATGTAATCCAATTCTCTTCGATGATTTTTTTTTTATTCCTTATTTTTTAGTGCAATCTTACAACACCTGGAAGTTTGAGTTACTGTGGTATATGTATTTCACACACCCAAAAAGAATTTTAAATATGAAGAAAATGTACAAAAAAATAATATTTTTGTGGTTAAAAGAATACATAAAACAAACAAAAAATGTCAAAATAGATCTTTGAATAGACACTTTTAAAAAAATAGCTTAAACTATTTTCAAATACAGCCCAATTTTAAAAACATTTCAAATCGGAAGGAAAATTTAAAAAAAAAATATTTAGAACCTTTTGGGGATTATTTTACGTATATAAATTTGAAATGAAATTTAGATACTTGGAATTGTATTTTCATCGGAAAAATTTTTAGAAAGTCTATCATTACGAAAATTGTTAGAATTTCACAATTTAGTTTGTAAAAGAAATTTTGAATATATATATATATATATATATATATATATATATATACATATATATGTATAATTAAATTGAGATCATATAACTCTAACAATAACACGTTTGAGTACAACCTCCTAACCAAGTAAAAAAAGATATTTATTATTATTATTATTATTATTATTATTATTATTATTATTATTTGTACAAAATGTTGAAATAACCTTGAATACGAATTCCAGTTTAATTCAATGTTAAAATTTTATTAGAATAGTAGTTTTTTTTCTATAAGAGAATTTTATTTGATATATTCAGTATTTTTTAAAAATTATTTATTGTCTAATGATAAAAAATTTAATCTGAAATTCCCACTAAACCCCAGAAGAATATAGTATATACAAAGATTTTTTCAGGATTCTTTGAAATTCTGGAATGCCTAGCAATATTTTTTGTAGGTTTCCCAGAATTAGAAATATTGAGAAAAATCGATGATTAGACCACATTCTTTTCAATCTCAGAAAAAAAAATTGTAAAATCCGAAAAAAAATAATAATTTTTCTAAATTTAAAGAAATAATTAATTCGTAAAGTGACCAAGTAAAGACTTCCTACTCAAGAGTTTTTAATAAAATTTAAATAACTTTTGAATATAATAATCTTAAAATAACTGAACAAAAAATTGAAGAAAATTTTTTTTTATTAAACTATATTTCAGTCAAAGGTCCCAACAGTTTTTTCAAATATCAATTATTGTATATAATTGACATTAGAAGAACAAATAAGAAATAAGTAGAATAATACACATCAAAGAATTGTTGTTATATATCTAAAAGAAAACTAATTAATCAATATATTTTCTAAAAAATTGAAAAACTCAAATTCTAAGGGACCCAATGAGAAAAACAACAATGTCTGTTTTGATCATCTATTAGTGTTTGAATAATAAATATGAATCAATTTTAACTTCATTTTCCATACTTTTATTTTAGAAATCAAGACCTCAAACGAATTGTGTTGGTATTTTTGGTCTCTATTTGATAAAGAAAATGAAAATAAAGTAAAAAAAAATTCACATTTATTTAACAAATATCAAGATCAAAGATCAAATAGAATTCCAATAGAAATCAATATGATTTCTCAACAATCACTTCCATGGTTTCAATAACCTTAGAATAACATATTTTTACGAAGTGACTATTGAACTTGCAATAAAAAAAATTTTTGCAACTGGATTAGGTTTTAAAAAAAAATCGAAAAAAAAAAAAAAAATGTGCAAAAAGGATTTCAAATTTGAAAATTTCCAAAATAAATTTTTTCTTCTAATATCTATGCTAACGCTTTAAAGATATGTATTTTACCCATTAAAACTGGGCCCGTTTACCTGTAAAATAGAAAATTAAAATTCCTACAAATCTCTATAAAAATATTAATTTTAAATAAACCGAATTAATATAAATATTATTGGTCAATACAAGATCATTGATCAATAAATTATTTTTACAGAAATCTTACAACATTCTTATTACAAAACAAAAAATTAACAAAATTTTTACCATTTTTATGGTCATAGTTTTCTAATGAATATAAAAGTGTAAAAAAAAAATTTTCTTAATTTTCTTTTTCTTTTATCTAGATTTTGATAAATTTGATTTTTTATTTTTATTTTTTTTTTCATTAACTGAAATACTTTTACAGAACACCAATAATCTAGATGAAATTTAATAGTACTATTAATTTATTTGGTAATCTTATATTTTATTTTTTTAAAAAAGAAGTGACCCACTTAAGAAAAAAAAATTAGAAATCAAAAAAAATTCTTCAAAAATTAAAATTAATGTCGAAAAGAAACTTTTTTATTTCTTTATTAAATTTAATTTTTTGCTAATAGAAAACTAATATTTTTTTTGAAAAGTCCCCCCCCCATTACATTATACACCAAATTTGCCCAAATTTATTAAAAAAACATAATTAATTTGAAAAATAAGATATCAATTTTGCAAAAAATTAAAAGAAATTATTTTAGTAATATCAATCTAAAGATGATTATCACTTTCAGGCAAAAAATTTCCAAGTTTTTATGTGTTATTGATTTTTATAAACATTGAAGTTTCGATTTATCAAGGAAATCATGGGGATTATTTAACTTCTTTGGTTCTTTTGATTTTTTTTCTCGTATGTTGATTTTGATTGTTTAATTTTCTTTTATAATAATCTCTTTTGATATTCCAATTAAAAAAAGAATTAAATAAAAGTAAAGATAGGATTTAGAAGAATTGTAGTTAAAAGAAAATAAAACAATTTCACCAACCTATTTCGATTTCGAGTTGAAATAAATAATTCTTTTATCTTCGAAAAATTCAGAATTTAGTTTTGATTGAAAATTACTGCTTGGAATAAATTAAAAAATAAACTTTTGTTGTAAAAAAAAGAAAAGAAAAAAAAAAAAAAATAATTGATTTACTAAAATTTGAAATGACTCATCGGTTCAAAAATGAAATTCAGATCAAGAAATAAACATTTAATATGGGATATATCAACTAAAAAGATATTTGGATAGACATCAAGAAAAAAGTACAGTTTTTCCAAAGCTACCATGAAATATATTCAATATCAAATTCTGGCGTTGATAGAGATTTTTAAAAAGTTCATTAGGAGGATAAGAAATGTCATGTTGAAAAAGTTTTTTCTTAATAAACCAAATACATTTTTTATTTTTTGAGTGCCACCATTTATGTGTAACTGAATTCTTCAAATTATTTCTTTAGTCAAATACATTGATATTTTCAGAAATACTAGAGTGGAATATATCCTCGTATAAGATATTTTCAAACCAATAAAAAGATGAAAATCAAAAAAATGAAAAAATTGATCAAAAAAAAATAAATAAAAATTATTTATTAATCGATCTTATCTATAATATTTTACACAATTACTTATTCTTTTTTTTTTTTTTTTTTAATTCTTTATGAAAAAATTTTATTTGGAAAATTTTTGAAAAACAAATTTCTTTTTATCTCGACAGAATTTCCAAAATGAATTTAAAAATCCTATTTTCATTTAACTCATCTAATTCTAGTTTGGGTTCAGAAAATTTGAGATTTTTTTAATTCTTCTTGAGAATAAGGTTTTTTTTTGGACAAATTCTTTTTGATTTTATAATTATTTATTTTCGATTAAAATGAGAACTCAAAAAAATTCCGGATCTGATTGAAATTTTTTCTTGAATTTTTCAATTATTTTGATTTGAATCTTTTGTAACTGTTTGTGGATTCCAAGAAATCAACCCATGTATTTTAATTTTTGAAGAGTATTCCTTGTTTTGGTTTTGTTTGATAAAAATATTTTAAAGAAGAATTTTATAAGCAAATTTGTCACAAAAGGTTTTTTAAAATAATAATAAATAGTAATGGGGCGAGAAATTCAAGGTAAAAAATAGTTTGTATGAATACAAACTAAGAAGATAAAGAAAACCAATCTTCGAAAATAGACTTTTATCGATTTTTTTTTTTACTCATTCTTAATTTCAAGAAATTTATCTGGAATGCTGATCTTTCGTGTTTGGTTTTCTAAAAGAAAATATTTCTTTCAAATACACACCTTTTCGGGTATATTTTTTTTTAGTTTACTGTTGGATTAATTTCAATCGTATGTATAAACACATCTCTAGATCCAAAACCAAATTTAATAAAACCAAAAATTTAATCAAAAAAAATGTTCCAAAAATTGAAAAATTTAAGATTCAACTCTGAATTACTTTGATTCTTTTCACGAACATACTAGTGAATGGTGTTTTGGTTCCAAAGTTTCAATATCTGGTGGCACTAAAAAAATATTTTTCCTTAAGGTTAACACAATTAAAATTTTTCAAAATGGTAAAATGTACTTACTTCCTTAAATGAGTTAATATTTAAGAATTTTTCCTTATATTTAATAAATACATTTTCAGAACCCAAAAGGACTCTGAATATCAAAAAATCATTGTGAAACAACATAAAATTTACTCAAAAAAAGAATTTTTTCGTTTGATCACATCAGATGATATTTTTCATATCAACTCATTAAAGAAAAAAAAATTTCAACAGAGCTTTCTTAACCTCCTAGTAAACTTTTTAAAAATCTATATTAACATCAAAATTTGATATTGAAAATATTTCATTGTAGCCTTGGAATTGCAGTAATTGTTTTTCCTTTTTTTTCTCGACTTTTTAACCCAAACCAAACATTAAATTAGGAACACAACTGAAGCTCTATTCTTGTGTGAACGATTTATTTTACAATTTAGGGATTGAACAAATCACCTTAACTCAAAAAAGTTTCATAAAAATAAAGATAGTAACAAAGAAAGAAATAACAGGAAGAGATTTATTTAAGTTTATTTGATTTTATTTAATTTATTTAGTTAAAGTTTGAGAAAGCCATTCAAGACCTTCATACAATCCCTCGCCTGTTGTGGCTGTACAGGGTTGGATGTACCATTTACGGTATCTCAAAGAAGAAAGTCCCATTTTTTCAGAAACCTCTTGTGCGTCCATTGCATTTGGAAGATCTTGTTTGTTTGCAAAGACAAGAAGAACAGCTTCCTTCAATTCGTCTTCCCCAAGCATTTTGTGGAGTTCATCATGTGCTTCGTTGATACGTTCTCGATCGTTTGAGTCGACAACAAAGATTAGTCCTTGTGTGTTTTGGTAGTAGTGTCTCCAAAGTGGTCTGATTTTGTCTTGACCACCAACGTCCCAAACTGTGAATGAGATCTTTTGTACTCAACAGTTTCCACATTGAATCCAATTGTTGGAATTGTTGTGACAATTTCTCCTAATTTTAATTTGTAAAGAATCGTGGTTTTTCCTGCTGCGTCAAGTCCAACCATCAAAATTCTTGCTTCTTTTTTCCCAAAGAAGGATGAAAACATTTTTGCAAAGGAACCTCCCATTTTTAAAGTTGTGTTTTTTTTTTTTTTTTAAAAAATAATTAAATATTTGATAAAAAATGAAAAGAAAATTGGAATTATTATTTTTTAAAATGAAAAGTTTTATCCACGTTTCAAAGAAAAATATTATTCTCTTCAAAATCCACGTTTCTTTCTTTGACTTATTCTTGAAATGGTAAACTGTTTTCTCAACTGTTCATAATCAAAAAGACATTTCCTTTAATTTCACTTATCGAATTTTTTTAGAAATGTTCTTATTTTGTTGCATGAAAATTGAAAATTTGAAGATGAAGGTGAGTGTCTCAAAAGAATTATTAACAATCAAAATAAAAGCCAATTTTCGTGTTCTTTTAGAAATTATTTTCTAGTATTTATTTTTTGATAAGAGTTATAAAGTAATTCTTGTTTCTATGGATACAATTAAACCTAATTAGGCAACTCTCTTTATAAAACTCAAGAGAGATGACTTTTATTTTGAATAGAATTCATTTTTCCGATTGAATTTCTTAATAAAAATATTTTCCTTTTTTTTATTTTGTTTTTTGGATCAAAATTAGATAAACGAAAAATTTGCAAAAACCTTTATTATTTTGAGTAAATCTCACTATTAATTTCGGAGTTGAATCTGAACACAAATTACTTTTTGTCTTTTTATCTTATTCTAATACTACAATAAAAATTAACCAAAATTGAATTCTTGAAGATCTAAAAAAAATTGTCTAATTTATTTTATTCAGAAATATTTATTAAATATCTTGAAATTTAATAGTATTAGTAATAATTCCTTTTCAAATACTAGGTGTATAAACAAGAAATTATTAGTATTAAAATCAGTTATTTGGATAATATTTATTATTATTTTTTTTTATGAGAATTATTAATTGGAATGAATATTATCTATAGAAAATGAAAAAAATTTTGAGAAATAATAGAAAACCTGATCAATTCAATCTTTGTGCCGTTTATAACACACTGAATGAAATCAAGATTTGGATTATTAATAAATTGATTAAAAATAATAAAATTTAAAATGTTTTTTTTAGATTATAAGTTGAATTTTCCAGATCATAAAAAAGTTTTTTGGAGAGAATTTTTAATTTGTTTGTTTTGATTCTTTTTTTCATATTTTTACGTTAAATAAAAAAAAAATTGAAAACGAAATCAGCTTTAAATAAAGAAATTATATTATTTTCCATGTTTAAATAATTATAGTTTTTTTTTTTTTTTTTTTGTTTTAGGCTTAAGTAGATTTTTTATACTTGGTTATTACAAATACCCATTGATTTTATTTTTTAAGTATATTTTTAGATGGTGCCTTTCACAGACAATAAGATTTCTTTCTTATTCAATGAATTTTTTCTTTATTATTATTATTATTATTATTATTATTATTATTATTATTATTATTGGAGAAGTATGAATTACAATTTATTTATCTGATATTTAAATCCAATTTCATAAAATTTAAGTATAAAATCATATATTTCACAATTATTAACACATGAAAATAATTTCAAAGTTTTTGAATTTAAAATTGCTTCACCAAGGGGGTAATATTTTTAAAAACTAAAAAGGAATCTTGTCAAGATCTCGAAAATTATTTGTTTTTTGGTAATTTTACATTTTGACTTATGAAATGGATTAGACTAATTCATAGAAGCAATTTATTGAATCAACCCTCTTTTTTAAAATTCAAAATTTACATGTTTCTCAATATAAAAAGAAAAAATGTAAACAATTATTTTTATTAAAAATTTGGTTAAATTTTGCCAATATTGGAACATATTTTACTTTTTATATTCTGGAAAATCTTGATTTCGAAAGTAAATTTATTATTTTGTTATTCATTTTTTTAATAATTAATATTTCATAAAAATCTTAGTAAATGAAACTAATTAAGGTATATGTGATTAAATAAATGGAATTTATGTTGAAGTTTAATAAAATTTTATCAATAAAAGATGGATTTATTATAAAAAATTATTTTTTTATTCTTAAAAGTTCTAAAAAGTTAATTTCTTAGTTTTTAAAAAAATAAAAAACATTATAAAAATAAAAATAATGAATTTTTATTTCTATTTTTTTTTTCTTTAGATTTTGAAGGTAGGAAAATTAATTTCCTCTAAAAGTAGTTAGGTTTTCTAGAGTTTTCTGTTTATTTGTAAAATCTATCAATTTTACAAACAAAACATAATGTGTATACTCCACTTCACTTGGTGAAACTTTACCCACTTCCTTAACCCACTTTTTTTTTTAAAGAAATTTCAATAAAGAATCATAATTTTCTTTTTCATTAACTATTGAATGAATAAATGAAGAGTATTTATTGTGTATAATATCAAAAAAATTATTTTTATATTTTTTATTAATTTGAATTAAAACTTTAATCCAAATTATTCGATTTTCTTTATAGTATGTAAATTCACCAATAAGATGATTAATATCTTCAATAATTTCCAATTTGAAAAAAAATATGTTGAAAAAGTTTTGTTTGTTTCCGACTCTTGGAATTTATTAATTCATTATTTACGAACTTATTATTTCTTCTTCTTTTTTTTAGTTCAATTAAATCTTTTGAATTCTAGTTGATTTTTTAATATATCAATTAATTGATTTTTATTAATATTTCTAAATAAGGAAGAGATTAATTTTTAATTTTTTTTGATTTGAAAATGAAATTTTTTTCCTCGAATTACAATATATCAATTTTCAATCTAGTTTTTTAATGAAGAATTGTGTTGTTTCTGTTAATTTTATCATTCAGAAATACATTAATTAATATACATAAATAAATAGTTTAAATTTTTTACTTGAAATTTATATTCTTCTAATACATATGTTAATTTACTTAATAGAAACGATATTAATAATCCAAAATTTAAGTTATTATGGATGTGGTAATTAAATGGTTGTTTAAATTTATAAAAAGTTTCTTTTATTGTTTTATTTTATACACCAACATGCGAAATTCCATTCTAATAATTGATCTTATTTAAATTTCCAATTTAACTATTTTTTCTTTTATTGTATTTAATCCAAAATTAAGAAATAATATAATAATTTAGTTTTAAAATTTCATTTAATGGGCAAGTACCCTAAAAAAAATTTTCTCGCAAATTTAAAAATAAATTCAATAAATTTTACCGTATATAGAAAATCAAAAAAAGAATTAAAAATCTAATTATTTCAAAGCAAAACGTACTTTTAAAGCTATTTTCAGAAATGATTTATTGTTAATAAAAGTCTGATCATATTTCTCATTTTTGGAATAGCCCAAAATTCAATATATTTCCAAATTATTTAAAAAAAAATCATATTATTTGGAAGAAGAAAGAAATCTTTAATGTTTTTGAAGAGAGATGTACCAAAATATACCTTTAAAAACAAAAACACTAAGTTATAAAAAAAAAACAGGATAAAAAATCTACTTATTTTCAAAAAAAAATTATAATAATTATTTTACACTTGAACAAAATATCATTTTTAGATACAAAGAACATTTCAAATAATTTTTTTCTTTTTATTGAACAAAAAAAAATCAGAGAAAAACAACCTTACAATCAATTAAAAATTCTCCCGAAATATTTTTTTAAAACCTTAAAAATTCAACTTATAAGCTAAAAAAAATATTTTTAAATTTGATTATTTTTAATCAATAATTAAGAATCCAAATCTTAATTTTTTTCAGTGAGTTATTAACAAGCGAAATACTAAAGGTATCAATAAACCTTACAATTATTTCTCAATTTTTTAAGTATTTTCAAACAAATAAAAAGTATTCAAATTTATAATCCTAAAAAAAAAAAAATAATAATAAATATTATCAAATAATCGATTTTAATTCTAAGAGTTCCTTGTTTATACACCTAGTATTTGAAAAGGAATTATTACTAATACTATTAAATTTCAAGATATTTAATAAATATTTCTGAATAAAATAAATTAGACAATTTTTTTTAGATCTTCAAGAATTCAATTTTGGTTAATTTTTATTGTAGTATTAGAATAAGATAAAAAGACAAAAGTAATTTGTGTTCAGATTCAACTCCGAAATTAATAGTGAGATTTACTCAAAATAATAAAGGTTTTTGCAAATTTTTCGTTTATCTAATTTTGATCCAAAAAACAAAATAAAAAAAAGGAAAATATTTTTATTAAGAAATTCAATCGGAAAAATGAATTCTATTCAAAATAAAAGTCATCTCTCTTGAGTTTTATAAAGAGAGTTGCCTAATTAGGTTTAATTGTATCCATAGAAACAAGAATTACTTTATAACTCTTATCAAAAAATAAATACTAGAAAATAATTTCTAAAAGAACACGAAAATTGGCTTTTATTTTGATTGTTAATAATTCTTTTGAGACACTCACCTTCATCTTCAAATTTTCAATTTTCATGCAACAAAATAAGAACATTTCTAAAAAATTCGATAAGTGAAATTAAAGGAAATGTCTTTTGATTATGAACAGTTGAGAAAACAGTTTACCATTTCAAGAATAAGTCAAAGAAAGAAACGTGGATTTTGAAGAGAATAATATTTTTCTTTGAAACGTGGATAAAACTTTTCATTTTAAAAAATAATAATTCCAATTTTCTTTTCATTTTTTATCAAATATTTAATTATTTTTAAAAAAAAAACAAAACACAACTTTAAAAATGGGAGGTTCCTTTGCAAAAATGTTTTCATCCTTCTTTGGGAAAAAAGAAGCAAGAATTTTGATGGTTGGACTTGACGCAGCAGGAAAAACCACGATTCTTTACAAATTAAAATTAGGAGAAATTGTCACAACAATTCCAACAATTGGATTCAATGTGGAAACTGTTGAGTACAAAAAGATCTCATTCACAGTTTGGGACGTTGGTGGTCAAGACAAAATCAGACCACTTTGGAGACACTACTACCAAAACACACAAGGACTAATCTTTGTTGTCGACTCAAACGATCGAGAACGTATCAACGAAGCACATGATGAACTCCACAAAATGCTTGGGGAAGACGAATTGAAGGAAGCTGTTCTTCTTGTCTTTGCAAACAAACAAGATCTTCCAAATGCAATGGACGCACAAGAGGTTTCTGAAAAAATGGGACTTTCTTCTTTGAGATACCGTAAATGGTACATCCAACCCTGTACAGCCACAACAGGCGAGGGATTGTATGAAGGTCTTGAATGGCTTTCTCAAACTTTAACTAAATAAATTAAATAAAATCAAATACTGATGTTTAAATTCTAAATGTGAAATTAATTGTCATTTCATTTTCCTTTTTTTCTTTTAGATTTAGAAATTTCGACTAATAGATTGTAATTTGTTTTTTTTTTTTATTTATTTATTTGCTTGACCCTTTTTGTGGTGTGTGTTGGTTAAACTAAGTATCCAAAATAAAACTCATACTCCAAAAAAGAACAAAAGAGAATTAACTGAAATATTAACCATTGAAATTTAAAATACAATTGAGCTAATAGAAATTGATTGAAATTATTTCATTTTTTGTTTCTGTCTTTAATTATTTTGAGATAAACCTAATGAATTCTTTTTCAAGTGAAAAAATTTTTTTTTCCTTCTTTCTTTAAATTATTAATTTAATTCTACTTCAAATAATAATAAATTTTGTGACTATCTATCCGATAAAAAAAAATTGAAAGTATTGAATAAAAGAATTAATCCAGATAAACAAAAAGAATAAACAGTATCAACGATATTATTATTAATAAAGATTCAATATTAATTTTGCCATGGGTGAATGATACAGAAAATTATGGTTCTTTATTGAAATTCCCTTTTCAAAAATTTAGAAATTATGGAAAGCAAATAGAGTTCGTATTGACAAAGAACAAATTAAACTTGTTGAATAAACCTTTTTATCAAATTTAGAGAAATGTCCCATCTTTTTTGAAAGAATATATTTTGATAAGCAATCTTTAATAAAAAGAACTGATACTTTTTGTTGATATTATTGGATTTGAGAGATAAAAATACAAAATTCATTCAACAAATAAAAATTATTTGGAATTTCACTTTTAGTATTTAATTCAATTTATGCAAGATAATGACCTTTAGAACCTTTCTTATTTGAAAAATATTAGAAAAATATACCAAATCTTGAATACTTAAGATACTAGTAAATTCAATATATAATTTAATTTTGAGTCACATCATTTAAATTCCAAGACCTTTAAATTACAAAGTAACACACACACACACACACACACACACACACACACACACACACACACACACACACACACACACACACACACACACACACACATATATATATATATATACAATTTCAAAAATTGTGGCTTTCCTAAAATAATAAATTGAAAAAAAATATTATTCTTTAGTATTCGAAAACAATTAATAACTAAATCCGATTTGCAATTTCCTTTTAAATCCTTCTAAATATATAAAAACCTGATATTTTAAAGATTAAAAAAAAAAAAAATAAAACCAAAAACTAAAAAAAAGTGAATAACAATTTTTGAAAAGAGCATTACAGATTTTTATTTACATAACTGTAACTGAAAAAAAGTTGTCTAGTATATTTTTTAACCTTGATTAAATTCGGACTAAAAGACACAAACTTTCTCAATTTTCTAATGATTATTTATCTTTTCGATATTTTTTTTTTTGATATGATCTTATGCAAAAAAAAAAGTATCAAAAAAAAAAAAAAAAAGAAAGAAAGAATGAAAAAAAGAAAAAGAAAAACAAAAATAAAAACAAAAAGTTGAAAAAGCAAAACAAAAATTTAGTAAATATAGAAAAATTGATTCTGATCCAAAAATTTGAAAATATTTTTTGATACTAATATGGAAATAAACTCTCTAAATAACTTCCATTAACATTATAAAGTAAAAAAAAAAAAATTGAAAAATAGTTTATATATATATATATATATATATATATATATATATAAATATTCTTTGTATAAATAACGCACTTTTATTATTTAAACAAGTTATTAATAAATATTAATTCTTCTTTTTTTTTTTATTATTAAATTAATTTTATTAATTTGAAAAAATTTAAAGAATTTAGAAATAATATCAAACCCGATTGATATTTTCTAGCCATGCCCTATTAATAATCCATTTGAATAATTAAAAATCTTTGGTTTCTTATTATTTTTAAATAATACAATTGAAAAAAATATTCTATAAGTTTTTATATTATATTTTAGAGGTTTTTAAAAACATTTTACATGAAAAATTTTATCTCAATAGTTTGGATATTTTTTCAGATATTTTTTGATAAAAAAAAAACCAAAAAATTATTTCGAAATCTGGGTCGAAGTGTTTAATAAAAAAAAGAAATTTTATTTTTAAAAAGTTTATGAAAAAAATAATTGTAATTTTTTTAAAATAAAGTATATATTTTAAACTTAGTTATTTTTAAAACTTTAAAGTTTTATTTTTATAGCGTATTAATGTACATTTCGAAAATAATAAAAATTCAATCTTCTTTCAAAGAAAATAATTTTTCTTTATCTAAATCATTCATAAAAATATTGGTTTTTTGGACTTTTCAAAAATGAGAAAAAAGGATCTAACTTTTTTAAAAACAACAATTTTTTACAGAAAATATCATTAAAAGTAATTTCGGTATTGTGCACTCTTGTTTTTATTTCTTTTTACAATTTCAAGGTGTGGTAAATTTTTATGTGGTTTTGCTTTTAAAATTACTTGGATATTTTCTTTATTGTCTACTATTCCCTTAATAACAAAAAAATCACATAAAACATACACCCAAATAGGAAACATTTCTACTGTATAATTTTAATTACTGTTGAGAGAAAAATGTTGGACAGAGAAAAATAGTTGGAAAGCAATTTTAATTGGGAACCTTACTGAAAAGGTTTTTTAATTTCTTTCGTTTGTGAAATAACTAAAGAAAATAACAATAACCTACTTATCAAAATAAGAGTTAATGTAATTCTACTTTTTCAAAACCTTATCTCTTATAATCCAAAGAAAGTTTAAACATTACCATTTTCAGAATAAACAGTAAACTTTACTAAAACTCGGATTTGTGTTAAAATAGCATGATCTACTTTAGTTATCAACCATTCAAATGAGTATTCTATACAAACCACATATTAATGAACTTGTAACACATTTAAACCTGGATTTATATAAAATTCACCTAGATATCAATAGGATTTGGTTTTCAATTTTACTAAGGTTCCCAATTAAAAATTATTATCAACCATTTTTCTTTGTCCAACATTTTTCTTTCAACAGTTACATTAAATGCTTGAATTTTCGCATATTGAGATTTTATTTTTTCTTCTTTATTCTTTTTTTTTTCTTGCTCTTTTTTTTTTTTTTTGATCTTTATGTCAGATAAAAGAATTATAGCTGTTTATTGTTGTTTATCAAGTATATATTTTATATTATTCATACTTTCGATTATTAGATTATACTTATTAATCTCTAGGGTCAAATCATTAAATTATCAAAAAGTAATAAACCTTCTTTTGGATTAACAACAAAAAACAAAAACAAAAACAAAAACAACAACAAAAAAACATACAAAGAAAAATTGAAAAATCATAAGCTTGGCAAAGAAAATTTTTTAATCCAATACTTACTTTTGTTATTACTACTGTTCTTTTTGTTGTTTCTTTCATTTCTATTTTACAAAAAAACAAAACAACTAAAAAATTCTTTTGATTGCTTCACCAAAACCAACACATAGTGCTTTTTCTTGATCGTTATCTTGGGATCACTTTTTAGGGTGCTTTTTTTCATACAAATGGGATTTTCACCAGACATGTTCACAAACACAAATTCTTTAATCATTAGAGGCTTTATTACACTCTTTTTCATTTCAGCATTTTTATTATTAATTTTTGCCTTGTAAGATGAACTTATTTCATTTTTTTTTTTTTTTAAATAATTTTCGTTGTTCTTAATGCCTCTCTGGCAAGATCCAAACACAAAACTTTCATTTTGTTCACACAAACAATAACTACTTCAAAATGGATTTCGATTTAAAAAACATATTAACTGTGTCAATACTTGTGATTTTGGAACAAAATTTCTGATTTTGTTATTTGCGCTCTTCCAATTAATAAAGACTTTCAACGAAGATCCTTCGACTGAAAGAAGAACATATTTTCTTTTTTAGTTTTTCAGATATTTTGATTTTTTCAAACAAGTTACAATTTTTTTGTTTGGGAAATAATCAAATATAATTCCAAGAAATAAATCTGATTGAAAACCTTTCAATATTTATTTCATATTTCTTTCATAGGCATTTAAGGTTGAAAAGGAAACATTTTCTCGATTCGATTCTGAGAAATACTTTATTGAACAAAAGAGACAAAAAGGAAAGAAAAATGGAAAAGAAAAAGTAGAAAAAACCACAAACAAAAAAAATTTTTGAATAAATTTAGGTTTCCTTTTGAATTTGAAAGGTATAACACATACATTTTAGCCCCACCATAAATATTTATGGTACACAGAAATGGATTTTCTATTATAAAATATCGTCATGTATGACAAACTAAAAATTTGATATAACATGGAATGATAGACAGTAAATTTTATTATAGAAGAGAAAAAATTTATACAATTCAATTTTTTGGTTCCTTCGGTTCCTTCGGTTCCTTCGGTTCCTTCGGTTCCTTCGGTTACTTTGGTTACTTTGGCCTTTTCCATTGACAAACGAATTCTTAAAAAAAAAAAGCCAATTAATGTGGATCTTCAATTTCTAAAATGGCAAAAATCTGAGGTTTAAACAATTTAAAAAGCTTGATGGTAAAATACTTTCAAGTTTCCAGGGTTTCTGCGATTTCTGTGATTTCTGTGACTTTTATTCTCAAATCTGGATTTTTCATCTTTCTTTTTTTGTAATAACCTCTTTTTCGGTTTGCAAGAATATTTGCATTAGGCTATTTTTCTGAATTCTTTTTACTTGTGGCGAAACTTTTGTTCTAATAGCAATCTCCAAATAGGGAAAATTATTTAATTTACAGAATTTGTAAAAATTAAAATTGTAATCATTAAAAAACTCAAATTCTTTTTGATCGAAAATTACTCTTTGTTCAAAAATTTAAACAAACAGTTTTTGAGAAAAAAGAAAATTAAAAAACAAAAATCAACTTTCCAAAAATTGGAAATCTAACTATGACCAAAAAAGCAATGTCAGATCAGTCAATTAAAATTTAATGTGCTCAACTAAAATAAAAAACTGTTTTGTTTTTTGATTAATATACAATAAATGTTTTATTCATTTTTTTTTCTATCAACTTTTTTAACACAAAATGAAACATTAAATCATAGACTATATTGAAGTGGCATTGTTGATTGAGTTATTTCTTTTACAATCTATATTATCAAACAAATTGCTTAACTAAAAAAAAACCTAACAATTACATATCAAAAACAAACAATAAAAATCTTAATGAGTAAAAGATTACATTAATTCGATAAAATATTTAAATAAAAATTCCTTAAACAATATTTCCCTACAAAATCAATTTAGAAATTTTTTAATAAAAAAAAAGATTTAAAGTTTATTTGAAGCAAAATAATTTCATAAAAACATTATTTTGACTCTTTTTTTATCTAGTTTCAATTTCAACACCACACTAGTTGATTTTTGTTTACTATTTTTTTGACAGTACTAATTAAGTAAATTTTAAACACATGGCTTCCCTAATAAAAAAACATTTTTTATTACATATATATAATCATTTTTATCACAAAATTTCCTTTTATATGATGATTTTTTCAATATTTTTTGAAAAAAATATTCTTATAACAGGCTTATAACATGTTACAAATTTTATAACACATTTTATAACAAACATAAATGTTATAAAAGTTATTATTATAAAAATTTATAACATTTGAAACGTTTATAACACCTTTTTTAATATATTTATAACATGTTATAAAAAACTTTTTTTTATTAGGGTTGTTCTAAGAAAATTTTGAACTATTCTTAGAATCTATGGATTATATGAGACTGCAGTATTATAGGGGAATTACACAGAAAACCAAAAAATGTTAAAGATTAACATCATCATTATTTAAGGGAATAGTAAACTAAAAAAAAATCTTCAAGTAAATTTAAAAGCAAAACCACATAAAAATTTAACGAATCTTGAAATTGAAAAATGGTGTAAAAATATGATTACTACAAGAACAAACTCTCTTTTAATACTATTTTCAGAAATGAATTATTGTTTTTCAAAACTTTGATGCGATTTTTTACATTTTTTAAAAAGTCCAAAATTCAACATATTTCTGGATTATTTTCAAAAAAAATTATTTTCTTTGATTAAGAAAGAAATTAAATTGTATGGGTAGAAAATGTATAAAAAAATCTGAATTAAAAAATAAAAACCACACAGTTTTAAAATAAGCCAGTATAAAAAATATAACTTTATTTCAAAAAAAATTCTAATCATTAATGTAGGCTTTAAAAAAATATAATTTGTTTGATTCAATCAATAGTTCAAATCAAATTTTTCTTTTTATTGAATCAAAAAAATACCTGAGAAAAAAAAGCCAAAAAATATTGTAAAAAAATTACCAAAAACACTTTTTTAAAGCTCTGGAAAATTCAACTGATAAACCGAAAGAAATACTTTTAGATTATTCACAAATCAATAATTAATAATCCAATTTTAATTCTTAAAGTAAAATTATAATAACCCAATGGTTAAATTTCAATAAGTTTTACTCTATTATTTCTCAATTTTTTAAATATTTTCAAACAAATAAAACTATTTCGAATTAATAATTCTAATAAAAAATAAATAAATAAATATTCTCAAATAATTTATTTGGATAATTCCAATTCTTTATTTATAATCTAAATTAATTGAAAAAAAATATTACTTAATCTTTTAAATTTCACGAAATTTAAATGAATTATTGAAAATAAAATAAATGATCAATTTTTTCTGATCTTCAAGGATTCAAGATTTGATTTGTTTTTCTTCTATTTTTTAAAATAAGATTAAATTTTCAATGTTATTTGTTCAAAATAAACTCTCAGAAATTACTAAAAGTGAGATTTCATAAAAATAAAAATTTTTAATCATATTTTTCTTTTCCAAAATTCAAAAATTACCAAACAAGAAAAGATCAAAGTCAAATTATTGAAAATTAATTTGGTCAAAAACGAATTCTTTTAAAAATGATATTTCATTTCTCTAAATTTGATAAAAGTAGTTTATTTATCAAAATTCATTGAATCATGATGAAAATAAGTACTCTATTGATTTTGGAAAAAAAAAAAAATAAATACTGATAAATTCTAATAAATCTCAAAAAATTATTTTAGTTCAATTTCCATTTTTATAAATCTTCAAACTGTTTCTTATCAAACAGTCCAGGACAAAGGATATTTTGAACAACCAAAATTTCAAAGTTTCTTAACATTTAAACCAATAAAATACTTTCTTCAAAGCTTGAGCCTAATAATTCCAAAAAGGAAAATCAAGTAAAAATTTACAAAATTGTATTGCAATTTATCAGTAATAGTTACTAGTCCCTTAAATTTTTTAGTTTGTTTGTCTCTATCTCAAAGAAAACTAATTAAAAATCCAAAAAAGAAAACTTTGAATTTTTAAAAACCAAAATTCAAATCATTTTGCCATAATTTCTCTAGATTCATATTTTAAACCTCGCCATTATTTTTTGTTTTTAAATTAAGAACAAGCTTTTTTGGATCATAATCCTTAGAAGTTTTAGTTTTACAATAACTTTTTGTAAAGATTGAGACAAAAAACTTTGTTTTTAAAAAATTTTTATTTATAAAAAATTTTCTAAAATACATAAAAAGCATACTTTTGAAGTGATCTTTCTCCAATTATCAATTTGATTTTTTTCTTTTGGGGATTGTTAAATTTTTTTAAAATTTTCTTTCTAAAATTTTCAATCGAAAAAAATAATTTTGATTAAAATGTTCTTAGAAAATTCTCTTTTCCTTTTTTTTTTTTCAAATATCTTGAAAGACCTTTTTGACTTTCAGAACAAACAAAGAGTCAAGTTTTCAACAATTATATTTAAACATACAAGAAAATTTTTCATTTTACGATATAATACTTAAAGCTATTACAAATATTAAAAACTGAAGGTAAATCATAACCTCAATGAAGTATACGAATCGTTAAATAATAATAGACAACTTTTTAATCAATGATTTTAAAATCCTAAAAATTTCTCACTTTTACTTAAAAATTGGGAAAAATATAATATTTCCATTTTTACAAAGTTATTCTTGAAAATAACTTGAGATTTAAAATGATTTTTTTTTTTTTTGATTAATTTTTGTTAAAAATGCACTTTTATAAGAATTCAATAATTACATTTGAAAACAAATATATTGGCTTTTTCAAAAAAAAATATGAAAAATTATAATCAATTAAAATATATCTTCCCTAATCAATTATCAAACACTTTCAAAAATAAAAAATGATTAATGGTTACGAATTATATTCTAATGATGATTAACAATTAAATAAAAACGTAATTTACTAAAATTAAATATATCTCTTTTCCATATAAATTTTACACACACTTATATATATAACATATATGAAATAAATTTAGGGTTGAGATGTCTTTTCAATTAAATGGTATAGTACGCGAAACAAGAGAAAGATTAATTAGAGCTTTAAAATGGGGATTTGTTGTATTTGATATATTCATCTTCATACTAATAATTTTACTTGCTGCATACTCGACAGTAGACGCTGTTACACTTTTTGAAGTTGGAGTATTCCTAATCTGTGGATGTGGATTATTATATTATGGATATAAAATTATGAAATTAACCCCATCGAATTCAAATTCAAGAATAGCAAATTCAACAAAAACTTTATTCAAAGTTCTTATCCTTTGCACAACAATTTATTTATTAAGAATACCTGCTATTTTGATATATTCACAATCGTTATATAAAAAAATGTCATATTTTCAAGACACAATTTATGTTTTATTATTTTTCGTAATAGCCGAAGTTGTCCCAGTGCTTTTAATTATTTTTTTTGTTTTTCAAATCCCAAGAAAAAATTATCATCATTTTGTTGATTCGAATGGGGCTGATCCAATAATCTATGACTAAATTTTTTTTTTTTTTTTTAATTCGCCCACTCAAAATTTTCTGATTATTATTTCTTAATATATTAATTCTCAATTCAATAATTCAGTCATTTTAAAAAAGTGAATACAAAAAATTGTTTGAAAAAGTGGCCCGAAAACAGTTTAAAGCAAGACATGAAATAATATATTTAAAGCCTTTTAAAACTTAGTACTTTCGTTTTTTAAAAATTACCTTACAATAAAAAAATTAATTTATTAATTATTTTTTAAAATCTTTAATTATAAATTAAATTTAATGTGAAATAAAGGAGAATTTATTCTCATAATAATTTACTAGTTTTATTTTTTGATTATTATTTTTTTTATTTTTATAAGACTTTACATTTTCGTATACAAATATATATATATATATATATCACCCTTAGAAACCCGAATATACTAATTGCATTTCAAACAAAATTTTTAATTTGAATTGTTATCAAAGAATTATAAGATATCGAATTTATAAAAAATTATCTTAGAAAAATTTTATAATTAAAAATTGTATAGTTACCTAAAATAAAAAAATAGCTTGAAAAAAATTCTTAAACTTTTGAAAAATTTTTCTTGTTTCATGTGATTTTATTATTTTTTCATCCAAATTATGCAAAAAAAATTTATTTTTGATTTTTTGAAAAGTTTGTCTATACATCAAAAACCTCTTAGTTTTAATGATTAAAACAAATCATACTTTACTGGGAATTGATTTGGTTCCTTTTATATCCCAAAATTGCCTAAAATACTTTACAAATAATTTATTCATTACAAAAGATATTTTGACTTCACTTAGAAAATTTGTTTAATCTGTTATTTTCCATTTAAGGGGAATTATCTATTTGATTCTTAATAATTTAAAAAGTAAAAAAAAATAAGAATTAAATTTGAAAAAAAAAAATATTATTTTTTTTTGATTGTAAAATTTGGAACTTTTTTTCAACAAGATTTTTTTTCAAATTTAAAATATTTGGCCAATAGTTCGAGTCAGATGAATAATTGATTTTTTTATTTATTTTTTACTATTTTTTAATTTTAGACTTTTTAAAATCTAGATATACAATAAACAATATTATTAAATAAGAGAACATATTTCAAAAATTATTTTCCAAGATCTGGATTAATTTAGATTATAAAATTCAAATTTTATCTAATATATTATTCATATTTTTACTAATAACAAAATTCTAAAAAAAATCTTTGTTTCAAAGATTATTTCATTAAGTTTGAATAATATTTTTAAGTTATTTTTTATTTTTATTTATTTATAGACTAAATTATTTTCTCTATTAGATGAGTTTTTATTTGTTTAATTCCAATGTAATAGATTGAAATTATTTTACTATTTTTTTGTTATTGTTTTTGTAGTATTTTCTATTGCTTAAATAAAGGTTTTAGAAAATTATTCAAATTAAACTTTTAATTTTGGCCTAAAGAAATAAATTTCATTTTTCTCTTGATTTAATATTTAATAAAATTTTATCATAAAAAACAAAAGACAATTTTTTAGTAATATATTTTTTTATTTATTTTTTTATCATAAAATTAATAACGCTATTTGATAATTATTATTAATAAAACTTTGTATTAAGTTTTGAATTACTATTATTGTAATAAAAAACCCTTTAATTAAAAATTTTTATTAACCCCGACGTGTTGAATGGATTTGTGGTTGATTCTGAAATTTCGGATCATTATAATAATTTGTTTTAATAAAGAGGTCTAAATATTTGTAAAACAATAAGATCAACTGGAATAGATTATTTTATTAAGTTTTAAATTAGATATTTATAGATGGAAAAATTGACTAAAAAATGATTTTTTAGAATAATAATTTCTTTTCCAAAATTTCTTTTTTGTTTTTTTACTTTTTTTTTAATTTTTTCATTTATTTTTTTATTTACAAGTTTTCCAAATATTTTTTTCCTATAAACCGAATAAAATAAACTCCATTTCACTCAAAGAGACCCAACCAAAAATGAAAAATTCACTTCATTTTTAAGAATCAAATAAACTTTGATTGTTTACAAATAAGAGAAATAATAAACAATAGTATTAGAGTCAATAATCCTAAAAGAAAAGCTGAAAAAACCATAAATTACAAAAAAAAAAAAACAAAAAATGTTAAAAAATTTTTTGGGAAGTTTCATTGGAACTGATTATGCAAAAATTTTCAAATTCTTTAGAAAATTTATAATTGTTGACAATAAGATTTTTTACTTGTGAATGAAAGAATTTTAACAAACATATAAATCCTCACTTTTCTTAATATTAATTTGGAGTTTCAACATTTTTTTTTAAATTCAATTTTTAAAAACAATAAAAAAGAAAAGAAAGAAAGAAAAAAAAAAAGCATAATACAAAAAAAAAAAAAAAAATATTTTTACAAAATGAGAAAAAATGATTTTGATCTAAAAATTGAAATTTGAAAGTGAAAAAAAAAAAATACTTAAAATAGTAAAAAATATATAAGTTTTCTAATTGGTCATGAAAATGATAAATTTATTTTTTATATATATTTTAATTATTTTTCTTCTTCTCTTTTTTTTTATTTGATAAATTTTCTTTAATTACTCCTTTCTATAAATAAATAAATAAAAAATATATAAATTAAGGCACCTAGTGCCTCACTATAAGAGTTGTGGAATAAGAATTATTAATCACAAATTGTGAAATTTTTTTCTATAAACGATAATCTTTCTATGTTTTTTTTTGATCTGTCTGTGTATTCAGTATATAGATAATTTTTAATTTGGTCATGTAAATGATATAATATTTTTTTTACTTTAATATTTTAATTTTTTTTCTTCTTCTCTCTTTTATTTGATAAATTTTCTTTAATTACTACTTTCTCTAAATAAATAAATAAATAAATAAAAATTGAAATTTTAGTTTGGGAATAATAATGAATTAAACTCATAGAATATGTTCCTATTTCTTAAATAAAACTTGTCCCCTTTGACTGAAAAGGAGTTTATATACCAACATAACAGTATTAAACTCACCCCAAGTAACAAAACCATCTTATTGAAAGGAAAGCAGGATCAGAACAATTTCAGTTTATTCAGTAAAAGTTCAGTTATTTCGGTCACTTTGGTTAATTCAAGTTTACATACGATCTAACCATGAATAAGTTTACCAATTCTTCTAATGATTTTTTTTTTGTTAATTCTTTTACCTTTCCCAAACACCTACCATCTTTAAAAAAAAAAAAAAAACAGAAAGAGGAGGAACCTAAAAACTTAAAAAGGTAAATTTGGTAAAATAAAAAGTATAAAAAATAAATTTTTTTGATTTTTTTCTATTTTTTCATTTATTGAATTTCCTATTTATTGGAAAAAAGAGTTAATAAGAAGAAAAAACAAGTGGTTACCTACTAATACTGGAAGGATAGAAACTGTCCAGTATGGATAACTTAAAAATACAAAGAAAAGATCAAAACAAAAATTATCAAGATAAAGTAAAAGATTCGATCAAAAAGAAAAAAAATGGCAGTTACTAAAACAATACTACCTCTCAACGAAGTATTCACGATTTCTTAGAAATAATTAAATGATAAAATTTTAAATAAAAGGATCGTGGCTGTTTTTTTGAGTGTTCTTGATAAAAATGGGTTGTTGTTTTTTTTTTAAAAAAGATTTTTTACCAACTTCCTTTGAAAAAAACATTCTTTTTGTTTTGTTTTTTTTTTTTTTGAATTTTTCTTTTTTTTTTCAACCAATAAAAATTTGGAACTTGCTTGATTCCAAAATATTTTTTTGACTTTTTTATCTAAATTATGAATTTACCATTAGTAATCAGAGTGGTTGCCTAGGAATATTTGATCACTCCCTTCAATCAATAAAAAAAAAAAAAATAAATTTTTTATTATTTTAATCCATATTGAATTTTTAATTTATTAATTTCAAAATTTATTATTGAATTTTCTGAAAGTTGATAATATTCTTTACAATCACTTAATTCCTCCAATACAAGCTCAGGGTCATCATCCGCTGTCAATTCAATTCTGTCAGTATATAAGAATTTAATGAATATTTTCAGAGTTCCAGGAGATTTTTTAGAATAATCTTTCACTTTGTTTATCTCTTGATTTAAACTTTTGAACATTTCTCTAAACAAGCCACACCTAGCCGCAAGAATTATTTTATGAACAAATATTTCTTCAAAGTTGGCTTCTTCCTGTTTTTGCAAATCTTCTTGATTTTCGTCAATATCATCATCATCAAAAACCAATAACTTAAAGTCTTTGGAATCGTCGTCTTTATACAATTTTTTTAAGAAAATTAATAATGTATTCTTGGTTAAATCTTGTATACCTAATAATCTTAAGATTTTTTTCAGTTTAAAATTGTTTGATCCTTGGTCACTATAAGCCCATCTAAGTAATATTTCAATTTGATCCCGAGGTATTGAATTTGTATTTAAAATTGATTGTATTTCATTAATATTTTTCCCGATTCTCAATTCCAGAAATGATCTATAAAACGGTATATCTTGTAGTTTTGAATCAGTAAGAAGTCCAGATCTAAAAAGCTTTACAAAGTCTGTACCTATATCATTTCTTTCGGCTATAAAAATTTCAGAAAAATATCCGAAATAAATGTCCCAATTTCCTTGTGCCAAATTTTTAAAGCAATAGGGACGTAAAGTTTTTGATAATTCACTACTATTTTTTTTAGAATATACCTTGCTTGCAAATCCACCCCATAAATATATTTTACCCAACTCGGAAATTGCTAACGAATTTCGGTGGGTGCTATAAATTTGAATAATTACCTTGTCTTGAAAAAAGGGTATTTCTTCAAATTTCTTACAATTTTGGTTCATTAATATTTCAGTTGCCTCGCCACTCCCATATAATTTCCCTTTATCTGATAGATACAAGGAATGCTGACGCCCGACAATAATATCTTTCATCATTGTATTTTTTGGGACGATCACTTCGTTTAAGTATTTTACATTGCCTTCTTGGGAAGTTGATAGCATGCCAGCATCATTAGCCCCTAAACAATAAATGGTACCATTTGTTTTTTGAAGCATCGTACCATAACCATGGTTTGCAAATATTCTTTCTACGTCTTCATAGAATACTGTTGGATCATTCACAGATTCAGTACTTCCAGCTCCAAGTTGACCAGAACTATATATATAAAAGGATAATTTGAGAAATAATTTTCATTTTTTACAAAAAAAAAAAAAAAAAAAAAAGATTATCTTCATATAAAATGCTATTTTAGAGTTTTTTAAATCCTCCCTATTTCGGAATTTGCTTATTATTGAGAAGAAGAGTTGCAGAGAAAAAAAAAACAAGTAGTTACTTGCTAATACTGGAAGGATAGAAACTGTCCAGTATGGATAACTTAAAAATACAAAGAAAGAGAAAAATCAAAAATTATCAAGATAAAGTAAAAAATTTTGATTAAAACAAGAAAAAAAAATGACAGCTACTAAAACAACTCCTTCTCAACGAAGCACTTACGATTGCTTAGAAATAATTAAATTTTAAATAAAAGTATTGTAGTTGTGATGCTGGGTGTACTTGTTGTAAATCTGGTATTGATTTTTTATTATTTTTTACAAATTGCATATTATTAAAAACTCTTATAAATGATTTTTTTATTTTTATTTTTTATAGGTCTATTCATTATGGTGAAAAATAATTTTTTGAAATGGAAAAAAAAAATTTTTTCAATTTTTATGAATAACTAATACCAACTAAAAAAATAAATCAACATTTGATGTGTACACGATCAATCATAAAAAATCATCAATCAAAAACAAAGATATTTTTTAAAAAAAAGTACCAAAGAGTGACACTCAATTTTCAATTAGAATGCTTGTTAGAATATACAATTTTGAAAATCAGTTTTGTTGGTTTTGAAAGTTTCGATCTTTGATCCTTTTTCAGAACTCAAAGATTTTTTTTTAACATTTTTTTCATTTTTTAAATGAATTATTTTTTATCTGAAAGAATATTACAAAAGTCTTACTTTGTCAAATGTTGATGGATACAAAATAACCACATATTAGATTAAAATCGAATTAAATTGATTTTACACTTGTGGAAAACAATTGGTTTTTTAATTGAAGAAATTTAAAGATTTGAAAATATTAAACAAGAAAAGTTTGTATTTTTTTTTATAATTTGGATTTTTACGGAAAAATATAAATTTTTTCAGATTATTTTTTTTACTTTGATTTGAGTTTTTTGGAATTGAGATCTTTTTAAACTTTTTTTTTTTTGATTTGGATTTTTAATCCTGATTTTATTTTTTTATTTCTTTTATTTGGATACAAAGTATTACATATAAAAACATTAATAATTAGTAGCTTAAGGATGATTTAATATCATGCTTTGAGAAATTTATGATTTTTTTTTTCCTATTTTTGATTTTAGGAATATTTTTAAAAATTTTTGGAATCGAGTTTAGATTGAAAAAATAATTAGTTTCATAACGAAACAAAAATAATCAATATGTAGGTTTTTAGGTTAATAATTTTTAATTTAAATCTTGAAATTAAAAAAATTGAAAAAATAGTTACTTTTGGTGGTTATAAATATTAATTATTCAATAATTGGGATACTAATTATTTTGGTTTCTATTTTTTTATATTTTGAAAAGATATTTAAAAAACAATAGTTATACAAAATGATATTTTTTTACTTGTGATCTTTAGTAAAATAATCTATAAATTTATTCATCAATAATATTTATAATGGATTTTTTAATAGACACATGAAATTTAGCTAATTAGTGATTTACTTTCAATTACAATATATTTTAATTATAGAAAAATATATGATGAGGCAATTCTCTTTAATAAATACAAAAAGAAAAATAAGTATTTAGAAAACACTTATTTCGATTATTGTCAAGAGATTAGTAAAAAACCTGAAATAAAAATTATCAAATTAATTAAAAGAATATTATTTTGAAAATTTTGGTACAATAAATCTTATTGAAACCAAAGGTGTTTTTTCTTTATAAAAGAAAAAAATCATAATTTAATAAAATATCAAAAAAATAAATAAAAAAAGATTTTGAAAAAATAAAATTCTATAAAATTGTCCCAAAAAAAAATTAAAAATAAAAAAGAAAATATTAGATACATAAAAAGAATCTTTCAACTTTTAATTATTGGATTGATAATCTCACCCAAGAAATAATAAAGTTTAGTAAAAAAAGAAACATATTATTCATACATAAAAGCTGAAGATGATGGAATTCCTTTAAATTTTAGACCAATCTCAATTAATAATGCTTTAGCTAGATTTATTCTCAATCTCATTTATAAAGGAATTGAAGATACTTGGAATTTAGTATCAGATTCTCAATTCGCATTTTTTAAAAAAAAATAGATACTAGAATTGCTGTTTTAAATTTAATTTTTAAATTAGAGAAAAACTTAAAACTGATGATAAAAATAAAGAATTCTTGATATGTTACAATTGATATTAAAAAATTTTTTGATACCATTATCCACATTTTAGTGCACTATGCTCTTGATAAATATGGTCGAAATGAAAAAATTAAAATATGGCTAAAAAGTTACAATAAAAAAGTTGGATTAAGGATTTTATCAAGGAGATCACCTTTATCCCCTTTATCTTTTGCGTTTATCAGTTTTTTTTTTTAATCTAAAAAATTAAAAATCTTGTTAAAATTCTTTAGATATTTACAGATGATTTGATAGTGATAATGGTAGACCCAATATCAGAAATTGATAAAAAATTAATAATAATTTATAAAATTATTCAAGAATTTGAAATGAAACCAAATATAGAGAAAACACGAAAATCAAAAAAATTATCCAAAATTAAATATTTAGGAATTTGTTTAGATAAATGAAAATTATTTACAAAGAAAATTGAAAAAAGTAAAGGATAATTTTAAAAAAATAAATCTTATTTTGAAGCCAAAAAAAAGCTAATATTGTAAAATTACAAAAGCTCAAATTAATATACATTAGTCATTTTTTTCTACGGGTTAGTTATATTTTTGACCAACTGAAAAAAGATTTATGATTAGATTGATATCTGGATAAATAAAAAATTCACAAAATTTTAAAAAAATCAATCCACATTCCCAAAAAATAATTTATAAAACTTAAGCATATATAGATCAAGTCAAGATCTCAATTTACAAAAGAAGATACAAACTCAAAAAAAAATTAGAACTTCTTGGGTTTTAAACTCATTTCAGGAAATTAAAAATTTTCAAAAAAAAAGATGAAAATATCAATTGGGAAATAGAAAGTCTAAAATTATTCGATGTAAATCTTAATAATTTTCGACAAAACTTGAGAATTAAATAGTTCTCGAGGAAAGGTCAATCAATATTTAAAAATTATTGGATATAATGATAATATAAATAAACAGTTGTGTCGTCAAGTGCTGTAGAGTGTTTTCAAGTGCCTCGGGTTTTTTTAATTTCTAAAAATAAAAAAAACCTAACGGCGGTTTTCTTGAGGTTTTCTGTTTTTTTTTTTTTGTAAAATCTATTGATTTTCGTTAGGTTTTTTTGAGTTTTCTATTTATTTCAAAACCTCAAAAAAACCTAGAACACTTCACAAATAAACAGATTACTCAAGAAAACCTGACGGCGATTTTTTTAATTCCAAAGAAATAAAACCTAAAGGCGCTTTTGCAGAAGTTTTCTGTTTTAATCTGAAAATCTACCAATTTTTCAAATAAACAAAAAACTCAAGAAAACCTAACGACGCTTTTCCAAAATTCAAAAGAATAGAAAAAAATCTTTGACTTTTCTCTAAATAAAAAAATTAAAAAAAACTAACAGCTGAAAGAAGAAATTAATTTCCTCCCTTCAAAATATAAAAAAAGAAAAAGAAAAACAAGTATTTATGTTTTCAAGTGAGGGATTATGTAAAACAGGTCAAAACAATGGTGACGATTTTGAGAATTTGGACACAATTAGAAACAACCACCAACCTATTCGGCACTCGGAAACATAAAAAAATGTTTTAATTTAAGTTTTTGCGTTAAGGGTCTAGTTATTTATCGTGTATTTGTCCCATACTCAAGGGGTGGCTTGAAACCAAAAAGGGTTTTGTGAAATTGCCCTTCTTTTGATTGACAAAATGCAAATAACAAAAAAAAAAATTTTTGAGGGAATCTTCTTTGGCAAAAAATTCAAAGAAAAAAATAACCATTGTGAAAAAAATTTGGGTCATTAAAAAAAATTGGGTAAGTCAAAAATTTGTTTTCGTTTTTTAAATAGTAAATATTAGCAAAATGATTTTTGATCAAAGTAAAATTTTATGAACAAATCTTACATTTAAGAAAAACCAAAGTCACTATCAATAATAATTTTCAAAGGCAAAATTATTTCGTTGCATTTTAACCTTATAGAATTACTGTGGAACTCTAAAAAACAAAAAATGATTTTTAATTGTCAACTTTACTAAAAATAAGAGAAATATTTAATAGGAAATATTAAAATCTATTAATTCAATAAGATATTTATCATTGTTAATGAAGGCAAATTTATCACGGTTAATCTTAAATAACCTTTTAAATCAAATTGAATTATAAAATCTTCCAAAAAAGATGTTTTTTCGAAAGAGATTGTTTTCGACTAATGTTTACAATCAAAACTTCAAAATACCGAAATATCAAGATTTCAGAAACCATTTAAATTCTTAAAATCCCCTTAGACAAACCTTAATTTAAAACGGTTATTAATTTTTGGTCTTCCCAAACAATGATTAACTAGATCTTGGAATGTAATCTAATAAAAAAAATCAACATTTTTAGTAAAGTTTACAATTAAAAATAAATTTTTGTTTTTTAGAGTTCCACAGTAATTCTATAAGCACAAAATGCAACGAAATAATTTTGCCTTTGAAAATTATTATTGATAGTGACTTTGGTTTTTCTTAAATGTAAGATTTGTTCATAAAATTTTACTTTGATCAAAAATCATTTTGCTAATATTTACTATTTAAAAAACGAAAACAAATTTTTGACTGACCCAATTTTTTTTAATGACCCAAATTTTTTTCACAATGGTAAAAAGTTAAAAATTTTTCAAAAATTCCAAAAAACAAAATTTAAAAAAAAAATTACTTGTTACTTTTTTTATATTTAACAGGGTTAAATTTCTTCAATTTAAAACAAATTGTTTTCTATAGTATACAATCAATTTAATTCTATTTAATATAATATGTGGTTATTTTGTAACCACTATATATTTGGCAAAGTAAAAACTTTGTAACATTCTTGAGAAAAAAATAACTTATTTGGGAATAGTTAAAAAAAAAACCTACGATCTTTGAGATCTCAAAAAGCGTAAAAAGATCAACACTTTCAAAATCAACACAGTTGTTTTCAAAATGATAAATTCATAACCATTCTAATTGGAAATTTAGTATCGCTCTATGGCGCTTTTTTCTAAAAATGTCCTCTTTTTTTGATTGTTGATTTTTGGAGATCGATCATGCTTCATAGGTTGGTTAGTTTTTGATTATTATTAAGTTCTTCATTTAAATTAAAATTTTTTTTAATCCATTTCTGAAAATTATTTTTAACCGTAATGACTCGGCCATTATGTTTTATATTTTTTTTCTTTTTGTTTAATTTCTGATTTTATGGACATAGCTCATCCTTAGATCACCTAATATCCATATAATCTTATAAAAAGAACCAAAAAAACAAATAGAGCTCACAAATAAGAACTTATTTCTGTGAAAACTCAATTTGTAAGGGAAAAATAGGGAATTAAAGTGGAAATTTTTTCCCATACATTATTTAAAGACCATCTTTCAAATTCTGATTGGATCAAAATGTCTTTACACCACTAACTTTGATTTTTCTTTTTCTGTATTTTTTTTTTGTTTTTTTTCGTTCAAACCTCTTGCATTTGAATTTTTGATTTGTTTCAAAATAAAATTTTCTTTCATTTTTTTTCAAGAAAAGCTATCCCGAGAAGTTATAATCTTGCCTATATTATAGATAAGACGTAAAAATCTCAATAAATTTCGAATTGAATTCAAGTAGTTGGGTAAATTTGTTGAATCAACTCTCCAAATTAACAATAATAAGTATTAAGGTTTGTAAAAAAAAAAAAATCGTTAATGAGCACCTTACCTGTTCTTGCCAAAACCGATAAGTTCTTTATTTTTAAGAAGAACCCAAGCATGAGAAAACCCACAAGCATAATCACGAACATCACTAAATTTGGAGTTTTTTATTATCTGTGGAATAGAAAAGTCTAATCCTGAACTGCCAAGTTGTCCATTATGGTTTGATCCACAAGAAGCCAATTTGTTGTCAATGGTTTTGCCTAAAAAAAATGAACCACCCGTTTTTATTGATTGGAATTGCAATGATCCCACTTTAGAAAATCTTCCATAGTAAAATGAATAAAGATATCTATCGGAACACAGAAAAAAATGTGTGTGTATATTTGATGCGTATTGCAACACAGCTTTGTTATAAATCGGTTTCATAGTTTGGATTTCTTCATGAAACTCTATGTTTTCTTTGCTAAGTGGTTTGAAATAGCCAAGATAAAAACTCATTACAGAACAAAAAAAAAAACACAAAAACTTTTGAATAAAAAGACTGAAAAGTAAAAAAAAAATGTAATAATTAAACTTAAGGGAGACATTTATCAAATACTATTCATATTTGATGCTCTGTAGGGGTTGAAATGTATTACTTTAAATCAATAAAAATGATTAAACAAGAATCTTAATTAAAGGAAAGACAAGATATAACATTTTTTGATATTTTTGTTGCAAATTAAAAAATAACATTTATTGATCAAATTCTTTAAGGAATTTTCGAATCAAACAGGGCAAACTTAATAATGATTTTTTTTGTATTATGGCTGTTGTTCATATCAGGTTTATTTTCAAGTATATTGGTACAGTTAAGGGGTAAGTTGTCTGATGATTCATAATAATTTGGAAATAATAAACAGTGATGAGATTTTTGATTTTCGATAAAGGAGTAAAAATTTTGAATTTGAAATTTTGCAAAATTTTTAAAGAAAAATGTTATTTGGAAAGGATCTTGTACGTTAAATATTTTCACTCAACAATTAGAATTTGAAACTTAAAATCCGAAAAATTTTTTTATTATATTTTTTTTTGAAAAACTTTTTTAATAAATTTTTTTTATTGGTTTATCAAATACATTTTTTTTTTTTTTTTCTTAAAAAAGAAAAAGAGGTTTTTAAACTAACTTTAAAAAAGGTAGAAAATATTTTATTTTTAAATTAAATTCGGTTGGATTAAAAAGAAACTAATAACTAACATTCTCTTTCTAAATTGGAAAGATCCCTTTATTTAGAATACCAAATCTTTTATATTTCCAATCTAGAACAGCATAACCAATTTACAATTTAATACCAAAACGGGAATTTGAATTTTTTATGTTTGAATGGACTTACTAATAAATAAAAGTTCATAAACTCTGGTGCAAAGAAACAAAGTCCACAGTCTCATAGTTATCACTCTAGTCTCTTCATTTCTACTATTGGTACTAATATTGGTGAAAAATTCAGTTCAAACCTAAATAAACAAAATCTTAAAAGCAAAAAAGAGAATGGGTTTAATGATCCCAAAGAAATTGATAAAAACTAAATAAAAAAAGTGCCCAGCAATTTTTAATCATTTTCTAAAGCAATTTTCTTCAAAAAATACCTTCGTACATAAACTTGAGAAATTGCCTTTTCCATTCAGTGTCGTTTCCTGTGGGAGTTTAAAAGTGAAAATTTTCCTCAAATTGATAGAACATAATCCAATCAACAAAAAAATGATATTTATTTAAAGATACCAACCAAAATAAATTACAAAATTGAAAATTCAAAGAACTAAGAATCAAAGTTTTAAACATTAGATAGGGAAAGATAACGAACTCTATATTTTGAAGCACCCTTAAATGAATTACAGTTAAAAATGACAAAGATATTAAATATGTACCAAAAATGATTTTGCCAACACTAATATGAAAAAATAAAATTGAAAAAAAAAATGTTAGACAAAATTAATACATTCCTTAACCTTTCATCTTGAATAATAAAGTTTATTCACAATATAATCAAAATTCCAGAACTTTAAAATCTTGAGGCTATTTTATTTATTGTTGTTAGTCTAAAAAACTTTTTTAAAAGTCTCTATTCTAGAAAAAAAAGGCATTTTTCGGTGTATAAAACTACAAATAAACGGAAGAATGATTTATAGATTAACTCAACTTGGAGATATTTACTTTGATAGGTAATAACGAATAGTTATGAAAACATTCTACTCATCTAATAAAACTGAAACAGAGAAAAAAAATTACTGATGATAATTATTGTGAGTGTCCTAGGTTTTTTTTACTTTTTGGAATAAACCGAAAATTTATTATATTTTCTGTTTATTTCAAAAATTACAAAAAACCTAACAAAAGTGTCCGTAGAGTGCCTTGCTTTTTTTTAATTTAAGAAATTAAAAGAAAATTTTAAAAATTTTCTCTTTATTTCTCAAATTAAAAAAAAGCTAATGGCAGTTTTCCAGAATTCAAAAGAATTGAGAAAAATAAATGATTTTACTCTGTTCTTTTAAATTCAGGAAAACCTAACGGAAAATCGAAAATAAAAGATTTTTTTAAATTTAAAAGAACAAATAATTTCATAATAGTCAGATAATTGGATATCAGTTTGGAAGATATTTATTAAATTTAAAATACTTTTAAAATATATGATTATAACCTCTTAACTGAGTAAATAAAAATATTCAAATTTTTTACTATTAAATTTGAAAAAAATCTCAATAGAACCTGGAAAATTGAATTTTTCAACTTAAATTGTTAAATATGTTTAAAAGTATTTTATGATCCAAGATCCTATATTAAATAATAGTGTTTATTATAAGTGAAGTTATCAAAAAGTGAAAAATTACCAAATGTTTGATTTTTTTTTGAAAAAATTTTTTCATGATCGTGAACTGAAAATTTTCAAAAAAAAACCAAAATGGTTAAATTTTAATAAGATCACCTGACTCAGTTGATAATTCTAAAAAGTCAATAAATATTTTTATACCCTTAAATAGCGTATTCTGTGGTCTTGGAATATAAATAATCCTTAATTTAAAGAAATACAAAAAAAATCAATAAAAAGGATCAAAAGAGTTTCTGAAGAACTTTATTATTGTGGTATCTCTCGACATGTTAGCAAAAATCAGCTCTTATATTTTTCAAAGTTTCTTGAAAAATTGAATGAAAAAATAAATTTCATTTTATTTTATTGTTTTCCTTTAGTCAATCGTCTTCAAATCAAATCTTCTAATTGGATAACTTTTTTTATTTATTTGTTTCTTTGTTTTTCCGATATTGGATGAGATAAGAATCCTCTGTGAAGCAATATTTCCTATTGAATGAAAAGTTAATTAGCAGATATTTTATCTGATTAAAAGTCGACAAGAACATACTCAATTACCAAATTATTTCAAAATCAATTCTTTTTCAACAATTTTCATAATGAGAGCAAATTAAATCTCTTATAAAGATCAATTTTCATTTGTTTATTTCAAGATCTTTTGATTTTTCATTCAATTCGAAGAAATAATATTTTATTTCAGGAAAACTGGAAAAAAAAACCCAATTGCGACTTTGAGAATTACAATCTTATTGTCAAGACCATCTTTCATTTTCAAAATAAAGGCACTCTTGAAAACTTTTCATTTCAACAACATTTAAAAATTGAAAAAAATAACAAAAAAGTTGTAAAACAACAGTAAAAAACACTTTTTTGAAAAAACAACAGTAAAAGTTTGATAAAAAATATAAAAGTCAACACAGATTATTGTTCAAACTGTAAACTTGTTTTCAAAATATTAATTTTGAGAACAAAGACTTTTGTAGAATAAGAAGGTGATTTTATACTTTATAACCGAATACAGGAACTCAATTAAAAGAACAATTTGAACACTTGGACTGAAGAATATATTATCACTCACTCATTTAATAAGGGAAAGGAAATTGATTAAATTGAATGATTTTTGAAATTATTTTGATTCATTTTTTCTATTTTTACTTTTTATTAAACCTTTTGTTTCTTGAAAAAACAAAAAAAAATCAAACTATGACGATACGCAAACCACTAAGTTCTTTAAAAAATACTCAAAATATTACACAAACATTTGTTCCTTTACAAAAATCTGTAAGATTGTCTGTTAAAAATTAATAAAAATATTTTTCTTGCAAACAAAGATGAATGAAAACTCAAAAATTTTTATTTTACTGACCGTTAATAATTAATCTTTTTTTAAAAATTTTCAAACATTAATCCACTTCCTTAACACACCTTTTAAAAAGCTACCACAACAAAACAATAGAAAACGAAAACCACTTACAACCAAAAACACCAACATTCCAAAAAATCTCAATGTTAATGTCAAAAAAACCAATAATAACCACAACAACCAAAAGAACCACAAATCAAAAACAACCAAAAACAATAAAAATAACAATTTGAACAACAGAAAAATTCAGAATCTCCAAAAAAAGGTCACAATTCTTGAAAACAAAATTCAAAAACTCCACCAACAATCTTTTAATGACACAAATTTCATTTGTGAACTTGAAGATCATATCCAAACCCTTGAAAATAAGAATGAGAAATTAAACAACGATTTAAATGAAATAAAGCAATATTTAGGAAACAATTGGAAAAGCTCTTTGTGTGAGTTTACTCTGCTGGATGATGTAATCCTTCGATTTTTTATTTTTATTTTTTTTTTTTTTGTTTTTGGATAAATTTTATCTAATTAATTTTTTTTATTAACTTTTTATAAAACTGTTCTTTTTGTGTGTTACTTGAAAAATTTAAAAGTTACGAAAAATAGATGAAAATTCTCCTTTAAAAACAAACCAAAAAGATCTTCAATTACAAAAACTCTTTAATGAGGTTCCCAGATTAGGAAAAAGAACAAAAAAAGTGATCAAGAAAAAAAAAGTGTTCACAAAAAAACAAAAGAACGAAAAAAATAGAAATGTGCAACCAAAAACAACAGCACACAAAAAAGATCCGCAAGACACAATACAAAAAACCCTTAAATTGGAAGAAGAAATCACACATATGATTTCAAATGTAATTAATATTTTAAAAAATAATCAGAATTCTTCAAATAAGAACTAACCGATCTCTTAGAGCTATAATCTTGGATATTGGATATTTACACAACACACTTTTCAGAAATTAATTGTCACAATTTTTGGGATATAACCTTTTATTAAATTTTCATTTCAAAATTTATGTTTTGGGAGATTATTATTTTTTAAATACCTTTTTTTTTTTTTCTTTTTCTTTTGTTTTTTTTTAATTTTTATGAAAAGAAATAAATCAAAGGTGTGGTTTAATTCAATTAAAAACCAATAATAAATTTATAAATTTTAGGAGAATATTTTTTTTTTATCTTAAAGCAATAAAAAAAAATGAAAAGTTTTTTATAATTTGTTATTTTCTACTTTTATTTTGTTAGTTGATTTGAAAATTTTCTTTCAATTTTTAAATAAATAAATACAAATAATTCATCATTTATGGATATATATATATATATATATATTAAAACATCTTCTTTTCTTTTAATCACAAAAAAAGAAGAAACAAATATTCTTTTTTGAAATGAATTTTTTACTGCCTTTATGATATTGATTTAAATCGAAATTTAGGGAAAATTATTAAATTTCAAAATTTGGTCAAATTCTCATTTTTTTCAAAAAGGTTAGTGCCATTTAAATATATTGACTGTAGGTATTTAAAAACATCTTTACGGGTAAGATGGGTATGTTAGGGTAGGTTAGAGTATGCTAGAGTAGGTTTTTGGTGTTTGAATGGTATACTAGAAAATTTTGGCAAGGATTTTGAAAAAAAAATATTAACTGACTAATTAGACTTTTGCAACTTGTTTTAAGGGGAAAAAAATTTTCCACTTTACTTTATAGGTTAAAATTGGGTTTCGAACACATTTTTAAAAATATTTAGTATTGATGATTTCAAAATTTTGGATTTTCTACAATTTTAGTAATAAAATACTACCAATCGCAAAATAATCTTTTTGCATTTTCCTTCCACAACTATAAAAAAACATTAAAAACTTTCATACCAATGATAATAATCAAGAAACTCTTCAAAAATATGAAAAACTTAAATTTGACCAATTTTGAAATTTGATCAAATTTGAAATTTAATAATATACCCAAAATTCAAGATATTTGATCAAAATTAAACTTTTTAAATAGGATTTCTTAAATTTAAAAAAATTAAAAAAGGATCAAAATTTTAATGTACAGAAAGAGGGAAATATTAATTTGATTATGATAAATTAAAGGTTTTTGGATTGACTCAATTGGATTATTTCACCAGTTTGAAAATTCAACAATCTATAAAAATAATTTCAACCAAAATATTATTTCAAACAGTTATTTCTTCAGGTGCCTTAAAGTGTGTAGATTATTTTTTTATAATTTTTGATAATAATTGGAAATTTAAGAATTTTTCTTTTAATATCTAAAATTAAAAAACCTTAAAGGCTATTTTTAAAAATTTAAAAGAAAAAAGGAAAACCCTAGATTTTAATCAATTCTTACAAATCCTGGAAAACTTAATAATGCACGAGTTATGAAAAAAATTGAAATAACCATATATCTCAAATTTGTAAAAATGATAGAAAAATTAATAATATCTCTGATATTAGTTATAAAAGGAATTCATCATTTACATTATCATTAGTGAGTGATAATAATATTTGTGATTTTCTAACAAAATTTCTAAAAAAAAGTTTAGAAATTAATGAAAGTACCTTCAAGTGCCATAGAGTATCTTAGAGTACCTTCAACCTAGTAAAGTGCCTAGTTTTTTCATACTTTACAGTCAGTTTCACTTTTAAGGCACAAACTTACAATGAAATTTAAGGCACAAAAAAATCTCAAATTAATGTACAAAATTTGTAATTTTTTTTTTTACAAATAATTTTTACTAGAATTTGAATTTTGTGCTTTAATTTGAGATTTTTTTTGTGCCTAAAATTTAGTTGAAAATTTGTGCCTTAAAAGTGAAACTGACTGTAAAAGAATCGAGTAAAATCACATATTTAACCCAATTATTTTAAATTCTGGTATACATAACACCAGTTTTTAATTTATGAAATAAACAGAAATTTTAAAATATTTTGGGTATATCCCAAAATTAAACAAAACTTAACTAAAGTATCTATAGATTATTGTAGAGTACCTAGGTTTTTTTAAATTTTTAAATAAAAAGACAATTTTTCAAAATTTCTTTTAATTTATTGATTTATTGTGAGAAAGGAGTCATCAAAGAAAATTTACTAAATAAAAAAGAGTGGAAGAAAAATAATTAAAATATTAAAGTAAAAAAATATTATATCATTTACAAGACCAAATTACAAATTATCCACGCACTGAAACAGGGGAGTAAAAACCCGATAGAAAGATTATTATAAATAAGATTCCACAAACTGTTATTAATAAATTGGTCTTCCACAATTCCGAAAAGAAAAAACTTCTTTTCATTTCCAATAAGTCAAAAAAAACCTAATGGTGGTTTACTTGGGGTTTTATGGTTTACCTGTGAAAACTATAGATTTTCGTTAGGTTTTTTTTACTTTTTGAAATAAACCAAAAATTTATTAAAATTTTCTGTTTATTTCAAAAAGTAAAAAAAAACCTAGAAAACTTCACAAATAAATAGAAATATTAAGAAACCTAATGAATCTTTTCCATAATTCAAGAAAATGTAGAAAAATCAAATATTTTTCTCAATTCTTTTAAATTCTGAAAAAGTTAAAGGCATTTTTTTTTTTTTGATTTTTGAAATAAACCGAAAAGTTAAATAAATTTTTGGTGTACTTTCTAAAATTAAAAAAAGGCTTAACAGAAGTGTCTGTAGAGTGCCTAAGTTTTTTTTTTAATTTTTGAAATAAAAAGAGTATTAAATAAAATTTCTTTATACTTCAAAAAGTAAAAAAAAAAACCTGACAGTGTTTTTCCAGAATTTAAAAGAATTGAATAAAATCTCAGATTTTACTTTTATTGTTTAAATTTAAATAATAAAGACATATAGGAGACAAATGAATTTCCATCATTAATAATAAATAAAGAAATAAACCATTTTATGAATTATTTAGAACAATTCTTATTGAAATTTTTTTTTTTTTTTATATTTTTCTTCTCTATTATTCACTACTAAAGACATATTTTTTTACAAAATATATACTTTTCTCGATGTTAGACAGTCACAAAAGAAAAAAAAGAAAATACACTTTTCGTTTTTAGTAGATCTATTGATTTGCTTCGAAAAAAAATAAATTTCCTATTTTTTTTTTTAGTGCAAATCATTTGAAACATTATCTTTACACTTGTGTATAAATTTGAGGGGATAACTTTTTAATTTGATTAAAAATAAAATATTTAAAGTTCTAATTTGTGAAAATATTAATATCTTATATTTATACATAACAAAATAACTTTCGATGAGAAAATAAATTCCCTTCAGAGATTCAGATATGCCATATAAAAATTGAAAAATAAAATATATTGTAATTAAATGTAAATCACCTTTCTGCACTATTGAGAAGAATCTACCGAATTGATAAGTAAAATAGTAGTATTTCTTGATCCAGTCATTCAAAAATCGCCTTTTTTAGTAAAAAACCTAAGAATTTTCGAAAAAAAATATTTAGTTCACAAAATAATTTAAAGATTTAATTATTAACCCTATGACCCCATAGTTACAAAATATCTTTCATAAATGTGTTTTTAACTGTAACTTAATTGTCAAAAAATTATATTTATTAATGAATTAATTATATTTACAAATTAATTTCTCATATTGGAAAAATATTGAAAATACAACTAAACTATTTTTCATAAATTTTGACTCACTTTATAATGTTTATGGAAGCTTTTTTGAGGGTTTATTCCAGTATTCTTTACAAAAAATATTTTCAAATTTTTGGATCAGAATTATTTTTTCTAATTTTGCAAATTTTAGTTCGCTTTTTCAAATTTTTGTTTTTCTTTTGTTTTTCTTTTTCTTTTGTTTTTCTTTTTCTTTTTTTTTTTTTTTTTTTTTTTTTTTTTTTTTTTTTTTTTTTTTTTTTTTTTTAAAAATTTTTCTTTTTTTTTTTTTTTTTTTTTTTTTTTTTTTTTTTTTTTAAAAGATCATGTGGAAAAAAAAAAAGAGATCTTCAATAAGACAAATAATCACTAAGAAAATTGAGACTATATAAAGTCTTTGAAAATTGATTTAATTATTCATAAAAAATCTTGTTGTTCAACTTTTTTTCAGTGAAAGTTCGGTAATAAAAAATCCGTAATGCTAATTTCAAAAATTTTGACTCACTTTTTTTTAGTTTTTGGTTTTATTTTTTTTAATTTTTAATATATCAGGTTTTTATAGATTTAGAAATGACTTAAAAGTTAATTATAAATCATATTTAGTTATTAATTGTTCTTGAATACTAAAGGATAATTTTTTTTTTTTTCAATTTATTATTTCAAGTGAGTAACAATTTTTGAAAAATAATTTAGATTATATCAGTTAAGAAAAATAATAAATCTTTTGGTCTTTATGCTAATAATAATTTGAGAAAATCTTGAAATATAAATAATTAAAAAAATCATTAATTTTGAGGGGAGGATTTTAAGAAACAATTTTTAAAATTATTGATTAAATAAAAAATAAAATACCATCTTTTTAATATTAGAATACTGAAAATTCCAGCTACAATATTCTTCGTTAATTCATTTAGTTTGTAAATTATGAAAATTAATTTGGGACATATTTTAATTTCATTTTTCTTCTTGTTTGAATTTGTATGTTTTACCTCTGGATTTTTTTTTTTTTTCTTTCTCTTATAGTTATTATTTTTGTTTTTAATTAAAATCTATCCTAATTATATCTTTCAGTATCTCAGTTTTAACAAACAAATCCCTGAATTTGATACAAATATTGTCTTAAGGGACAAGACTCCCGGTTATTTTATGTTTAAAAAATTATTAGTAATAAAGTATAATTCAATAATTTCATCATAAATCACTACTACTCTTAATTTCTACTTTATGGTAAGTGAATTATTTACAATAAAACAAAAAATAGAATTTAAAATAAAAAACAATTCGATCTCTACTATGGAAAAATTAATTTATTTAAATCTTTGGAGAAAAGAACACAAGAACGTAACTTAACTATAAGTACAGATTTAAAAGTGTGCGATCAAAAATTCTTTAAAAGACTCCTTAAAAGAACAATTTAAGAAGTCAAATAAAAGAAATAGAGTAGGGAAAAAAATTGGACAAGAAAATAATTCCGGAAAGATTTTTAATTGTGAATATGAGTAAAATTGATCTTTAATTTCATTCACTTACAATCAAATCCTTTTTTTAAGAATCAAACTTTTAAAATGATAACTCATCCACTTATTAGAATGATGATTAATGAAATTAAACTTGTTCAAAACACCATTCAATCAATCACAAAACCAGAATAAAAATTAATCCTTCTACAAATTCTAGCAAACCTCTAAAAAACTCTAGTATTTTTCAAAAAAAGTTGATCTACTTATGCTATCAAACAATCACTTGAGTATTCTAGAGACACTCCTACTTTAGTAAACTTTAAGTAGGTTTTTTACTTGGCTTTCATAAAAAATTTGGTTATTTATATAAAGGATTTGAAATCTAATTACACAACAATTTTTCTAAATATTCACAAAAAAAAATCTTGTCCAAGATTATTTTCTTGTCCATTTTTTTTCTACCTCCTCTACTTGTATTGGGAATTTATAAGGAAATAAATTTCCACTGGATTATTTTTTTTCTATTCTGCAATCTGAGATTCTATTTATTATTCTTGGTTCTTCTATTTATACACCCAATCTATTTTATATTGCATAAAATGGGGGCAAATAACGGAAATGAAGAAATCAAATTCAATCTACCCATTTGAAAGCTCATTACAAACACTCTATGCAAAAGCTAAAAAAAAAGATCTATGAAAGTTTATAGCTCTCTTCTATTTGAAAAAGAAAAATAAAAATAAAAATAAAAGAAAAATGAAGTCAAAATTTTTTCCTATTTATTATTTCCAATATCAGCCAAACAATACTTTTAATATCTTTCAAAAAATGTTTGTGAAATCTCTTGGAAACAGTTTGAAATTTAGCAAGGTTCCTTAGGAAGAATATTTTGAATAATTTGTCTGTATCAGAAAATATAATGAAAATTAACTTTGGATATTATTTTTTTTCATTTTTTATTCGCTTTTGGAAAAACATTTTTTACCCAACAACCCAACAGAAACCACAAAAAAAAAAGCAATTTGAATCCAATTCTTCTCCTTTTCACATAAAGATCCACTCCACACTCTTTTCTCACACAGAAATGTTTTTTAAAAAATTTTATATTCTGAAATATAATTTAGAAACAAAAGAAACCAAAACATATTTATCTTACCCAGCAACCAAAGATGACAAAGAGTATCTGAAGGTGATTCCGTTTTGTTTAACTGATCTCAACTACTTAATTTCACAGCCTCGATTACAGGAAAAACAAATCAGCTTCTCTTTTTTGTTAACAGATGAGCAAAGCAATTTCCTATATGGCTTTTGTTGTCGTGTCATCAAGAAAATCAAAAACGGAATTGCAAAAAAGGAAGAAACCCAACAAGCACAAGAAAAGGACAAGAAAATAATCAATGGTGTTGGCTACGAAATTGTTTGTCTCGTATTCCTTTCGAAAGAACCACTGTTTTCTTTATTTAGTAACATATTAGGCTTATTAGAAATGCGATCAAGAATCGTGAAAGCCGCTGTGATCAAGTTTTTAAAATGCTTGTGGATCTGCCCCATCCCAGAAAGAGGACAAAAATTTTTTTTAAAGGTCCCACAGATCAAGCCCTGGTTCCCACAGACTAACTTCCAATTTACTCTTCCAACAACACCACTCGGAGATTATGAGTCAATTAATCTTTTTGCTCTTCTTGATCCGGAAAAGATCCTTTTGTTATTTGCTTCCATTTTGTTTGAAAAAAGAATTATTTTTTCTTCCACAAATTTGCAAATACTCACTAACTCACTCCAAACTGCAACAGCTTTGTTACACCCCTTTGAGTGGCAGGTAATTATGACCTCTTTCAAATTTTTTTTTTTTTTTTTATTATTCTTTATTTAGACAATTACGATTTGTGTCAACTCTTTCCAAGTAGAAATAAAAATCTTGTTAATTAAATCCAATAAGATGACTTGATCTTTGGCTATTATTCTAAATGTATTGTTAATTGAAAAATAACAAGATCAAAATTTTCATTCAAAAAAAACACATGCCAAGAATAAAATAGAACATCAAAAGTCACCAATTCTCAAAAGAGAAATTAATTATTTAAGCTGGTTGCAGAATTACAAATTTTAAAAGTTACATGATTTTATCAAATCTTTTTTTGGCAAGCTGAATGATAATTTTGTTCCCTTGGTTTTACAACAAACAGTAGTTTAATAACATTTCCCAAATGTTGATTATGATCTTTAGTAAAAAAATCTAATAATTCAATGTTTCTATTCTTTATACTATTATTTTCCAATTTAAGGGATTAGCGTCACCATAGATTTCTCAATAATCAAAATATTTTGTAATTTGGTATAAATGGTATTTGTGCACCATGGTTCGAATAGCTCTAAAAAATGAATTATAAATCTTATTGCACAATAAATTATTACATTTTTTACTAATAATCACAATTAAAAAATTTCATTTTGAAAAAAATTTTTTTTAATTCCTTTTCCAAATCTAAAAATAAAAACCCAAAATACAGTATTCAGGTAAATAATAATTTAGATTTAGAACTTCCAAAAGTAACTATTTTTAGAATTTTTGAATTTCAAAGATTAACTCAATAATCATCAACATAAAAGTACAAAGACTGATTAGTTTTGTTTGCTTATGATAAGTCTACTTATAGCATCAATATATTTCCATGATTTGAGAAATAGAGTAGTTGTGTAATTTATAACGAACATTGTTTAAAAATACAAACAATTGCTTAATTTAAAATATATATTGCTTAAAAAGAAATATTTTTAGGCAATCATACCTATTGCCTAATTAGTAATATTTTAAACAATTTTATGTTATATAAGCAAAAAAATTGAAACTATTCCAAACAATTGGAAAATTTATTTATAAAAAGAACTTGTTTTTTAAAATAAGAAATATACAAAAATTGAAAATAAAAGAATCATTTTAAAAAATTCAAAAAATAAAAATTTACTATTATGTCACTCAAAAATGTTAAACATTTCAAATAAAAAATTTTTTGATCAATATTCCAAATTTTAATTTTTCATTGATAGAATAATATCCAATAGATATTAAATTTATATCTCTCATATAAGATTTATTTATTTTTCAATTATAACTAATTATTAAATTTTTTGGAATAGTTACAAAATACGAAAATAAAAAAGTAAAATTGCAAAATAACAAAATAACAAAAAAAAAAAAAAAAAACACCCAAAAGATAAACTAATGTTTTGTAAAAAAATGATTTTAGTAAAATACATTTTTAATAAATTTTAAAATTTTTTATTATAAATAATAAAGCTAATGAAAGTTTCTCTTATCCTTTAGCTCCTTTATTAATAAAAGTTCTGATTTGTATAAAAATTTAAAAAAAGAAAAAATTCGCAAATAATCCAATAAAATTGAGAACTTATAAAAGAAAAAAAATTTTTTTTAACTAAAAATTATTAATAAAATTAATCTTTAAAAACAAAATCTTGAATAAAATTGAATTTAAGGGGAATAAGTTCAATTTTATGAAATATGTTCTTTCTATTAAACAAATGATTTATTAATTGCTCAATAATTGTCTGAATTGTTCAGTTTATCGAATGATTGCGAATAAAACAATCAATCGTGTAAATTATTTTTATTTCGCAATAGAAAATATATTACACAATATTAATTCTTTATTACGCAACCACTGTTTCTTTTATATAAACCAATTATACTTTTACGAAACGACTCTAATAATTTGACAAAAAATTTTATTCGTTAATTATTTAATTTTTAAAAAAAAACGAATTTTTTAGTAACTAATCTACATTCCGCCATAAATTTAAGAAAGATATTTTATGACTTTGTAGTCTGAATATTGATAATTCAATCTTTAAATTTATGGCGAAATGCAGATTTTATTCTGAATTTGCTGGGTTTTTTACTAATACATAGATCATTTTTAATTGATGAGATCAACAAATATTACTACTTTGCAATCGATTTTTTAGAGACATTTGAACCATGTAACACTAATGTGGTTAGGTCCAATAACAACATACTTTAATCTTAGACTTCTCCTTGGTAGACGCTAAGCCCTTAAAAATGCAAATTTTTAGTTCAAATATTCCAAAATATTTTTCTAGTTGAAAAGCTGAAGAAAATCAAAAATAAAAAAAAAAACAGTTTAGCTCTTTGAAAATCTTCATTCTGAAAGTTTAAAAGAATTCACGATTATTTTCATTTCTTTTTGAAAAAGCAAATCACAGAAATCACAGAAATCACAGAAACCTGAAGAAACCACAGAAATCAAAGAAATCACAGAAACCTGAATCTCAAATTTTGATAACTGTTTGATTTTTATTTCTAACCATACAATTCAGTCACTTTTGTATTTTACTAATTCTAAATTAGTGGAGCAAGATGTACTGAAAAATGATAAACTTTGAAATTATTATAAACTCGTAGATTTTGTGATTTGAAATTGAAAAAAAATGAATTTTTCAGTAAGAGTTATAATAGAGGTAAAATAAACTTTTTTTCAGAGTTGATAAACAACATTTTTTTAACCTAAAATACTTGAATGCTGCTACAAAACAAATTAATGCCAATTTTTTTTTTTGGAAAGACGAGAAAGATTTAATATAAATCCATAGAAAGAAATCTTTGATCTTTGAAAAACAATTAATCCACTGAAAAAAATTAAAATTTAAACCTTTCAGTAGATTATATATTTTTTACCCAAATATTGAATACTAATAATCAAAAAGATTTTACAAATCAATCATTTGATTTAAAAAAAAATTGGTATTTTTGTTCTTTTGTATATTTACAAAAGTATTAACTATCAAAATTTTAAGCTTTTGAAAAAAATGTCCAAAATTTAATGATTAAAATTATTATTCATGCAATTTTTTTTATAAAGAATCAACAAAGATTAATAATTATCAAGTTAGTATTGTTTATTCAAATTTTATTATTGTAACTAAATTATTTATTAAATTTTGAGAAAAAAAAAATTAAAATTTAATTTCAAAATTCCCATTTTAAAATTAAACAAAAAAATACAAAATAAATTCTAATAATTGGCATAAAATCAACAAGGAAAAACTATTTAATTTTAATAATTTAAATGTCTAATTTTTATAATTAGCCGATTAATTAAACATTAAAATATATTCTTTTTTTTTATAATTATTATTTAAAAATGTTTATCCTCATAGTTTGTCAAAATTCCAATTTTGCCACTCCAATTACTAGACACGACAACTGCCCCCTTCCCATATATCGTCGGTATTCATAGTTCTCTTTTAAACGAATTATCAACTGATTATATTGGCGAAGTGATTTTTTGTGATCTTGATGAGAATAGAGTTGAAGGTACACAAGAATTCAAATCTTTAATTCCCACAGAAACAAAGCAAATTATTAAAGTTATTAAGCAACAATTATCAAAATGGAAAAGTAATCTTTTAATTTTTTTTTTTTTTTTGACATTTTTTTTAAGATTTTAATACATTATTGTATCCTTTTGAAAAAAAATATTGAAATTATCAATCAAAAGAGCATTTTGTCTTTATGGCAATTAAAAAATAAATAAAAATAAAAATGATTAAAGTATTAATTAATGTAAGATATTTCCAAAAAAGAGGGGCAAATTTTTTTTCAAAATATCTTTATTTAACTCAATTCCAATATCACTATTTAAATATCCAAAATAATTAACTACCATTCATCGGTTTCTTGATAATAATTCTTTTTTTTTTTTGCTAATATGACATTCCCTTAGTAGATGATATAAAAAGTTTCAGGATCACAATATTATTTGATATCTTTTAGGGGTGAAAATTTGTGGTTATTTTTTTCTTTTTGATGGTAAACTTTTATACATTACAATTTAATCTCGGTAAAATTGATCAGAGAAGGGGAAGACAAAGAAAAGGTATTTTATTGTTTAAAAAATCCTTTTAATCCTTGCCATATTTCCAGTTTTTTATTTAATTTATCTGAGTATTGTTTTCTATAAAAAAAGCGTAATTTTTTTTTTTTTTCATTTTTTGGAAATTTTTTGAATGTATATAGTTTGAAATGTATACAATAGACACTGATAAAATCAATAGTGATATTTCTCTCAAATTTGGATAATTAATTTACCAATAGAACTATTTCCAAAGAGAATATGATTTGAAATATCAAAAAAATTTTATCTGAAAATTTTTCAAAAATAAATAAAACTTTTTTCGATTTAAAAGTGTCCAAAGTTGTGATGAAATGGATTACTTATATTTAAAAGGCTTGAATAAATATTAGGTGAAAAAATTTATTTTGGGAATTTCAAAATTGAAAGTATCATTATTTTCACATTTTTACTTTTTTCTTATTTTTCTATTTTTTTTTTCCAAAACATTCAATTGTTTGGCAATTTTTTTTTTTATTTCAAGATCGATAGTCACTTTGGTAAAAACATATTATTCGAATGTTATTGAAACTCTGAGAATGATTGTAGAAAAAAATCATATTCATTTCTATTGGTATTTTATTTGAATCTCGTGTTGAAGATCATCGTAAATATACTGGTTTTTTCGAATGTAGGGTTTATCAAGAATTTTAGTTTTTCAATATTTAAAAAAAAAATAAGATTGATTAGAATTACTTCATACAGATATCAATTAAAATTTGATGTAAACTCTTTTTCAGTCAAAGGGGCCCAGTTTTATTGAAGAAATGGAAGACATTCTATGAGTTTAATTCATTACTCTTATCAAACTAAAATTTTCAATTTTTAGATCAAAATCATTTTTTCTCATTTTGTAAAATTTTGGCTTTTTGATTTTTTTTTTTTTTTTTTTTCTTCTTTTCTTTTTTATTTTTTTTTTTAAAAATTAACTTTGAAAAAAAAATGTTTGAAATCCCAAATAAACATTAAGAAAAGTTAAGCTTTGTATGTTCTTTTAAAATTCATACATTTACAAGTAAAAAATCTTATTATCAACGATTTTAATTTCCTAAAGAAATTGAGAATTTTGCACGAGACGTTCCAATGAATGGGCCCAAAAAATTTTTTAACATTTTTTTTTTTTTTGAAATTTATGGTTTGTTCAGGAGTTTCTTTTATAATTATGGACTCTTATAAGAAGTTTATTATTTCTCGTATTTCTAAACAATCTAAGTTTGGTTGGTTCTTAAAAATAAAGTGACTTTTTCATTTTTGGCTGGGCCCCTTTGAGTGAAATGGAGTTTATATTATTCTACTTATTTTAATATATATTCTTCAAAGTTCAATTATAAACAAATAATTGATATTTGGAAATTTTATATGAAAATTTTGACAGAAAAAAGGTGTATGTAGATCTATATATAAAATAAATTTCCCCCTTTTTGGAAATACCTTAAAAAAACAAGTACAATTATCATTTTTATCATTTTTATTTTTTGTTTTTCCAATTGAACTTTTTTTAAAGTTCTGCTTTGAATAAATTGCCTGAAATAGAGTATCCATGTGTTTTATAATAATAATAAACTTTATATTATAATGTACATTTGTTTTATGATGCCTATAAAACGTGAAAATGAAAAAAAAAAAAAAAAAAAAATATCCAAAATCCAATTTTTATCCTTAAAGTAACACTTATAATGTCTCCGAAAAAAATTAAAAAAAAATTAATTCTCTGAAAAAAAAATTGTAAAATGCTGTTTGGGCTGATGAAATGGAGTGAATTAACATCGTCCCGTGAATTTTTGAATGATGAGTTTATTTTTTGAAATGATAGTTTCTTATATAAAAACTCAAAAAAAGTAATCAGTTATTTTATTTAACAACTACATCAATTCTTGAAAAAGTTGTGGTATATAACTAGTTCTATTTTGGAAATTTCTTGATGTTATTAAAAATTAATAATGTTTTTTTTTTTTTTTTTTTCAAGTATTAATATTCCAATTCAAATCTCAAAAAATAATACAAATAGTAAAACATCTGAATAATTAAATCTAAATTCAAGAAAAGTTTAATTAATCTTGTGTTTTTTTTAAAAAAAAAAAAAACCATTTTTAACTTTTATCAGAAATTAAGTATTTTAAAATGAAAAAGGTTAATTTTCTTATTTTCAAAAAATGCAAAATGGCAAAAAACTTTTCAAATTTACAAGATTTTTTTTTTATCAAATTGTTTGAAATTATTCACAAAAATTGTTATAACAATATGAATATGTTTTTGCAATAAGAAAAATAGAATTAAATTTTTTAATGTCAAATTACATAATTTCAAAATATCTACAATAAAATATGATTTAAAAAAATGAAAAATTATCTGATTATCAGCCTCAATTTAATTAAAAATCTTAAAGTGGTTCTAAACATTTACTGATTAAAATTATATGTATTAAAAAAAAAAAAAAATTCTTTTATACCAAGTATGATTGATATATTTACTATTTGTTCAAGAAAAATAATTAGGGTATATATGGTAAAACATATTTCTTTGATGACAAAAAAATATGACTTGGTTTATTCTAATTTTTATCAAAATTTAACCAGAAATTGTATTTATCTCATTAAATATGATATTAATAATTATCTTCAAATAAAAAAAAATAATTGATCTTTTCCAAAAAAAGTTTTTTTTTAATTTATTTTTTTTCTTAGATCAAAATTTTTTTAGATAAGGGTTTTATTATAAAAGAAGTGAATAGTTTATCATTATTAATAATAGGTTTAAATATTTTGGTACTTTGTCCTAATAAATTAACCCTTTAACCAAAAAAAAAAAAAAAACAGTGAAATTTTGAAAAAAAAAAATTCTAGTCTACGAATTGTATATTGTTTTGTCTTTTCTAATGTTTTTTACAGGATAAATACAAGTTTTTCGATTAAATGTATTTTATGAATTTTTTAAAAAGATCCAATTTGATTTTACCCATTTAATTAAATATAATGCTTATCTGTGTATATATAATATTTCTTTACATCTAAATATTTATTTTAAATTGAATATATATTAAATTCTTTATAACAATTTAGAAAAAGGAGATTTTGACGAAACTTTAATCAGCAATGCATTTTTAGATTTTTTTATTACAATTATAGGCAATGTTGAAAATTTTATTCAAATTAACCAGGAAACAAATGAAATAATTTTTCATTCCCAACAATTTATGCAAAATAAATCAAAAAAAATCCAAAAATTTTTTAAAGAATTTTCACAAACACAAATGTGGGAACAATTTCTTAAAAAAAAAACGCAAAAAGTTAAATTAGAGCTTTTTCAACAGAAAACGAAAAGAGTTTCTGAAATGTCTAGATTTGAAAAAAGAAGTTTCACAAGCAAAATACGGCCAATGAAAGGGAATAAACAACGAACGTTTCGTCCATTTTTTGATTTTTTTTCTCAGAATAAACCAACTATTAATCCAGAAAAAAGCAAAGTTATGAATAATCAAAATAAAGATAATTTTTCCGATTTTGTTCTTATAGATTCTTATCCCAATAAACCGATGAATGTGAATAAAAGGGCAAACAGTGAAACCGATCTAAACAACAAAATGAAGAAAATACTAGAACCGAACCAAGAAAAATCCCGTGCAATGAAAAAAACTAAAAAAATACAATCAGAGCCGATTCTAAATAATATAAGAAATAAACAATCATCGCAGGGAAATAAAACGACAAATAGTATTTCAAATAAATTAAAAATGGAAAAAAAAACAAATGGAAATAATATTAATCGCAATTTTACTTTACTTGAAATGTTACAAGAACCAGAACAAGAACAAGAACAAGAACAAAATGAAAATCAAAACATGAAGGTGAAAGGTCAAATGGAAGAAGTGAGAATGGAAGAAAAACAACAACAAAAAATAAAAGAAGCAAAAATTGAAAAAAAGAAAATAGCATTGGTAATGGATCAACAAAGACACTTGAAAACAAAACCAAATCAAAAACTCAATTTAAATTTAAAGGGGGAAGAAAAAAAACGAAATGGGAAAGACAAAATTCAAGAGAAACAGAAAAAACAAAAAACTGGATCTTTACAAGAAAACAAAACTTCAAATAGTACTTTACATAAATTAAAAATGGAAAAAAAAACAAATGGAAAAATGAATCAAAATAATAAATTAAAAGAACCAGAACAAGACCAAGAACATGGACAAAATGGAAATCTGAAAAGAGTGCGAAATCTGAAAAAAAATGTGGGTGATGGAGATAAAAGGCGAATAAATAATGCAAAACAAAACATTGGAGGAACAAAAATTGAAAAAAACAAAATAAAGTTTGGAAATAATACACAAAAAAATAAACAAAAAATATTAGAAAATAACTCTTATCAAAAAATAAATACTAAAAAAATTGCACAACAACATGATAAAAAAATCGAAACAAAACAGTTCGAAAGGGGAACTGAAACCCCCACCAAAAATAATTTTAACAAAGATCAAAAAAATACTCAAAAAAATATTTTTACAAAAAAAAACAATCCATTTTCTAGTAACATAAAAGAGTTAATAAAAGAATCTCGTATTAAACCGAAATTCCAATCCAAAAAAACTTTATCAATTTTTCAAAAATTTGAAAAACTTGGCCAAATTGGAAATAATAATAATCAAAATTTTAACTTGAAGAAAAAAAGTTATACAAATAACCAAAAAAATGGGCAAAATAAAATAAAAAAAAAATCATTTAACTTACATACAAATACCAAATATTATATGAAAAAATAAAATTAATTAACTGTTGAATAATAAAAATTTTTCATATTTAATTTTTAATTTTTTTTTTTTTTTTAATAATTTTACATTTTCGCCTTGTTAGAGAAAAAGAATTTCGAAATAAACATTCTCATATAGACTTTGTCTAAATTTTTAATATGGTGGAAGCAAATATATATATATATATATATATATATATATATATATAGATGTAAAAAGAACATGCTCTAAGGGAATAGCAAAAAAAAAAAAAAAATCTTCAAGTAATAACTTTAGTAAATTCAAAAAAGATTTACAACATCTTGAAATTGAAAAACAAAAGTAAAAATTTTGATTAATATAATATCAAACTAACTTTTAAAGTGTATTTTCCGAAATGAATTATTGTTTTTTAATATTTTGATTCATTTATATCCCTTTTCGAAAAATTTTTAACATATTTACTGAATTGATTTCAATAAAAAACAATTTTTCTTTTTGAGGTAGAAATAATCTTATTGTTATATAAAGACAGTGTGGAATCATACAGTTTAAAAACGAAAAACCATTAATTTCAAAAAAAAAATTGCACATTACAACACAAATTTGAAGGTTGAATTATCAATATTCAGAATCCAAAGTTGCGAAATATCTTTCATAAATTTGAGGCGAAATGAAGATGAATAATAAAAGAATTCCATTTTTTAAAAAATTAAATAATTAACCAATAGATTTTTTTGACAAATTATTTCTAAAATATTGGATATATATTAATGTTACAATTACCTTTATAAAAAAGATTCAAAGTTAATCAGTCTTTGGGGTTTTATGTTAATGGTTGGAGAATTTGATGATATTTATGATTAAGTCAAGATAAAGTTACAAAAATGGCGATTATTTTTCTCGAATTAAGAGCTAATTTTTTGCGATAATATAACAAAATGTTAAATATTCCATAAAAATGTGATAATTATTTAAAAATCGTGATAAATGATAAAATATTGTGATATAAAAGTAATTGTAATATAATAGTTGATTGGTTTTGGGCTAATATAGAAATATTTTTACTAAGAAATTTTTTTTTGATCAAAAAATAGATACTTTAATAAAAGTTATTCTTTGAAAAAACAATAAAAAAGATAATTGATCCAATCAGTAATAAGATCAAAGAGTTTTATTGTGTTTTTATTTGGTTTGGTTGACAAGCCCATCTATTCTCTTTGATCAACAACACCAATAACTAAAGTTGAATAAATATTTTCTCAGTCATAACTGGTGTTGTAAATTTTATTGAATAAAAGAGCTTTTGAAACAAAACCAACTCTTTACTTATTCTTTCAAGAATGTGTTCTGGTGAAAACATTTTCAAAATTCTCGGCAAGTAGAAAGGAGGTCGGTAACTTTGCAAAAGCTTTCACAATAACCAAACCACATTATAACCAACTATTAAGATTTTTTATAGATTTGTTTTCTTCTTGTTATTCTTTTTCTTGTTCTTTTCTATATCTTTTATATAGGGCAGAAAACAATACAAGAACTTTCGGGTTTTGGTTTAATCAATCACCAATAAGAAGGAAGATTACTCTTTCTTCTTTTTGCTTATTTAACTTGTGAAGGTAATAGTCCCATTTTAAAAAAACACATCTCTTTTACATTCATGTGTATTGTTGAAATGGATAATTATTAGCTTGATCATAAAATTTGTTTGAGATTTTTCTATTTAGCTAAAAAAAAAAAAATGGAAAGGAAAAAAATTTAATTTCCACTACAAACATATTCATTCGGTTTCTAAAAGTTTTCTGTCTTTCAAACACTTGAAGACAATTCACAACACTTTCCACACTTTTTAATGTTTTTTAAGTAAAAAGGCATTGTAAAATCCTCAAGGTTATTTAAAAAGCCAAGATATTTTTTTTAGGGTTTCTCGAAAATATAATTTTCATTTTTTCTGGTTAATGTTAAATATCGCGATTTTATGATTTTTTGTGATAAAGTAATACTAATCGCGATTTTTTTTAATATTATCGCAAAATTAATTGTTTATGTCATGATAATATATGTTCTCATCAAAACCTTTATTATTGAGTTAATCTTTGAAATTAAAAAATTCAAAAAATAGTTACTTTTAAAAGTTCTAAATGGCGAATTATTAAATACCATCATACTGTTATTTTGGATTTCTATTTTTAGATATGGAAAAGGAATTAAAAAAAAAAATTACAAAATGAAAATTTTTAAATAGTAACCATTATGAAAAAATGTTATAATTTATTCGGTTATAAGATTTATAATACATTTTTTAGAGTTATTTGAGCCATTTCGCACTAATACAATTTACAATCAATTACAACATAATTTAATTCTAGAGAAATCTATGGTGATATTAATCGTTAAGTTTAATTTTTTTTTAATTTTTGGTTTATTTCTTAAATTAAAAAAAAAACGCATTTAGCTTTTCCAGAATTTAAAAGAATTGATTAAAATCTTTGATTTTTCTCCATTCTTTTTAATTCTGGAAAAGCTAGGCACTCTACAAACACTTTCTATTAACTTTTCCAAAATTCAAAAGAATAGAGAAAAATCAGAGATTTTAATTGATTCTTTTAAATTCTGGATAACCTAGAGATATTCGATATTTATCAGAAAGAATTTTTTTTCTGGATTTCAGTTTTATTAGATGATTACAGCATTTTCAAAACTAAACTTAATTTCATAAAAAATGTCCCAATATTTTTTTCCTTTTTTTTATTTTATTTTTAGACGAAAAACAAATATTTCTCTTGAATAGAACCAAATATTAAAATAATAATTTTTTTATTATAATAGATAACTACAATTAATAACAATATTTATTATCAAAATTTTGATTTTTAATGTGCCAATAGTTTTGAAATGGAGTTTATTAGTTATTATCTACCAAGATAAATATCTTCAAGTTGAATTTAACTAAAATTCATCCTTCTTTTTATTTATAATTGTTACCCTAAAAAAAAAATTTTTTTTTCTCAACTAATGTCTTTTTAAAAAAGGTGGTACTATTAACAACAATAAATACAATAGCCTCAAGAATTTAAAGTTCATCTTATTTGATTATATTCTAAATAAAATCTAATTAATGAGGATGAAAGGTTAATAAAAGTTTTATTTTTGTCAAACTTGAAATTTTCAATTATATTTTTTCATACTAATGTATTACTAATTTTCAAATATTTCTTTCAATTTCGTTTTTTTTTTGACTCCGATTAATAATTCTCTTTGTTATTTTGTCAAATTTAAAAATGATCCAAATATTATTTTTTATTACTCAAATTAAATCAATAAATTCTTCTATTTGTAAAGTTTTTATAGTTGAGGTTGAAACAATAAAAATAAAGAAAAAAATAAAAGGAATAAATTGTTTTGAACAAAAAAAAAAAATAAAAAATTATTTATTTGATTTCTATTTATTTAATCATATAAATACTATCTATAAATTTTATCTATAAATATATATATACCTATATATATATATATAATGAATGAATAAAAAAAAATGATATATTGATTTTAAAATTTTTACTAGTAAAAATTATTTTCTTTTATTTTTTCTTAAATTTTTCCCCTTTTTCGCGCCACGTTTAGCTGCATTCATCAAATTTTTAAATCCGCCATCGCCAAACTTGCCCTTTCTAAAGCTCTTTTTTGAAGATAATTTAGCGTCTAATTGTATGTATTGATAAGGTTCCAATTGCTCTTTTTTCTTGTTTTTACCCTTTCTTGAATTCTTTTTCGAATTAGAATTCAAACTTCTTCTTTTTTTTTTATTCTTTTCTTCATTGTTATTATTCATATTATTTTTTTTTCTTTTTCGATCTAACGAACTTTGCTCTCCAAATTCTGAATCAAGATCTGACTTGTTATCGTTATTTTCTTCTGGTATAATTATTTTACCGTCTTGATCAAAACTAAGAATATCTTCATCGTCCATATCAAATTCGTCATCGCCGCCGCGGTTTTTAAAGGAAATTCTTTTCAAAGCATTTTTGTCCAAGAGATCGATTGGATCGCCGCCATCCAATTCTGATTGGACATTGAGTTGGAATTTTTTGTTTTTTTTCTTTCGATTTTTTTCGGTTTTAATTTTCGTCTGCTTTTGGTCTTTGGATCGTTTATTTTTTTTTCTTCTTAATTGCCTTTTTAAGTGAACCAAATATTTTTGATGGCTTTTAGGGAAAAGTTTATCAATTGTTGTCTCCGAATATTTATTTAAGCATTTTTGAATAAAATTTTGAATAAATAATTTGAAATGGTTTTTAATATTCGTAGTCCAAGAAAAAATTATTTGGAAGATTTCTTTTAAAAAGGGTAATAGCATTTCTTTGTGTTCTGAAGAAATTAATTTGTTGAAAAAAAATAAAGAAGATTTTTTTACTTCTTTACTATCGTGGTTTAATATTAATTTAACCTTTTCAATGTTATTAATAATTAATTTGTCTTCAAATTTGACATCGGAATCAAAAATCACATGGGTTATCGAATAGGCTGCTGCGCTTATCATTAATGAAGTTTTACCAGCTAGACCAATCGAAAATAAGAGGCATAAATTAGCCAAATTGTTTTGTATATTTTCCTTTTCTTCTTCGTCTTGCTCTTGTTCTTTTTCCATTCCACTCTTGTTTTCATCCTCGTTCTCATTCTTGTTCATTAAGGCGATGCGATGAGTAATAATTGTTAAGGTTCTATATGCCTGTTCTCTAGTTTTGTAATTACCTTCTTTAGTGGACAAAATAATCTCTGGTATCATTGAAGGCAAGATTTCTAATAGCAAGGTTAATTCGATTTTTTTAAAAATTGTGCCAAGAGTGATGATTCTGTTGCATTTTGCACCTGGTGTGCAAGTTTTTGATGTTTGATAAATAATTTCAAGTAAATCTTCAAGTTGGCTTTCGATTATTTCGTAGTGATAACTGATTATTGAAGAGAGGATTTTATAAAACTTTTTTTGGATTCGTGCTGTTTTGGATGTTTTTAAATGTGGGATAATTGTCCTGAGTAATAGCAATATATTATTTTTATCTAAGCTTTGTGAAATGGCTAAAGATAATTCGGCCAATGCACTCACATCGTCAAGAGATATTTTGGAGATTACATCTAATGAGGTTGAATTTAATGAAGAGGTTCCCTCCAAAATTTTGGACAAAAGTTTTTTAAAGAGTCTATTCATTAAATCCTGTGGCGCAATGGTGCTATATGTATGAATACAATCAAAGGTGGCCTTCCTTTGCGATGGGTTTAATTTAGTAAATCTATTAAATAATATTGGTAAATAATTTTTAGCATATTTTTGAAGAAATTTTTGATTTTCATTTAAATTCAAAATAGGTTGCCCTTGTCTGCCTTGGCCTTTGTTTTTATTATTTTGCTTTTCTTTTTGATTACCTTCAAGGTTCATATCTAAATTATTGCTTTTGTGGGATTTAATTAATATTTCAATGCCCTTGCAAATATTATCTTTAATTGTCTCGGAGGTGGTTTTTGAGGATAACAAAAGTCCCAATTCTTTGGCAATTTTGGGGAAAACTGTTTTTAAATCAATTGGTGATTTACAAAAACTTGGGAACATGAGCCATAATCTTGTTAACAGATTTGTTATAATTTTTTCTTCAAATTTATGGTTTCTATTGATTGTCTTTTGTTGTAATTTGTTCATTTCCCGAATGGGTTTCAATACATTGTCGATAAAGCTTGCCAATTCGTCACCCTTATCTAGACCATCAGTGATGAGTGTAAAAATCCATTCTGGGATGGTTTCTCTGTTTTCTTGATTTATAAATTGATCTATGGGCAATTCAATGATTTTGAAAAAGTTGTTGGATTTTATTGATCTTAACGCTTGTGTTAAAACCATTTCGACCTTGTCGGTGATTTTAACATCATCAACGTCATGCAAACTTTTTATTTTTTCAATTAATTCAACCAAGCAATTTGGTATTGTTTGATTATTCTTTAATAATATATTATTATCATTGCTGTTGCCTGAGTAATTAGTAAAGCATTTAAAAATAATTTGGCAAATATGTAAAGAGACATCCCATGAATTTCTTTGTTTATAATTTAAACAGTTATTAGAGATAAATTCAATAAAATCTGTTGTTAAATTTAATTCAAATTCTTGATTAGTTAATGCACTCGATAAAATTTTTTCACAAATTTTCTTCAAACCAAATTTAATTTCCATGGAATTATTTTTTTCTAAAAAGCCATAAAAGTTTTCAAAGATTTTTGGTAATAATGGTAAAATTGAGTTTGTGACAGCATTTCTTGTGAGTTGGCTTGTGTTGTTATTGCTTTCGCTAATTGAGGAATAAATCTTGGTAATGCCAGACCTTATTGTGCTTGATAGAGTTAGGATCATACTCGCGTTTGTAAGGGGTATTTCAAATGACTGCAATGAAGCAATTAATGGGAGATCGGTTTTGGACAGTTGCAGTTTGCAATTCGTGAACCAATTACGTATCGCCTTGAGGGATTGGAGAATAATCATATTGTTCTTGAGCTTGGGTGTCTTCAATAGCACTTTGATCAAGCTTCGGGCTAACGGCAGCGAAAAATAGGGCAAGACGTTATTTAAAAAGGGCATGAGTCTGATTATTTCAGAAGGGGATTCCTCTGCCTGTTCGAAAATTGAAAAGCAAAACTTTTTTGTTGCCTGAACACAACTTTCGGCCATTTTTTTGTTCCCCTTCTTCCAGATGGTCTCTAATTTATGTATGGAACTTTTCCTGACCTTTGATCTTGAATCTAAAGAAAAGCCCAATAAGAGCCTATACGATTCCACAACGTTGAGTTGGCCCCAGGGGCATCCCTTGAAGGACAAGAGTGTGCCCAAGCAATTGATCGAATACCTTACGATCAATTCATCGTTGCTTAAGGTGCTGAGGCACGTCACGCACAGGGAAATCATTTCCTCATGCTTGTTGTGCATTAAGCGTAGGGGTACCTTTGGTAGTAGTGTGCTTAGCAGCCTTAACAGGCTCCCCACAGAGATCTTGTTCCGATGGTGCTCGCTGGAGAGCGTGCTAAAGAGCGCAATAAAATAATTGCTGCTTGTCAATTGTAAATTCTGTTTTTCTAATTGCTCTTCAATGGCAAGCAAAGTTGCATAAACAGTTCGCTGTTGAATTAAATTTGATGTTTGGAATTCTCGATATTTATGAAAAGGATCATTTTGTTGCATATTAATAGTTTTTTTTGATTTTAGTTGCTTGGCTGATTTGTGAAGAAATGTTGTTGGTGAAAAAAAAAAAAAAAAAAAAAAGTAATTAATACTAAAGATAAAAAATGAGTTTGGTTTGGTTTGGAAATGGTTTTAATTTACTTGTATTACACTGTTTAGCAATTTTTTTATTTTTGATTAAAGATCAATTATTTTTTGTTTACGTAATTTTGAAATTTTTTAATTTTTTTGGATACTTTTACATTGAATTCTTCTGTTAGTGTGTTTTTATCAAAAGAGATAATTGATATTATCATCGATTGTAATCTTTTTATTAAATGATGTAATTTTGAATTGTCTATTCCAATAAAAACTCACAATAAGGAATTAAAAGACAATACTTGAAAAAAAAAAATCAAAATGAGAAAAAGAATAGACAACAACCAAAATAAAACAATCCAATTTTAAGAATACTAATCGGAATATTATTTATCATAACCCTAAAATTGTTTCAGAAAATTGATTCTTTCTTTGATTCCTGAAAAACATTTAAGGTTTAGAATCCTCTTGAAACTGGAAAAAAGATTATCTTGTATTAGGTGTGACAGCATGTTATTTTTGGTTCTTATCTGATGGATTAGGGTTTAGTATGGATTTTAATAGTAGCTCAAAAAATCAATTTTTTTTTTTTTCCAAAATTCTGAATTGAAGAGTATAAGACTAATTAGTTTGAAGGTAAGTTATATGGAATTTTGATTTTTAAGGGTTGTGTGTTGTTGATTGAAATTTTTAATTCGGATTGGTTTTGTTTTGGAGTTTTTTAAAAAATTTATTTTACTTTGGTAATTGATAAAAAGGGCAAATAAATATTTCGATTGTCAAATACAAAAATAAAAAAATTCTTATATATCCTACCAATCTATGAGCCTTACATTCTTCAATTCGGATTTTGTAAAAAAAAATAAATTGTCAAGAAATTCATTTTTTTGCTATTATTAAAACCCATACCAAGCCCTAAGATCGATCAGCTAAGATCCAAAAATTATATGCTGTGACACTTAATACAAGATAACCTTTTTTCAAATTTCAAGGATTGTAATCCTTACGGTAGCATGATAATGAAAAATATCTCAATCAATCAATAAAAGATTTGATCATGTTGAAATTAAATGGCATAGGAACCAGCCCTTTGTTATCGTGGTAATAAGTCTCTTTACAGATTTTTATATTGAGGCTTAGGGTTTTATGGTTTTGGGTTTGATAAATTTTCTTATTTTTCTTGACATTTTTAATTTATATTATTATGATAAAAACTCTAAAATTTTGACAAGATGTGGAGTAAATGTATTAAAAAATTGTAGTTTCATGTACTTTATCTTTCGAGAGACAGAAAAACTCGGAAATTTTGGATTTTTATGATAATTTTGGAATTTAAATAGTACTTCTGCATCTCAAGAGATAAACTGGAAGAGATAATAATATTTTGTGATTATACATTACCCATTTCAACTTGATTCAAAATCATACTTGAATGTGTTTAATTTTTTTTATTTCTTTTCATTTAAGAAAAAAAAATTGTTTTATTACTTTGTTTTTTATTGATTTTGGATATAGTACAAAAATAAAACTTTATCTTAAATGTAATTTTTATATTTTCTCTTTTGACTACAACCACAAAATAATTATTATTCTTCACATAACCAATCAAATATCCTTTTGTATTCTCTACCTCCCTGACAAAAATATATTGATTAAAATTGATGTTAATTTGTAACAAATTTTTGATACTCTCTTCAAAACCTATTTTTTTTTAAAAGTTGGTAATCGTTTAAAATTATAGTAGTTTCATGAAATATGGTTTCTGAAATATCACAAAATTCTATAAAAAAATTTTATTTTTACTAAAATAATTTATTTACCATAAAAATATCCCTGTTACTACGTTTTTAGAATATTGATAATATAGTGATATATTTATCTTCATTAAAACTTATCTCTATTAAATTTTTTTACCTAAATTTAAAAGAGATTGAGTAAATTTTTTGTCAATTACTTAGATTAAAATACCCTTGTTTATTTACAATATTAAACATATTTCTCGATAATGAATCCTTATTTCGAAATTGGTTAAAAAAAAAATAATAGAGACTTGACATTAACACACTGTAAACATTGATTAATTTGATAAATTCTTACAAGTTTTCATTGACAAGAATGATATACTAATAATATAAACTTTGGGTTTATTTTCAAGAAATAAGTATTGAAAATAGTTCATCATGCGAAAAGATAAGGATTAAATTGATTGATTCTTATTTAAGATCAACTATATTTGTTATGTGCTATTTATGTATCTCTTATTTATTCTTCAAAGATAGATATTTACCAATATTAGACTGTTGATATATTTTCAGTAAACTTGGACAGAAGTAAAGTTAATAATTTTTTTATATATTCTTTATTTCATTTAATATTTAAAAATTACCAAAAAAATAAAAAATTAAGTTAAACATTTTTTTTTTTTTTTTTTTTGAATACCCAAAAAAAGATTTATTTAATTTATTTTTAAGGAGGTATTTTCAGAAAAAAAAAACACAAAGTCAAAAAAAGTAACAATAACAAAAACAATAAATGTGTACAAAAGAAAAATAATTTATAGAAATTATTTTTTTTTTTTTTTAGCATTTTGAAGGAGTTGTACATATCTTATTAAAGTCTCGCATCAAAAACTTTGGTAATGTTTATTATTTTGAAAAAATATTAATATTTTTTTCAATTTCAATTTTTTGTGATATTAATATGTTTAATCTTGAAGTAAATGGGGTTTAAACATTTTCAGGGTTTGTTTAATATTTTTTTTTTTAAATAAAGTAAAAGTGACAGGGGTGTAATATTATTAGATATATATAATCAACTTCACTTTTAAGAAAAAAACTTTCAACAAAATTTAAGACACAATAAAAATCTTAAATTAAGGAACAAAATTTAAATACTAGCAAAATAATTTGTATAAAAAAAATTCCAAAAAATGTACTTTAATTTAAGATTTTCAAGTACATTAAATTTACTTGAAAGTATGTGTCTTAAAAGTGGAACTGAATGTATTTGATTTTAGATAATTATAAGTATATTAGAAATTTAAGACTTTAATCCAAGTATCATATTTTTTTCGAAACCAAAATTAGAATTCATGAATTAATTCCCAACAAGATTCGATTAGTTTGTCTAACATTTTTAGAAATAATCTTTGTTAACTTTGATAAATTGAAATTGGCCTATAATTTAAAACAGCCCACTCATTTCCTTTTTTATGAATAAATATAAATGACTCTTTTTCAAATACTCAACATTATTCCTAGTAGGGATTAATCAACCATTTTTTAAAGATTTTTTGAATTTTAATAAGATATTTTTGATAATTTTAAATTTTCAATTGCGTTTAAACCAGTGAAATTTCCTTCATTAATAATATATTTTAAATTTTCTATTTTTTGAAATGATTTTACAGTTTTATTGTTAAAAAATTGTACTAGTATTTACAATTTTTTCAATTGGAAAAAATATATTAATTGTAAATTTTTACAAATTAGTTCTTGGTAAATTTTTGATATAATCTAGAATCTTTTGATTTGTTTTATTTGATTTTTTTTAATATAACCAAAATATTCCTTTATAATAATTTTATTATATAAAATTATTTTTATTTTTTAGACCTTATTGAATTAATTTTTTTCCAAAAAAAAAATAATTGTTTTGATTAAATTCTAAGTTTATTTCATCACTGAATTAATTTCACGCTTCTTTCTTTATTAATTTTTTTTTTTTGATATTATTAATTAAATTTGGATTACTCAAATTATTTTTAATCAATGACTAAATTTTATAATTATTTTTTTTTTTCTTTATAAATTATATCAGTGAAAAATAAATAATTATGGTCTGAAAGTAAAAGTAGAAAAAAATTAGGAACAATCAAAACTGAATCAATCTACTAAAAAAAAATATCATCTTGATCAAATTATTATAATAATGCGACCCTTTCCCTTAATATGGGGTTCTTTTGAAATTTATTCTTCAAACCCAGATACTAGGAATAACTATAATATAGAGTAATATAATAGTTAAAATTAGAATAAACAATTACAATTCGGTTGTTACTAATCAAAAGATAATTGAATGTTTAATGTTCTAATTAATTCTTAGTAATTTTTAACAAAATTGACTTTAATTTTTCAAGAGTTTATAGATGGTCCAAAAAAATTAGGCACTCTAAGACACACCACAAATACTTATCGTGGTAGAGTTGGAATGATTATTTCAGACACACTTTAATATTTTTAATATGTATAAAAAAACGATAAATAAATAAATAAAAAAAAAAAAAGAATTCGATTAGTCTAAAGGGATAAGTAATCTAAAATAACAGGATATATTTTATAATATTTTATTGGTGGTCTTTTCTACTTGGAAATTTGGTAGATGTAAAGTGTAAAAAAATTATGATCTACTTAGAAAATCTAGAAAAGAAAATTTTCTCAATAGGATCAACTTTTTTTTTCGATTTTTTCTGAATATGAAAAGTACTTTTAAATTCATTTTATTTCATAATCATAACAATTATTAACACTGTGAATTTCCATTTTGATCATTATTATACAATATCAAAGCTTACTTACGAAGAATATTAATATTTTTTTTTGTTTTTGAGAAAATCCATTTGATTCAATAAAAAAATTAATTTATTTATAATATTAAAAAATATTAATATTCCCTCAAGAATAGTACTTATAAATATTAAATTTTTAAATAATTTTAAAATTTTACTGGGAAACTGTATTTTTTTTTTCTAAGATGAAATTCGATTTTTCAAAATAAAATTTTCTTAAAGATATTTGGGAATTAATTGAATTATAAATTCAAAATTCAAAAATAATTTTTTTTTCTGCCAAAAATGAATTAAATTGTTTTAAAAATTATTATGAATTAGTCAAAAAAATTTTCACAATTGAAAATTTTTTTGGAATTTTTTTTTATTTTTTGAAAAACAGAAAAAAATTTTTTTGATAAAGCATTAAAGAAAAAAATTTTTTTGTATAATAGATCTCAATTTAATTGATAAATTGTAGTTAGGCTTCTAACAAATATTCATGTATTGAATCACCTATACCACATTGAGTTTTATTTTCATGGTTTGAATTGAAAAATTAATAATTTAAAAGTCTAATAACAAAATATAAAAATATTTCTTTCCACCAATCAATACTTTCCAACACAAAAAGAAAAATAAGTTTACCCATTTTCAAGAATTAACTATATTTTTAATAAAAATTTTTGGTTAATTTTTTTCATTTTATGTAGGAAAACATATGAAATTTGAAATTTCGATAAATAGACTTTCAAAATTAATAAATTTTTTAAATGAGGTTAACTCAATCATTTCATTAGCAAAAACACAAATTACAAATAAAAAAACAATTTTTTAAGGGTTTTAACAAAATTTAATTTTATTTTTAAAGAATACTATTCCCTTAAAGATTATTATTTTAATTTTTCAGAATAATTAAAACAGAATTAAAAGAATAATAATTAAAAAAAAATTAAATTTAAGATAATAAAATAAATAAAATATAAATATAAATAATAAAAAAAAATTAATTTCATGATTGATTTAATCGGAATCACTAAAAATTTCTAATTCTGAATTATCATCAATTATAGCATTTTTTTTTTCTTCATTTTTCTTATTCCCCTCTTTTAATTCGATATCATCGGATTCGAGAGTAATTTCTTGATCGGAATTATCATGTAACTCAGTATCTGATTTTTTATCATTTATATGACCATACTCTTGTTCTGAATCTGAATTTTTGTTGAGTGATTTCGAACTTTTATTCTTCTTAAAATATCTTTTTACTGTTACGCTGTCTTCTTCATTCTTTTTTCTTTGATTCTGATTTTTTTTTTTTTTCAAAATGAAGATCACGGACAATAAAAATAATGAAAATGTAACTAATACTATTACGGATATTGAAACATAAAGCATTGTTCCTTCAAAAAGCGAGAATGAATCTTCTTCGTTTAAATTAATTTTCAAATTAAAAGAAGCCTTTCCAGATTCTCTGCAATCATCATAGCCGATAATATCGATATCTATTGAAGTTTCCTCGCCTTCACAAACACCATATACACTTAAATTTTCTTGGTCAAATTTTATCCAATCGGGTAATTGCTTATTCCCACTTCTGCCAATTTCATAATCAATTTCTGATTGTTCTGGGTCAATAAATAGGTCTTGTTCAAAATTTAAAGTAAATGATTCTGATTCTTTACAAACTTGATTTTTTAAATTTCGATATTGCTCGGGCTTCTGGTTGGTAATTTGCAAATGGAATTCGCCCGAGGCATTTACTTTACAATAGTCTTCTGCAATTATCTCGATTATTATGTCGTCTGTGCATCCCTCTGTCGTGCCAAAGAAGGTTCTATCATTTGAATTGAAATGTATCCAATCTGGTGTTTCACTGCCATTTGATAATTTTATTGAATAGGTTAACCCCATTTCTCGTGGGTCAATAAAGGTGTCTTCGTCAAAGGAAAAGGAAAAGAGCTCATCAACATTGTAATTTTCATCATTTAATTCTTTGGATAATGTTACGTTTGTTTTGTTAACAATAATATCAAAGAATTGTTCAGTTTGATAATTACAATCATCAATGGCAGTTAATTTGATTGCAATGGTTTCTGAGCAAGAACTTTGTGGTGGCGTCCCACTAAAGGACAAAGTTTCATTATCAAAGATAACCCAGTTTGGTAAATTATAATTGTTTGATAGGGTGCTTTTAAAGGTTAGAGTATGCCCCTCTGGGTCTTGAAAGGAATCCAAATCAACTTGATAGTCTAATGATGGGCTTTCTTCGTTTATATGTTGGGTAAATAAAGCTTTGATAATTTTTGGTTTTTCATTATTAATTGTGATATTAAAAAAGTCTGAATTTTGCTTTGAACAATTATCAAAAGCAATGATTTCAATGTTTTCAAAAACTTGTTCCTTGCAATAATAAAAATCCGGCGAGCCACTAACTGTTCTTGTTTCGTTGTCAAAATCAAGCCATGTTGCTTCGTTTTTATTTATTTGATAAAATAATTCTTGATTTTCAGGATCTAAAAAAGTATTTTCAGCAAATTGATAATTTACAAATCCGGTGGAATTAATTCTTTGGTTAATTAAATTTTTATTAATTCTTGGTTTTTCGTTGGTTACTTGAATATCAAAAAAATCGCTAATAATGTGTCCACAGCTATCCTCTGCGATCACTTCAATATTAGTATAATTCTTTTCACTGCAAATAGGATTATTTGGCTTTCCACTAAAGGTTCGAGTTTTGTTATCAAAATTGAGCCACCCCTGTGCGTCTGGATCAGTGATATTTGCTGAATAGGTAAATTCAAATCCCTCTGGGTCATGGAATGTGTTGATATCAAATTGGTAATTTAATTCTGTTATTGCATTGATTGCTTGATTTTCAAGTCCATTTTGAATTGTTGGTGGATAATTTTTGACAGAAACATCAAAATAATTTTTAATAATATTCCCACAATCATCTTCTGCGATTACTTCAATGTTTGAATATATTTTTTCACTGCAAATGGAATTATTTGGTGTTCCGCTGAAGGTTCTAGTTTCATCATCAAAACTGATCCAAGATTGTGCTTCTGGATCAGCGATATTTGCAGTCACAGTTAATTCTTGGTTTTCAGGATCTGAAAAGCTATTTTCAGCAATTTGATAATTTAAGTTTTCATTTGAATGGATATATTGATTTTCTAAATTGTTTTGAATTGTGGGCGCTTCGTTGGCAGTTTTTATGGAAAAGCCTGCCTTTGCCCATTTGCCCCAAACGTCAGTTGCAATTTCATAAATGTCTGAAAATATTTCTCCACACGAATAAGGTAAGGTGCCTTGAAAGGTTCTGCTTGAGTTGTCATAACTCAACCATGGCAACAAATTAGAATCATAACGGGAAGAATATGTAATTTCTTGATTTTCTGGTTCTGTCCAAGTGTCTGATGGGATTGTGTATTGGAAATCTCGTGTTTTTAATTCAAATTCTGGATCTGGTATTGTATTTTCTAAAAGCGGTGCTGAGTTCATATGCCATCTGGTGAAATATGCACTTCGGTTGCTGCTTGAAACCTTTTCAATATAAGTAAAAAGAAAATCTGATTCGTATGTGTCAATATATAATTCTTCAAATTTGCTTGAGGTGTCAAGAGCAACTAATTTGGTAACGTTAGTAATTGCATTTAAATCAGGATCAAATAATTGGTAACGGATCACATTGTCGACTATCATTAATTCCCACCCAATGATCACTGTTTGATCTTGGCTAATTTTTGTCTTTAACACTTTAAATGCTTCGGGTAAATGGCCTATTATTACTTGAATATCGCCAATTAAATTCATTTCTTTATCCACCCTTTGACTATTCACAACATATTCGCCGTCCATTGTATCCGTCCAAAAAACAACAAAGGAATCATCATTGAAAATAGATACCTCGGGGTATATTCCTCCTGGTTCGCTTTCATTATTGATTTGGAATTCGTTATTTAACCCATGAAATTCGTTTTCTTTGATTTCAATTGTCTTAACAAAAAGATCATAACAGCCTTTGTCTGGGTTGTATACCTGAGATGCAAGAATAAATGATTCATTGCTGAAAACAGAAAAATCCATATTTGTGTAAGTGTACGTATCATTTTCACTTAGTTTGGCAATGGTTGATTTTAAATTCCCTTGGCAATCATACAACAGACCAAAAGTCTGTTTGGTATCGACATTTTCTTTGTATCGTCCAATGTTTATCAGCAAAACCACATCACTATTGCTGTCAAAGGAAAAGACTTCAATATCTTCATAGGCCCCTAACCCATAGTCAACCAATGTTTGCTGAATTAAATTTAAATTCTCATCATAAAATTGAAGTGTCGCTTCTCCGGGATCAAATTGGTTGATCATCGCAACAACAAAATAATTGTTTTTTAAAGAGATTGAAATAATCTTTTTAGTCCCTTCTGTTGAATTGACAACAAAGTTTTTTCGGAACAATTCAACTCCATCAGGCTGGTAAAAGACAGTATGTGTTGATTCATCTATTACGGATTCCTTGACAGTAGAAATCGCAAAGCTTCCATTGTTTTGATTATAATCAACATAGGTGTCTGTTTGCAGTTTTTTAACAAGAACAAAATCGTCGATTATCTCAAGTTCGCCTCCATCGTCTATTTGTGTTTTTTTTTGTTTTTTTGTTTTTGTGTTTTTGTTTTTGTTTTTATTGAAAAAAGTTTCATTTTGAAATTTACTAAAGAGTGTTAATCTTGTTATTTTTGTTCTTGTTGGTAAAAGTTTTTTGTATTTTGAAATTTCATTTCTTCATTTTTTTTTTTTTTTTTTTTTTTTTGGATTTGGAAAATCATAAAAACAACCTAAAATGGAGTGGGCTAGATTCAAAATTTCAAAGAGTCAAACGAGAAAAAGAATTCTTGAATTTTGGAGGAATTTTATTTGGATTCACAAACAAAAAGTTTTATTATTTTGGTCTTTAGGTGGAGTTTGGGTGAAACAAACAATTTTCTTAAGAAAAAAAAAAAATTCATATTACTTACGAGAACAACCGAAATTTAACAAAAGACAAAAAACTAGAAAAGCTGTTGCTAAAATTTTGTGTTCCATTTTCCAAAAATAAAGGATAAAAAAATAAAACTTGTGAAAACTTTTTGAGATCTGAGAAAAATGATTGTTTAATTTTGTTTGGAATTTTCGATTTTTGAAACTGAAATCTCGAAGACAAAAATTAGAATATTTACAAAAAGAAATAAGCTCATTTGAAACAACAAGTTTTTTTATGATAGAATAATTAAAGATTTAAAAGGTAAAAATCTTTTTTTACAGAATATTCTGATCATTTGAATGAAACACACACAAGACCTGCATTCAAAAAAATAGAATGTAAATACTTTTGTTGGACTTTTTTTTGGTAAAAAAGGTAACAAAAGCAAAACAACAAAATCTCTTTTCAATTGGTTGATATAATCAAGTTTATTTAGGTATTTGACAATAATTCACCAAATTGTCTCAAAACCTTTTGATCCAATCTCTTTTAAATTATTGAGTCATAACCATCAAAATATTTTACAATTTGGATCAAAAAAACATTTGAAGGAAAAAAGTACATTTTACCCTTTTTAAAAATTTTAATTATTTGAATTTTACTGAAAAATATTTTTTGAGTGCAAGCAGTTATTAAAACTTTGAAACCAAAATACCATTTAGAGTTGAGTTTTTGAACAGAAAAAAAGAAATTCAGAGTTGTGTCTTTCATTTTACGATTTTCTTGAACATTTTTTTTTGATTAAAATTTTTGAGTTTAGTTAATTAGATGGTTTTGGATCAAGAAATGTGTTTATCGAAAAGAGTGAAATTAATCAAACAGTAAACCAAAAAAATATACCCGAAAAGGTGTGCCATTTAAAACAATTATTTTTTTTTAGAAGACTAAACAAGTAAAGATCACCTTTCGAAATAAATTTGTTACAATCAAGAAAAGAAAAAAAGAAAAAAATCCAATTTTCCAAGATTTATTTTCCTTTTTCTTTTTAATTTGAATGAACATAACAATTATATTACCTTCGCTTTCTTGCACAATTACTATTTATTATTATTTTAAAAAACCTTTTGTGACAAATTTGCTTATAAAATTCTTCTTTCAAATATTTTTATCAAACAAAGACAAAACAAAGAATACTATTTCAAAAATTGATGCAAAGAGACTGAAATCTCGAATTAGAAAAAACTTTTCAAAAGAATAAACTCAAAATAATTGAAAAATATATAAAAAAATTTAACATTGAATTATTTTTAGTTGCTCATTTTAATGATAATTAAATAATTAAAAAATCAAACAAATTTGTTCAATATATCATTACTGGCTTTTAAATAATAAATGGGAATCATTTTCACTTTATTTTCAATTTCCTATTTCAAACAAAGACACAAATCACAACTTACTTTATTGAGAACTCAATTTAGACAAAGAAAAATATGTAAAATGAAGTGAAAACTTTTTCCGATTTAGAATTCAAATAGCAGTATTTCTTTCAACGGAATTTTAAAAAAGTATCCTTTTTTTTTTTTTTTTTTTTTTATTATTATTGTTTAACGGAGGAGTTTTTAATTCCTCTTATTTGCCATTAGGTTTTTTTTAATTTTTGTTTTGATTAGAATATCTATTGTTTTTGAAACAAAAACAAAATTTAAAAAAAACCTGGGACACTTTTTGTTTGGTTTTCCATAATTTAAAAGAAAATTTGTTAAATTTTCTTTTTATTTCTAAATTTAAAAAAAACCTAGGTACTCTGACGGTACTCTGACGGCACTTTACGGCACTCTACTACACTACAAAAATTCCTAAATGATGATTTATGAATATTATTAAAGACTCAAAGATAAGTTTATTAACCACTAAGGCTAATAAATATGATGGATCTTTTTTTCTAATAATATCAAAAATAGTAATACTATTATTTTTTAATATACTAGAAACATTAAAAGTTTTTGTTCAGATATCCAGATTATATGATTATTTTCATAGGCTGGGCAGTTGTTAGGTTTTCTAGGATTCAAAAGAATTGCCAAAAATCTTTGATTTTACTCTATTCTTTTAAATTCTGGAAAATTATCATTAGATTTTTTTTTTAATTTGAGAAATAGAAAGAAAATTTTTGAAATTTTCTTTTTATTTCTAAAATTAAAAAAAAAAAAACCGTGGTTAGATTTTCTTGAGTTTTATGTTTATTTATAAAACCGATAGATTTTCTTTAGTTTTTTTTTACTTTTCGAAATAAACCGAAAATGTATTAAAATTTGATGTTTATTTCAAAAAGTAAAAAAAACCTAGAACACTTCATAAATAAAATCGAAAACCTCAAAAAAACCTAGATAACTTAAATGATAAAACAGAGAACCCCAATAAAACCACATTTAGGTACTCTTAGACACTCTTAGGCACCCGGTGACATGATCAGAGAGAAAATGATCCAAATCTTCAATGATATCCATTTTTTTTTGATTTTTTGCATAATTTAAAGTATTTTGATGTATTTTTGTTCATAACATAAGAATATCAATTTAAATGTTTTTTAAAATTTCCTAGGTTTAAGATTGAAGTTGAACCCTTCCATTTTAGATATCTTTTGTATTAGTTTTTTTTTAATTTAAGAAATAAATAGAAAATTTAATAAATTTTCTGTTCATTTCATGAATTAAAAAAAAACCACAGTTATATTTTCTTGATTTTTATGTTTACATGGAAAAGCTATAGATTTAACAAATAAAACAGATAACCCCAAGAAAACCACAGTTAGGTTTTTTTTATATTTTGGAAATTAAATGAAAATTTCATAAATTTTCTTTTTATTTTTAAATTTAATAAAAACCTAGACAGTCTATGGTACTCTACGGCACTCGGTAACACAAATTTTTGTTAATATTATTTTGAATAGTAATTATTTTTAAATATTTTTGAACTATCCAACTTAGACTATTTTGTAATGTTTAATTCGATATTTATCAAGCTCAATTTCTAATTCTTTTAAAGTCTTTGATTGCCAGTTAATATTTTCCAATTTATGTTCTCTAAATAAAAGATTTTTAACTATTTCATGAAATTCTAAAAAAAAAGTATCATTTTTTTTTGAAACCCAAAACTAGAATTAGATAAATTAAATTAAAATAGAATTTTTAAATCAATTTTTGGAAATTCTTTCCAAATAAAAAGTAATTTGCTTCTCAGAAATTTTACAAATAAAAGTATTTCCATGAAGAATTTTAAATAAAACCAAATTAAAATTAAGTAATGGTCGTGAGTGTTATACAAAAGATCAATAAATACTGTTTTTTTCCAATTAATAATTAAAAATTTTTATTTCCATTTCCAGAATGTAAAAAAGCTCCCGCTGTTGCGATCAAATTATAAGTGTAAAAAAGTTTGACTTAGAGCCAAAGAAGGAAGTTAATAAAATATCTATAAATACCATTTCAAAACCATTTACGTTTTGTCAAGATCTATAGATATTCTTCAGATATACAATTAGGAAAATATTTTGGAGTATGAAATAAAAATATCATTTTTTTAATTGGAAAATAAAAGTAAAGATTTTAATTTATTTTTTCAAGTTCAATCTTTTCATTTTTTGTTTTTTTTTTGAAAATAGATTAAACGAGGAAATATTCCCATCTAATATTTATTGGTTGTCAATTTTTTTGGGTAAAGAAATGATTTAAATAATTCAGTTTTACATAAAAGGTGACACTCAAAATTTAAAAAATGTGCTTACTTTGTGAAATAATTTTTGAGAAAAAGTTTCTTTTCTTGTGAATCTGGTTAATTAAACATTTTTTCAATTAAATATCTCAAAAAATCCGATTAGAAAAATGTGAACATTAAAAAAAACAATCTTTGGAATTTTAAAATAACAATTATATTGGTGTTGATACTTTGATGAAGATCATGTTTTAATTGGTGAGTAACTCTTATTTATGATAATACCTTTGGCAATTGAGTAATTTTTTACCACATTGATGCAATTAAACCCGATTAAAAATATATCATTAATCAACTTTAGATAAATGGACTATTTATTTATTGAAAAATCTACTCTAGTCAAAATAAATCGTTCAAAAAAATTTTATACGTGTTTCAAAATAATAAGCATGTTTTTTTTTTATGTTATAGAAGACCTATACATTAACCAATCAAATAAACTGATAATAAACCCTAAAAAATATGGTATTGGTTTCTTAAAGTTCTATTATTTAAAAATAAATTCTAAAAATGAAGGATCAAATTGCAAAATTTATCTCAAAAAATAGAGAAAATTTTTTAATAACTTTTATTTTCAAAAAAACAAAAAAATTCAAAAAAATTGTGAATATCATGGAAAATTTTCAATTAATTGCAAGAATAATTTAAATTTTACTGAAAATAACCATAATTTACTTTCAAAATTGATTTGAACTTAGATATACTGTTTGGTAGTTGATTGGATGTTGCCTTGGTAAAAGAAGAAAAAAAAAAGCACGGATAATATTTTGAAACACGGATTATAGTCTTTGTGTGGGCATTATTTTGATCATTGTATTTTAAATCCTATTTCACAACAAACTTTTACATTTTTTCATAATGATCACTATTAAAAATTGTTTCAAAATGAAAATTTTTTTTTTACAAATCTAAAAATAGAAACTCAAAAAATAGTAGTATTACAGGTATTTAATAATTCAGATTTAGAACTTCCCAAATTAAACATTATATTTAATTTTTTAATTATATAGGATAAATCAATAATGATCAACATAAAAACCCAAAGACTGATTGGTTTTATTTCCTTTTGATAAAGTTAATTGAAGCATCAATATAATTCCGATATTTCTGAAATTATTTGTCGAAAAAATCTATTGGTTAATTCCATAATTTTTTTAAAAAATTGAATTTTTGAACAACTAATCTACATTTCGCCATAAATTTAAGAAATATATTTTACAACTTTGGTGTCTAAATATTGATAACTCAACCTTTAAATTTTTGGCGAAATGCAGATTTTTTTCTGAAATTGATGGAGTTTTTTACTAATACAAGGATCATTGTTAATTGATGAGATCAAACAATTGCTATTTTAAAAATTGATTTTTGTGACACATTCGAACCATGGCAGAACTCATGTTGTCAGACTCAATAACAACATACTTTAATCTTCGGCTTCTCTTTGGTAGAAGCTAATCCCTTAAAAGAAAATCTTTTTTTTTCGACTCAAACACAAATCTAAAACCAAACCAAGTGACCTTTACATCCAAATAAGTGTAATCAAATAAAAACAATTTTTTGTACTGTTATTTGGTTTGTAAGAGTGTGTGTTAAAAAGTCCTTCAGCTATATTTTACTTCAAGCGAAAATTTAAAATTGGAAAATTATAAATTAATCTGTTTCAAAATAATAGATTTAGAAAATGGTAAATAAAAAGAATTTAAAACAAGAAACAAAGAAATCAAATTTACGATAATCTCAAAAAATGACAAATGAAATTAAATTGTATATTGATAATTAAAAAAATAAATAAAAATAACAAATAAAAAAATTCAAAGGGAAATTACAAATTAAATTTCTTCAAATTGGAAAAAGAAATTTGTATTTTTTTTCAATCAAGTTTCCCGGTTTCAAAATTAGTTTTCTTACCTTTGAAAAAGATACAAAAAGGAAATTTCTTTCAAAACACAACACAAATGTCTCTTAGTTTAAGTACAAGTAATATTTAAATTTCACTTTTATTGTAGAAAGACATTTCCTCAAAAATTATCAGTTAAAAGAGTTTTTAATTTGAAATAACATAAAAAACAACAAAGTCAATTTTCCAAATAAAATTCATTTTTTCCAAACTTGTTTTTCAAATTTTTTTATTTTGCAAATTTAAATAATGAAAAACCAAGAAATAGATCTAACAAAAGAATTTTTTTCTTTGTTTGGAAAAAAACTTCACAACCTACCCACAGTTATGGTGTCTTATCCGAATTTAAAAAGGCTAGTCCTAAGAAAAAACCATATTCAAAACTTACCAACAAAACTGGGTCACCTCAACAACTTACAATTTTTAGATTATTCACAAAATTGTTTAACAAACACGCCTCTTAATTTGTGGAATTTAAAATCATTAAAGACGCTTATAATTGACATCAACCTTTTAACAACTTTAGACTCAAGGCTTTCGTCTCTTGTTGGTTTGGAAAGTTTGCGCATAAGGAAGAATAATCTCAATTGCTTGCCACAATCGTTTTCAAGTTTCAAATTTCTCAAACATTTGGATTTGGGAAATAATGTTCTCAAAAAGTTTCCCGTTTGTATTTGCCACTTCGAACATTTAACAACTTTACTATTGGATCAGAACAGATTAAGAGAATTACCAAAAGATTTTAACCGATTGCAAAACCTGAATAAATTGGTTTTGTCTTTTAATGATTTTGTTGAATTCCCAAATGAACCATTCCAAAATTTAACAAAATTACAAACGCTTGAAATGAATGGGTGTGAATTAATTGAAATTGGAGATAGTGTTTCCAATTTAATTAATTTAGTTTTCTTTTCTGTACGCTCAAATCGGATTTCCTCTGTCTCAGACAAGATCTCTAATTTAGACAAACTCGTAACTTTTGATCTTACAGACAATTTATTGACACAGCTACCAAACACAGTTTCAAATTTATGTTCTTTAAAAATCATCAAAATTTCCAAGAATAGATTTTCCCAATTCCCAACATCCATTTTACAATTGCCGAATTTAACACATATTTTGGCTTGGAAGGCGGGCTTACAAAATATGTCCTACATTGAAGAAAATGGAAATAGTAAACAAAAGAGCACTAATAAAAAGCAAAAAGGAGATCCAAATGGAAACAACAACAATGATAATAAAGAAGAAAAAGTATATGAAAATGAAAATGAAAGAGAAAGAGAAAATGAAAAAGAAAGAGAAAATGAAAAAGAAAGAGAAAAAGAAAATGAAAAAGAAAGAGAAAGAGAAAAAGAAAAAGAAAAAGATCCCCAAAATAATTATAATAATAGTCAAAAAACAAATAACTTACCTACAAAAGAAATAATAAATACCAACAATAACCCAAAATTAGGAGAATTAAATTTCCTTGACTTAGGGAATAATAATCTAAAAAAACTCCCAGAAGAACTTTTTGTAAAATTAAAAAAATTAAAAAGATTAAGCATTCGAAATAATTGTATAACCAATTTACCAGAAACGATTTACAATATTCCACACCTGTGGACTCTTAATGTGATCAATAACCCAATTTTAGAAATATCCAGTAAAATTCAACAATTACAAAATTTAGTTGAATTAAATTTCCAATCTGCTTTATTAAAAGCAATCCCATCTGAATTGTATTTGTGTCAAAAATTAAAAAAATTGAATTTGTGTAATAACAAATTAAAAGATTTACCGAAAGGAATTTCAAATTTAGACAAATTATCCAAATTAAATTTATCTTTAAATAAATTCGAAACATTTCCACTTGAAATTCTGAAATTATATAGACTCAATATTTTGAGGATCAGTGGGAATCAACTAACTGCAATACCAGATACAATAACAAAGCATTTATATAATTTAACTGAACTTGATGTCTCAGACAATGGAATTTATTTTTTCCCAAAGTATATACTGCAATATGGTGTCATTCGAAAAATATATTTCTCTTGTAATAACATTTCCAATTTACCCCATCAATTATTTTTTGAAATCTCAGACTTGAATATATCTCCCTTTCTGATAGATTTATCGCACAACAAATTAACCTCTTTTGATTCAAATTGGAAAAATGTTCCTTTACGTGGATTGGATATTTCACATAATAACATTAACAAAATAGATAAAACTGTCTTTGGCGAAAAGACAATGAAATTGGAAACATTTAAAGTTTCGCACAATAGCGCATTCATTGATCTCCCAATTCTTTCAGAATTACCTAATTTGAAGGTCCTTCATTTAGAAGGTAATACATTGTCTAAAAATTTAATAAGTGTATTAAATAATCATGAAATTAATGGTAATGGGGACGAAGGGAATAATGAAAATAATGACGAGGAAATGAAGGATATTCTTAAACAAACAAAGAATAATAATAACAAGAATAATGGTAGTGGTAGCAGCCAGAGTCGTAGTTGTGGTGGTAGTAGCAGTCACAACGCCAACAACAACAACAACAATAACACCAAAAAAAGAGGATTTATCAATGGTAAAAAAATTGGAACCAAAAATAAAAAGAAAAGATTCCAATCAATAAATGATTTGATTGTAAATCCTGAAGTTCCATTAAAGACTAAAAAGGGAAGGCATCTGTTTGTTGATGAGAAATATTGCCCGTTTTTTAAAATAGGTTATTCGGAAATGCAAGGGCTAAGACAAGATCAGGAGGATTCCATAGCCATCCATCCAATGATTAAAAAAAATATCCATTATTTTGCAGTATTCGATGGCCACGGCAGCTCAGATGTTTCAAACCATGCAGCTGATAAACTTGGTGAACTATTAATTAATGAAATTAATGAAAAAATTAACAATGGTGGGCAATTGGAAACAGATTCCTTCAATGTAACCAAGTTAACCCAAATCTGTGACAAATTATTTCAAGAATTTAATCAAACTTTAAATAAATTAAGGATCGATTTATCTGGTTCAACTTGTGCAATAGTGTTGATCATTAAAAATAAATTATATTCAATTAATTTAGGGGATTCAAGAGCAATCTTGATTGATAACAAAGGAAACACAATCCAAATTACAGACGACCACAAGCCAACAAATAGAGACGAGCTATGCAGGATTAAATTTCTACGTGGCACGGTTTCAAATAATGGTAGAATAAATGGCGGGTTAGCTGTTTCCCGTTGCTTTGGCGACCGAGACTTCCAACCTTGGGTTTCAGCCAAGCCAGTAATTAAATGCTTTGATTTGGCAAGGGAGGATCGAAAATATCTCGTGTTAGCTTGTGATGGCGTGTGGGATGTGTTATCAAATCAAGACGTTACAGACATTGTGATGGAAAACGCAAATCAAGACGTACAGAGAATTGCAACCAAAATTAAAAGTAATGCTTATTCAAAGGAAAGCACAGATAATATTTCAGTAATTGTAATTGACCTGCTTCCCAATATTAACATGAATATTATGGAAAATCAAAAATCAACAGATTTGCAGTTTAATGATGAAAAAGAAAATGATGAAAAACAAATCCAGTGCGCAAAGCAATTATTAAATCATTTTGACCAATATTCCCTAAAATTGGATCAATTAATTGAAAACTATGATCATATCTTTATGAATAAAAATAATATTAATGTTATGAAGAATGGTAATATTAATAATAGTAAAGGTGTTAATATAATGAATGACAAAAATGTTAATATGGACTTTCATCTTGGTAATAATAATAATAATAAGATGAATAACATATGTAAAACTGTCAATGTTGTCAATAAAAATGATAATAATTGATCGAATTGTATAAAAGAAAAAATTTGAAAAATTAAAAATTGATATTTATATAAAATTTTCAATAGAATCTGCAATTTTAATTAATGATCCTAATTTTTTTTTTTTATTATTGTATTTTTTTTTTACTTATTTGTTGGATATGTAGATCTAAGAGAGTAGTGTCTACCAAGGAGAAGTCTAAGATTAAAGTGTGTTGTTATTTGAATGTTAATCACATTAGTGCTACATGGTTCAAAATGTCTTCTAAAAAAATCGATTAGTCAAAGTAGTGATATTTGTTGATCCTAATCTTGAAGAATTAAAAATGATACTTTGTATTCGTAAAAAAACCCAAAGAATTTCAGAAATAAATATACATTTTTTTTTACAAAGCTGAAAGGTTGAATCATCAATATTTAGACTTGAAAGTTGTAAAATATCTTTCAAAAATTTGTGACCAAATGTAGATTAGTAGTTAAAAAATACAAATTTTTTGAAAATTAAATAATAAACCAATAGATTCTTTTAGACAAATTAGTTCTGAAATCATGGAAATATATTGAAGTTGCAATTTGCTTTATTTAAAAAAGGAAGCAAAACCAATCAGTATTTGGGGGTTTTATGTTGATGATTATTGAGTTAATCTTTGAAATTAAAAAATTATAAAAATAGTTACTTTTGGAAGTTCTAAATAAGAATTTTTAAATACTGGAATACTATTACAGTCAGTTCCACTTTTAAGGCACAAACTTGAACGAAATTTAAGGCACATAAAAATCTCAAATTAAGGTACAAAATTTTGGATTCTAGTAAAATAATTAGTAAAATAAATTTTTTTTTAACCTTGAGTTGAGTTTTTTTTGTTTGTTAAATTTCGTTGAAAGTTTGTACCTTAGAAGTGAAACTGACTGTATTTTGAGCTTCTAGATTTGGAATTGCAATTTAAATAAAAAATTTATAAAATGAAAATTTTTAATAAAGATCATTAGTAAAAACTGAAATAATTTATTGTGTAATAAGATTTATAACATATTTTTCAAGCTATTTACAGTCAGTTTCACTTTTAAGGCACAAACTTTCAACGAAATTTAAGGCACAAAAAAATCTCAAATTAAGGTACACATTTTGGAATTTTTTTTTTTACAATTTATTTTGCTAGAATCTGAATTTTGTGCTTTTATTTGAGATTTTTTGTGTGCCTTAAATTTCGTTGCAAGTTTGTACCTTAAAAGTGGAACTGCCAGTACAACTTTAATAGATATTAATAGGAATTGAAAAAAAAATGAAATTTTTCAGTAATATTTTTTTCATTTTTAATTGTAAAATTTTTTGAATTTTTTAATTGACTTAGTAGAGAGATAATTTTCAAGTATTTTTTTTAATGGTCTAAAAGGAAACATATTTTTCAATTTGAAAATAGTACAAAATATTTCAATCAAAAGATATTGCTAAATTAAATTGAAAATCTGATTTTTTATCTGTTTTTGGAATATTTTTTATCATTTTATTTTTTTCCATGTTTGAGTTTTTATATACGTTCCCTGTTGTTTTCTGCAAATTGCTTTAACATGTATTCTTTTTTCAATCTTAATGTTCAATCAAAAATTAATTCATTCAACTTTTTCCAATATAAAAATACCCTGAAAATAGGTGTTTTTTTCAAAAGTCGGTATTTTTGAAAAGGGGGGTATTCAGATTTTCAAGAGTTTAAAAGCTATTCTTTTTTTATTACATAAAATTATGATAACTTTGAAAAAATAATTTATAAAAGAAGTAAAACTTAAATCAAATGTATAGTTTTGGCTAACTTTAATTTTAGGTATTTAAATTTTCCTTGTAGTGAAGAATAAATTGAAAAAAATTGAATTTATAAATATTGGATCTCTGGACGAATTACTCTTCGTTCCAAAATCAAAATAATCTGAAAAATTGATTTTTCAAGTTTAGAGCTCTTTATCTCCTCTACTTTAGAAGTTATTTTCAATTTTCAATTTTTTATCAAAAAAAATTTTTTTTTTTAAATTTTGAATTTTTCATTTCTAAAAAAGGTACATTCCAACACAAAAATAATTTTTTTTGGTATTTTAAAGATCATCTTACTAGGGTAATTTTTTATTAAAAATGTGATTTTGGTGAAAAAAATTGAAAAAATTAAGTTTTAAAAAAAATTTTTTTTGAAAATTTTTTTACTACTCTTTCGATTTTCCCATTTTTGATTTTACTCTAATTTTATATTTATAATATATTTTAAACTACAATAGTTATAAAATTTTTAATTTTGAAATTTTTTTTTAGATTAAAAAAAATTTTTTTTTATTTTTTAACCAAGTTAATTATAAAAATACATAAGTTACTGTGAATATTAGTTGATAAAATGAAATATAAAAATATATTTGATATAGACAAATTTTTTTTTTCAAAAATTTTTTATTTTTATTATTGTTGTGAAGTTTTTAAAATTTAAACTTTACGAGGTTTAGAGGTTTCGAAAATATTTAGTATTTAAAATGGGTGTTTTTGACTTTTTTCAAAATTAAAAATTTTAAAAAATGTATATAAAAAAATTTTTATAAAATATTTTTTAAAGTACTAAAAATTGGTAACTTTGAAAAAAAAAAGTTTTTTTTAAACATCTCAAAAAAATGATTTTTATTTTTATTTTAACTGAAAAAACAATGTTTAAAAAAAAAAATTTTTTAATAGTAAAACTCTAGTAAAATTTCATTTTTTTCTAATTTAACATAAAAAAATTAACATTTCCAATATTTTGAAAAAAAAAATTATTATACCTCATCTTATTTTATCTAAATATTCATTTTTTTCAAATTTTTCATAGTGTAATCACTAGAAAAATATTAAAAAAATGCTAAAAAATTAAAATCAAATTTTTACTAGAGTTTCTTATTAAAATGATTTTTTTCAAAAAAAAAAAATTTTAAATAAGTTTTTTTCAATTTAATTTTAAATTTGTTAATTTTTTTACAATATAAAAAAAAAAAAAAAAAAATTTTTCTAATCGTAAAAAACTTCGAGTTTTTTTTTTCAAAAAAAAAATATATTAGAAAAATTACTCAATTAAAAATTCAATTTTATTATCTTCATATTTTATATAATTTTAAAATATCCAATAATTACTCATTAGCTCAGCGGTAGAGCACCGAGATCTCAAAATTTGAAAAGTGTGTAGCTGGAGTTCGATTCCCGATTATATCAATTAAATTAATAGTTTTTTTTTATTTTTTTTTTAAATTTTTTATATATAATTTGATCAATTAAAGTGTACATTTTTGCTACATGAATTTACCCTTAAATCTTTTCAAAATTTTTTTTTTTCAAAAATTCAAATCCTCTTAAGGTAGCAAAATTCGGATAATTTCTGGTAACTAAGTAGTTTTTTCTGTATGGGGAGTAGAAGATTTTAAATTATTTATATATACTAATATCTACAATTATTATTTTTTTTTTTTCGAAAAAAAAAAAAACTTTAAAATTCATTTTAATCTATGGTGGTCACTATATAAACACTATAAAAACAATCTCAATTTTTCATTTTTTTGGGGGTCTTATATTTTTCGAGTTATTGCCCAAAATAGCTGTGAAAAATCACAATTAAAAAATTTGTACAGTCATTTTCACTTTTAAGGCACAAACTTTCAACGAAATTTAAGTAACATAAAACTCTCAAATTAAGGCACAAAATTTTTAATTATTTTTTTTTACAATTTATTTTACTAGAATCTGAATTTTGTGCCTTAATTTGAGATTTTTAGTGTGCCTTAAATTTCGTTGAAAGTTTGTGCGTTAAAAGTGAAACTGACTGTATATAAAAATCGATTTTGGGCAATATCTCGAAAACTAGACGTCCTAGAGACTTCTAAACGCCAAAAATCGAAATTTAAGAAAATTTTGAATTAGTTGAGCAAAAAAATATTTTTTGATCCCAATTTTATATTTACACTTGTGTTGTATTGATTTTATAAATAGTTTTTTTTCAGTTTTTTAATGTTGTTTTTCCAAGTTTTGAAGTGGAGTTTTTAAAAATTTTTAAAAAGTTTTTTCGTTTTAATATTGCTGTTTAAATGAAAATTTTTCATAATTCTGACTATTTTTCAAACAGAGCAATAGTTCAAACAATAATACTATCATTCTCCAAATATTAAAAGAATTTTTTTTTGAAAGAACTCTCAAATTATTTTTTCTTTTAATCAGTTAAAAACCTAAAAGATCTTCTTTCGATAAATAATAATTGATATTTTTAGTTATTTAATTCACTCTCTTTATTAAAATTTTTGTAATAGAATCTCTTTTCCAATGATTTTACCAATTATATTGTTGAATTTTACTAAGATAATTTTTCGGCTGATTAACTATATTTTTTCATAATTCTGAAATTTTGTTTAATTTAAGATTCTTATCTCATCTAATATAGATTATAAAAAAGAAATAAAACAAATTAATAAATTTGACCATTTACAAGTTATGATTAAAGTCAGTTCCACTTTTAAGGCACAAACTTTCAACTAAATTTAAGTCATAAAAAATTCTCAAATTAAGGCACAAAATTTGTAATTTTTTTGTAAAATAATTTATTTTACTAGAATCTGAATTTTGTGCCTTAATTTGAGATTTTTTTGTGCCCAACATTTCGTTGAAAGTTTGTGCCTTAAAAGTGGAACTGACTGTATTAGGATATCGGTACAAGTAAAAAATTGAAAATGAATTGATTTTTTTTATTTCATTTTTTAAAAAAACTTTGAAAATTACCGAAATTATTTTTAATACAGTCAGTTTCACTTTTAAGGTACAAACTTTCAACGAAATTTTGGGCACAAAAAAATCTCAAATTAAGGCACAAAATTTGTAATTTTTTTTTTACAATTTATTTTTACTAGAATTTGAATGTTGTGCTTTAATTTAAGATTTTTTTTGTGCCTTAAATTTCGTTGAAAGTTTGTGCCTTAAAAGTGAAACTGATTGTAATGAGAAAGTTACAAAACTTTTTTTTCAGAAAATCTTAGTCAGTTTTTTTTTTTTGATCAAATTGAGAGAATTCGTGGGTTTTAGTATTTGTGAGGGATTTTTTTAAATTTGATTGAATTAGATCTTTTAGAGATTTGATTATTATTGGAATCCTGGAGAAATATGATTTGATAAAATTATCTCGTATAAATACTATTTGATTTCAAGGGTACAGTTTTATTGTACTTTATTTTTGAGTAAACATTGTGAAAAAAAATTGGGAAATTAAAAAAAATTGGGTAAGTAAAAATTTGTTTTCTTTTTTTAAGAAATAAATATTAGCAAAATGATTTTTGATCGAAGTAAAATTTTATGAAGAAATCTTACATTTAAGAAATCTCAAAGTCACACTCAATTATAATTTTCAAAGGCTCTATTTAATTTTGGCATTTTGGGCTTTTAGAATTGCTTTGGAACCCTATTAAACAGAAATTTACTTTTCAATTGTAAACTTTACTAAAAATATTTATTTTTATTTTATTAGATTACATTCCCAGATCAATTATTGATAGTTTGGGAAGACCAAAAATTAATTATTGTTTAAAATTAAAGTTTGTCTATTGTGGATTAAAGATTTTAAATGCTTTCTGAAATCTTAATTTTTGGTTATTTTGAAGTTTTGATTGTAAAAATTTAGTGAAAAACAATCTCTTTTGAAAAAATATCTTTTTTTTTATCAGATTTTATGATTCAATTTGTTTTAAAAGGATATTTAAGATTAAACTTGATAAATTTGCGTTCATTAACAATTATAAATATCTTATTGAATTAATAGATTTTAATATTTCTTATTAATTAGTTCTGGTATTTCTAGTAAAGTTTACAATTGAGAGTAAATTTTTATTTTTAGAGTTCTACAACAATTCTAAATGGTCAAAATACAACAATTTAATATAGCCTTTGGAAACTTTTTATTCGTTGTGATTTTGGTTTTTCTTAAATGTAAGATTTCTTCATAAAATTTTACTTGGATCAAAAATCATTTTGCTAATATTTATTATTTTAAAAAAGAAAACTAATTTTTAACTGACCCAATTTTTTTTAATGACCCAAATTTTTTTCACAATGGGAATAACATTATAAGATTTTAAAATCAAAATTGTTAAAATTATGAGAATATGTATTCAAAAAAAAAAAAAACAACAGTTCTTTACAAAAAAAGACATAATATTTAAAACACAAACAAAAACTTCAACACATTATATTGAAACAAGTGTTAAATAAACTATTTTTAATAATTGCTTTTTTAAATCAACAAATAGTAATTCAAAATAAAAGTATTCTAAGTCACTTTCACTTTTAAGGTACAAACTTTCAACGAAATTTAATGCACAAAAAAAATCTCAAATTAAGGCACAAAATTTGGAATTTTTTGTTTTACAATTTATTTTTCCTAGTATTTGAATTTTGTACCTTAATTTGAGATTTTTTTATGCCTTAAATTTCGTTGAAAGTTTGTGCCTTAAAAGTTAAACTGACTGTAACTGTTGAGAGAAAAATGTTGGACAGAGAAAAATATTTGGACAGCAATTTTAATTGTGAACATTACTGAAAATGATATTTAATTTCTTTCGTTTGTCAAATAACTAAAGAAAATAACAATAATCTACTTATTAGAATAAGGATTAATGTAATTCTACTTTTTCAAAACCTTATCTCTTATAATCTAAAGCAAGTTTAAAAATTACCATTTTCAGAATTAATAGCAAACTTTACTAAAACTTGGATTTTTGTTACAGTCAGTTTCACTATTAAGGCACAAACTTTCAACGAAATTTAAGGCACACTAAAAATCTCAAATTAAGGCACAAAATTCAAATTCTAGTAAAAATAAATTGTAAAAACAAAAATTACAAATTTTGTGCCTTAATTTGAGATTTTTATAGTACCTTAAATTTCGTTGAAAGTTTGTGTCTTAAAAGTGAAACTGACTGTAAAATAGCATGATATACTTTAGTTATCAACCATCCTCTTGAGTATTCTACACACACCACAGATTAGTGAACTTGTAACACCTTTAAACCTGGATTTATATAAAATTCACTTAGTTATCAATAGGATTTGATTTTCAATTTTACTAATGTTCCCAATAAAAAAAGCTGTCCAACCATTTTTCTGTGTCCAACATTTTTCTCTCAACAGTAATATATTTTTAATTATTGATATTTTACAACTACACAAAGTAAGAATCTTTACTTTTTTTTTAATTTTCAAGATAAACTCAATAATCATCAACATTCAAAACCTAAAACTGATTAATTTGTTTTCCATTTTTATCAGGATAATTGTAAAATCAATCACTATCCCAGATTCCAGAAATAATTTGTCAAAATAATCTATCCCTTAATTATTTATTTTTTAAAAAAACTTCATAATTCAGCAAATTATTTACCTTTCGCCACAAATTTAAGAAAGATATTTTGTAACTTTGGATCTGATTATTGATAATTCTATCTTTAAATTTGTAATGAAATGCATATTTTCTGAAATTATTCGTGTTTTTTTACTCATCAAGAGATTATTTTAAATTGAAGGAGATCAACAGATATTACTACTTGACAAATCAATTTTTTAGAGACATTTGAACCATGGTCTACAAATGCAATTTTTGCAACATAACAACTTACTTTCATCTTGTACTTCTCCATGTTCGATGCTATTCAATTAACGATCCAAAATTTTCAGAGGACAAATACTATAAATTATAAAATATAAAGATCAAAATTTTCATTCAGCTTTACCAAAAAAATCACATCCAAGAAATAAAACAAATCATCACAAAGTACCCAATACTCAAAAGAGGTTAATTAATTATTTAAAATGATTTATGGAATTAAAAATTTGTAAAGTTACCTGATTTATAAAACCATAATTTTGGAAAGCTGAATGATAATATTGTGCCTTTTATTTTACAAAAAATAGTAAAACTCTTACCTCCTTTATTATTTGAACAACTCTTTTTTGATCATTGTTGGTTTAAAGGAAGGCAAGCTCATATTTTCTCAAATAAAAAGATCATTTTTTAAACGAAGGTTCTTCTTGATCTGATTCATTCTCAAAATGTGTTTCGACAGGGAGAGGAATACAGAAATTTGTTTTCAAATATGTAGAAAGTAAAAGGTAAAGAATGAAATTGTAATCCAAAATGTTTAGTTTACAAACAAGAGAAACACTTTTATTTTTGAATTAAAAATTTTCCAAGTGGATAGTCAAACTCTCTTACACAATTTCAAAAATCTAAATACCTCTTCACCTTAAAAAATCTCTTCTTTCCAAAAAAATTAATTTGGAAATTGGCTGAGAGTTTAACTTTTTATTTTTTAAAAAATCTTTGTAGCTCCGTTTTCTTTTTCTTTTTACTTTTTTCAAAAACAACTTTTTTTAATAGAATGTATTTTGTTGGTTTATGTGGTCTAAATTGTTCTGGAAAAACAACTGTTGTTAACCACTTCAAAGACAACAAAGACTTTGGAGCTTTGTCACTCTCTGATATGATTCGAGAGGAATTACGATCAAGAAACCAAGAAATTAGCCGCAACAATTTGCGAACGGTTGGGAACGAATTAAGAGAGAATTATGGATCTGCCGTCTTGGCAGAGCGCGTGATTAAATATGTGGAAAAGCAAACTGAAAAGAAAAACTGGGTAATCGACTCGATCAGGCACCCCTCTGAGGCGCAAGTCTTCATTGACTCCAAGTACCCCTTCCTCTTTATCAAGATTGATTGCCCCATCGAGCAAAGATACAAAAGGGCTCTTTCCAGGAAAAGAGGGGAAGAAGAAAGTATCTCCTTTGAGGAATTCAAAGAAAAAGAAGATCGCGAACTACATTCAGAAAAGGAATATTCACAGCAGCTACTTAAAACCTTTGAAAAAGCAAACATCACAATTGTTAATGAAGCTGGTGTTGAAGAACTCCAAAAAAAACTTGACCTTGCAATTGAGGAATTCACTAAAAAATTGAAAAATAAAGACAACAACTAAATTTCGCAATTAAAGATCCCCCAAATACACATTTTTATTCAAATTCATAGACTGTCAAATAAGCAATGGTACCGTTCTGATTCTGATCTTGGTTAACACGATCAAGATCACCAAATTATGATAATTTCCATTTCAATTTTTTTTTACAAAAAAATACCATCCAAAAATGCATTTTTTTTTTTTTCGTTTATTTCAGAATAAACCAAAAATTAATAACAGTGACGATAAAAACATCAAAGTCTTTTTTGATCCAATTTTTTTTTTTATTCTTGCTTTGAAGTGCAAATTTTATTGCAGTTAAATAAATATATAACGAAGTGAAAATTTTTTTTGAACGATAGCTTTATCTACAATATTTTGCCCATTGCTAATCCATTTCAAAGGTACCAATATTCATTTATTATTTTGAAATTTGCAATTTTAAATCCAAATGAAATATTATTTATTTATTAATTTGATAGTTGATCTTGGCCATTTTTCAAAAAGTATTTTGTGAACAATATTATATTTAAAGGCTTGATATTTTTCTCCAAGATTTTTTTTGTTAAACAAAATGATTATGAAAAAATTGTTAGGAAAAATATCGAGAATATTGAAATTAGATTTTTTCAAGTTTTTAACAATTATTCTGATTTGATTTGACTCATGAAAATTTTTAGTTATGGTTAAATCTAAACTATGTGGTTTTATTTTTAAAGAAAATATGTTCACTTATACAAGAAAGGTAATTAATTTTCTTTCAATAGAAAGGAGTAGTCACTAGTTACCAATTTTGAGTGACTACAATTTATTTCGAATTGAATTATAAAAATCATTTCTTTAACCAAATACTTTGATGTTTTAATAAATATTAGAGTGGGATATATCCTAGTATAACGTATTTACATACCAAATAAAAAATGGAAATCAAAAAAAGTAAAAGAGAGATCAAGAAATAATAAATAAAAATCATTTATTTCAAGCTCTTATCTGTAAAATTTGATACAATTACTTCTTCCTTTCTTGATTTTATTTAAAATTCTGAATTATAAAACTTTCTTTTTGTAAAATGTTTGAGAAAAAATTACTGTTTATTTCTCAAGAATTTTTAAAATTTGAATTTAAAAATCCTATTTTAATTTAATTAATCTAATTCTTGATTTTTTTCAATAAATAGAATATTTTTTTAAATTCCTATTCAGAAATAAAGATTAATTGGGCAAATTAGTTTGGTTTTTTAATTATTTATTTTCCATTTAAAATGAGAACCCAAAATAATTCTGAATCTGATTGAAATTTTTTTTTGAATTTTTCAATTATTTTGATTTGAATCTTTTAATGCTGTTTTCGTTATAAACCTAATTTATTTCTTTTAATTTATTTTCTAAGAACAGTATTCTTTTTTGGTATTGTTTGATAAAAATATTTGAAAAAAGAATTTAGAAAGCAAATTTGTAAAACAATGTCTGTTTAAACAATTAAAATAGTAATAGGATGATAAATTCAAAGAAATGAAATTGTTTGGATTTATTAAAATTAAGAAGTGATAAAATACAAAAAATCTATGAAAATTAACTTTGGACGATTTTTTTTTTTTTCATTCTTGATTCCAACAAGTTTCTTTGGAAAGATGATCTTTTGTATTTGGTACACTTAAAGAAAATATTCGTTGAAAATACACACCTTCAAAAGTCTTTTTTTTCTTTTGCATTTTGGTTAATTTCGATCGTTCGTATAAACACATCTCTAGATCCAGAAAAAATTGAATAAAATCAAAAATTGAATCAATATAAAATGTATAAAAAAACAAAAAGTGCAAGATTCAACAATCAATTAATTTGGATAAGTGCTTATTTTTATTTCAGAAAAAGAACTGTTATTGATATTATGATCTCCAAAGTTTCAATACCACAACACTTAAAAAATCCCTCTTCTGTCAGGTTCTCATAATTAGATTTTTTGTACGATTCGACAACATATAAACTTTTATGAACTGTAAACCAATTTCAATAGAAATTTCCAAAATAATTGTATATTATATATTATACATATATATTATATCTCACAGAGTAAAAATTTTCATTTTAAAATTACCAAAGACTTATAAAATAACCTTTTTTGTTTTCCAATTGTTTGTAAGTTTTTTTTGTTTCATTCTTTGTTTTATTTTTATTTTTAGAAAAATTTCTCGAATTCTAATGAAATCATACTTTTTATTTCTGTGATGTGAAAAAATATAAATGAAAAAACTTAAAAATAACAAAAAAATATTAATACAGATAGGACATAATTACCTTCAAAGCCTTGGAAAATAATGGAAATGTACAATTTCTAATTTATATGGGAGGTTTTATATATTCAAAATCATGGAAATAGTTTGATTATCTACAACCAGTTCCACTTTTACGATAAAAACTATTAACAAAATTTAAGACACAAAAAAATCTCAAATTAAAACACATTTTTTGGACATTTTTTTTACACAAATTATTTTACTAGAATTTGAATTTTATACTTTAATTTAAGACTTTCTTATACCTTAAATTCCTTTCAAAGTTTGTCTCTTAAAAGTCCAGTTGACTGTATACATTCTCAATGTTTAATTATAAAATAAATAAAAGCTCATTTCTACTTTAGTAGAAATGATAGGCCATCTTTAGATGGCCTGTAAAAAATATCAATAAAAAAATAATTAAATACATACTAATACTACATATATTAAAAAACCCCAAACAATATCACACATCAAAAAATCACTATACTCAATAATAATAATAAACAACAATACAACACACAAACATACCAAATCAAAAAATATTTAAATATATTCAACATAAAATACCAAAAAAACATTTATTCTATAAATAATCTAATATAAAAACACATTTTAAAATCTAAATTAATAAACACTACAACAACAAAAAAATCATTCAAAAATAATATTTCTTACAAACAATCAAATAAATAATTATATAATAAATACCTCCACTTCAAAATATATACAAATAAATCATAGAAAAATCAAATACACTCAATTTCAATATTAACGCACAAACTTTCAACAAAATTAAACGTACAAAAAAAATCTCAAATAAAAACACAAAATTCAAATTCTATTAAAAATAAATTGTAAACAAAAAAATTCTATATTAAATGCCTTAATTTGAGTTTTTTTTGTACCTTAAATTTAGTTAAATGTTTGTGCCTTAAGAGTGAAACCGACTGTATATTAAAATACACAACATTTATATATAATTAATTAAGTAACTACTAAAAACACATAAATCTAAAAATTTTCAATACAAAAACAAAACCAAAAATCTTAACTAAGTAATAAACAATACAAAAAAACTTCATACTCTATTATACCTATTCAATAATAATTTCTTGTTATTTTTTAAACTATAAACAAAATTGTACATTTCAAAAAAACTAAAAAACTTTTTTTGCAATAATTAAACACTTTGAACCAATAATATTCATAAAAATGAAACAAAATATATAAAAATAACTGTTAATGAAAAACTTAAAATTACGATGATATTAAAAATACAATTTGAAAAAAATTAGAAAGAAAATTTTATTTTTACCAATTAAATAAATATCTACCTAAAAAATCATAAATTCTAATATTATTTTTTAGAATTACAATTTTATTTTAGATTAATAATATCAAATTCCAAAATTTGAAAAAAAATATAAAAAAAACTTTAATAATAATTCAAATAATATACATAGTTATCATGATTAAAAGACATCATACCAAACTGATAATTTTTAGGGTAAATTTACACCATCACCGGACCTAAAACATTGTATTTAAATATCTATTCTAAAAGATATTTTGACATCACATGTAATTTTTTTTCATCTATTGATTAAAACTCAATAACAATATAAAATTTTATTATAAATATTAAAAAATGAAAAAAAAAATTAATTTAAAAATTTTTAAATATATATATATATATATATAGCAAAATTTGGATATTTATACTTCTATTTTTTTATTTATAAATTTATACGATCTGGCCCAAAGTTCGAATCATAATAAATTTGATTGTTTTGATAATTTTCTGAGGAGCAATAAGAAATAATAAGAAATAAAAAGTTGTTAATTCTAACAAAAACTATTCACCTTATCCTTCAAAATATCCAAAATTTACATTAATAGGATTAATATAAATTGATTTTTTTTTCATTTCAAAAGAAAAAGTTGTTGACCTATTCCTGAAAAATTCAAAAAAATATAAATGTTTCTGATAAGTGAAATAGTAAATAATTAATTTAGCTCAATTTTTTTTTATTTTGGCAAATTTTTTTTGTTCTTTCAATTTTATTTCAAAATCATTTTTTAAAATATTCAAATCCTATCTGTTTAATTTATCATTATAAAACTTATTTACAATTCAAACACAACATTAAAAAAATAAATCAAATGTGAAATTAAAATGTTGATTAACAATTGTTTCCAATTCTCTTAAAAAACCTTGACTAATATTTTATCTAGGTTTTTTGAATTACATTTAAAATAATATAAAAAAAGTGAGGGAAATCAAAAACGAAAATTTTACATATTTTTTTTCAGACTTTTTCCAAGTAATGGTAATTGTTATGTTATTTCGTTTTTTTCCTGTTTTTTTATGAATTAACAAATTTATTTATTAATTCAAAAATTTTTTTATTAATTTTAAATTTTTTATTAACTTTTTGGGATCTTGAATGTGAAAATATTGACATACAATCTTTCTAGATAGAAAAGTGATCGTTTTCTTCATGATCAATGTCAACTCCAGTACGTGGGATTTTCGCTTTTCAATTTTACCCAAACTATTAAATAATGAGAAATAGGATTATGTAAATGAAAGAATCAAAAGTTATCGAAGGAAGTAGAAAACAAGAGAAAAAAGGATCATTTTTTTTATCAATTTCAAATCCTATCAATTAAAAAGTAAACATTTTTTACTTTCACTTCGATACCTTTCTTTTTGGTACAGCTGTTCCAATCTAAAGCCTAATTATTTACTTACATAGAATGTGAATTTCTAATATAAAATCATTTTTTTTAAGTTGTATTTTCAAGAGTTGTGGAAGAAAAGATCAATGTGTATGTATTATAAATTATCAAGAAAGGAGTGGAACAACTGTATTCAAAGTTTTCCAGAGGTTATGTTTTTTTCAAATATTTTTCGATTAGAGTTATAATAAAATAAAAGAATATAATATCGAGAGGATATGTTTTAATGACTTCAGGGTCTGTCAACTTAAAAAAAAGTTTATTATTATCCTATATTATATTGTATCAATAGAAATTATTTTTTTATGTTTTTTTAATTTGTCAATTTTTTTGGTATCAAATCAAAAACATAAATATTTTTAACTTCTATTAGTATTTTATGGGGAGGGGTTTTTATTTCATCTTATTTATCGTTAAGTTTTATTGAGTTTTCTGTTCATCTGTGAAGTGTTCTAGGTTTTTTTGAGGTTTTCTATTTTATTTGTGAAGTGTTCTTGTTTTTTTTTTAATTTTTGAAATAAACTGAAAATTTCAGAAATTTTCAATTTATTTCTTAAATTAAAAAAAAACCTAGGTACTCTAAGACACTTGATGGAAATTTTCGTTAGGTTTTTTTTTAATTTTTGTAATAAACCAAAAATTTATTTAATTTTCGGTTTATTTCAAAAAGTAAAAAAAAACCTAAAAACTCTCAATAATTATCTTCAGGAATTTTTTTCTCTGTTTTTATGTTTTATTAGATGAGTAGAATGTTTTCAAAACTATTTGTTATTATCTATTCAAAAAAATATTTCAAAGTTGAATTAGAATATAATTCATTCTCACATCAGTTTATTTGGGATTTTTTATCCCAAAAATACCTTTTTTCTAGACTAGAGACTTTTCAAAAAGGTGGTTACACTAACAAAAATAAATAAAATAGTACCATGAATTTAAAGTTCTGAAATATTAATTATATCGTGAATAAACTTTGTTATTCAAGATGAAAGATTAAAGAGTAGTAGTTTTGTAAAACTTTTAATTTTCAATTTTATTTTTTCATGCTCGTGGTGTAAGAGACAAATTTTTAAATATTTCAGATGAAGAATTAGAATTTGATTACCTCAATATAAATTTCAAGAATATATTTTAGATATAGAACTCTAAAATACCAAATATTTAATTCAAATTTTCTATTTGTTACAAAATTATATTTTGATATTTTAATAGTATTATCTGACGAGTGTATATTTGAAATTCCCTAAAAATACCAAAAAAAGTATAAAATTTTGAATTCTTTTTCTTGTTACACCTATTAAATTGAGTTTTAAGATCTTTTAAAAATTATATTTTTACTTTTTTTGAAGTCTTTAAAGTAAAAAAATTACTAACAAATCAAGATTTTTTCTAAAATTACTTTTTTTGGGAGATCTTTTTTTAAATTTGGCTAAATTTTATAACATAATAATTTATTATCACTTTAAGTCATTTTCACACAATACTTGATTAATCTGAAGAATCAATTAAAAATATTAACAATTTTCAAACTCAAAATTTTTTTCAAGTACATAATTACAATTGGAATTTTATGATTGTTGAATTAGATAAGAAATAATATATTCTTGAAATTATCATTGAGAAATCGAATTTAAAGTCTTGGTTTGAAACATTTGTTTTATAAAACACAATTTTTGTAATTTTTTCAGAAAATAATCTTTATTAAAAAAAAAACATTTTAATTATCCTCAATTCCAAAAATCAAAACTGAATATAGATCGAAATTATAATATATTTTTATACCTAATTTAAACACCTTTTCATAAAAAAGAACACACTTCTCAAATAACCAATAATATTAGATTTGATTGTTAATAAGATATTTACTTTTTGGCAATTTTCATTTTAATTATTCTTTTCTTCATTTTTTTCTTTTTGGGCATTGTACATTTGGAAAATGAAAAAAAAAAAAAAACAAGAGAAGAAGAAACCAATTTAGAAATAATCTAACAGTATAAAAATGGAAACAGTTTAAATTTGATTTCAAATGATCTAGATATAGGAATTAAAAAAAGACAATTATTGATTGGATTGATGTATGAAAGAAATAAAAAAGAAAATAAAGAAAAAACAATTCCAACAAAAGACACAGATGCATTGCGGCTTTATATTGAAAATGAAACTTTAAAGAACAAAAGCTTGGCATATATAGAATTATCAATAAAATGGAAAGAAATTTCCCCCTATTCAACGTATTCAAATGTTTTTATTGATTTTATAATTTTTTTTCACTACAATTTACAAAACAAGATTTCTCATTTCAAAAAAAAGGGAACATCAATTTTTAAAATATTAAATGTGAATTTTTATTGTTTCGTTGAATGAGTTTTAAATCATCAGTTGAGTGGTTTTTTATGTTTTAACGTGTTTCTTATATTTTAGAATGATACTACAATTAATTTGATTCAATTATGATTAATTATTGAAATTTTATTTAGCCTTTTAATTGAAAAAAGGTTTTTTTTATAAAATAATTACAAAATCTTTTCTTTTATAAATTTATATTCTTAATTATAGCTCTTTATAATTTAATACTACAAAAAACAAATTTGAAAACAATATTCGAAAAAAAAAAAATTTGAAGTGGTAAAACAAAAAAAAAACAGGATCATTAGAAAAAAAAATTATAAAAATATGGTAAAAAATAATTAGGGAAATTTAGAGTTCTTTTTAAATATGAAAAAATTAGAGTTTTAACAAACAAAGTCATTTGCTAAAATAAGAAAAAAATTCAAAAATCAATATATTAAAAAAATAAGATCATAATATAAAATAATATTTTGTAAATTTGTTAAAAAAGTATTTAATATGATTTGAAAATAAAAATAACATAATTTATATTATTTTGGGGAATAGAGATATATAATATCCATTTAAAAATTAAACACACACAGATATATATATATATATATATATATATAAAATCTTGTAATGGAATTTAAAGATAACCACCTTTTAATCGCCAAACAATTGTTATAGTTGAATTATTTGTTACACGAAAATCAATTAAATTATTTGATTTTTTTCTATCAATTTGTTTCCCAGAACAAATTATTCTTAAATCTTTAACATCTCCGATTTTTTCTTTTAATTTCTCCAATAATTCATCAACAGTCAATGTGTTTAATAATAGATTAAAAGACTCACCTTTAATAGTGCTCACTATTATGTTGTAGATTCTCCTCTTTTCAGGTTTTATTATATTAACACTTCTTACAGTTTGCTCATTTTCTTGTAAATTATCAATGGCATTCTGTTCAACAGCCTTTGTTTCCATCCAAAAACCGTCATGTTCCTGCGTCATATGCGAATAACAATCCCCGCTACTGTCAAATACTCTGGAACAAACGTAACAGAGATGTTTCCCACATTTGCAGACGATGTGGTTGCAACCAGATTTTTTTTCAATTGAAGCTTGACAATTATTACAAGTGATAATACTCTTTTTCAAAATTGTGAGTATTCCGCCTTTTTTCAGTTCTTTGTATTCCTGACAAGAAAGGTTTTTGTGCATGGGCCCCCCGCAAGCACTACAGCCTTTCAACCCACATTGTATGCATTCAAATGTTTTCTTTGATGAATTTTTTTTAAAAATTGTCTCACATCCTAATGAACTACAAAAGAAATACTTTTTATTTGAACCAATAAAAAAATGCAAAGATTTTTGAAATAATTCATCAACTAGTTGCGCTTTCAAAATATTTTGCAAGTCTTGGATAAGAATGGGCTCTTGGCAATTTTGTAAAGGACACTTAATTGGAAACTTAGAATTCTTGATCGAAAATTCAATATAATTTTCAAGACATTTTTTATGGAAAATATGGTTACACCAAGACAAAGACATCTTTGTTTTATCCAACTGTCCTTGGCAGATTTCACAGAGATTTTTATTTCCCATTTGCAAATATTGAGGATAATTATTCCCCGATTGTATTAATTGTTTTAATTTATCAATTGAGGAACTTGAACCATACACTTCAAACAGATTTTTATCGTTCTTTACATTGCACATCGAAATTACTCCTGATTTCTCTTTCAAAGTGTCCAAATTGTTTCTCAATAGATGCTTTGGTAAAGCAAATTGATAATATTGTTCTTTTATGCGATCTAGTCTTCGACTTATTTTTTTTGATACTTTCGGTAAAGTTTTATAGTCTCCATGTATTTGGATTCTTTTCATCTTTTGGTTGAACCAAATTTTACATTTAAATTTAGTTTCCATTTTTTTTTGAAATTTTTTGCCCTTAATTTTTGTAAAAAAAAGAAAGTGGGCTTGGTTATCTAATTTTACGTTTTTACCTTGTATAATCGTTTCAATCAGTGTCTTTGCTTTGATAAATTCTTCATAATATAAACCAGTCATCCTAATTTTCACCATTTCATTATTCGAATTCCTATTAGAGTTGCCTTTAGTACGACGTTGGTTATTATTTAATGGAATAACGATATATTGACACATTAAATTCTCAAGTTCACTTAAATCATTTTTAATATATTCGTAAATGTCTTTTCTTATAATTTTGTTAAATATAAATATGCGATATAAATATATTGTACCCTTACCAAATATATTATCTTTTTTATGATATTTTTTGAGTATATCTGTTGCTATTGCTGCTGTGTCGCACTCTAGTATTGCCATCCATTTCCATGGATTAATATTTTTGTTCAAAAATTTTATAATCTCGAGATCATTTTCGTTTCCTTGAGTTTTTCCAGGCTCCTTTTTCAGGGAAATTACTCTGAATAAACCATTGCCATTTAGTGATTTGATAATATTGTTCTTAATCTCCCAATTACGTGCTCTATTATGATATTGAGTTTGCTTTCTTGGAATAATTATACAATCGGAATCATAGAAATATTCATTCAAGTCACTCTCAGTTATACATCGCGGTAAATCCTCGACTATAATAATATTTTTGTGATCTTGGTGAACCTTGCAGTAGCATTTATATTCCCGAATAGTTATATGAGGCTGCTTGCGTAAAACATCATTTGCACTTTCTCGATCGGGGTATTTAATCAAAGCTCTTTTTTTTGATACTCCATGATACCAATTCATATGAATTCTTTCTGTGCCTATATCGTATTTTAATCTTGGTTTAAGCTCTTCTAGATTTACTTTACTATATTTATGATCTAATTTTTTTATTAATTCTTTGCGAATTTTGGAAAGTAATTTGGTATTATCGACTGTGATGATCGCTGCTATTTTTTTATTCGATACAATATTAATTCTTAAAGAAAATATTTTGTGTGGAGATATAATTTTATTGGCTTTTGCTTTTAATTCCCTTTTAATACTAAGGATATTTCTCCGACCATTTTTGTATTTGAATGTTATTCTTAGCTGATTACTTTCCTTAAAATGTATAAGACTGGTCACTTGAGCGCCGGGCCCATAAAATATTCTAGTATTGGGTTCAACAATTCTACAAATTAATGTTTCTTTTAATTTCTGTTTTTCGTGCTCAACAAATTGTTTGAATTGATCTTTAACATTATTGATATTATTATAATTTGTAAAAATTATGAACAGATTTCTTTTGGAGTCAACAATAATTTTACAATTAAATTTTTTTTGGAATTTCTTTATTTTGGAATAATGCTTTGATTCCAAATGACTGAACATTGTTGCTGTAATGTGTATATTGAGATCCTTTGGGGTGATCTGTTCATTGAATAAAAAATTCTGCTTAATTTTTCCAAGATCCAAGCCAAGATCTTCAAAATACTGATTGCGATCAAATTCTTGTACCCATTCATCTTCAATTGCGACGCTGTGTTTTAATTTAATGATTTCGTTGATGGAGAACAAATCCATATAAATCATGTATTTAGGGAAACTGTCATGGTGACTGAAACTCATCTCGTCGATTAATCGAGTGTTTTCTTGGAATTTGATTATTAAATATTGGTAGCTTTTGCCATGTTTGAAATTTCGAATACAGAGATTCTTATAATACACATTAAAAAGGGTTTTTCGTAAGTGAGTGTAATCATAACTTTCATCTTTAGCATTGATATCATAAACAAAAGTTTTGTGAAGAGACGATTTAATGTTATGACAGAGATCCGTATATTCTTTTTTTGCAAATTGTAAAGAAGAGAAATTGAATCCATTTGATTGACACCAAATTTCGGGATTAGAATGGTCTATGTATTTCCGAAATATCTTGATATAACTAATAGCATCGCCCAAGCGATTGAAGTATTTACCACATGGCTTTTTCTGATGATTGTTTCTTTCCCAAGAGCCGTTTTTATGGGTACCGATAAACAACTTATCAATTATCTTGATCATTGAAATCAGTACAATCACATCATTTAAACATTTTGCTTTGATACTTTCAAGAATAACCATGGACAAAAGTGGTTCGATTCCTAGATTGTAAATAGATTTACCTATTGGTGTAATTTTTTGATTGTCGTCAAGTGCACCCCATAATGTTAATTGCTTTAGTGATTTTTCAATTTTCAAATTGTCAGGCTTTTCAATAAAACCAAACTTGTGAAATTTTTCGCTTTTGAATTTTTTTAATTTTAAAAGGGTTAATTCCAAATAATTATGGAAGACATCTGCATCTTTAAACTGATTCATATTTTCATATGTGTGTTCGCTATATATTCTCCAACAGATGCCCTTCTGGCAACGACCTGCCCGGCCTGTCCTTTGTATGGCGGAGCTTTGTGTAATCGTAACTTCCTGTAATGTTGCTGTTTCTAACTGAGAATTAAAAATCATTCTTTTTTCTTTCCCAGAATCCACGATATGTGTGATGTTTGGGATCGTGATGGCTGTTTCGCCAACGGGTGTTGAAAAAATGATTTTTTTGTTTTTATTATCGTCATTCATTATATATAATCTTTTCTTTTTATCTATCTGAGAATAAAGAGTGCATATTTTCACTCTGGAATATTTCTTGTTATTTTTGATTTTTCCTATAATATACTTTTTTGCCGAAAAAATATCGTTTTTCGAAGAAAAAAATACCAGGATATTATGATAATACTCATCGCTCTCAAGAATATCCAATACTGTATTGATAACTGTTATAAATAAATTATATTTTGTTGGTTCTTTATATTTGATGAGGACCGGGAATAACGTACCGGGAACATCGATAACGGGACAGTCATCAAAATATTTCGAAAATAACTGTTTGTCAAATGTTGCCGAAGTGATGATGACTTTTAAATCCTTTCTCTGTTTCACTAAATCTTTTAAAATCCCACATAAGAGATCCATATCTTGAGTTCTTTCGTGTATTTCATCGAGAATTATACACGAGTATTTTGACAACATGGGATCTTCAATTAATTCTTCTAACAATAATTTATCCAATAAATATAACAGTTGGACATTTTCTGGACACTTCAAGTTTTTGTTAAATTTCCCCATACACTCATTTCCAAAGCCATAGTGCTCAGATATCCTTTTTTGTAACACAGAGCAAGCCATTTTGTTTGGTTCCACAATTGCAATTCTTTTTTTTTTGTAATGGAAGGACGATAGATAGAGAAAGACAGGTAATTGTGTTGATTTCCCACACCCAGTTTCACCTTTGATAAGGATAACATTGTCATTTTTCATTTTTTTTAATATTTTTTCACGATAACTATAAATTGGTAAGCCATCATCAAAGATTTTTTTTTCAATTTCAAACCTTTTCTTTATTTCCTTCATTGAGTTCCTAGTTTTTTTGCTTAGCTTTTCAATGATTTTATATTGTCGCTTAAATTCTTTCATTTGTTCCTCTAAAATATTTGTTTGAGATTCATAAGTTTTTTGTATTTCTAAACTATATTCTGTATATTCTTTGGAATATATTTTTGAATCATTTTCTGTAGATTCCTCTTGTAACCTTTTTATTTCTTTTTTTTTTTTCTCTAATATATTTATATATTCTTTTTTGATTATTTGAATGTCGAATGACCTAGGTTTGATACGAATTGTTTTCTTAATTCTTAGTGTGTTATTACCATCATTCAATTCAATCATTGGAATTTGTCTTAAATGACATTTAAATTCGTCTAAATTATCATCAGTCAATTTTGATATCTTGGGGTATTTGAAAAAATAATCTGCCTTAACACCTATTTTTATTTAGATTGAAATAATTTTTTTTTTTTTTTTTTTACGAGAAATAGGAATAAGTTATTATTATTATTATTATTATTTGTTTTATCAAAATTAATGTTTGGATAAAGAATCAATCACATCCACCCTCAATATATATATATATATAAATAAAAAAAAAAAAAAAAAAATCTTCTTACAAAATTTAGGGGGTTTGAATATTTCCTCTAACAAATCTTGATCCTTCTTCAAATTTGATTGTGTAAATAATCTATTCATTTCGAGAGTAATTTCGTTAGTATTATTAAAATTATATTTTATTTGATATATATTTTCGTCAATCATTTTCAGATTTTCAATTTTTTCAAAAATAATTGATAAGGCTTTAATATTTTTTGTTAATTTACAAATATTTGCAAATTTTGAAATTTCAAATTGATTTTCAGTATCAATTAAGTCTAATAAATCCTGGTTTTTAATTAGTTTATCCATATCAAAATATTCTTTAATCATGTTTACAATATTTTCATAAGGAAAATTATCTTCATTCAATTTCCTAAAAGCAAATTTGGTTCGGCAAACTGATGTTTTTAGTTTCTTTGTTGTTTTAATATAATACAAGAGTGCTTCGGAATTCAAGTTAAATTTTTGTAAAGGTTTATATTGGTTTAAATATAATAATGGAATATGTAAATTATCATACTCTAAAAATTTAACTTGGATCTCTACAGGAAAACTAGTAATTTTTAGCTGACTAAAATGTGTTTTAATTCTGGAATTCTATGAAAATATAATTGAAAATTTATTATTAGATGAGAAAAAGAATGTTAATTTTTTTTTTTTTTTGTTTGAGATTATTATAACATAAAAGGTTCTAAATCAAAATGGGATCTTATATTTGTTTTTAAATGGAAATTACTTACACATTCTTGTATATTTTCAATAGGTATATAGTGTTTTATGATGTTATTATCATGATAAATACATTCGCTTTTTTCAATAATCAATAAGATTAATTCTTTTGGAAATTGAAATCTTGCTATTTCTTCCTTTAAAATTAGTTCGTCAATTGAAATTTCTAAATGAATTAATTATTTGAATTATTTATATATATATATATATATGTGTGTGTGTGTGTGTAGAGATATGTATTAATATTATAAAATTAAATGAAATTAAAAATTAAAGAGGGGATTAAATATTGTCTTGTATTATAATTTTTCTCAATTTCATATATTATATTAATCTTAATAATAAATCTTTGAACCCTAATTGATGTATTTTGAAATTATCTGACTTAATTCTCTTGGATTTTAATATTATTTATTTCTTTGATGACTATGGATCATAAATAGTTATTTTAAAATTAATAACTCCATAAAAGACTAATTGGAACTATTGAAAAAACACAAAATTGATTTTTTTTCGAGTTGAAAACATTTATATTAAATTTTTACTGATAAAAACACTGACTGATTTACAGTATCTAATTCAAAATGTAATTGAAAATAGGAACAAACGAAATTTATTTGTAATTGTTTCCACTTATTTGAATCAACCCCAATTCAAAATTTTTAACATTTCTAAAATTCATTTGTGAAGAAAAAAACTTATTGAATCAATTCTCAAAGAAAGGCGAAATTAGAACCAGTCGCTAATTGAAATATTCACAATTGTTTAAAAATTATTTATCACTGAACCTCTTCAGGAAAAAAAAATGAATAATTATTAATACTAATAAATCAAGGATGTGCCAAATATTTTGGATATGAGTAAAAAACAAAAAAAATATTTTATTGAATTTTTCAAATTTCCAGTAGGATTATTTATCTTTCAAACGGTTGGATAAAATCTACTAATTTTATTTGAATCCTTCTATACCTAAAAAAACTCAACTTTAATCAAACATTAGTCATTCGAAAAATTTTTTGATCAAATTTAATAAAAACAATTATAATTCAAAAAATGAAATGAAAATAAAACCCCCCCAAGATAAAAAAATGATTAAAATATTAACAAAAATCCAAATTATTTCCTAATTAACTGAAGGTATGGTTGTGATTCTTTGGACTTTTTTAGTTGTGTTTAAAATTTTGAATTTGTATTTAGTTTTTTTAATTTTTAATTCCCATACGAGGACTTTAATATTTTTTTTTACTTCTTTCTCAATTCAACCAGTATAGGGAAACGAATTGAAAAAATTTTGATTACCTAAAGAATAATTCCAAGAGACTATGCAAATTTTTATTTTGAAATTAAAATACTTTATTTTTACTTTTTATGAGTGGTAATTTATTTTAAAAAGATAGGTTAATAATTCATAACAAATTTACCAATACAAATTGTTTGTTCCTCTCGTTTCATTATTTCATACACACCAATTTTTATTTGTTCGTTTTATATGTTGTTATTTTATTTGGATTAAAATGATTACTTATTAAAGCACAAATACGAGGTAACTTAAATGTAGTTTTATATTATGTATGGAAATATATAATAAATTCAGGTTTTTTTGCCTATTTTTATTTTTGGGTATACCCAAATTTTTGGAATAGGGTTTAGTTTAATTTACTGTAATGTTATTAAAATGTTTTCTTTTCCTTGAAAGAAAAAAAAAAAAAATACATTATTCAGAAATAATGTCATTTAAATCATTCATATTTCAAATTTATATAACAAAAAAGATTTTATTTTTGATTTTTTACCAATTCCTGAATTTTTTTTTTCGGAAGAAGTGTTACTAAGGAAAACAAGAAGAAACACATGTTGTTACCATCTAATACCACATCACTCTTGCCTGATAGTCTGGAGAACCTGAAAATAAAAAGAAAAGACAAAAAAAAAAAAAACTGGAATGATCAAAATTATATGGTTGAAAAATGGAAAAAAGTGGCACATATTCAATCACACTATCTTTCAATTGATCATTTACGATTACTGGGAAATAATAAACAATAAAATTTAAAAGAAAAAAAAATGATTGTGGAAACTTTTTTGATTGTTCTTAATAAAAATGGGCTGTTTGTTTTTTTTTTTGATTTTTTACCAAGAAATATTTGAAAAACTCATTTACATACAATTAAATCAAATTATTATTTTTTGTTTTTTAGTTTTTTCCTTCTTTTCTTTTTTTTTTAATTTTTAATTTTACTTTTTGTTTTTTCAACGGATAAAAAATTGTGGAACTTACTCGATCCCAAATTTTTTTTTTTATTTATCATCCAAATTACTAATTTATCATGAGTAATTAGGGTGAGTACTGGAGACTCCCTTCAAGTTCCTAGATTTTCCAGAATTTAAAGGAATGGTGAAAAATTCAAGATTTTGCGATATTCTTTTAAATACTGGAAAACTAACTGCCATTTTTTTCAATTTTTAAAATAAACCAAAAATTAAATAAAATTTCAGCTTATTTTACAAATTGAAAAAAACATAACAAAGTTTTCTTAAGGAAGTAAGTACACTTTATATTGTTGAAAAATTTGAATTGTGTGAACATTACTGAAAAAATATTTTTTGAGTGCCACCAGATATTGAAACTTTGAAAAAAAAACACTATCTAAGTTCTATTTGTGAAAAGATAACGAGCCCAAAGTACTTCGTCGTTGAATCTTTCATTTTTACGATTAATTGGAACATTTTTGGTTTTATTAAATTTTGGTTTTGGATCTAGAAATGTGTTTATATAAATGTGTGAAATTAATCAAGGAGTAAATGATAAAAATAGACCTAAAAAGTTGTGTCTTTATAACAATTATTTTCTTTTAGAAGACCAAACACAAAAGATCACAATTCCAAATAAATTTGTTGAAATCAAAAATTGAAAAAAAAAAAAAACGATAAAAGCCTATTTTTTAAGATTTGGTTTTCTTTATCTTCTTGATTTGAATGAATATAAGCAATTTCATTACCTTGTATTTCATGCCCAATTACTATTTATTATTATTTTAACAATACATTTTTTTATTACAAATTTGCTTTCAAAAATCTTTTTTAAAATATTTTTATCAAAAACAAAGCCTAAATTAAGAATACTATTTCAAAAATTAAAATAAAGGGGTTTAATTCTTGAAATCGAAAAAACAGTTAAAGTAGTGAAAAAAATACCGGACATGAAAATAATACCTGACTAGATTTTTAATTGTGAGTATTAGGGAATTTTTTGTGTAATTTCATTTATTTAAAATCAAATCCTTTTTTTTAAGAATCAAACTTTTTCAATTATAACTCACCCACTTATTAGAATGATGATTAATGAAATCACACTTGTTCAAAAAACCATTCGATCAATCAAAAAATAAGAAAAAAATTATCATTTTTTAAACTCTAGTAAACCTCGATAAAACTCGAGTATTTTTCAAAAAAGTTGTTCTAATTGGACTATCAAACAATTACTCGAGTATTCTAGAGACACCTTACTTTGATGAACTTTAGGTAGGTTTATTTGTAATCTCATAAAAAAATTTGGTTATTTATAATAAGGATTTGATTGAAAATAAATGAAATGACACAAAAATTTTACAAATATTCAAAATCAAAAATCTTGTACGGTATTATTTTCATGTCCGGTATTTTTTTCACTACTATATAGAAAACCAAATCCTTTTTTTAAGATAACCAATTTTTTAAATTATAACTCACCCACAAATTAGAATGATGATTCATGAAATCGCACTTGTTCAAAATACCATTCAATCAATCAAAAAACAAGAAAAAAATTATCATTTTCCAAACTCTAATAAACCTCTATAAAACCTGATTGTTATTCAAAAAAAAGTTGATCTATTTAGGTTATCAAACATTTACTTGAGTATTCCAGAGATAGCCTACTTTGAGGAACTTTAGGTAGGTTTATTAATTGTTTCATAAAAAAATTGGTTATTTATAAAAAGGATTTGATTTTTAATAAATGAAATTACACAACAATTTTCCCAATATTCACATTTTAAAAATCTAGTCCGGGATTATTATCATGTCCTGTATTTTTTTCACTACTATACAATAAATTCAACCCAAAATTATTGAAAATTTTAGAAAAAATTTCAATCAGATTCATCAATTATTTTTCGTTCTCATTTTAATGAAAAATAGATAATTATTAAATCAAATCGAATTTGTCCATTAAATATATATTTCTGAGGAGGAATTTAATAAAATATCTGATTTTCTAAGCCCAATCTAGAATTAGATGAATTAAATGAAATAGGATTTTGGAAATTCATTTTGGAAATTCTGTCGAAATAAAGAGTAATCTGTTTCTCATAAAATTTTCCAAACAAATAAAAGTATTTCAATGAAGAATTAAAAATAAAACCAGATAAAAAATAATATATTACTTCATCAAATATTATAGATAAGATCATGGAATAAAACATTTTTATTTATTTTTTTTTAGTTCACTTTTTTCATTTTTTTGGAATGCCATTTTTTTGTTGGTATGAGAATATCTTATACTAGGAAATATTCCACTCTTGTATTTATTAAAATATCAATATCTTTGGTTAAAGAAATGATTTGAATCATTCAGTTTCACATAAATGATGGCACTCAAAAAATGAAAAATGGACTTACTCCCTTAAAGTTTTCTGTTTTATCTATTAAGTTTTATTGGTTTTTTTGAGGTTTTCGAAATAAATAGAAAACTCAAAAAAACCGAACGAAAAGCTATTTCATTACAAATAAACAGAAAACAGAAGAAAACCTAAAGAAAGGTGCCAAGTGCCGTTAAAGTGGTTACAGAGCCTAGTTTTTCCTGACTTCAAAAGAATAGTTAAAAATCAAAGATTTTGCTCAATTCTTTGAAATTCTGGAGCACCTAGTGGCGTTTTTTTTTATTACTTTATGTTTTTGTTTTGGAGATTTATTGACTTTCTAATCAAAACAAAATTTTAAAAAAACCTAAACGCTGTAAGAGGATCTCCGATCTCTCCTTTCGATCAATTAAAAAAAAAAAAAAAAAAAATAAAAACACTTTTTTAATAAATTTGAAAATCATGGTAATTAAAAAAGAAATTAAAAGGTTATCACAGATTGTTATTAAAACACACTTACGATTGTAGGGGATTTGGCTGTTTGAATTGTTTGAGTTTTCTTCATTTGATTGCATATGTGACAAGATATAATTAAGTGTAAAGAAATATTCAATTTGGATCATGCATAGAAATTTTGGATCGTATTCAATCTCGGGAGACACCATATTGGTTTTCTTTGAGAACGATAAAGTTATCAATTGTTCGATAATAGCAATTAATTCGTCAGGATTCGTGATGATTTTTGAGATTTTGGGTTGTAACATAAAGAAATCCAAATTGATTCCTATACCTGACAAAAGATAAAATGTGCAAGTCATAATTTTGAACCAAAGTTGGGTTTGTGGTTTAAATGAGAATTTGATCAACTACCCTTGAGTGAGACATTTCATCTCGAGAGAGTGAGGAAAAAAAAAAAAAAAAAAAATGATAGTATACCTTTTCTAGAACTGCTCAGAATATTATCATGCATAAAGTCATTCTCCTTTATTCCGTCCTCACTAAAATAATATACCAAAAGTTTTTTAATAAATCGATTGATCTTTTTTTAGAATTGAAATCATAGAAAAGTAATAAAATATTTTTTTAATAATATAAATCAATGTAAGGGAGGTGTTTTCAAAAGAAGAAAAATGTTGTTTCGAAAGAGTCACTTACTGACTTTGATCTATCGAAAGCAATCATTGATCGAATTGTTTTTTGTTCATCATCAACTTCCAGAAATTTACTGTCTTGTAAATAACTTAAAACATCGTCAGAAGTGACTTTCTCTACCAAAGTATCTAAATTAATAACCTGACTCAAGGGTACACCTTTATTTTTTACAAGGCTTTCTTGTAATTCTGTATTAAACAATATTTGTGAATCATCAAATGCGTTTTCAAAGATCTCGATCACTCCTTTTTTGAACTAGGTTAAAAAAAAATAAAATATTTAGATCACAAGTATGTAAATTTTGTAACAAAAAAAAAGAAAAGTAAGAAATAATATTAAACAATTGTTGTTAAACTACAAGTATTTTTGTTGAAAAAATAACAAAAGTAAGATTAGTAATTGGTGTTTGTACGTTTTTTTTGGGTGAAAAATCCATATTGGCTACAGTTAAGTTCCTTTCAGACAAATGAAAGAGTAAACTTTCGTCTATTGCCTTGGTTAACGAAAATGTCGATTTGTAGCCAGCAAGGTTTAGTTCCCTTTCTATAAACCCAACCGTGAGCACTTTATAAATTTATAGAGAAAAAAAAAAAAAGAAATATTTTTTGATTTAATAGAATTTAGATAAATGTAAAAAATTATTTACTATTTTCGTATCCAAGTGCGGTCCAAAGCCTTGATCTTTTGATAATTTCAGATGGTTTAAATAATTGTTCAAACTCTTTTCTTAGAAGTACTAGGTTGAGTCTGATTGGCAAACTCTTTTTTTCCTCTATAAATAGTCTTTCTCTTCCACTCCCACTCATACTTTTTATATCTGGTGGTCCCCCTATTCTTCTATCAATGTATGTTCCACTCCCTCCTCTTGCTCTTCCTCTTCCTCTTCCTCTTCCTCTTGGACTTCCTCTTGGACTTCCTCTTCCTCTTCCTCTTCCTCTTCCTCTTGCTCTTCCTCTTCCTCTTCCTCTTGGACTTCCTCTTCCTCTTCCTCTTCCTCTTCCTCTTCCTCTTCCTCTTCCTCTTCCTCTTCCTCTTCCTCTTCCTCTTCCTCTTCCTCTTCCTCTTCCTCTTCCTCTTCCTCTTCCTCTTCTTCCTCTTCCCCTCTCAGTCTTAGATGAAATAGAGTCTTGTTGAGAATAAGTGTTTTTATAATTGGAATTTTCTGTCATATTTGTTGAAAACAAAAATGTCAAAAGTCTTGTGAGAATAAAATAAAATTTTTGATTGTGTATTAGTTCTTGTAAATAAAAAATTTAAACATTTGATTTAGCAAAACATACAATTTCTGATAAAAAGTCAAAAAATAGATCTTTAATTAGATTCTTTTGAATACTAACACATACAAAACACTTATCTTTTTTCAAATTAAAAGATTTGGAAAAACAGAAACTGCATTTTTAGTTTGCAAATACGAAAAAACAAAATAATTTTTTTTTCAAACAACAAAAGAGAAATAATGAGAAAATAGGAAAAAGTCTAGCAAACAGTGATAAGCTTTCGATTTCAATTTTTTTGTTGTTCGTGTCAATATTTTTTTTTTTTTTTTTTTTGAAGAAATATTTTCTAGAAAATTTTGGATTTTGAGAAATTTCAACTCAAATGAGTGAGGTGTTAAAGAGGTGTTTTCAAAGAACTCTTCAAAATAGAATTTTTTTTATTTCTCGATTCTTTGAACCAAATTTTCACAATCTGTTCTAAAAAAAAAATTGTTGAAAAAGAAGGAATTTGATCAATGTGTTTCTCTTTTATCTATACTATTTGTTTCAATTTAAATGGTACACAATTTTCTTTCAACTTTCCTAAAAAATTATATTAAAAAATCATTTTTCATTCCCTCTTTTTAAATCCTGAGAATCCATCTTAAAATATTAAACAAGTTTTTACAATGTGGGGTTTTTTGTTTTATGCGAATTCTTTCGAAGGTGTGTATTTTTTGAAAAACTGAATGAAAAGTTTGGTTTTTTTATTTTGCAATTAACAATACTTCACAACAAGAATAACACAATACAACCAAATAGTTTCAAGACTTTATGGAACTTTCAAAATGATAGCCTACATCATTCCAGTCACTGATATTCTTTCATATTTTGCCAAATTTTAAAATACTTTAACAAACTTTTAAAACCCAAAAAAGGGTAAAAAATAATAATTAACAAAAGATAACATTTTGAATTTAAGAGAAAATTTTTAAAAGTTGTTGAAAAGAAAAATATTTGTTCACTTTTTACGAACCTGAAATTCTTTTTAAGAAAACTGAAAAACAGAAAGTTATTTAAATTTCTTGACTTTAAAAATTTGTTTTGTAAAAACTATTAAATGCAAAGTTGTTGAATTTTATTCTTGTAATTTCTTTCAAAATTAGGAACAATTTATAAAAAAACACAAGTTTTTGAGAAGTTAAAACAAGAGACTGTATTATTTGTTCATCTATTTGTTCAAAATTATACGAACAAAATTTTCATTCAACTTCCCAAAAAAAGGTTTTTGAAATCATTTAACGTTTAAATTTTTGAATTCCATAAATCAGTTCAAATAATTCATTTGACTTTTTAGAATTGGGAACTTTGGTGATTTAAATTAATTCTTCGGAGTTGTTGTATTTTTTTTTGGAAAACTGAATGAAAATTTTGATCTTTTTATTTTGTAATCAACAGTATTATTGAAGTGTATTTTGATCAACTAAAAATCATTTTTTTTTTTTTTTTTTTTTTTTTTTTATGTCACATAGAAAAAAAAAGTGCCATCACTGTAACAAATTATTACGAAAACCTATTAAATGTCCTAGTTGTAACAAGCTTTTCCATATTAGCTGTTTAACGGTACATATAAATTCATGTAAAAAACCTACAACAAAGAAAAATAATAACAAAAAGTTCAAGAATAAAAGATCGCCTATTCCAACATTTAAGAAAAAGAAATCAAATTTGGAATACACCATTTACACTTATGTTGTGGATTATAAAAAAATAAATGAGGTTCATTTTCTACAAACTCGAAAGAACAAGAATACCAATCAAAAAATTAAAATGATCCAAAATCATGACGTTGCATCTATATGGAATTACACTGGGTATTTAAACATTGAAAACAAAACATACTTGCAAAATTTTCTATTTGAAAGAAAATTTAAAAAATTAGAGTCGGAAAAATTTGAACGAAAAAGAAAACTTTTCAAAAATAGAACAAACATAATTTTTTGCATTTTTGGTCTCCCAAACAAGAAATTCAATGATAATAGTTTATTTCAAAAAATTAAAAAATTACCATTTGTAAAATGGTTTTCCGAAAAGATGCTTAGCGAAGAATTTAATAAGGATAATGTACTCTTAGATTTCTTTATTGCAATTTATTATAACTGTGCCAATCTGACAGATGCAACATTAACGGAAAAATATGAACAAATGACTCAGGCACATGTACTATTCGGGAAGACATTTAAATTAGGCTTCCAACGAGATAACAGAAGTGACAAATATATTGGACTCCTCACAAAATTTATTGAGAAAAGAATCAATACCTTCACAGTTAAGGATCTCATAATGACATTTTGTTTATTGGGAAGAACCAACAAGCCTAACGAGATCTTATATCGAGGGATCCTTGATAACGAACAATTCATATACAAATGCCTGAAAAAATATCCTGTAACTCAAGATCCATTATATAGAGATTTTCAACAATCAATTCAACAATTAATGGAGCACAAAAATTATTCTGCTTTATTTCAAAAATTCATACCATATATCTTTAAAAATAATTTAGAAATTAATTACCATCCTTTTTTACAACAAGGCAACACAGAGGATAAAATGAGAATTTTAAAACAATTAATTGGTGATTATTTCAAAATATGCGATCACGAAATTGTAATTGGGAAATATATCAATTCAATAATGTCACAATATCCAAAAAATACAATCAAAAATTGGAAAATCATATTCATCCAAATTATCAAGCAATATTTCCCAAACACTGAACAAGAAATTGGTACAAAAGAAAGAATTAATGAAGAAAAAAACACTGTGGAAAAATTCATTGACCTAAATTCCATTTATGAAAAAATTTTGAAAGAAATTTTAATTTCTCTTTTTGGGATTATCCAAATGGAAATCTTTGAGATCATCTTTTCACCTGAAATTAAAAACCACACAATCTTTCAAGAACCATCTATTCAAGATCTGATTTTAACATTTGTGTATCAATACGACTCACGGAATCTAACTGATTGGCTCAGCCTTTGGGGTACCTTGGAGAAATATTATGAAATTTCTAAAATTAAAGAGATCTTTCTGAAAAATGAAAAATTTAAGCCGTGCACAATTTCATTTTGGCGATTACATCACTGGGTTGAAATTGATCTTGATGAGATCCAAAAAAATAAACGGAATTTAAGTAAATTTCTTATTCAATTATTAAAGAAACATCTTCTTTCATTACTGCAAAACAACAAGTCCTTTTTTCAAGAGAACCAAGACGCCATCAAACTGCCAATTGATCTTCAATTACAGGTTTGGGAAAAGATATTTTGCAATTTAAATGAGCACTCTCAAAAAGAGTACCAACTAAAGTTAAAAATTTGGTACAATAGCCTAAAATATTCACAAATCAAAATGCTGAAAAAATCAAAAAAAAAGTTTCAATACTTAATGAATTTTATTGAAAAATTGGAACGCCTCAAAAAAAAATTCCGTACAAAAGAAATTAAACTTTCAAAATTGCAAAAATATTTGCGTTCACCAGAAATTTATCAAAAGTATACACTTACCAATGAGCTATGGAATCAATTAAACGACGAGGTTGAAAATTTAATTGATAAGAAAGATTGCTATCGAGAATTTATAGCAACTTATTCAGAAAAGATCCCTGAAGTAAAGGTCCTGAGGGAAACAATCACAAAAATTGATAGCTTGTATATTTGTGATTTAAAACAACACTGGCAACAAAAACCTTGGGATCTTCAAAAATACAATACAAAAAAGAAAAAGTTAAGTCGTAAAATTGGGATGGAGAAAGAGAAGGAGAAACACGAAGAGAAAGAGAAACAGGAAGAGAAAGAGAAAAAGAAAAAGAAAAAGAAGGAGAAAAAGGAAGAGGGGAATGGAGGCATATATGAAAAAGAATTGAACATGAAAGATTTACGAATTATGTTAAAATTATTTAATACAAAATTATTTCAAAACATTGTTTTTAAAAAAGCAATTAATGAAATGAAAAATTCTAATAATACCTCATTAACTGACTTTGAAAAAATAAAATCAATTATTAGTCACATCAAAAAACTGTGGAAACAATGGTATATTAAGTTAATTTCAAATAAGATTACATTTAAAGAATTGGACTTATTATTCAACAAGATTCCTAATAAAAATTATAAAAAATATTTATCTGCCATTAATATTCAATTCCCACCCACGAGCGAATATATAAATACCACATCTAAAAACGATCAAAAGCAATTAAATGAAAAGAATTATCTCATCATTGAACGATATTTGAAATTACAAAAGTTTAAAACCAAATTTCCACAATTAAAAACCTTTATTAAAGAATTCCAATTGAATAAAAAGGATCGGAAAAATTATAAAATATTGAAAAACTATTTTGAAAAAATAAAAAACAATTGGTCTTCAATTACGTTAAATATACTTAACAAAGGGATTCTATCCAAGTTATTAAAAATAATCTCATTACAAACATTAAAATTTATCACCAAGTTGGTTGGTAATGGTACTGATCTATTGAAGTGGTTACAAAACCAAGAAAACGAAGTTGAATTCCAAACTTTTATCAAATATATCTCGATCAAGGACACAACACAGTTTCGGAAATGTTCTCATATGCTAGATGCATTAAGATTAAGGATGCAAGGCTATTTATATCAAAATTATTCAAGAAATGAAGACACCATCGAGAATTTGTTTCGTGTCATTGAAGAAAGTGAAAAACGGTATCGAATGAGTCAACAAAAGAACAAATCGAAATCTGATTCCAAAATTGATTATGACAAACTGTTTGAAATACTACCAGAAATCGATCAAAAAATACTGTCGATGAAGGAGTCCCCCGAAGAAAAGGCGCGCAACAAATTAAGGGACATTTTCAAAGTAGGTAAGGTCATCTTTCAAACCGAGAAGGATACAATCCGTTTGAGAATTGCCAGCCGAACGAAAAACGGGAACAGCTCCATGATATATACCCTCGACGAACTGATCAATTTGTACAACCAAGTTGCAGACATCAATCCAAATGAACTGAACATAGCCAGCAATGATTCCAACTATGGCGAAGAAAGCAAGGCCCTACAGGACATCCGCACTGACGTCAAGAACATCCAGTTACTACGAAAAATTGTTCCGCTATTAAAAGAAAGTACAACAATTGTCAATACACTCTATAATTACAATAACTTTGACAAATTTGATTTTGGATTTTCGATAAATAACAAATTAATTGAGCAATTGGAGAAGAAAAATGAAATGATGAACACGGAATGTACAGAATGGAAAACCTTAATCAAGAAATATCAAAAAGAGTTAACATATGTGAACATATTTTGCCAAACAGAACTCTACAAAATAATCAAATATCTGATGTACGACGAATCTAGCTATTTGGGCAGAATTGATGGAATTGAGGAAATCGGGGACATTGAGTCCATCTTGAAAATCTATAATAGCAAAGTCTACAAGTTCTTTTCGGATCATATACAAAAAATGAAATATTCTTATGAGGAATATACAAATACAAACAAGCAAATCACAACAATCCAAAAGGTGGAATACCTTGTTAATTCCTTAGAAGATTTTTTTGTTGCATTCAACCAAACACAAAGCGATCAAGGATCTAAAAAAATACAGAAATTAAAAAAAATCAAAAATTATCACAAATTTTCACAATGCTTTTTAGATCAGTATACCGCTTTGCAAAAGGCAGCAAACAATATCTTTTTTATTCCAGTGAAGACATTGATCGAAGTGTATAAAATAACAGTCAATGTCATTTTTTGTATTTCAAAATGCCTACCAAGGGCTGACAGGATTCTTTTGTGCGATTCAAATACAGGATCGAAAGAAATTAAATTATTTTTGGCAGGCTTTGAGAGATTCCGAAAGCACAAGCACAAGCACAAGCAAAGCACATCAAAAGTTTTTGATCTATTCTATCTCGTTAACGTTCAACAATTAAAAAGTGCAATTATCGAGAAATTAATCGTAAGATTAAACAAACTCGAAATCAATGAAGGTGAAGGTAATACCTCACTGGTCATTGTAGGGATTGAAAATTCGACACAAATTGAACAACTCAAAATGCAATTAAACAAAAATATTCTAAAGTTTGAGCAAAAATCTTTATTAACAAATGAGGATTTGAGAAACATCTTTTCAGGCATCAACACAGATCACTATGCCAGTTTCGTAACTTTTGTATCACAATATTCTGGCGAGGGGAAAACATTTCAAGTTTATAAACATATCCATAAGAAATATAAAGGTAGTGTCTATAACAAAATTTGTGTCCGGAATAGTGACCCGGAGAAAATTCTTTCAACATTAAAAGAGAACCTGCAACAAAATGAGCCTGAACAAAAAAACAAGAAAATGACGAAGAAGAAGAAGAAAAAGAAAAAATATAAAAAACATCAAAAGATCATCCTACATTTTGAATTATTTAACTCAACTAGTGAAGAAATTAACAATGTATTATTTTCACTGCTGTTTTTCAAATATATCAGACACAAAAAAACAGGCCAGATCTTCCACTTGACGAACCAAATGATTTGCTTGTTTGAATTGCCTAGTGTCGAGAGAAAAACAGACAACGAGGAAAAGTTAATGGGCAAGTTCTGTACCTGCATTTTCATTCGTTCACAGAAAAGCTACGTCAATAAGGAATATTTCTATTTGAAAACATTGGAAAAACCACCCGAATGTGGGAAAGTTTTCCCTGCATTTGTTGAAAACAGACCATTGATGGACACGTACATTTTTTTAAAATTCTACAACAAAAAGCAAATGGTGCAATATTATCGAAACAGGGAATTTTTGGTCGATCAAAAAAAGGGTATCAACAAGAAGGTGTACAAAACAATAATCCAATCAAATCCAAATTTCAAAAACAGCGAGCCGACATGGATCTTGATCAACAATTATGTGTCCTTCATCTCACATCATCTTACGGCGTTAAATCAATGGGATTGCCTGCTATATGTCGAAGCCCTCAGCTTGAATTTTGTGAATCAAATGTGCGAGTTGTTTGTGAAAACTGCAAGGTCAATCACCAAGAGGTCGATTGACTGGAAAAGCGCGAGTGTTGAGCAACGAAACAATGTGTCGCTCACGCCATGGAGCGAACGGTTTCTCATTATCATTGTACTCTTTATTAAATACCAGACCTACCAGGGCAAAAGAAGTGTGTATAACGAGATGGTGGGCATACGTCGAATTGAATTTGTGTCATCAGATCCAGAGAGTCTGAAGAACAGTTTCGACACCAATACTTCCAAATTGCTCCATGCAAACAGAATTGAGCTGGACTCCAATTTCTTTCTAACAAAGGGTCCCTTTGGCGAGGAAGTTGATATCAAAAAGGCCTTTGAAAGCTTGGCGCAATTGATCCCCATAAAGACAAAAACGGGAACCCTGCAAGAAAGAATCAGAGACTATGTCAAGCACAAGCACGATCAAAAGAATACCTATGTGATCACCTACGACAATTTCATCAAAATGCTCAACATCCAGTTCCGGCTACGGATCGGGCTCCCCGTTATTATGATGTCTGAAACGGGCATTGGGAAAACGTCCTTAATCAATTTTCTTGTCAAACAGATCCTCGGCCTCAGCTTGTATTCGTTGAACATTAATTCAAATACCTCCGTCGATGACGTTGAGGCATTCTATCAGGATTCGATCAGCGATTGGGGGCATAACCCCAACATTTACCTCTTCTTTGACGAATTTAACACAGCGCCTCCAGAAACCATTGAGCTGTTCAAAGAAATCTTCATTGACAAGCGAATCAATGGGAAAATCATACCGGGTAACATAAATATCATTGGCGCGATCAATCCGTACCGAATGAGGAAAATATCGAACTCGCATGGGCTGGAAAATTATTGCAATGACGACAAGATCAAGAAAATGAAGGTCTATCGCGTCAACCCAATCCATTCCTCCTTTTTTGAGCACATATATGACTTTGGGATTCTGGAGACTCGCAACGAAAGCATATACATACAACAAATGATAGCCGATTTGGTCTCGCAATTGCAAATTGATTTAAGATACGCAAAAACGTTTAATTTATTGCTGCAGAAATCCCACAGCTTTCTCAAGAATCCCAAGATCACGATCGATCCACGGTCAAGTGTCTCGCTTCGCGAGATTAAAAGATTTATTCGCCTGTTTCGGTGGTTCTACAGTGGCAGTGGCAAGAAGATTGTGGAATTGAAAAAAAGGGTCAACAACGCGATCAAGATCCCCATCATTTTGTCCTTGTACATGATCTACAACTGCAGACTCGATCGTGGGAAGCGTATCCGTTACTGGAAAGCAATACGCTCATGTGTGAAAACAAACAACTTGAGCGTAATGAAAATCGACAAGAAAGAAACGTATTTAGACATTATCAAAACGATGAGAAACCTATTCTGCGAAAAATTGGGAGTCTTCGATCAGAAGGAATCCCTCATCGCCAAAAACGAGTCCCTAACAGAAAATTTGTTTGTTGCCTTCATCTGCGTCATGAACAAGATCTCCCTCTTCATTGTCGGCGCTCCGGGTACATCCAAATCTTTGTCAATAGAGATCCTCATTGAGAAGTTCAAAAACATTTCCAAAAACATGAAACGCATCAAGGAATGGCAAGCCTGGGGACTTACAGACTTTTTTTATCAGTGCTCTCCACATACCACGGAGCAGGCCGTGAAAAGCTGTTTCAAAATTGCTCGCAAATTTGAAAAGCCCAAGAATAATGTCAGAGCCATCCTAGTTTTGGACGAAGTTGGATTGGCCAAAACACTCAAGGTCATCCACGAAGAACTGGAGCTCATTGATAAATCAAATGACAAGGAATATTTCGGTTACTCATCGGGCAAGAAAAAACCCAAGAAAACGAAGGCCATCTCGATCATTGGCTTATCTAATTGGTCTTTGGATTCAGCTCAAATGAACCGAGCAATTTTGTTACAGAGGATTAGCCCCTCACAAACAGACCTGTTTGATACCATAAAGATGATCAGCACAGAAATGAGTACCGAATTATGCAAAGTCTTCAGTGAAGGCTATATCAAATTGATGGAGATCCAAGAAAGAAACTATCGAAAGGACAATGTAAAGCAACGCTTTGGGCTAAGAGACTTTTATTCGACGGTGAAGGACTTTACCATGATGAAAAAGAATATTGATCATCAGAAATTGCAAGACTCTGAAATCTTTTGGAAGTGTTTACAACGAAACTTTTCATCTGATCGGAAACTCTGGAAACACATTGAAAGGATTTTTAAGGACCTGCCCAAGGGCGTTTTCAAAACGCCACTGACAACATTTGACATGATACAGCAGAATTTGAAAGACAACAAGACGGGGAAATCAAGACACCTGCTGATCATTACAAAAAATTTGACAACGCTGCCGCTCATCATGTCCATTGTTGAGAAAATAAATACCAAGTTTAACAGAGCCAATTACACAAGCAAGTCCACCCAAATGATCTTTGGCTCACAGTTCCAATCAGATTTGGAATATTTCATCATCGCAAGTAACCTAAGGAAAATCGCCATTGCAATGGAAAAGGGCGGGACAGTCATGATGACATCTGCTGAGAATCTATTCCCCTCTCTTTACGACGTCCTTAACCAGCACTACGAGAGAGACTCAAAGCAATTGTATTCTCGGATCGCCTTTGGGGCATCGACCAAAAGATTTTCAGTAAGGCCCAGCTTTAGGATCATTGTTATTGTGGACAGAGAGCAATATAAAAACTTAACTGCACCACTGCTCAACAGATTTGAAAAACACGAAATCGTCATCAAAAATTTGGTCAAAAGGAATCCCTTCCATCTCAGAATCTTAAATTTCATCAAGGAAAATTTTATTTCAAAATTTGAACATGTACGCAATAGCCCAAATCTTCTACCCTGTGATCATAAGGATATTTACTATTCTTTGATTTTGTATATTCTTCAGAAATACAATTTAAACTCGGACAATTATGACAAAGAAAACTTGCAAAGTACTAGCCAATTGGATACAATTAGTAACTCTAGTCAAAAATTTAACGAAATAAAGAAGGAAATTACAGACATAATTATGAAAATTTCTTTACCATCGGTAATGGTGCAAACAATGCATGCCGATCAAGAAATCTATCAGAATTACATTAATAATTATTTGATCGAGAACTTTTCTCGATTTCTATTAAAATATTATCCTTCCAAGCGAATACCCATCATACTAACATACACTAACAAAATTATTGACGATGTTGTCATAGAAAATTCATTTATCCAAAATACCGAGGTCACTTATGTCGAAAATATTAAATTATGGAATATTAATAAAGAATTTGTCCTTGTCAAGAAAATGAAAAACTTTATCAATAATCCAAATAAGGGCAAAATGTTGATCATCCATCACGATGGCACAAATAAATCAACCATTTTTTATTTAACAAAATATATTATTATGGATTATTATAAGCAGCTGAAGGATAAACTTTTGTTTTTGATTCATATATTGCCAAATCCAAAAGAAAATAAATTTAATTTTAATTTTGAAACTAATTTTGATTATTATTTTATTGACGAATTATTCCCAAAGATTTTATTAAGTGTACCTAATTTGTTAAAGAATAATCAATTTCATAAATTGGTTTCACAAATCTCAGATACGGATTTTAAAAAACAAAAAGATAGATCTAATAATAAATTATTGAAAACGGAAACAAGAGAAAAAGAAATCTTGACCACGAATCTTCCCATAGAATTGGAATCTAAATTTGTTGATGATGATGAATATAAGGATACTCTTGATGAAGATTATTATTATGATGATGACGATGATGAAGATTATTCTTCTCGATATGATGATTACGATAATGAAGAATTTGAAGAAAGTGTAAAAAAGGATATTACAAGAAATTATATACACAATGGAATTGAAATTGAAATGGAAATTGAAGAAAAAGAAATAATAGATAATCAAGAATTAAAAATTCGTTTAAACAGAAAAAATTCTCAAAAAAAACAAAAAAGGCAGAACAATAATGAAAAGGAGAGTGAGGGTTATTCTGAATATGATGATGAAAACTCTAATGTGGATAACGATTATGATGATGATTATGATGATGATTATGACGATGATGAAGATAATGATTATGACGATGATTATGATGACGATTATGATGATGAATATGATGATGAATATGATAACGAAGAAGAATTTGAAGAAGAATTTGTAATGATTGAAAATACATCTTGTGAAAATCAAGATGAAGATGTAGATGAAGATGAAGATGAAGATGAATATAATGTAGTTGAAGGTAAAGAAAAGAAGGGAAGAATTGGAGATAATTCTAATAAAGCCAAGCAAATGATTCATGACATAACAAATCAAAAAAAAATCCAAATAATCAACAAAGATATAGTTAATCAAAATTTAGTTGAAGAGGGATTGCAAGAACACAATAAAATCTTATTAGATAATAATAATAATGAACGCATAGTTGTGACGAATGAAGGGACAAACAAATTATATAAAAAATTTATTGTTCGATATATTGAAAACATTTTGGTTGTAATTCAAATCCCTCTCCAATATAAAAAAAGAATTCGGCAAATGATCTTGGATTACAAAACAATCTTACTTGATTTAAATTTTCAGAACTATTTTTCAGATTTAATTATGAAACTTTCAAAAGAATATTCAGAAAAATTTTGGAATGTTAAACAATATTTGAAAAGTAAAAAATATACTCAAAGCATCGGGATCTCTTCCTTTACACAAACTTTAGAGGAATATTTTATAAAGCAGCTTTCCTTTATTTATTCTCTCTGTATTAGCCACTGTGATTGTAATGGAAATTTTTCCCTATATCTAAACAATCCCAAAAATATTGATACCAGAGATTGGCAAATACTCTATTTAGATCTTTACAAAAGATATTCAGAGCCCATTGGGAAATTAATACTGAAGGACAATTTTTTCCAATCAAAATTCCCCTTTAGCAATTATCTTTTCAAAATATGTCAAATGAATCTTCAAGATCAAAAATTTGAAATATATAAAACAAAAAGGTTTTCAGAATTATTATCAAAATTAAATATTAAAACAGATACCAAGATTTTTCTAGAATATTTCATTCAAGATCTTTTTAATGAATATCTTTCAATGGCAGAAAATAAGTTCTTAAAACAGAATATTCAAATAAAGAGTTATTCTAAAATATTATTATTAATTGTACCAAATCAAAAATGTTTATATGAAGAAAATCTTTTCACTTTACAAAACATTGTAAGTATCTTTATAGATAATCAACAAATAATCAAATTACTTATTAAATTGGAAAAAATGAATTGTTCTTTACAAAACTGTTTGTTAAATAAGAAAATTGAAATTGCAAGAATCAAAATAAAAGATCACTTTATTGCAAAAAAGATACTTCAAAAATATTTTCAAAATTTAAAAAAATTGACCAACTATTTGAAATTCCCAAGCAATGGGAAAATCTATAATAATTATATAAAATCCTCCTCAGAATTTATTTATGATATTTTCCAATCTTTTCCACAGGATATGAACTTAAAATTAATGTGGTTGAAATTATTATTTATCCACAAGGTCAATGATATAATTTTAACACATTATTCAAAACAAATAAGAGGGATAAACCAAGTTCTTGACTTTTCGATGCTCACTGAAGAAGCCATCCAAGATCCCGGGACGTTAATTGAATCCTTATTTAAACAACTGTGGACTTATATTAAGGATGATCTCATCATACCCTATCACAGTTGTCCCAAGACGAAAGGTATTTTTATGGAACACAAGCAAAGTAATATTTATATGTGTCAAAAGCGAGAAAAATATATCATTGTTGAGGATTTAAAATCGTTAAACTGTTGCCCTCTATGCAAAACCAAAAAATTGAAAAACCATCTCAAAATGATGGATAAAAAAACTTTTCAAAATATTACTAAAGATTTAAATACCATATTATTTAAATTTATGTGGCTATTTGAAGAAATTTTAATCCTCTTTATTGAAAATGATATTTTTAATGATTTTAAAATGGAATTGTTGTTATATAATTATTTCCAAATAATTACAGGAAATTCTTCTATTAATTTCAAACCTTTCAAAAATAATTTTAGTTTTTTCACAGATTTCATTCCTTCTTTAATTAATAAATTATTTAAACACTATGATTGCACTGAAAAATTATTAAATAAATTACTAATAGATTGTAATCTTGAAAAGGGCAATTCAAATTTTTTATTGGGAATTTTACAAGTTTTAGAAAACAAAAAACGAAAATTATTATTTCCAAATAGCACCAAAGATGATCAGTTTTTTCCACAAGAAAATAATATCAAGAATGAAAAAATATTACATGATCACAAGGATTTTAAATATGATAATCACGGTAATAGTGATAGTGATAGTGATAGTGATAATGATAGTGAAAGTGATAATTATATTTATAGTGATAGTGATGGTGAGGTTTATGAAAAGAATGGGTACAAAAGTTTGGAGAATAATAACAATGAAGAATTATTGAAAATTGGAAATTTTACTGTGAATAAGGGATATACAATCTTTAGTGAACAAGATCAAAAATTATATAATTTTCAAAAAAATATAGCCATAAAAAATCTTGAACAGATTAAAGCAATTGTCAAATTTAGATTCCTCTGTGAATATTATCCTGAAAATATTCCAACACAGATCTTATATAGCAATCAGGAGATCATATATTATATAATAAATATATTAATTCAAGAATTGTCATGGAACGAATTACCAAATTACCTGAGGGAATCCAAACCACAATTATTTGAGAATTTATTGAACGCACCCAAGAAATTATTTTATGATTTTACAACAACAAAATTATCAACATTCTTTGATTTGCCACTCAAGCTCAGTAATAACAATATAATCATTCTTTATCAAGATTATTTGACAAAAATGGAAATCAATAAATCACTAAACATAAAGAATCTGAAACTTTTAACAAAATATTCCAAAAGCTTACTTTACAAATTAGACATTTTCAAATATTATAAGCAAAATTTTTCAAAAATATTTAATTATCAAAATGAAATATTAATAAAAAACCCAGATCTTTTCAGAATAATGCTACACACCATGGAGATTATTCTTACAAAGCAAATAAAGCCATTTTATTATATATTATCGAATGAAATGTTAAAGTTTAAGGGGGTTTTATTGTCCAAATTGTGTTATTTCCCAGGAATGGATCACAGCATTAACTATGAACATGCAAAAGATAATATTGACCATTGGGCAAAATGCCAAAACGGTCACAAATATATGATCGGCACGGGCGGAACAGGTGGAAGTTGTCCCACACCACACCAAGTTCTCAAATGTGGAGAGTGTAACACGCCCATAGGCGGCGATGGTAAACTACTGGAGAGCAATACCCATGCTACAATTGAAGACTTTTTATATGTCGAGTCAATAGGCTTGCCCTATAGTCCATATAAAAAAATCAGTTTTTCTGTTCGTGATTTATCACCATTATCGTATCGGATATTAAATTTAATCACCCATTGTTTAATTTTGAGTGGGATATACTATTCCGAGGATTCGAGTGATAATAATTATTTCAAGAGTTGCCAAAACATGTTCAATCCAGAATTCTATATTCCTAAAAATATTCAGGATTTATCCAGAGTGATCATCAATCTTATTGACAATGAAATCAATGTCCTCTCAAAATTATTAGATATAAATCAAAAATATGTCTTTACTTTTTATCATTTGATGCTTAATAAATTGCAATCCTCACTTCATAAGGAAAACAAAAAATATCAAAAGGACATATTTACGATCAGCAACCTAAATCATTTTGAAAATCTTTTGAACACAAAGATCGAGTTATTCAAAAAGGATATATTAAAAGATATTTCCAATAAGCACACCCAAACCCAAAACCAATCAAAGTTGGAGTCCAATATCCAAAACAGAAATTTGCAATCGAATTGGAATTGGAAATGGAAATTGAATACTAAATGGGATTTGAAAAAAATTTCCCGGATATACTATACAAAGTCCAATAATATCAAAAGGTTCCCACTGATCGATTTTTATTTTAAAGAATCAGAAGCTCTCGAGATTTTGTCATATTTTAATTATGTCAGAAAATGGTATAACTTAATTGCCAATAAATATCAGGGCAAAATCACAGCAAAGGAAGCACAAGAAATTTCCATCTTCCAGGCTATTGAAGATATCCAAAGGGACCAGCCTTTATTCCATATCAACGATGTGTTCAAATATTTTGCAATTGTTTGGAAGGAATTTTGGCCGAGAGACAAAGGCGATCTCGGTTGTAATTCTCTTCATAGAAACCTTATGCAATTCGAAATTACTTCCACAAGGAAAATTTCAATCAAACACTTTTTCATTGGTGACAATGATGAGCATTTGTTTTCAATATTCTTTTTGAAAAAATTACTTGCAAAGCACAACCATTACGTCAGTGTGATTCGAAAAATGAACAAACACCAAACCCAAACAGAACTGGGGGGCAATAATAATAATAATAATAATAATAATAATAATAATAGTAACTTCGATTATGACGAAAGCGATGAAGATGAAGATGAGGAGAGTAAAGGTGTGTTAGAAATTGATATTCCTTCTTCTACAAAGGTGAACTTTGACAATAATTATATTTTGAATTTAAAATCGAAAAAGGTATTGAAATTTATCAATGATAATAAAATATATTCAGAAAATTTATTCCAAAAGTTAGAATATTATTTGGAAAGGAAATTATTAAATAAACTTCGAATCGTTCAATTCAATTATGTCAATTTCCTTTATAAAGGTGAAATCGTTAGTAAAGGGTTTATCCGGGAATTGGAACAAAAAGAACCCTATTTAAAGCCACTTCCAATTGAATACACTAAAAAGATTTTAAAAGAAATTAAACCAATTACAGCCATTGTCATGAAATTTTTGGAATTGATCTTCCAATGGCTTAACAAATTTAAATATGAAACAATTTCAATTTTCATGGAGAAATCAGTTTTTGATTTTGTAAAATCAGATTATATATCCATACCAAATGATTTAATTGATGAAATTTACAATACTTCGAAATCTTTTGTTGATTATGTTAAAATGTGCAATATACATTCCATTTATCTGAAAATTTACGAGTCCTCTTTCCAAATCAAAGACATAATAGATAATCACTATTTGATCAAAATTTCTAAAGTTGAAAAACAATTACTATACTCTAGAATCTCAAAAATGAAGAAAAAACCCTTATTAAGTGCTTGGAAGGAATTGAATTGGAAAATGATATCATCAATACAAGAAAACCAAAAGATTTTTAATTATCTTTTCAATATTTTGAAAACACAAAATCATCTCTCTTTGGATTTATCATGGTTTTTAAACAATTTCCCTAAAGATTTGACAATTAACAAATCTATTAACGCTTATGAAAAGACTCAAGAATGGTATCAATTTCAAAATAAAAAATAAAATCAAACTGTGTTAATTCATAAAAAAAAACAATTTTTTTTATTTTTTTCTAGATGGTAACAAGATTTTATATATTTATTGAGAGGTGTTCTTTCTTTTATACTTTTATTTTTTTTTAAATTTTTATTTTTTACAATTAAAATTTGAAATATCATATTATGAAAAAATTTTTAATAAAATTAGTATTTAATCATTTTTTTTTTTATTGTTGAAGTATAATAATTTAAAACTCAATCCAAAATTTAAAACATATAGAAAGACAAGAAGAGGAAAAAAATAAAAAAAAACATAATTATTTTTATATTGCAAAAATGAATGTAGTATCATTTTTAATAACTTTGCTTCAGATTGAAATTCATCGTAAAATGAATTTTAATCAGTTTTTATGGGATTATAATCCTCACAAAATGTTATTCAGTGAGATCTTAGTAGGAAAAAATGAATTTTTTTATAAGAAAATTTCAGAATTGATCTATCCACCTCATTTCTACTGGTTTCTGTAATTTCTATATTTTTTTTACAAAATTTTTCAACCTCCATTTTTTGGATTTCTCAAAATTCAAAAGAAGGTTGACAAAAATTGACTTTTTGAGAAAATTAACTTTTAGTACAATTTTTAAAACTATTTTACATTTTTCTAGAGTTGCTTATACTTTTATTTATATATATATATATGGGGCTAAGTTGATATGTTTTAAAAAATTGTTCAAAATGGAAAAAATAGCTAAATAAAAAAAATATCATGAATATACCTTTATTATTTTAAAACAAAGATATTTTTGAATAATGGTACTATTTTTTTTTTTATATATTGTATTAAATCCACTATTATTCGTATTTCCAAAAATAGAAAGACCATTTCTTTTCGACAGATACAATATTTTTTGTTTAAATAAAAAAAAACTGACTAATTTTTGTAAATTTAAACTCCAAAAATATCCTTTCATAAAAAATTCTTCAAAAACTTTACCCACATAACCTCAACCCAATTTCCATTGATACAACAAATTGGGCCTTAAGAGAAGCCATTTAAACAAAATAAAATAACAAAATTAGAATTAAATATGTGAATTATGTTTGGCATGTATTATGTTGTTCCATAAATTTTCTCAGGATACACTCTCCTAATAGTTATGAATGATATATTTAATTCAAGAAAAAATAAAAAAAACCAAAAAAAAATAAGGCAAAATCACACCCCCTTTCTAATAATTAACACAAAGTTTCCAGCCCTACCATGAATATTACTAATACCCTAAAATTAATTTTCTATTCTGAAATTTTTTACATGTACAACAAACTGTAAAATATTTATTAAAGATCATTCTAAACCATAAATTTTATGATGAAAAATTAAAAATAAGTTATCTATTTTTTGTTTCCTTTGGTATGTGGATTGATAAATAAATTCATTAAAATACTTACATTATCGTAGATATCCAATTTCAAAAATTTCTAAAATCCCATGTTTTTAAAATTTAAAAACAATGATTGAAAAATTCTATCAAGTTTCCATTGTTTTCATGATTTCTTATCTTGAGAAAATTTAATTAATATTTTGGTTTTTACAAAAAAAAAAAAAACAACTCTGAGGAATATAATACAAGTTGAAATTATAATCTTCGGTTAGAAACTGAATTTTCTATTTCAAAAAACATAATTTTATAATAGATAGCCAATTTCTATGTCTTATTAATTTATACAGAAGGTATCAAACAATTTTATGGTTGGTGGATACAATGTAACAATCCAAACTAACTCAATGATGAAAAATCATTGACAATACAATTCTTTAGCTTTAAAGTTGTTTATTGAGAGAATGTTTTTAATGTTGAAAAAGTGGATTATTTTTTTTTTTTTTCATTTTCACGTTCTTTCAACATGATGCTAAAGTTAACGAAACTCTCAAAATTTCTTTTGATTTTTCCAATTAAAAAATGAAAACAAAATGATTTTTTCATCCAAATTAGAAAATATTTTGAAGATCCTAACTTTTAAATTTTTAATGAGATTGGAATAAATTGTGTTGAGACTTTTTCTTGAATTCGAAACGTTGTCCTTAATTACCAAAAAAAAAAAATTGTTTTTTTCAAAAGCTCTAAAGATAAGGAAAATTTCAACTAACAGCACAAAAATCAATTAACATTTTTTAATTACTTTCCATCCAATCTATTAACCTGACTGTTTCAATTTCGCTTTTGGAAAAAAAAAAAATAAATTGTCAAAAATTACCTTTTTGAAAAACTATTATAAAACCCATACCAAGGACAATATCAATCAGACAAGAACCAAATTAACTACACCCTACATAAGATAATCTTTTTTTCCAATTTCAAGGATCCAAAACTAAAAGTTGAATCCAATTTTTTCATTTTTTCATCTTTTTTACTCATGACATTCTTTTATGAAAATTGAATTTTTGCTCTTTTTTAGTTTTAAAAAGTGAATTTTTAGTTTTTGAACAAGCAAAAAAGAACCAAAATTGAAAAAATAACAACAAAACCAAAATTAAAAATAAAAAATTTTCTTTTGATTTTTTGAATTGCCCAACTATTTGAAATTATAAAATTATAAATGGACACAATTAACTCATTGAACCCAATGGACCCAGAAGAAGAATTCAAAATCAATTTGCAAAGGTTAATCTTAAATGATCAAACGCTTACCGAACTGGATCTTTATGATAGTCAAATTGGAGTTGAAGGAATAGAACCACTAAGCGAAGCCCTAAAAGTAAACCAAACGCTCATCAACTTGAAGGTTACTGGCAAACGATTTGGAGACAAGGGAACGCAAGCTTTAAGTGAAGCCCTAAAAGTAAACCAAACCCTTACCGAATTGGTACTTTATGAGAATAAACTTGGAGACGAAGCAATGAAAGCTTTAAGTGAAGCCCTCAAAGTAAACCAAACGCTTACCCACTTGAATCTTTATGAGAATCGAATTGGAGCCGAGGGAGCGCAAGCTTTAAGTGAATCTTTAAAAGTCAACCAAGCCCTTACCCGAATTGGATCTTTCTAAGAATCGAATTGGAGACGAAGGAATGAAATCTTTAAGTGGAACTTTAAAAGTCAACCAAACGCTTACCTACTTGGAACTTTCTAACAATCAAATTGGAGACGAGGGAGCACAAGCTTTAAGTGAATCTTTAAAAGTCAACCAAGCCCTTACCGGCCTGAACCTTTCTTGGAATCAAATTGGATCCGAGGGGACGCAAGCTTTAAGTGAATCCCTCAAAGTAAACCAAACGCTTACCAACTTGAACCTTTCTTGGAATCAAATTGGAGACGAGGGAATGCAAGATTTAAGTGAAACTTTAAAAGTCAACCAAGCCCTTACCAACTTGGAACTTTCTGAGAACCATATTGGAACCAAGGGAATGAAAGCTTTAAGTGGAACTTTAAAAGTCAACCAAAAACTTACCCACTTGGATCTTTATTGTAACGAAATTGGAGATGAGGGGATAGAACCACTATGCGAAGCCCTAAAAGTCAACCAAACGCTTACCAACCTGGATCTTTCTTATAATGAAATTCGAGACGAGGGGATAGAACCACTAAGTGAAGCCCTAAAAGTAAACCAAACCCTTACCCGATTGAATCTTTCGGATAATGATATTGGAGCCGAAGGAACAGAACCACTAAGCCAAGCCCTAAAAGTAAACCAAACGCTTATCGAATTGAATCTTTCTTCTAATCAAATTGGATCAACGGGTGCCAAATACCTATGTCATGACTTAAAGACAAACCAAACCCTTTCCAACTTGGACCTTTCTCATAATCAAATAGGATCTAATGTAATTAAAGCTTTTAGTGAAGCCCTAAAGGACAACCAACCATTAACCCACTCGGATCTGTTTGAAAATAGAAGAGAATCTTATAATAAAGAAGATCACGAAAAAAATCTTCAAGAATTTATACAATCCTTAAAAATCAATAAATCTATTATCAATCTATATCTTTCTGATAATAAGATTAATGAAAAAGATCTAAAAAAAATAGATAATCTGATCAAAAGAAATGTCATTTTTCAAAAAATGTTAACCAAATCAGTCATACAAGGAAATTTACAATTATTCCATAAATTAATTCAAATTAAAAAAATACCCTTAATATACCAACCCTATGATGATGATATAGATAGCCCAAATGACCAAGAGGGAAACACAATTTTCCATACAGCTATTTTTCATAATCAAACAGAATTTCTATTCCAGTTATTGTTTGCTATTAATGAAAAAACAGATCAAGAAATTATTTCAAAAAGAAATTTTTTATTGAATTTCAAAAATCCACAATCAAAAAAAAGTGCAATTGATTTGTTAAATCCAAATGAAATTTTAATCCAAGATTTTAAAAATTATTATGATCAATTTATTTCAACATCTTCATCTTCATCTTCATCTTCATATTCTTATTTCAATAACAATAATGATGAAAAATCAAATAATTTCCCAAATAAATTAATTGCAGAAGAAGAAATAATCTTGATGAGAATTGGCAAAGAATGGAAAACAATCAAAAATGAATTCAAAAATGAATTAAATAAAAAGCAAAAACAATTATTTTTAAAATGGTTATATTGTCCTGTTTCTTTGAATTTCCAAGAAAAGCAAAGAATTCTTGAAATTTTCAAATTATTAAATCTAATCCAATTTGATAAACAACATTTATTTTCAAATGAAAAATTATTAAACGATTTCCAATATTATATCAAGAAATATGCAAATTCTGAAAAAAAAATTTTTCTAATCAACTTAAAAAAAAAAAAGAAGAAGAAGAAGAAGAATGAAAATAAAAATGATGATTTTAAAATTGAATCAATTCGAATTAATAAATTTATTCTTTGTTTAAGATCAAATTTATTTCGAGATCTGATTTTTCAGACTTTTCCTTTCCAAAAAGAAAATGAAAGGAAAAAGGAAAATGAAAAAGAAAATGAAAAGGAAAAGGGAAATCAAAAAGAAAAGGAAACGGAAACGGAAACGGAAAAGGAAAAGGAAAAGGAAAAGGAAAAGGAAAAGAAAAAGAAAAAGGAAAAGGGAAAAGAAAAGAAAAAAGAAAAAGAAAAGGTAAAAGAAAATGTAAAAGAAAATGTAAAAGAAAAGGAAAAAAAAAAAGAAAAAGAAAAAGAAAAAGAAAAAGTAAAAAGAAATAAAAAAAGAAAGGGTGAACGGAAAAGCAAAACTATCAAACAATCAATCAAGTTACTGATTATTTCTCTTCAATTCCTGAATTTTAACCATTTTTCCTCTTAGAATTATATAATTTAAATTTAACTGAATTTACTTTTACTTTTGATAAGGAAAACAAAAACTACAACAATAAGGACAATATCCAAAAAATCAGCAGCAACAATAACAATCAGAAAAATACTAACAATACAAAAAATACTAACAATAACAATAATAATAATAATAATGAAAATAATAATAATAATAATAATAATAAACCAAAAACAAAAAATACCTTTCAAAAATCATCAGATCAATTAATCTTAACAACTACAAAAGCAAAAAATATTGTAAAAACTTTTAATCAAAATAATCTCAATAATTTAATCAATTTCTATTTCGAAAAAGATGTTTCTGGTTTCTATCAAACAAACCCACTTTTATTTTTTTCCAATTTATTTTATTTCTCTCAACAATTATCAAAATTATAAATTATAACAAATTATCAAACAAAATAAAATAAAAAAATTGAAATGAAAAGATGATGTTAATTATGATGATAATGATCACTATTTGAAATATAATTTTATTTTAATTCTCATTTATATATTTATATATTTATATATATATATACATATAAACTAAATTCTAAAAATATGGACACAGTTTAAATAGTAGAAAGAATAGCAATACTACACTTTAAATTGAATCTATATGCAAATAATTTTGATTCAACAAACTATTTCATTTTTTGTCTTTTTTGTTTTGTTTTCATTTCCAATTTTCCAGTTACGTAATCTGTTTCGTTAGATCTGGAAAATATTTTCGATGGCTAATAGAAGGTTAGTATTGAGTTTGTTAAATTGGAAAATCGCATACAATTGGCCGATGTTATCTTATCATTTGATCGATCAACAATTGTTGGTGAAATTTTAACAAATTTATCAATTCAATTTTTAGTTCTCCCTCTTTATCATTATTTTTTTACACACCGGTTTTGATTTTTTTGATTTATATTTTTTTCTTTGATTTGGATGAAAATGATTACTTGTAAAAGCATTAATACTCGGTTACTTTAAATGTGGTTTTATATTAGGTTTGGAAAAATATTATAAATTGAGGTTTTATTTTGCTTATTTTTGATTTTAAGTGTGTCCAAATTTTTGGAATAGGGTTTATTTGGGATTGGATCCTCAAAATTCCTGATCCAAAAAAAAAAAAAGGAAAATTTATTCTTTTTCAACTAATATATAATATTTTTTTTAAAAACAAAAAATCAACTGACTAATTGTTGCAAATTTAATTTTTATTTAGATCCTTTCATTTAAAACACTACAAAACCTCTCCCACAACCTCAACCCAATTTCCCTTGAAACCAAAAATTTGGATTTCGATGGAAACGATCCAACAAAAAAGTTTCAAACAAGTTCAAAAAACAATTATTTTTTGTCTTTGGTATGTACCATTCTGCTCAACCCGGCAAATTCAGGCCAGTACTCGCCTCTTAGTCATGATGAGAAATTTAAATTAAGATTAAATAAAAAGAACCTAAGGAACCAAAGAAATACAGAAAATGAAAAAGAACCAAAAACAAAAACACATTTGTAGAAATTGCATTCAATTGTACAGAAAATGAAGTGTATAAGGAAATAAGATAATGAAAACATTGAAAGAATGGTCCAAAGTCTTAGATATGGAAGTAGATCCAGCTGGTCAGATGAAAATATACTGTATGTTTCAAAATAAATTGAACCAAAATTTTCATTTGTCTTTCTTCCAAAAAAGGTTTGAAAAGTTCGAAGCAAAATTAATAAATTCTAATAAAAAGTATAGATTATTATTTTCTATTTAGAATTGTAAGATTTAATTCTTTATTTGAATTCTCGGGTGTGTTTTTTTTTTTTGGAAAGCTGAATGAAAATTTTTGTTCTTTTTAATTTGAAATCGGCAGTAGATTATGATGATGATGGCTAGTTTAAAAAGGATAGAAACATTGTGATTAAAATTGTTTCTCGAGAGATATTCTTAATTTTTAATCAATACTGTTGTCAAAGAAAATTTTGTCTAAAAAGATATAACCATGTTATAAAATAAAAAAAGTTTTTTTTGTTATTGAAATCAAAAACATTAAATAATCAAAAGAAACTGGCAATAAACAATATAGAAATTTTGTATTGGTTACATAATGCTATATTATTTAAATTGAAATTCAAAAGATAAAGGATCAAATTACAAAATTTTTCTAAAAAAATTGAGTAAATTTTTTAGATAAAAAATCACCAAAAAAAAAAACAAAAAAAATTGAGAAAAAAAAAATTTCAAAAAATAATGAGAACCATAACAAAAAATTTTGAAACAAATTCCATTCATAATTTTTAATTTACTTAAAATATCAAGGAGTATACCTTCAAAATTGATTTTAAATTAGGTATACTACTCGGTAGTAAATTGGATGTTTTATTAGAACAAGAAGAAAAAAAAAGCATCTATTTTATTTTGAAATAGGTATAAAAGTCTTTGGAAACTCATTCTTTTGATCAATGTACAACCAAAATCTTAAAAACTATTTTTCTTTTCGTTTTTAAATTTAATTTTGTGTTTTGTTTTTTCAATTATTTGTTTAAACTAAGTGAATTAGGGAGAGTTACAAAAATGGTTGTACTTGGAGATAAATAAATTATTTGTTTCAACCAATAAGAATATCAATCAACAGAAAAAGATATAAACTCAAAAAAAATATTAGAAATACTAGGGTTTGATCAAAATTAACAACAATTAAAATTTTCAAAGAAAAAATGAAAAAATCGATTGGGAAATAGAAAATTTAAAATTATGATATGCAGATTTTAATAATTTTAATTTAGAGAAAAGTTAATTAGAATAGTTTTGGATGGAAAAGTCAAGAATATTTAATATTTATTAAGTTATAATACAGTCAGTTCCACTTTTAAGACCCAAACTTACAACGAAATTTAAGGCACATAAAAAATCTCAAATTAACACACAAAATTCAGATTGTAGTAAAAATAATTTGGGTAAAAAAAAATTCCAAATTTTGTGCCTTAATTTGAGATTTTTATTGTGCCTTAAATTTCGTTGAAACTTTGTGCCTTAAAGTTGTGGAACTGACTGTAAAAATATCAACAAACAGTCGTGTCACCAAGTGCCGTAGAGTGCCCAGCTTTTCTTGAGGTCTTCTGTTTTATTTATTAAGTGCCTTAGGTTTTTTTGATTTTTCTGTTTATTTGTTTAATAAATAGATTTTCGTTAGGTTTTTTTGAGTTTTCTATTTATTTGTGAAGTTTTCTAGGTTTTTTTGAAGTTTTCTATTTATTTGGAAAATCAATAGATTTTCTAAAGACAGTTTTTTTTAATTTTTGAAATAAACAGAAAAATTTATAAATTTTCTGTTTTATTTCAAAAACTACAAAAAACCTAATGCCAAAAATTATTTAAAATATGTAACCTCAACTTCCATTCTAAATTTTTCAAATTTCACAAATTATCTAAACAGATATTCTTATGTGTTTATGATAAAATTAAATTAAAAACTAAAATTCTACAACTTATGTAAAATTCATTCTAATCTGGAAAAAATAGAAGATCTCGATCATTTTCTTTGGGATCGTGTTTCTATGAAGAAAATCGAATAATTTGGATTAAGGAATTAGTTCAAATAAACAAAAATAATAAGCAATTTTAGAATATTATCTTTGAGATTATTCGAAATAAATATTCATTATTTATTTTATCATTTTTTTAATGATATTGGAATTTACAGCAATTTCAAACCTGGTGTGCACGATTTAACTTGTTTTAAAATTTCAATTTTCATTAAACTTTCATACAACTTCAAGATCTGTTCAAACTAAATCAAGGTTTTAACACCAAAACTCAAGAATACCTGAATGACAAGCTTCGTAAACAACTTTTCACTTTTTCTTTTAAACTTTTTTCATATTATTTTAAAAAAATTCCATTTTGTTTGAGAACTTGGATCTTAAGGACAATACCTGAAGATTTGATTCCAAAATAACAATCGTCCTTTTCAATTGAAAGGAGTTTTTAGAAAGTTTAATGAAAATTTTAAGTTAAGTTTAATCGTGCGCACCAGGTTTGAAATTGCTGTATTACTCTTTATTAAAATTTCAAAATACAAATTTAGATTTTAGGGTTGTGCCATCAAGTGCCTAGCTTTTCCAGAATTTAAAAGAATAAAGAAAAATCAGAGATTTTATTCAATTCTTAAAAATTCTGGAAAAGCTAACTGAGGCTTTTTTTCTAATTTATGAAATAAACAGAAAATTAAATAAATTTTCTGTTTATTTCAAAAATTAAAAACAGCCAAACGGTTGTAAAAAACAATTAGTTTCCTCACTTCAAAATAAAAAAAAATATATTATTTTTTTTGTAATTTGGGTGGGAGTGTTGAAGCTTTTTCCAAGTTTGAGATGTTTGTTGAAAATATTTAAAAGGATTCTAATTTTTTATGCTTGAAACTTGTGGTTATTAATCAATTTCATTTTTACGTTTCTTAATAAGGGTGTTCGAATTAATGGGTGTCTAATTTTTTCTTGTTCCATTTTGTATGTAAATAGCAATTAAAAAAAAATTATTTTTGATATTAATTGGAGAATAGTTACAAGATAACGAATTGTCAGATTTTAAATGAGATTGGAACAAAAAGGTGAGAAGACAATTTGGTAAATTGCAAACCTTAATCCTCCACCCTTGATTAATAATTACTAATACTATTTTTATTTTCATTTTTTTCATTGCTGTCTTGACTCAACACGATTCAAATAGTTTTTTTATATTTGTTTGTTTGTTTATCTCTGTAGTTATTCTACTTGAAAGATCTGAAACAAATTAAAAATATCATACTTTTTCATCAACAAAAAAAAAAAAAAGTACACGTTAAAGTTCAAGTTCTAAATGACAAAGAATTGGATCAAACAAATTGTTACTTTATCGTTTCAAAAAATTTTGAAAAAGTTCGGACGAAATTATTAAATAAGTATAGTTGATATAAAAATTTAGAACAATTCTAAAAAAATCTTTTGACATTTTTCAAAAACTTTTTCCCTTTAGCAAAACATTTCCCCTTTAAAAAGTCTTGGAATTTGTAAAAAAGTTCGGAAAATAAAAAGGATGTGTAAAAATTTTTCGCCTTTTTAATTCCAATACGTGAAAAAGAAAACCATTTTTTTAATTTAATCTTTCAAAATTTAGTATTGATAATTTACTATATTTACCTTTCCAAAAAGCCTAAATAAACCAAAATGACAATCAACCACCCAATCCAACCAAAAGAAGAAAATTCAGAAGAAATTATTTGGTGTGATGCTTGCCTTCAAGATGATCGAAGGGTTGTAGCTAAAGTTTATTGCCAAGATTGCGAAAAAAATCTTTGTGGAAATTGTGATATGATTCACCAATTCCCAGGATACGAGAAACATGTAAGAACCCGTCCTAAACCAAGTTTGTGATTTTACTTTCTTTTTTATTTTTACTTTTTGTTTTTTTTATTATTTGTTTTTAATTTTTTGATGGTTTAGTTTTATTTTGACAACGAAAGACTCACCTTTTTTTCAATCTTTTTAATTTAACAATTTTCCTTCAATCCTTTCTTTTTTACTATGGTTTTTATAATACAATAAATCGAGAAACCATCCAAAATGAGTTAAGACTTTGTTTTATGTTATTTTGATAATTGAATTGTAACCAAAGGGATAATAAAAATTTCAACCATAATTTTTAACAACTTTTTAATTTTTAGGTTTGGATTAGAGAGAGACAATTAATCAAAATTGAAGACTCAAAATTAACAGGTGTTTGTTTGTTCTTTTTTTAAAAAGTTTCCTCATTCAAATCCAGCAAGATCCTTAAAAATAGAATTTCTAAATTTCTAATTTTGAGCTTAGGTTTTTCCTGATTGATAACTAATACCATCATTTGGCCAATTATCAAAAAAATTTTAAATTTTTAATTCAAAGTCAACACAAAATCCTTGTTTTTAACACACAAACAGAAAAAATAAAAAGATCAACAATATTAATTCAAAAGGAAAAAAAAATCGATTTTGGTTGGATCTTTCTTCTTGGACTTTTGAGAATCAAATTTTTTTTAATCTATTTGAAATTAAGGTTTACATTCCTTGAAATCTGAAAAAAGATTATCTTGTGTTGTTTGTAATTACTTGTCAATTTGGTTCTTAGCCGATCGATCTTATGATTTGGTATGGGTTTTAATAGTGGTTCAAAATGGCAATTTTTGACAATTTTTTTTTTTTTTCTCCGAAATCCGAATTGAAGAGTGTAAGATTAATGTATTGAAACTTAAGTTTAAAAAAATGTGGTTTGTGTGTTGTTGATTGAAATTTTTAATTAGATTTGATTTTTATTTGGAGCTTTTGAAAAACAAATTTTTTTCATAAAGTTAATTGACAAAAAATAAATAAAATTTTTCTTTTCTACACCCAAAAATCAAAATTTATTCTTAAAAACCTACCAACCAAAATAGTCTTACACTTTTCAATTCGGATTTCGGAGAAAAAAAAAAAAATTGTCAAAAATTGCCATTTTGAACCACTATTAAAACCCATACCAAATCATAAGACCGATCAGCTAAGAACTAAAGTGACAAGTAATTACAAACGACACAAGATAATCTTTTTTCAAATTTTTGGGATTGTAAATGTTAAGGATGGATTTCCAGATTTAATATTTTGTGTGAAGATTATTTTTAAAACTAAAAGCATTTTTTATTGACTGTTTAAGAATGTTGAGTCAAGAGATCTTGTTAAAATTCCAGGTTTTTTTTCTTCTAATTTTCAATGCTGAAGTCAAAAACATTTTCCCACAATCTCCAAATACTTAAAATTTTTCTTGCAAATGTTCAAAAATCAAAATACTCTTACTTCTCTAACAATACACTTCATTTTAAAATAAAATATAGTTTAGTGTAAGGGTATAAATATATATTTTCGCATAAAGTAGAAAATTAAGTGAACCTCACCAAAAAGGTAAACAAAATTGATTTTAAATTTGACTTGTTTGAGAATCACCAAATGCTTTTGTGATTCAAATAAATAGATTTTTTTAAAATTTTTAAAGAATTTCAATCTTTTGTTTTTTTTTTTTTTTAAAATTCATTAACTTTAAAATCATTTTAAAATATATTGTATTTCAACCTTCAGATAAAATAAAAGTGGGATATTTCTGAACATTATTCGGTGTTTGAAATATTCGTGAAAATACACGAAAATCGAAAAAACCCGAAATTTGTAAAAACAGAAAATTTAAAACCCTAAAATTGAAAATACCCAAAAATTTAAAACCAGAAATTTTTCAAACCCGAAAATTGAAATACCTGAAGTTTTTAAGTCACTCAAAAACACTTTTTCAACAACTTTTAAGAAACTCCTAATATTGAGATATATATATATATATATTTAAGATAAGATAATAATTTTACTTTTTAGACAAAATATTTTTTTTTTGAATTTTCTACTATAATTCATCTGAAAAGTTTTTGGTAACTTTTGAGTATATTTGAGAATTTTAATACTTGTTAGGATAAGTATATGTGCAGGTAAGGGTATATTTGGGTTTGTTATGTGCTGTATTAGGGCCAGTAGGGTGGCTAGGTTGGCTGTGTTTGATTAGATCCAACCAATTTCTCTACTCGAATGGAAAGTTAAATTAGGTTTGACTTGGTTCATCTTGAGTAGAGTAGTGAATCTGTATGCACGATTAGATATTACTTGGTTATTTTTGGATTGTATTTTAAGATTACAAAATTATGAGTAATGATACACAATTAGAAATTGTCTCTCAAAAGACATTTTCTCTCATTTTTTAATATCTTTTATCAAATATCAGAAATGTTACAGGTATTCTAAGATACCAATTCTTTAAACAAAAAATGGGTTGAATACTAACCCTAAAATTTGTTTTTTTTCCGAATATTGTATATTTTTAGTAAAAAAAAAAAAAGCTTATGTAATAAAATTCCAAATTTACCTTTAAACTGAATGTATTGACACTAGGGTTTCTTAAAAGTTGTTTAAAAAGTTTTTTTTAGTGATTTAAAAAATTTTCAGGTATTTTTGATTTTTGTGTATTTTCAGGAATATTTTGTTTGATAGATTCACATTATTCATCAAAAAAAATATTGTAAATTTGTTTCTTCAATCAATGTTTTCTTGAGAATTCATTCAAAACGATAAATAACAAATAATACAGCTACAATAAATTAATACAAATTTTCAAGAGTTCAGATTATTCAACAAAACATATTTTATTGATCAAAAATATTCCTCAACAAAAAAATTATTTATTATCATTAATTTTGTTGTTTTTATTCCTAAATTTATGAAAATAGGAAATTGTTAATCAAAAATAATATCATTTTGATTTCAATCTTTATGTTAAGAAAATAAGTGAAACTTATTTTATCAGGAAACATTAAGAGAAATCACATCGAAAAAATAAATAATCCAAGAAATCGAAAAATTAATAATTACAGAAAAAATGGGGACTTAATCAAAATAACAGTTTTTTTTTAATCATACTATCTTATAATCAGTTCTTTCTTTGATTTGGTTTTTTATTATGAAAAATTGTAGTTGAAAAAAATCAACTATTTTTGAATTTGAGAAAAAGTAAAAATCGTATATCTCAAGATAAAATGAGATTTATTTCTTTATTTTTTATTGATTTAATTAATAATAAAAAAAGTAAATAATTCAAATCTAGAAAATTTTCCATCTTATTATATAATTAAATTACTTTTAATTTTCAGCTTTCTATGATTTCTTTGATTTCTGTTATTTCTTTAATTTCTGTGATTTATTTGATTCTCTGATTCTAGTTTTACTCCCAATTAAAAATGATCTTTCACTTTTTAAAGGCATTTAACTTTTAATACTACAATGTCTAATATTATTTTCATGATGATCCAAAAAAAAAATACTTTTTTACTCGATAAACCAAGAAAGGATCATTTCAAATTTGGTTATCTGTCTTTCTTCTTTTCTGAAAAACAAAAAAAATATTTACTACCATTTCCCAACGACTTTGAAATATATAATAAATCATTTAAAAACCAAGTAAATATTTCAAAATAAACCATAAAATTGCATCTTGAATTTATGTAATTAAAACATCCAGTGAAAATATAAAATTTATCCTTAACAAAATTCATATTAAACCATTTTTTCAAAAAAATTACCTTTGGGTTTAAAAATAGAGTTAATTTAATAAATTCAAATATTTTGAAGAGTTTTTCAAAGTTTTGTTTTTCTGTTTAAAAATATATCATAAATTTTTAATTAAAACCAAAACTAAATCTCATAAATAATTTTTTTCATTGTACGGTTTTAAAATTTAAGGAAGTAGGTACATTTTACCAATTTTGAGTACAACAGTTTATGAGAAACAGAATTTTTAAAATCATTCTATTGACCAAATAAATAAATAAATAAATAAAAAAGGAGAGTAATTGCCAGATATCCTAGTATAATAGATTTTCATTCGAACAAAAAAATTGGAATTCAAAAGAATGTAAAAGATCGAACTTGAAAATTTTAAATAAAAATCATTTATTTATCGATCTTTATATAAAAATTACATCTTTCTTAATCGGGCTTTATTGTTAATTCTGAATTGAAAAATCTTTTTTTTCAAAAAAATTTGAGTAAGTAGATTATTTGATATTTCGAAAGAATTTAAAAATGAATTTCAAAATCGATTTTCATTGAATTCATCTAATTCTTGATTGAGTTTAGAAAATAGGATATTTTTTTAATTCCTCTTCAGAAATAAAGTTTTATTGCACAAATTCGTTTGTATTAATAATTATTTATTTTTCATTAAAATCAGAAGTAAATATAAAATGATGAATCTTGATTGAAATTTCTTAAGAATTTTTCAATTATTTTGGATTGAATTTTTTGTAACTGTTTTTATGATTCTGTGAATTCAACTCCTTTATTTTAATATTACCAAAGTATTTTTTATTTTGGTTAGGTTTGATAAAAATATTTGAAAATTGAATTTTGAAAGCAAATTTGTAAAAAAATGTTTTGTAAAAGAATAATAAATAGTAATGTGCCGAGAAATTCAAGGTCATAAAATTGCTTGTGTACATAAAAATTGTGATATTGAAAATAAATCTTCGAAAATAGGCTTTTATCGATTGTTTTTTTTTTTTTTCATTCTTGATTTCAACAAATTTAATGGAATGGTGATCTTTTGTTTTTAGTCTTCTAAAAGAAAATAAATTATTTCCAATGTACACCTTTTAGGGTATATTTTTTTGTTTTACTGTTTGATTAATTTCAATCGTTTGTATAAACACATATCTAGATCCAAAACCAAATTTAATAAAAGCAAAAATTGAAATTCAAAAAAAAATGATTAAAAAATTGAAAAATATAAGATTCAACTCTGAATTACTTTGATTCATTTCACGAATAGACTAGTGAATGGTGTTTTGGTTTCAAACTTTCAATATCGGAGGGAACTGAAAAAATATTTTTCAGTTAGGTTCTCGCAATTAAATTTTTTTCAAAATGATAAAATGTACTTACATCCTTAAATACATATGTTTAACAAAAAATAAAAATAAAAATAAAAATTTTTATTAAATTTTAAATCTAATTTTTAATTTTGGAAAATTCTCATTTTTCAATTTAATTAATTACAATTCTTTATATTATATTATATTATACTCTTATTTTCGATTTTTCTAAAAATTTTAAAATTAAACTTTAAAATATCTTTATAAAAATAAAAATAGAAGATTCAGATAATAATAGAACTGAAAAATGCCCAATTCATCAAAAAAGTAAACTTTCCAGATACTGTAAAAATTGTCAAAAATTAATTTGTTCTGAATGCGTATTTGATCATTCAAATCATGAAACAATTGCATTTGATCAGTCAATGGATTTTTATAAAGAATTAATCAATGAACAAAAAAAATTGACTCAAAATCATTTTAAAAAAATCAATGAAAAAGTTAAATAATTAAATAATTCTGAAAAGGAGATGAAATCTAAAAAAGAAAAAAATTTCAGAGAAATATCAGAATTTTATTTGAATCAAAAAAAGTTATTAGATTTACTTGAACAAAATGAAATAAAATTAGCCAATGATTTTTTTGAACAAATTTCAACAATTATGAACAAAGAAAAACAAACGATCAACAATTCAAAATATTCAACAGAAACTCTACTGAAACAATTTAACAAATTAGAAAGCAATATAAACCAATCAAATTCATTTGTATTTTTTAAATTATTTTCTCAAATAGAAATAACCAAAATTTTGGATTTTTCAATCTTTCCTTTGGATTTTTTTTTTAATGGAATTTTTTAAATAAATCTTTTGAATTTTTTTTTTTTTTCGATTTTTTTTTTATTTTTTTTAAATATTACCGATTAAATTTTAGTTTTTTTTTATTCAAAATTTTTTTAATAAATATACTATATATATAAATATATATATATATATATATATATAGCTCAAGAAAAACCAAATTCAGAATTCCCAAGATTATGTAATGAACACAAAAATCACCCTTATGAATTTTTTTTTGTCTTGATCATAAACAATTATTATGTAGCCATTGTGAAATTCTTAATCATAAAAAATGTCGAAAATCAAAAAATCTCAAAGAAGGTTATGTAAAAACCCAAAACGAATTGGAAGAACTAATCAAGAAAATAAATTCAATCAATAAGGAAAAAATTGAATTTGTTCAAAAAATTCAAAATGAAACATTCAATTCCTTAAAAGAAAAACAAATAAATATGGATTGGTCAAAAGAAATTATCAGAAATTAAATGAATTAACACAACATCAATTCAAGAAAATGAATGAAGAAATATCAATTCAACAAAATGAAAAATATTTGAAATTAAATAAACAATCAATAAAAATTCAAAAAGAAATTGATAAATTTAAAGAATCTGGAATGATTATAAAAGAAATTGAAATTTGCAAAAAATATAATGATTATCAACAAATATTGATCAATTTTTTTAAATTGAAAAAATTATTGCCAATTTTGAATAAAAATGAGAATAATCAATTAATTTGTAATTCAAATTTTAATAAAATAAATATAATTTCAAATGATTTAAAACAGAATTTGAAAAATTGGAAATTAAATTTGCCTTTTGTTATTAATAAAATTGAAATTAATTTGCCTGATGAAATCCAATTTGAAAACAAATTGAAATTTTCAATACTTCTTAAAAATCCATTAGATGAAATTATGAATGCCCAAGAATACCATACAAAAGTTGAAATTCTCAAATCAAATTCAAATGAAATGATCACTAAAATAACTAAATTTAAAGAAGGAACAAATCAACAATTAATTGGAGAATATTTATTCCAAAAAAAGGAGAATATCAAATAAATATCTCAATAAATGATCAAAAAATTCCAAAATCGCCATTTAATTTGAAAGTAATTGATCATTTTTTTTTTAAAAGAAGAATTAGAAATCCTTCAAAAGGAAAATAACCTAAAATTTAATTAAATTCTCGAAAAATGGATCAAAGAAGCCAGATGCCATTCAAATTTTCAAAGAAGATTCAATTCAAGAACAGATGGATGGAACCCTCAAACTTTCCATGAAAAATGCGACAATAAAGGAAAATCTATAGTTCTTATCAAATTAAAAAATAAATCCTTATTTGGAGTATTTGCAGCAATCGATTGGGATTCAAAAGGTGAATGTAAACAATCAACAGATAATAAATCCTTTCTTTTTTCCTTAATTAGCCTGGATCCAAATTTTAAAAAACCTTTAAAATTGCCTATTTATCAGATCCAATATTGCGAATTATACTGCAGTCCAAATGATTGACCAATATTTGGATATGGATATGATTTGAAGTTAGGGAATATAAATAAAAATATGAATGAATACAACCATTCAAATCTTGGTTATACCTATAAAGCCGCCTTTGGATACAAATCTGGATTAAATAAAGCCAAGAATTTTTTAGCAGGTTCTTTTAAAAATTGGGATATTTTTCAAATTGAAATTTTTTGTGAAAATTAAAAAAACAGAAAACTTAGCAAAAGATCAATTTTCTTTTTTTTCATTAAATATCATTTTTCTTTCTTTTTAATCAAAATCGATTCAAAAATAAATTATTGAATTTTTCATTTTTTAATTTTTTCAAATATTTTTATTTTGCTAGCGCGTATTCACCCAGGTCTAAATTTAACACAAGTCTTGTAGTTCTAAATACATTGAGTTTGATAAATGAATTTCAGGGGTTTTAAAATAAGAATCTGATTGGAAATACAGGCCCGGAATTAATCTTTTCTAAAGGAAGAACGATTAACTTGACAATAATTTTTCAAAATTGAGAATGATTCACTCTGGTTACATTAGATGTAATACAAAGAATTTGGTGGCTAATCTAGAAATGAAGAGTTGAACATTTATAAAGTTCAAATAAAAAAAATATAAAAAAATTTGATTAATTTATTCTTATTAATTTTTATAAAAGATCTTGAATTGAGAAAAGTATTGATTAATTTTCTATTTACAAATAGTAAAAAATATTTTTAATTTATTTTAACACACACATAAAGAAATTATAATAAAAACAAGCACGTACACACGTATATATATATATATCATAATTTTTATTTTTCATACCGATCAATTTATTACTAAACAATGAATTTTGATAGTAGATTTTTATCTTTACATAAATCAAACCATTAACATAAATAATATATTTTTTACTCATTTTTTACCTCAAGTAGCATATTCTTCAATAAAAAATACCTTGAAATCCGAAATAGAACCTTTTTTTTAAAAATACTAAAATTACAATTATTTGAAAGAAAAATAATAATTTTTTATTTTGTGTCTGTATTGAGGTCTAAACTTTCAAAACGTAGACAAATGTGTTGAATTTTGTTGTGTATTTCAAAAAAAAAATTTTGGCCCAATAGAAAAAAAAATATGAATTGCTCGAAAACAACAATTTTTACTCAAAAAAGAAAATTTTGAAATTTTCAGAATTTCCAAATATTTGCGAATATTTGCAATTTATTTAACATTTTACCAAATATAAGCAATTTATTTATCATTTTATTTTATATTTTGGTTTTTATCTAACATTTTATATAATATTTTTATTTGAAATTTTATTTAACATTTTTTATGGGTGGGTATGGGTGATGGTAGTGTAAGTAGGGTACGTTAGAGAGAGTTAGAATTGTGTATGGTTGGCAGTGTTAGTGGGCTGTCTTGAGTAGGTTAGAAACCTGTGGGGGTGGGGTAGGCCACTCTTTAAAATATAAAAATCCTAACTACCCCCCCCCCCCCTATAAAATTTTAAATAAAATGTTAAATCAATCCGTAAATAATAATATTAAATCAAATTTTTCCCAAAAAACTAAAATGTAAAATAAAATGATAAATAAATTGCTTATATTTGGTAAAATGTTAAATAAATTGCAAATATTCACAAATATTTGGAAATTCTGAAAATTTCAAAATTTTCTTTTTTTGAGTAAAAATTGTTGTTTTCGGCCAATTCATATTTTTTTTTTATGTTAAACTAAAAAACTTTTTTTTAGATAAACAACAAACTATAAACATTTTTTTACGTTTTGTAAGTTTATAAATCAATACAGACACTCAATAATAAAAATTTGTTTTTCTCCCAAATAATTGTATTTTCATAAATTTTCCTTACAAATCAAGATATAGATTATTTTTATGGGACCTACAATTATATAAAGAAAATTGAATAATTTGGATTAAATATTTAATTCAAATTAACAGAAATAATCAGAATAATATCTTTGATATTATTCAAAATAAAGAAACATTATTTAGGTTGTCATAATGGGTAAATTATAAAGAGAATTATAATTCTTTAATGAAATTTCTAAATAAAAATTTAGAAATTAAGGGAATGCAGTAGAATGTCGTCTAGTGCTTAGGTTTTTCTGAGAAATTCAGTTTTATTTGTTAATTGTTCTAAGTTTTTTTGAGGTTTTCTATTTTATATGGAAACTCTAGTGATTTTTGTTAGGTTTTTTTGAGTTTTCTATTTTATTTAGTGAAGTTTATAGATTTTCGTTAAGTTTTTTTTTGAGTTTTCTGTTTATTAGGACAATCGATAGATTTTCGTGGGGTGTTTTTTACTCTTTGAAATAAACAGAAAATTTTAGAAAATTTCGGTTTTTTTCAAAAAATAAAAAAATCCTAAAACACTTCAGAAATAAAATATAAAACCTCTAAAAAATGAGAAAACTTTACAAATAAATAGAAAACTTAAAAAAACCTAACGAAAATCAATAGAGTTTCCCTAAATAAAATAGAAAAACTCAAGAAAATCTAACGGATGTCACTGTAAATTAATTTCCAACCTACAAAATAAAAAAAAGATAATATTTTTTTTCAAATTCCATGATTTGCCAACTTTTAGCTTCTAGTAACTCTTATTTGTTTTAACCAGAAGTTACAGCAATAAAAAAAAAAATTTCTAACATTTATATAACATTTATAGAACATAATTTCCTTTTATAACATGATGATTTTTACAATATTTTTTGAAAATATATTCTTATAACAGGCTTATGAAATGTTACAAATTTATAACACATATAATAAAATTTTTATTATAAAAGTTTTTATTATAGATGTTATAACATTTTATGCATATAAAACACCTCTATAACACATTCATAGCAAGTTATAAAAATCTTTTTTTATTAGGGTAATAGAGACATTATTTTTCAATAGGATCCAATTAAACGCGAATAAATTAACTCTTTTATCAACTCTAGAGAAATGAATTTTAATTTTTAAAAGTGTTCATTTTTCCAAATTAAATTTTCAGTCAAAAACATCCTTTCGTTTTTTTTTTACGCTTTTTGGATCGAAAAACCATAAAGAAAAGGTTTTTTTTCAAAGATAACATTAGTATTTTGATGAATTATTAATATGTTTATATGAACAAATAACCTTGAGATTTTAAATACAAATTTTTTTTATAAAAACAAATAAAAATAAATTGAACTGTTGAAGATCAGAAAAAATTGATCTTTTATTTTATTTAAAAATATTAATTATATTTATTGAAATTTAAAAGATTATTCAATATTCTTTTTCAAAAATTAGAGAGGTAAACAACAAACTGTCATTATTAAAATAGGTTATTTGATACCATTTATTATTTTTTTTTGAATTATTTATTTGATTTGGTTTTATTTGTTGAAAAATCTTTACAAAATTGGGAAATATAATAAATCCTATTGATATATTTAATCATTTGGTTATTATTAACCCACTGAAAGAATTAAGTTTGGGTTCTTAATTATTGATTTAAAAATTATCAAATTAAAAATTATTTCTTAAAGTACGAAGTTTACATTTTCTATCCAAAAATTTTAAATAATTATTATGTTTTTCGAATTTTGAATTTAATGGTTTATACCTTTTTTCTCCGATTTTTTTGTTCAAAAAATTGAAAAATTCATTAGAAATCTCCTTTGAATCAACCAATTCAACTCTTTTTAGTTTTAGGAAGGGGGGCTAATTTTCTTAAAGAAATAGAATATTTTCCATGAGTTTAATTCATTACCCTCCTCGAAATAAAATTTCGTATTTTTAAATCTGATCATTTGATCTCATTTTGATATTTTTTTTATTTTTTTTGTATTTTTCTTTTTTTTATCTTCTTTTTACTTTTTTTTTTTTTTCAATTTTAAATTTGAGAAATAATCCTTTTAAACTCAAATTACTATTAAGAAAAGTGAGACATTGTATATTCCTTTTAAAATTCATTCATTTGCAAGTAAAAAATCATATTCTCAACAATATTGAATTTCCTAAAGAAATTGTGAATTATACACAAGACATTCCAATGAAAATGCCCAAAAAGTTATTTTTAACAATTTTTTTTTTTTGAAATTTTTGATTTGTCCAGGCTTTTCTTTTATGATTATGGAATCTAATATGAAGTTTATTGTTTCTCTTATTTATAAAGAATCGAAGTTTGGTTGATTCTTAAAAAAAAGGTGAATTTTTCATTTTTTGGCTGGGCACCTTTGAGTGAAATGGAGTTTATATTTCTTTTACAAACAAATGAAAAAATTGATTGAAACTGTTTTTTGAATCAAAACATTAAATTTTTTTTACAAGTTTAAAAAATTATTTGTAATTATATTTTTTTGAAAAAAGGTAGATTTTTTATCCTGAATTATTCAAGAACTTTTTAGTTTTCTTTTTGAAGTGTATTTTGGTGAAATTACTTGACAGATATTAAGATTTCAATTTTCTTTCAAAGAAAATAATTTTTTTTGAAAGAATTTAGATACAAGTTGGGATTTTCAACTTTTTCCTAACTGAGAAAACTGGATCCAACTTTAAAAAACTATAATTCATTTCTGAAAATAGATTTAAAAGTGAATTTTGGTTTTGTAGTACTCTGGATTTTCATTTTGTTTATCAATTTTAAAATGCCATAAATTTGTTTTTCGAATCTAAAATTAAATTTATCAGAAGATTTTTTTTTGTTTATAAGTGGCTTAACTGAAGTTTACAACAAAATTTTCCAGGATTATATTTACTCTATTGATATTTTGAACAGAATATCCAAAGTGCCAAACACTCACCATATTAGGTTTATTGTCCATGTCAATTTCTTTTTGTTTTTTTTGGGATTACATTATACTTTCTCTCAAAAGATATTTGTGAGTTTGAAGACAAATTTATTCGGAGGTTTTTTAAGAAAATTTTGGTACAGCCGTTCCATTCGGCTTGTGAAGGATTACCCTTTAAAGGTGCTTTAAGGATCATTTTATCTTTCCTTTAAAGACCTTTTAAAGACCTTTTAAAGGGTAATCATTCACAAGTCGAATGGAACGGCTGTAATCTTTGAAATTCAAAAATTATAAAAATAGTTACTTTTGGAAGTTCTAAATCTAAATTATTTAATATCAGAATACTGTATTTTGAGTTTCTATTATTAGATTTGGAAAAGGAAATAAAAAAAAAATTGTTCAAAATGAAAAATTTTTTAATAATGATCCTTCGTAAAAAATGTAATAATTTATTGTGTAATAAGATTTATAATAGATTTTTTAGAGCTATTTGAGCCATGGTACATTAATATCATTTAAACCCAATTACAACATACTTTGATTATAGAGAAATCTAGGGTGACGCTAATCCCTTAAATTTAGATTTTTTTATCAACCAGTTTTCTTTCAAATGGGAATTGTATGCAAGGCAAATTAATAATATACAAAAACAACTCACATTAAAAAATTCTGAAGAAAATTTTATTATTGAATTTTTTTTTCAAAAAAAATAAATCTTCTTTTTTTGGACCAATAAAAATAATTTCGCAAACAATTTTTAGTTATTTTTAACGACTAAGTTTTCAATTCAACAATTTGTCTCAAACCAATATACTCCAATCTCTTTTACATTATGAAAGCATGATCATTAAAATATTCTCCAATTTGGTTCAAAAAATCATTTGAAGTCATTTTTTTAATGAAAAATTCACCAAGAAATTTTGAGATACGTAAACTCGAACACCTTGTTAAGGAACGATAAAAATGAAATTGAAAAATCACCACGAGTTTCTTGCACGAAAAATTGAAGATCTTGAAAAAACACTTCTCAATCAACAACTTTAACTTTCGAAGATTACATTGTTACGATTTTTGAATGTTGGGTTCCTTGAATTGTTCTAGTAATTCGTAAACCAGATTAATTCACAACAAAAGTGGTTGAGGGTTTGTCTTGTTTTTTGTTTCGTTCTTGTTGTTTTTCCTTGAATAAATCTCCCCACCATGACTAAGAGGAGAGTGTCCCCCAGAATTGGTTGTGGAACAATATGATCCATGCCAAACGCACTGAACATTTTTTTGGTGCTTTTTTGATAAAATTTTTAATATTTGGATCCTTACTCTCAAAAACCAATTTGTTGTGCCAATAAAAATTCGGTTGAGGTTGTGGAGAAAAGTTTTGAAGAATTTTTCTTAGAAGGATCTTTTGGAGTTTTAACATTGTAAAAATTAGTCAGTTTTTAATATATATATTTAAGGTAGTAGGTACATTTTACCATTTTAAACAATTTTCATTATTTCAGCCTTACTGATATATATTTTTTTTGAGTGCATCTAGATATTGAAACTTGGAAACCAAAAAATCCTATTCTCTGCTCGATTTGTGAAAAAAAAAAAAAAAATATTGTGTCGTGTTAGTTGAGTAAAAATGATCTTTCAATTTTTTGAAATGTGGATTTTGGTGGATTTGATCCAACACCAATACAATTAATGAAGACATTAGTCAAAAAAAGTAATAATTGTGAAACAACAAACTTTTTCATCCAAAATTTTTCTCTTTTCTCCTTTTTGATGTTCTATGTCATTTTTTAAAACCTTCTCAGATTCTCTCACAAATCAAAAAATAAAATCATAGAAAGCCCACATTAATTTGAAAGGGTTTTAAAAAATGAAATAAAAACTTATTTTCTCAAAAATCCGATTTTTGCCAACCTTCTTTGTTATTTTGAGATACAAGTCTGGAAAATTCAGACATTTTTTGAAAAAAATTTGACATTTTTTCCTTCTCAGATCTCTCTGGATAAAAACTTGAGAGATTTACCAACAACCAAGACAGAATAAAAACACATAAATCTTTGAATTTGAATTGCAAACGTCGTCGTTAAGGAAATGTTTATTTTGAATAATTATTATTTCAATAAATTAAAATTGAATTTATATATTTAATAAAATATATGTGGGTGAATTATTTTGATTGTTATTTTGGAGGTTTTGTTATGTTTTTGTAAATGTTATTCTGTGAATATTTATGAATGTTATTATTTGAAGATTTCGGAAGATGATTGATCTTGAGGGATTATTGTCACCATGCATTCCCCTATAATTAAAGCACTTTGTAATTGGTGCAAATGATATCAAACTCTGCATGGCTTATATGGTTTACATGGCTCTAAAAAATCTATTATTAATCTTATTGCACAATAAATTTTTACATTTTATACTAATGATCTCAATTAAAAATTTTCATTTTGGAAATTTTTTTTTTAATTCCTTTTCAAAAATCTGAAAAAATAGAAACCCAAAATAATAGTAATCTTTTCTCTAATTATTCATATTTATAACCTTCAAAAGTAACTTTTTTTTGATTTTTTTATTTTCAAGATTAAGTTAATAATTAGCAATAGAAAAAAAAATAATACTGATTAGTTTGGTTTCCTTTTTTATAAAATTAAAGTTTTATCACCTATATATATCCAATATTTTTGAAATAATTTGTCAAAAAATATAGATTATGTTTATTATTTAATTTTTTAAAAATAACGAATTTTTTAGTAACTAATCTACATTTCACCGTAAATTGAAGATAGATATTTTGCAACTTTCAATAGTCTGAATATTGATGATTCAACCTTTAACTTTGTCTCTAAAATTTAGATCTAATTTGTGAAATTTTTTGGGTTTTTTTACTAATACAATTGATCATTTTTGTTTGTTTAGATCTACAAATGGTGCTATATGACCAATTGATTTTTTAGAGACAGGTGAACCATGGTAGATCTAATTTGAATAACACCCAATAACGACATACTCCAATTATAGACTTCTCCTCAGTAGATGTTAATCTCTTCAGTGAATTTTTTACTTTTTTTTTTTTTTTTATTTATTTATTTTTATTTGAGAACGAGATAGTTCACTTTTTTAACAATAAATTAGATAAAAGTTTTATCATTTTGGTATTGAATATTTTTAATTATGATATAAAGAGATAAAATTATATATTTTGATGATATATATATATATATATATATATATATTAACTTTTAATCTCGATTAGGAATAATGCCTCAATTTCAAACCTCCCTTATTTTCCTTTCTTTTAGAAAAAAAAAATAATAAATTTTTACTTACCTGCCTAGGTTCTTGATTACTTTTAGCATAAAAATCATTGGGGGGGGCATCGAACAAACAGACTTAAGGTATTTGAGGATTGGAATTGATAAATGAAAAATAATAATTAGTTTTAAATAAATTGTAAGGAAAAAAATTTACAAAATATTAAAGATAATTTTGTATTTTAACATTTTACATTTTTTTATTTTTGAATTAATTCTAATTTTTAAACATATTAAATTTGAAGGGTAAAATTCCATTATATAAATATAAATCAGTTAGTTCTACTTTTAAGGCACAAACTTTAAACAAAGAATTAAGTCACTAAAAAAATCTCAAATTTAAGCATATTTTTTCAAGATTTCAATTTTTACACAAATAATTTTGAATCAGAATACTAAAAAAAATGTACTCTAACTTGAGATTTTTTTTTGTTCCTTAAATTTCTTTCAAAGTTTCTACCTTAAAAGTGGAACTGACCGTAGAGAAAATATTGAAAATTGTTAATATAGATTAATTAAAGGTATCACCTATTGTCTTCAGTCTCCCTTGAAAAGATACCTAAAAAAAAATTGAAAATAAAGTATGAAACAAAAACTTGATGTTTAAATTTATTTTTTAAAAAAAATGATTTTTGAAATCGATAATATTTCACATTGATTTAACATCATTTATTTTGCTAAAAAAATTTGCTAAAACAATGTATGATATAATTTTTGTTTTATTGGGTTTTAAAATTAACTGTTATTATTAATTTTTTCATTGAGGGTAGAACTCCTCCAATAATTATCAAAGAATTTGATTGAAAATATTGAAAAATTAAATACTTTTCAAATGGATTACAATGGATTAAAGAATAATTTCTATCAAGGTTAATATAAATATAATAACTGATGGAATTGATAACTGTAGAAAACTGGATAATAGAACCCAAATCCAAATCGCAAAGCACCATAAGATATAACCGACATTGATCAAATCAACAATTATGTAATATATATTCACCCCCTTTTCATTTCTTCTCTCTTGGTTTTTAAGTGAACTATTCAATAATCCAATTCCGATTAGAAAGAAAAAATTCATTTTCTGTAATAACATACCCATCCCAACACTCATTGATGATAATTCTGTGATAATGCAATCTTGTTCATATTTGAAAACCGATAGGGGCAGTAAAAAAATGGTACACAGAGGTAAAGTTAAAAGCTTGAGGAAAATTATCCAAAAAGAAGATTCTTTTGTTGAGTTTTCATTGGAACTAGCTTCTTTTGAGGTTTTGTTTTTTAGAATCCGATCTTGTAAATGTTTTTTTATTTCACCATTGTCATTCTCGTCGTTATCACTAGAAGTATCTCGATCATCAAATTCATCGTCACCGTCATCTTCGTCACTATTTTCATTCTCATTTATTTGTAACTCTTCATCAAGTTGTTCATGATTTTTTTCAATATTTAATGAGCTTTTCTTTACCAAATGTGATTCCCGATCATCTAGTAATGGTTGATCTAAGTTATTCCCTAAAATATCGATCTCATTTATTGTTAAAGTCTTCTTTTTATGATCTTTCCTATAATGATTTACATGCTCATATTCTTCACCCCATGTTAGGACTTGAAATATTATGGAAAATATTATCCAAAAAATTAAACCAATTACAGTGAGACCTTTATAGATATTTGAATTGAACCCACTCAACTCCAGTGTGTAATTACCATTAAGGGTCTTACAAGAGAATTGTACATTTTGGAAGGTAACATTGTTTGTTTCCTTCTTGTTGAGATTGAATTGCTTGAGGGAGCTTTCCCTGACCCAGATTGTATTGTCCGTCTGTTGCTCAGATCCTTTTGGATAAATCTCATAATAATTCTCTGAATTATAGTAATGATGCATCCTTTCAACCCATTCAACTGTTTCAAAAATTACAAACCCAGTACAGACAAGCGCTATGACAATTACAATGATCAATTTTGTGCAACTTTTCTTTTTTTTCTTACTTTTTTCTCTCTCTTTTTCCCTTTCCCTTTCCCGTTCTTCTTCCTCCTCTTTCCTTCGAATTTCAATTTGTTTATATGGATACATATTTTCAAGCTTGTTTTGATGTGCAAAGGGAATGATCATAAGTAAGATACCAAGGGCTAAACAAATTTGAGACATTTTTTTACATATCCAATTCCTTTTGACTAAAACAAACCCATAAATTGACCAACCCCATAAAAAGATGATAATTGCAGATGAAAAAGTGATGAGTCTGTTGTACCAGTTGTAGGCAATCATTAGTGTGTTTAAGAAAAATATTAAAACAGTACAAAATGTCACGATGAGCCAGATTTGTAATTTTTTACATTCGCTATCCCAATTCAGAAAAGAAACAATCATACAGGGTAGAAAAATTATTATATAAATACATAGACAACAACATTCAAAGCTGATTCGATTAATTCGATAATCGTTATCATTTGGAGCTTGTTGATTGGACGTTTCGATCGATTGTTTCGTACCATTATTGAAAATCGATCTTGGTTTGATCTCGTCTTCGTTTTCTGACGAACTTTCTTTGAGACGAATAGATTTATTAATCCCAAAATCGACTTTTTTTTTCACCTTTTCTTTTTTGTTTTCAATTTCTTCTTGTTTTTCTTTTTCAACTTGTTTTTCTTTTTCTTCTTCTTTTTCTTCTTCTTTTTCTTCTTCTTTTTCTTCTTCTTTTTCTTCTTCTTTTTCTTTTTCTTTTTCTTCTTCTTTTTCTTCTTTTTTTTCTTCTTCTTTTTCTTTCTCTTTTTCTTTTTCGTTTTCGTTTTCATTTTCTTTTTCGCTTTCTTTTTTAACTTGTTTTTCTTTTTCTTTCTCTTTTTCCTTTTCTTTTTCATTTTCTTTTTCTTTTTCATTTTTCCAACCTTTTTCCTTTTCGTTTTCGTTTTCGTTTTCATTTTCATTTTCGTTTTCACTTTCATTTTTCTTGAAAATTTCCTGATTTATTTCTGTCGATTTGGGAATCGAGTTTGTGATCTGTTTTTTTTTGTTATTGTGATCTATTTCTTCGTCTTTTTGATAATTATCCTTTTCAATTGTTTTTTCATTTCTAATTTCTATTTTGATTTCTTTTGCTTTTTTCACTTTGTTTTCTTTTTTTAAAGAGTGGGAATTTATATTCATTCTTTTTGCTTTTGATTATTCTTTAGTTAATTATTTTAAAATAATAATCTCTTAAAACTGTTTTAAAATTTGTTAAGTTTGTTCAAACTCAGAATTTGATGAACAATAAAAAATGAAATGTTGGAATTCAATTCTTTTTTTTAAAGGGACTTATATTTGTCGTATTACTTTATTAAACAAGCAGAAAATTACAAATTCAAGAATTAAAAAGGGTTTTAGTAATATCAGTAATATTTGTGATACGTAACTTTCGAAAAGAATGATAAATGTGTCTTATAATTTTTGTTTTTGAGAGATTAAGCTTAATAAATGGTATGGGCTTTTGGTTTTAAACCATTAAAGACTTAATTGATCACAAGACGAATAATCAAGAAAAATAAAAAGAAAAAGATCAAATTATTATTTTAAACGAAAAGTAATTTCAGAAAAGAATGACAAATTTGTCTTATAATTTTTTTTTTTGAGACATTAAACTGAATAAATGGTATGAACTTTCGATTTTAAACCATTAAAGACTTAATTGATCACAAGACGAATAATGAAGAAAAATAAATAAAAAAAGATCAAATTATTTTTTCAACGAAAAGTAAAAAGGAATATTTTTTGTCGAATCAACAAGAATAGAAACAGGTCAATATTCAAGAGTATCGAATTTTGGGTTTACAAATTATAATTTTGTTGAAATTAGAATTGCATTATGGATGAGAAATTTAAATTTTCATTTGCAAAAAACAAACACAATTCCCAAAATCAGATGTATTTTTTTTTCGCAAAACAATCAAGTTTTCAAAAATTCAAAGAAATACTTGAACAAGAGCAAAAGAACCTAATGGTAATATAGAAAAAATTTCAACAATCAAATATAAAGAAGAAATAAAAGAAATTCCTGAAACTAAAAACTTGTAATTAAAAAGTTTAATATTTACATAAGAAAATAATTAGAATGCTTTTAAAAGTTAAAATAGAGTAGTAACATCAACAGTCGATGAGTAATTTTATCTTTATAAGATTTCAATTTCAAAAAATATTGAATTATTTTCATCAATTTATAAATACTGGGTCGTTTATTTTTTATTTATTATCTACCTTATGACACAACAAGGTTCCAAGAAAAGAGACACAGAACACAGTAAAACTGATTCGAAAAAGAAGTTAACTATTTGTCAAATTTTTTTTTATTTTTGATTCGTTTAATTGTCTTTTCAAACTAATTTTCTTTGTTGATCATAACTTAAAAATGAGAAAAATTTCCAACTTATGTGAGAACTCGACTAACATTTGGATATGTTCTTTTAATTAATGAGACGGTTCTTCTATATAGCAAATATTTAGTCATGTTTGAGCTTGAATAGAAAGTTGATTTGGGGTAGAGAATACTGATAAATTCACATAGATTTTTAAAATTTTTTAGTTCATTTTCACATTTTGTAATCCCATATCTTAATTTTTAAAAGAACTCAAGAGAAAATACCTTTTGAATCAGAACTAATTTTACAGAGTATTTTAATCTTTAAAAGAATCAAATGCTTTCTTCCAAGATTGAGTAAAAAAAATTTATAAAAGGGAAAATTTTGAGATAATTTTTTGAATTTATCAGTATTAGTTCTTTAGATCCAATTAAGTAGCTTTGTTTCAACCCTTCTAATTGAATTTATTGACTTTTGAGTATGTTAATTATTTTTTTTTCATAATTTGTTTTTTTCTTGTTTCTTCCTAATTATGTTTTTTTGAGAGAATTAAATAATAGAATCGTGAAATACATGAAAAACATATATCCAGTGATTTTAGGTGGGTTCGAATTCTCCTTCTAATACAAAATTCATAAAACACAATATCTCGTTCCTATAAATACAATTTTTTTTCACTGTTTTTAAGAACTTTTTATTCAATAATCTTCAGCATGGAAATTTTGACTCTTTTGTTGAGTATTTTCCAACTTCAACATCTTAAATGGTTTTGGTTATTCAACTCTTCCCACATTCGGAAGATTTTTTTTAAAAATTTAATTGACAAAATTAATCCAATTTGTTTTTTAAGGGGCTAGTCCCCATATTTATTTTTTTGAAAAATTTCCAAATAAGCATTCCTTATCAAGAAATGTGTTAGATTTGACAACCTCTTTATTTTCAATATAAAAGTAATTGGCAAAAAATTTTCTCAATCTTGTTTAAATCTAGGTAAAACAATTTAATAGAGATTAGTCCATTAAGGGATCAGTCATCTACAACAACAAGACCAAATTTTAAAATATGTTATTGGTGGTATTCTCTAATTTCAAATTTGGTATATGTCAAGTGTTAAAAAATTCTGATCGACTAAGAAAGCTAAAAATGGAAATTAGTTTAGTGAGATCAATTTTTTTTTTCCTTTTTTTCTGAATATGAAAAAAATTATACTGATTTTGTTACTTAGACATTATAACTAGTTTTTACCTCGCTTATTGCCATTTTGATCATTATTATAATATAACTAGTATTTATTATTAACAGTATAAAAGATTTTTTTTCAATTTTGAGAGAAAACTTTTGGTTAACCAAAAAATTGATATATTCAACTGATTAAAAAATAATTGTATTTTTTTAAGAATGACAGTAAGAATAATTAAATTTTTAAACTCATTTAAAAATTTTACTTCAAAATTTTGTTTTTTTTTGCTAATAGATGAAATTCGATTTTTCAAAATAAAATTTTCTTAAAGATATTTGGGAATTAGTTAATTTTATCCTCAAAATTCAAAATCATTTTTTTTATGCCAAAAATGATTTTGAATTGTTATAAGGATTCTTGTGAATAAGACCAAACAATTTGTTGTAAAAAAATTTTTTAAATTGAAAATTTTTTTCAATTTTTTTTCATTTTTTGAAAATCAACTTTTTTAAAACATTAAAGAAAAAAATATTTTTGCATAATAGATCTCAATTTAATTGATAAACTGTAGTTATTATTCTACCGATTATTCATTTATTGAATCACTTATTCTACAATTAGTCTTATTAGCTAGTATTTGTATTGAAATAATAATCAAAGAAAAATAAACACAAAAGAAAAAATTTGCTTTCGATATCAATACTTTCCAACATAAAATGAAAAAATCTGTTTTCCCATTTTCAAGAATTAACTTATTTCTTGTACAAAATAATAAGTTGCTTTTTTTATTTTTTTATTGGATTTTGGTGAATTTTAAATTACAAATAAGAGACTCAAATCAATAACTTGTTTAAATTGGGTTAATTCATACATTTCATAAGTCGAAAAAGATATTATAAAAACAAATTTTTTGAAGATTTTGACAAAGATTTCATTTTATTTTCAAAAATGACCACTCTCTTATAAGATTTTACGAATTTTTATTTGATGTTGCTTTGAACTTTGTTGTTATTTTCTTTTCAGTTTTTTTTTCTTTTTTTTTTTTCATTTTATCTCTGATAACTTGGATTTAAAAAAAAAGGCAATGAAAAATTTTTTAGATTCTGATCTCTGAAAAACAGAAATCTGAAAATGTGATTATTTGCAACGATCATAATAGTTTTTTATACTATGTGTCTGTTGAGATCTAAATTTAAAAAATATTGTTGTATTTGATTATAGTTGTTTTCTATATCATAAAAAATTTTTCGATCAAGTAGAAAAAAAAATAAGAATTGGTTGAAAAAGATGATTTTTGCCCATAAAAAGACATTTTTAAAATTTCTAAAAATTGTGAATATTGGTAATTTATTTAACATTTTATTTAACATTTACAAATTTATTTAACATTTTATTAAACATTTTGGAATTTATTTAACATCTTGATTAAATTTTAAATTTTTTTTTCAACATTTCATCTCAAATAATTATTTAACATTTTAATCAACATTTTCGAAAAAAAGATTTACAACAAGACAAGGTAATTTTTTTCAAAAAAAAATCAATAAATTTTGTATTTTTGAAATAAACTCAGATAATAAACAATATTATACATAACTATTTTGAAAAGGGTTTAAAAATTTATTAGAAATTAATAAGAATGAAAAAAAAAAAAAAAAATGAGAATTGACAGTAATATTTTTTTTATTTTTAATTGTAAAATTTTTGAAATTGTTATTTGACTTAGTGGAGAGATTATTTAAAAGTGTTTTTTTTTATAATCTAAAAATAATGATATTTTTTCAATTTTTTAATGAAATTAAATAATTTTTTTAAAATATATCGTTAATTTAAATTGAAAAACTTTTTTCGATTTCATTTTTTGGAATATTTTTTATCAGTTTATTTTAATCTGTGTTTGTGTTTTTATATATATTCCCGATTTTTTTATGTTTAAAGGTTATATTTATTTTAAAATTTATTCTTTTTTCTTTATTAATTTTCAAAACAAGATTTCACATTTCAAATAAAAGGGCACATCAATTTTTAAAATATTGAATTTTAATTTTTATTGTTTTGTTTTAATGAGTTTTAAATATTCATTTGAGTGTGTTTTTTTTTATGTCTTAAGATTTTTCTTAAATTTTAGAATGATATTACAATTAATTTGATTCAATTATGAAAAATTCTTGACATTTTTTATGTACTTTTTTTTGAAAAAGACTTTATATCAAATTTTATTGTATATTGGTAAATCTTTCAAAATTGAATTAAAGATCAAAAATTAGTAAATTAAAAAAATATTTTTGTAAATTATCGGTTATTGGATAATTTATTAATTTATATTAAGTTCAGGTTTATCATATATTTTTTTTTAATGGACCAACTTTTCAACTGGTTTTAAAATTTGAAAAAGTTAAAACTGGTAGATATAAAAAATTATAACCAAATATTTTTTTTTTTGAAAATGGGTTGATATTGGACGAAATTTTTAAAAAATATGAACAATTAATCTTCAGTTTCAGAAGAATATAATTCTGTTGTGCCTAAGATTATTATAAACTCTGTTTCAGTCAAAGCGGCCCAACGTTTTTTCCAAATATCAATTATTTTATATAATTGACCTTTGACGAACAAATAAGAAATAAATAGAATAATATACATCAAAGAATTGTTGATATATGTCTGAAAGATAACCAAGTAATCAATAAATTTTCTTAAAAATTGAAAAACTCAAATTCTTATTGCCTATTGAGAAAAACAACAATGTTCGTTTTGAACTTCTACTGGTATTTGAATAATAAATATGAAATATTTTTCACTTCATTTCCCAAACTTTTCTTTTACAAATCAAGTCCCCAAACGAAGTGTGTTGGTATTTGAGGTCTCTATTTGAAAAAGGGAAATGAAAATGTAGTGAAAATTTTTCACATTTATTAAACAAATATCAAGATCAAAGATCGAATATGGATTGCAATAGAAATCAATATAATTTCTTAACAATTTTTAGTTAGTTTCAAGAACCTTATAATAACACATTTTTACCAAGTGACTATTGATCTTTCAATAAAAAAAAATATTTCCAATTAAATTAGGTTTTAAAAAAAAAATCGAAAAAAAAAAAACAAAAATGTGAAAAAATGATATCAATTATGAAAATTTCCAAAGTAAAATTTTAATTATAATATCTATGTAAACCCTTTAAACACGTGTATTATACCCATTACAACTGGGCCCCTTTGATTGAAAAATAGTTTATTTTACAAATATTTTTGTCAAGTTACAAAATTTTGATCATTTTACTGAAATAATTTTTGAATAAGAGCTCATACAAGAAAATTAATTTTAATTGGATGAATTTTGATATCTTCATTTTTAACTTTTTTCAATTTATAAATCACAAATAAAATTAAATTTATCAAAAATTTCACTTTAAACATGGATTGGACATAATTGATTTTTAAAAATTATTAATTGAATATATTTTTTGTTAATTATAAATTAATTTTGAATCAAAATTTTTTATTAATATTGTGATTCAAATGGATTTGGGATAAATTATAAGCACGCAGTCTATCCAAGACTACCTTAATTTTTTGTTCAATATTAAATTTTGATGTTGATATAGATTTTTAAAAAGTAAGAATATAAGAATAAGAAAGTTTATATTGAAAAAAAAAAAAATTTATTAAATTAGCAAATGTTCAAGAATTTTTACTGATTTTCAAAAAAATAAATTTTCAGAGCCCAAAATGATTCTAAACATCAAAAATTCATTGAGAAACAACGTAAATTCTACTCTAAAATAAAGAAAAAAACTTTTGATCATATCATAAGTTTATTTTCCATATCAACTCATTTAGGAAATTTTTTTTTTTTTCAATATAAACTTTCTTATTCTTATATTCTTACTTTTTAAAAATCTATATCAACAACAAATTTTGAAATTGATAAAAATTCAAGGTAACCTTGGAACAGTTGTAATCATCAAAAAAATTAAGGATATATATATATATATTATTTAAAAAAATTAGGATTTTGAAACAAACTAATAAATGAAAAAAAGTAATGTTTAATATAGATGTGTAATGATCTTGAAAATAAAACGATCTCAAGTAAGATATTTTTTAGAGTTTGATATTCTTTTGCAATCAGAATTATTGTTTTAAGGAAATTGTTATACAGTCAATCCAAAGCTACTGTGAAATTTTATATGAATCAAATTTTGATGCTGATATAGATTTTTCAAAAGTTGGATATGAGAATAATAAAGCTCATATTGAAAAAAAATTTTCACAAATCAACTTATTTCAAAGATTTTCTTGTGGTAAGATCAAAAATATTTTCGGTATTTCAAGAGAAACTTTTAAGTGGCATCTCAACAGATTTTCCAGGTTTGAAGCAATTTAGGGATCTGAAAATTCATTTTTCTTGTATCAGAAAAAATTCTTGAATATCAGCTCATTTAGGAATTTTTTTTTTCAATATGAGCTTTATTATTCTCATATCCAACTTTTGAAAAATCTATATCAGCATCAAAATTTGATTCATATAAAAATTCACGGTAGCCTTGGAAAGACTGTATAAAGCATTAAAGAATGTTTTTACTCAAAGAATTAAAAATTAAAATAAAAAAAAAAAAAAAAAAATCTTATTCAAGAGAAAATTTATCATATAAAAATATTAAAAAAAAAAAGCATTTTTATTTCAAAAATTCCAAATCTAACTCACATAATTTTAATTAGGAAAATTATTAATTTTTTTTTAATTTCAAAAATTTTTCGAAAAATAGAAAAAAAAACAAAAATCTAATTGTTTTCAAAATTATTGAGCATAACTACTTTTATAACAAATTTCGATCCTTTTGAAACAAGTTCATACTATTTTTTTTTTATTTTTTCCACATATTCGCCAACTCCCCACCTGTTTTCAATATTTTTTATTAATGAAAGAAGAATATAAAAATCAACAATAATGTTCCTATTGCGAGCATGTTTGAAATTTGAGTAAATGCACCAGATGAAATTACGTTTTCGTTTTCGTTTTGGAGATAATTATAAACCCATATGTCATTATAGATTTCTTCTTCATCTTCATAATGGCCATTTTTGCCACCAAAAATATGAAAATTACTATGCCCGGAATGACCGTACATCGTTGAAGGAGGATTGTCACCCTGATCCAATTCTTCCCAATTCAGAGTTTCACGGTCAAAGCTCCAAAAATCATTATAAGCTTCTTTCTCTGCAACAGTGAAATGCATTCCGCCCATGATATTTAAAATTTTGCCACCTTCGCCGCCATTATATGCAAATTCAAACCTTCCTGTTGGAATGTTATTATAGTCTGTTGGGATAATTTGTTCCCATGTGTTCGTTTGAAAGCAGTATTCCCACATATCGTTTAGATAAACAGCATCTCCATTTGCTTTAATTCTTCCTCCCCAGACGTTTAGCTTGTTTTGATCGTCGGTGTATTCTTTGTTGAAGACATGAGAGGAGTGCCCGTATCTTGGAGGAGGGGCAATTTCAGGTGAAAGCTTTTCCCAGGTGTGATCGCTCAATGAGATTCTCCACGTCTCGTTCGAGAATGCTTTTTTGCCCGTTGCTCCTCCAAAGAAATAAATGCTGTCATCTTCGACGACACAAGAGTGCCCATACCTTGCAGTTGGTGCGTCACCTGTGGTCTCAATTTGTGTCCAGGTATGCGTCGAGATATCCAATTCCCAGACGTCGTCGAACAAGATAAGCGTGTCGTCGTCTTGATACGATGCTCCTCCTATAACATACATTTTATCATCGTAGAATTGGTCACACGACCCAAAGCGTGAGCTTGGTGTTTGCCCATTAACGGTGATTTCTGTAAACTCGGCGACGTCGTCGTGAAACTCTAATTTATATGTGTCATTTAAAAAACAAAGCCATCCTTGACATCTCCCTCCAAAGAGATAATGTGTATTATCGGAAACTTCGACGATCGCATGCTTGTATCTTGGCGTACACTCTTGTCCGTTTGTTTTGGTTTCCATCTTTGTCCATTGCTGAAGGCACAGACAAGAAGTGATTAAAATAAGCAATATGATCAAATTTTTCATTTGAAATTAATCACAAAAAATTCAATTTATTAAAATTATAATTATGAAAAAATGATTAAGAGTTGTTGTAAAAATTATCATCATTGCTTTGAAAAATTTAAATCACTTGAAGACAAAGCTTGAAAAAGAAGACATAGTGAGATAAAAGATTGATTCGTAATCAGTGATTATTAGATCTTTTATTTTCATTTTTCGAAAAATTACATTCAACAGACACAATACAAGACCATTTTGAAAAAAATTTAGTTGGCAATTTGCAAGATGATTTTATTTATCATAAAATAACATACTTGACACAATTTTTTTTTCAATCAAAATTTTGAATCTTGCTTTGCTATGAATTCTAAAATTAGAAGACACAAAAAAATTTATGCATCTTTCGAAATTGAAAATTATTATTTTTAAATATCATTTGTAGAATAATTCCAAGACAAGATAAAAGATAACAGAGCCATGAGTGTGGTTTGTTTTTTATGTTTTTGAAGATTTTATCTTAAAATTATTTTGAATGATTCTATTTATTCATTTTATTTTGAAAAACAGAGTAAAGAAAGATTATATTCAATAGTATGTACCAATAAAACACCTAAGAGTTTTTAATTATTTTTTAAACAATAAACTTTCTGAGTAAAATTTTTAATGAGAAATTATAGTTGTTTTTCAAATGATTTATCCCTTTAATATTAACTTTGCAAATTAATTAAACGCTAATACAACAGATAATCTTGTTGATCTTAAAATGTAATCTTGACCACATCGTAGTGACGATAAATGAGAAATAGTGAAGCTGTCTTATAAACATAGGGACAAATCTAAAAAAAAGCAATAATTTGTTTTAATGGTAAAATGATAGTAAAGGTGAAAAAATTCCAAAAGATTGTTAAACAAGGTTTGTCTCCAAGACCAAACAAAAACAAAATGACAATAAGTTAGAACACTGTTTGGTTATTTTAAACAAATTCCAAATCTCAATCATATTATTTTCATAATTTTGACTTTAATTGTAAAACTCTAGTTAAATTTCATTTTTTTTGGGAATTTTTGTTTATTGATTCATTCTATGAAATGAAAAATGGTGTTTTAGTGTTGAAAACTTTTTATTGTTAAAGTTTGAATCATTACAATTGGATACCCCTTTATTGATCAATAAAAAAAATATGCCGAAAAATATTTTGAAAATTTTCACCTTTTCTACTCGTTTAGAATGAAATCGATTAACCACTTTTAAGCTATTTAATCCGATTTTTAAGACTTTTAGTTCTGTATTTTTTTCAAACAACTTTATTACTGTTGAGTGAATAATGTGATACTCTGAAAAATAGTTGGAAAGTTTTTTTTTTTATGATGTGCAAGATAAGTAAAAATTGAAAATCTAAATACACAAGACGACATTCAAATTGTTGATAAACTTTGATTTAAACCTTGCTAAAATTCATTAAAATGGTTTACCCAAAGACAATACATTTTTTTAGGTTTGAAAAACAAAGCAGATCCTACTATTGACCAAAAATTCAAGTTTTGGTAGTTGTGTTTAACGTTTTTTTTTTTATTCTTTTTTTAAACCGGAATGTGGATAGTTGACTAAAATCTGAATTAAAAACATGACAAACCATTTCCTGAATTTAACAATACTGCAATATAATGTTTTCTTTGTGAATTATCAGAAAAATAGTTGGTAACATTTTTTAACAAAAGTTATAGAAATTAAATAAGCTTAAAAAAGTCAACTAAGAAATAACAATGAAAAAAATAACCTACTTTTCATATTTGAGAGTTCTTTATCTCTTATTTTTATAATTTAATATTCTTACAAGTTCAATTTTATTATTTTTTTTACAGTTCAAAAAAGATCTTTTTTTTATTTACAAAAAAATAATTTTCATTTTTTGACAATTTTTTAATGCGCGAAAATGCGAAAAATTGAAAATCAAATTTCTTTTTTTATGTTTAACTCGTAATTTAAGACAAATTTTGAAAAAAAGATTAAATAGAAATTATTTTGCGAAATTTTTTATCTTATTCTTTTACTTTATTTTTTTTTAAATTTCAACTCAAAAATTTTAGGTTTTGGCTTCGTCCTTTAGTAATTCCATAACTTTTTAAAAAAACAATAGAAACTCGAAAAGAAGGAATTACATTTTACCTTTTTCAAAAACTTTAATTGTTTGAACCTTAATGGAAAAAGATATTTTGAAAACCACCAGATATTGAAACTTTAAATAAAAATCCTATTTACTGTTCTATTCGTGAAAAGGAAGTGAACACAAAGTAATTCAGAGTTGAATCTTTAATTTTTTGAACATTTTTTTTTTTTTTTTTCTGAATTTTTGGTTTAATTAAAATTGGTTTTGGATCAAGAGATGTGTTTATACCAATGAGCGAAATTAAGCAAACAGTAAACCAAGAAAATATACCCGAAAGGGTGTGCATTTGAAACAAATATATTCTTTTAGAAGACCAAATACGAAAGATCACCTTTCCAAATAAATTTGTTGAAAGCAAAAACAAGTAAAAAAAAAATCGATAATAACTTATTTTAAAAGATTTTTTTTCTTTATCTTCTAAAATTGTAAGAACATCCAAACAATTTACGGACTTGAATTTATAGCTCCATTCCTATGTTTATAATCTTTTAAAAAAAAAGTTTATTTACAAATTTGCTTTCAAATTCAATTTTCATAATATTTTTATTAAATAATACCTAAAATAAAAGAATTCTATTTCAAAAATTAAAAGAAAGGAGTTGATTTCCCAGAATAAAAAAAAACAGTTACAAAATGTTCAACCCAAAATAATTGAAAAATTTTATAACAAATTTTAATCATGGATTCAGAATTATTTGAAGTTTTCTCTTTTAATTTGACAATAAATACTGAATAAATCCTAAAAACATCCAAATATTTTTCGTTCAATTTCATTTTTCGAAAATTTCAATTTCAATCCCCAAAACAGTTCATATCAAAGAACGTCTGGAAAAATCAACTTTTTTTCAATGTTTGTTTGGATTTCTAAAAATAAAATGCTTTAATAATATATTTAAAAAAAGGAAATTGAACTAAAAAAATTGAAAACCTTTTTTGGAATTTATCAGTAATTCATAAAAGCAAACGAATTTGTCGAATAAATCTTTATTTCTGAAGATGAATTTAATAAGTGCCCCTATTTTCTGAACCCAAACTAGAATTAGATTTATTAAAGGAAAATAGGATTTGAAAATAAATTTTGGGAAATTCTTTAGAAAGTAAAAGTAATTTTGTTTCTCATAAATTTTACATACAAATAGTATTTCCATTCAGAATTAAAAATAAAAACAAATTAAGAAGAAGTTTTTATATCAAAGTTTACTGATAAGATCAAGAAACAAATGATTTGTATTTATTTTTTCAAGTTCAATCTTTTTCATTTTTTTTTAATTTCCAATTTTTAGTTGGTATGAAAATAATTATATACTAGGATATATTCCACACCCTCGTATTTATTAAAATATCAATATATTTATTTAAAGGAATGATTTGAATCAATTCAGTTTCGCATCAAAAATATCACTCTTAATTTGAAAAATCTACATACCCCCCTTAATTAAAAAAAAAAATATCGAACAAAAGTATTTAGGTTATGGGTACAATTATTCAATTAAACAAATAGTTATAACATGATTTTTTCAATCTTGTTTAAAATGTAACGGAATGATCAATAAAATATACTCCAATTTGAAATAAAAAATCATTTTAGGTCATTTTTTTAAAATGGAAAATGAACAAGAAATTTTTAAGATATATGAACTCAAACATCTTGTTAAGGATTGCGAAAATGAAATTTTATAAATAATGACGATTTTCAAATTTTAAGTACATTTCTCAATAAATAACACTAATTAACAATTAATCACATTGCCAATCATTTTTAATCACTTGAGTTAAATTGAATTGTTATATTGTCACCAAAAACAATTAATCCATACCAACTCTACGGTGAAAAGAATATATAACCTAGAAATTGATTTTTTATTTTGAATTATTTTTTTTTTAGAACAACAAAACATATAATGGTTATAAAAGTTCATCATAAACTGTAAAATTTATAATAGAAGATTAAAAAGAAGTTATCTGTTTTTTGGTTCCTTAGGATCCTTGGGTTTTGTGAAATATAAAAATCAATTTTGATCATAAGATATAAATTTCAACTTCTCTTACTTCTTATTATTCGAGGTTATTTTTTTATATAAAAACACAAATAAAAATTAAATTTTCTCAAAAAAGAAATCACAGAAACAGGATTTTATTTTTTGATCTTTGCTTTTAAATTGTTAAAACCTGAGATGTTTTAACATTTTTTGAAAAAGAAGATATATACTAATATAAATTTTTTTATGAATTTGTTTACCAGTTTCGCAAACCCCAGGATCTAAAAGAACCAAAAAATGGATAACTTCTTTTTAATCTTCTATTATAAATTTTACAGTTTATGATGAACTTTTATAACCATTATATGTTTTGATGAACAAAAATAAAAATTCAAAATAAAAAATCAATTTCTAGGTTATATAAATTTTCACAATAGGGTGGAACAACTATATCAATTTTTACTAAGGGTTTGTGATTTTCACTTTTTTTTTTCTTTTCCTTGAATAAATCTCCCCCACCATGAACAAAAGGAGACTGTCTTTTCAAATTATTTTTAAAACAACATAATCCATGCCGTAAGAACTTAACAGTAATAATACTTTATTGATACACTCTTTTTCGTTTGGATCGTTTCTCTCAAAAACCAATTGTTAGTATCAAGAAAAAATGGACTTGGTGTTGGGGAAAGGTATTGTACTTTTCATTGAAGGATCAATTGGGAAATTTTTTTTTGCAAAAATTATTCTGTTTTTGTTTTTTATAAAAAATAAATTTCTTGTGTAAGTTTAAAAAAAATGATCTTTCAATTTTAGGAATTGGAAATTTTAGTGGAGTTAATACAATACCAAAAAAAAAATAATGTACCTTTTAATAATTTCAACTTTGTTTAGAAATAAGAGAATATACTATTTATAGTCAGGATATGATGCGCGTTTTAATAAGGTATGGATTCAATATAAAATACTAAAAAAAAGCTATAGGAGGTTAAAAAAATCTATGATATAAGTTCTTTTGGATTTCAATAGTTACTTTACATAAAATATTATCATAATTATATAAAAAATGATCAATATAATCTCTTTTTGATAAATATACAACCATTTCCGACTTTTAATACACAAACTTTTAACAAAATTTTAAGGTACAAATAAATCACAAATTAAGGGTTAAAATTTGGAATTTTTTTTTACCCAAATCATTTTACTAGAATCTGAATTTTATGGCTTAATTTGAGATTTTTATCGGTACTTAAATTTCCTTTAAAGTTTGTGTCTTAAACTTGGAACTGACTGTAAACATTGATTATAAAATATGGAAAGAACAATAAAAAAAACCATTTTATCCGATTTTTGTTTAAATTATCCCACAGTATTATATTATTTTTAAATTTTAATATGGCCAGTTCTACTTTTAAGGAAGTAGCCACACCATAAGACATAATAAAAATTTGAGAGGGCTCAGACAAGGGTATTTTATTTTAGTGGCGTGTGATCCGATATTTTCTAAATATTTTATTTAAAAAATTATTTGTTATTTTTTTTTTACTAATGTTGTACAATATAAAAAAAGAGAATATATTGACAAAATAGTTTTTTTTTTTTTTTTTTTATTAAAATAAACTTAATTCCAAAAATTTGGACACAGTTTAAACAGTTTGAAGAATCACAATTATACTATTGGATTCAATTTGGAAATAATTCTAATTCAACAAACTCTTTCATTTTTTGTCTTTTTTGTTTTTTTTTTTCATTTTCTTTTTTCGAGTTACTTCATCTTTTTCGTTAGATCTGGAATTTTTTAATTGATGGTTGATAGATGGTTACTTTTGAGTTTCTTAAATTGAAAAATCCACATAAAATTGGTCCATGGTATCTTATCATTTGATCGATCAACAATTGTTTGTTTAATTTTAACAAATCTACGAATAGAATTTTTTTTTCTTGTTTTGGAAAACTAAATTTAGATTCAAATACTTCTGATGACTGTATCTATTAGATACTCTTTGAATTAGAAGTATCAAATTTAGTCACTTCAAAATTCTCTTTCTAACAGATAAGATGAGATTTTATCTAACCCTTAACAATAAACCAAAAGAATTTTTTGTTCTTCTCGTTTTATTATTTTCGACACACTGATTTTGATTTTTTTGTTTTATATTGTTTTCTTTTATTTGGATGAGAATGATTACTTATAAAAATATTAAGACTCATGTTACTTAAATTTGATGTATATTACGTTGGGAAAAAGATAATAAATTGAGTTTTTGTTTTCCTATTTTTGATTTCAGGTGTGTCCAAATTTTTGGAATGGGGTTTAGTTTTTTTTTTTTGGGAGAAGATAATTTTAGATTCTTAGAATAAAACTTTGAGCTATTTTGTGGTTTAAAATTTGATAAAATATACTATTGGTTGTCAAATAATCGGAACATAATTTTCTTTCAGCTTTCCAAAATAAACTTTTATAAATCAGAGAACTTTTCAAAATTTTAATTATGAAAAGGCAGTTAAAAAATTAATTGAATTTTTAGTATTGGCAACTTTGATGTTTTATACTAATTGAGAATTGTTTTTTTTTGGGATGGTCGAATGAAAATTTTGATTTTGTTATTTTTCAATTAATAATAATCATTTTCACTTCTCCAATTCCACCAAATACGACTATTGGAAACCCTAACAAGGAATGTTTTGACTTAATTATTATTTTTTTAGAATTCTTTTGGTATTTTAGTCCCCATTCATGTTTCCATTTATGATTCTCTCAATTGTAATGTTGTTGTTCATTTTTAACAAGATCTATTAATCAGAAATGTCACTAATAAAAAAATATTTCTAATTGTTTTTTGTTGTAAAGATAAAAAAAATTCGAAAATGATGAAAAAATAAAAAATGAAAAAATTAAATGCCACAATAGAATGTTGAGAGAAGGATAAAAGATAAGTTATTCAACTTTCAAAATACTATTTTAAGCAACTTAACTCAACATTCTATTTTGGCAATTTCTTTGAGACTTTGAAAAAAAAATTTAAAAAATCTAATGAATGAAGTACTTTAAATCATAAAAATCACATAAGTTAAAACCAAAGTAAAAAAAGTTATTTTCTGATCCTTTTCAAAATTGTAAAAAAGTGAAAAATTTTCCTTTACCTTGGCTACTCCCTTAAAGAACTTGGTACACTTTGGTTTTCAATTACAAACATCTTCCTTAAAAAACAATTTAAACTTTTATTTTTAATCAAATGTCTTAAATTTGAAATTTTGGAAGAGCAATCTTGGTTTTAGATTAAAAAATATAAATAAAGAAGAACATTTGTTGGTTTTTCTTCAATTTTCTAAGGAAAAAATGTTTATTTTTAAATTTTTCATTTTTGTTTATTTTCAACACCTTTCATTCTTCGACTTTTTTTTTTCTATTTTCATTCTAAAAATCCAGCTAACCTTTAAATACGAACAAAACACAAAGCTTAAAAATAAAAGCAAATATAAAAAACCTAAAAAACAATTGAAAATGAATAAACAAAAAAGCCAAGATCCCGAAACATTAAGAAATGTACGAATTCCTGTTGAACCTTTGATCCCTGAATGTGAAGTTTGTGAAAAACAAAAAGCTAACTTTTATTGCACTGAATGCAAAGTTCATTATTGCGAAAATTGTGAATCACAAGTACACACTTCTTTCTGGAAGAGAAAGCATAATGGATTCATTTTTCAAGAACCTTACATTCCACAAGAGAGTAAAATTTTTTTTTCTTTTGTTGTTTTTACTGTTTTTGTTTTTCATTTTTGAATTCCAAAGAAAATGATATTTCAAGATCTGTTGACTTTTAGTATTTCTTTTAAATTTTGTGTAAAGTATTTCTTGAAACTTTTTTTGTTGTTGATTACACTTTTTGATTTTTTTTCATTTTTTTAAAATTCTTCGTCTTTTTTTTATTTGAAGAATAAATTTGAAAATGGATCTGTTTGACAAAAAATTCAAAGTTTAAAATTTTCAAACAGTAAATTTCTGAAGCCTGTGAATTTTTCAGTCTTTTGGTAATATAACACGATTGATTTAAAATTGTGCAAAAACATTTTTTTTTGTGTTGCATTATGTTGTGTAACAAAAATTGTAAATTACAATTTTATTCAATCAAATTATGCTTTGTAATGAAACCAAAAATTCACAAGTTTCAGAAATTGATCCTAATAGAAGTTTATGAAGAGTTAAAAGGATTGAATTGTTTTGAAAGTTTCATAATGGAACATTACAAATTGAAACAAAACAATTTTTGTTACAACACGAAGAATCTAACCATTCTGGACTAAAATTGTCAACTCGATTTTAAATGTTAGACGGTTGTAGAGGGGAAAATTTTTCAATTATTTTAATACTTATTGTTCACTGATCAATGAAGACAGATATGAAATTGAAATTGCTCAAAATTGATTCAATACCTATTGTTCAAATCTTAAAGCCAATTTCACATGAATGAAAAAAGCATAGCATCAAAAAATTTACTTTTATTTTGATGTTATTCAATTAGATCTCAAATTTGGGAAAATTGAAAATGCTTTTATTTTGGTTTTATGTGATATTTTGAATTCTATTTTGATTTCAATAATTAATTTAATTTTTGGACTTGGTTTTTGTTGTTGAAAAATAAACAAAAAAAGACACTAAAAAAGATTTGAAAATGAGAACATTTACTACTGTTTGACAATTAAAACCGATTTGACAATTTTAATCCAGAATGGTTATACACGACAAGAATAGCACTAAAATTATAGTCACTTTTTTTCCTTCTCAACACTTTGTTTTTTTCAAATTGATCCAAATTTTGAAGGTAATTACAAGATCAAAATTCAATAACTTCAATTTAAAAGTTTTTACAAGTTAAACTTTTAAAAACATGTAATTTAAACAAATTTTCACTTTTTGGTTTTCATAAAAAGAGTTTCCAAAAGTTAACCAATTATTTATCTTTTTAGATAACTTTCAAAAATTTCAATTAAATTCAAAATGTTATCTTTTGTTAATTATTATTTTTTACCCTTTTTTCGGCTTACAAAAGTTTGTATCAAGTATTTGAAATTTGAAAAAATATGAAAGAATATCAGAGACTGAAATCTTGCAGACTATCAGTCTGAAAGTTCGAAAAAGTCTTGAAAGTATTTGTATGGATTGTGCTATACTTGTCGTGTACTAATTTAATTTTAAAAAAATTATTCCAATATAAATTTATTGTATAAATTTTAAACTGAAAAAATATGATCAATAATAACTGTCTTTTATTGTATTGATCTGAAAACAATCACTCGCTTTATTATGATTTGAGTTTGTGGACTGGAAGATCGATAAAATTAGATGATCTTGTTGGAAGTGATATAAGATGATAATGAGAAGTTCTTCTAACAACAAGTAAGCTCGTCTTCAGGACTTGAATAATCTCATTATATTTTGAATCTGTAAGGTAATCCATAAAAATAGGATTGTCAATTGGGAGATTTTTGATCAAATGGAAATAAATATGAATTTGATATGTATTTTTGGAAATCAAGATCTAACTTGGCATAATAATACAAAAAAAAAAAAAAACAAAATAAAAAAACATTTTTGTCAATAAGAAACTAATTTGTTGATTTTTAAATTATACTTAGAAGAACCCTTTTCTTCAAAGGATCATTTTTCTCTTCCCCCGACTGAATTATTGGAAAACATTGGAGTTAAAATGTTAATATTGAATATATTGAATACAAAACTTGTGTTTAAATTTCCAAAGAGACAAACTAGATCATCCAACTTTTCAACAAGTTTTTATTTTCTCTTTTTATTTCATGTTTGTTTTGAAATACTCGAAAACCCCCAAAGTTAAAATCCTATATATATTGAGGATTCTTGACAGTGACTGATTTTGAACATTCATATAAAAATTTACTTGACTTGAATTGACAATGTAGAAATTTTTTTTTTTTTTTTCAATCTTTTTGAAATTTTTACTTTTGAAATATTTAAAAATATTCTTTTTTTAATTTTTTCTAAAAAATAGTCTAAATTTTTTAATATTTTTTAAAAATTAGATTGGTTTATTTTTTTATAATAGAAATGAGAAAAACAATGTTTTGTTAAAATTGAAATTTCAATTTTAACAAAAAAAATGGGATTTATTGCATTACCAAACATTATCTGAAAACTGAAGACTTTTTTTTAAAACTTGAACTTCTATCAGACAAATCATTTGTTTGATTAGAACCAAATTATAATATTCAAAATCCTAATAGTTGAAACAAATAATCTTTTTAAATTAATGAATATTAAAATTTAATGTTTAAAAATATGTTAAAGTCTTCTAAACAAACTTTTAATAACATTATTAAAGTTTAAATTTCCAAGTGAAATACTTTTTATTTTGATTAAGGAATTAAGGTTTATCTAGAAGAAGTCTAAGATTTATATAAAGTTTGTATAATAACTCAATGATTTTCATCAAAATCTTTCGATAATAATTACAATTCCCCCCTTAAACTTTTTAAAGATCTAATTTCAATCCTATCTGTAGTTATCCAAAAATTAAATACTCAAATTTTCATCCCAAGAATAGGTTTTATTTTTTTTTTTTTGAAAAAAATACATCTCATTTTTATCATGAATCATTCACACATTCTTCAATTGAAAATTGATTTAATTTAAATTTTTTTTTAAAAAATTTCCACTTAATACCAGAATTAGCTTTAAATTTTAATTGTTCGATCATATTTTTTTTTTTATATAAACTAATCCATTAACACATTTATTCCCTGGGTTTTTAATAAAGTCTGTATATTTCCAATTTTTCAATTGTATTTTTTTTTTTTTTGTTTTCTCAAAGTAATTATTTTAATTTTTTTTGATGACTTTTTTTTTAAAAAAATTTCTTGTTAAATGATAATTTTTTTTCAATTTCTTTTGACAGAAAGTGTTTAGAAATAAAAATTAGTAAAAAAAATATAATTTTAATCTATTATTAATTGTTGAAAATTAAAATTGAATTTAATATAAAAATTGAGTAAGATGTTTGTTCTTCTTTTCAATAAATTTAAATTGTTGTAGATTTTACAATTTAGTTATTAATAATAAAATCTTAATACATTTATTATTAATATTTGTTTTACTTTGATTGTAATAATATTAAACAAATTGAAATAATAATAATAATAATAATAATAAACTTATTTCATATTGAAGTTTGAGAACAAAGTTGCTCATATATAATTTGAATTGGTGATAGTATTAAATATTTATTTTATTTTTACTTTTTAGGTTTTTATAATCACTTGATTTTTAATTTCTGTGTTTACCTTGAAGTTTAAAATTATCAAAAATTATTATTTTAATTGGAAATTTTAAAGTTTTTTCTTTTTAGGTTTTAAAATAAAGAATATATTTTCTAATTATGGATTATTTTTTATATTTTTTGTTTTAATTGTGTGAATAATTTTAGATTTTTGAATAACATTGATAACAATAAATAAAAAATCTAATTTAAAAATGAATTTTTTTTTAAAAAAAGCCAAATTTTCACAATTTAAGAAACTTAATCTCAACTTTGTTATATTTTGAGTTTCTACCATTTGTAAATTTTGCTTAGACCTGTGAATGTATATAGTTTATGTGAGATCAAAATATTTTTTTTTAAAATGATTGATATTATAATACATACAAGTTGTTTTTATTAGAAAACCCAAATAAAATTAGTTGGTATTATCTAACTATTTGATAAATCAATATTTAATTAATAAAGTTTCTACAAATCTCTCATAAAGACTTTTCTTTGTGCCTTTACTCTCAAATTATACGAAAAATTTCAATTTTTATAATTATTTATTTTTTATTTTGAGTATTATAAAATAAATGAGAAATAATTGTTAAGATTTCAATTGGTTATTAACTCTAATATAGTATTATAAAAAGGATAAATATTGTTAATATATGATTATTTTAATCAAATTTATAATTGTAATTTGCAAAAAAGTTGAATTGGAGTTCATTTTAATCAAGATTTATTTTTGAAATTTTTTAATTTTTAAATTTTGATCACATTTTGTTTTGTTATTTTTTAAAAATTTCCTTTAAATATATTGTTTTTAATAAAAAAATAAAATAAAATTTTTTATTAAATTTTAAAAAGCAATTTTTAATTTTGTGGAAAATTCTCATTTTTCAATTTAATTAATTAATTACAATTTATATTATGTCCTATTATACTCTTCTTTTCGATTTTTCTCAAAATTTTAAAATTAAACTTTAAAATATCTTATATAAAAATAAAAAAAAAACAGATTCAAATAATAATAGAACTGAAAAATGCCCAATCCATCAAAACAATAAACTTTCCAGATAATGTAAAAATTGCCAAAAATTAATTTGTGAAAAATGTGTCTTTGATCATACAAATCATGAAACAATTGCATTTGATCAGCCAATGGATTTTTATAAAGAATTAATCAATGAACAAAAAAAATTGACTCAAAATCATTTTAAAAAAATCAATGAAAAAGTTAAATAATTAAATAATTCTGAAAAGGAGATGAAATCTAAAAAAGAAAAAATTTTAAGAGAAATATCAGAATTTTATTTGAATCAAAAAAAGTTATTAGATTTACTTGAACAAAATGAAATAAAATTAGCCAATGATTTTTTTGAACAAATTTCAACAATTATGAACAAAGAAAAACAAACGATCAACAATTCAAAATATTCAACAGAAACTCTACTGAAACAATTTAACAAATTAGAAAGCAATATAAACCAATCAAATTCATTTGGATTTTTTAAATTATTTTCTCAAATAGAAATAACCAAAAGTTTGGATTTTTCAATCTTTCCTTTGGATTTTTTTTTTTTTAATGGAATTTTTTAAATAAATCTTTTGAATTTTTTTTTTTTTTAATTCTCTTTTTTTTATTTTTTTTTAATATTAAAGATTAAATTTTTATTTTTTTTTATTCAAAATTTTTTTAACAAATATAAATATATATATAATAGCTCAAGAAAAACCAAATTCAGAATTCCCAAGGTTATGTAATGAACACAAAAATAAACCTTATCAATAATTTTGCATTGATCATAAACAATTATTAGGTGTTGATTGTCTAACTCAATATCATAGAAAATGCAATCAATTAGTAAATCTCAAAGAAGGTTATGTAAAAATCCAAAATGAATTGGAAGAACTAAACAAGAAAATAAATTCAATTAATGAGAAAAAAGAAGAATTTGTTCAAAAAATTCAAAATGAAAAAATAAACTCCTTAAAAGAAAAACAAATAAATATTGAATTGGTCAAAAAAAATTATCAAAAATTAAATGAATTAACACAACATCAATTCAAGAAAATGAATGAAGAAATATCAATTCAACAAAATGAAAAATATTTGAAATTAAATAAACAATCAATAAAAATTCAAATAGAAATTGATGAATTTAATCAAGTTGGAATGATTATAAAAGAAATTGAAATTTGCAAAAAATATAATGATTATCAACAAATATTGATCAATTTTTTTAAATTGAAAAAATTATTGCCAATTTTGAATAAAAATGAGAATAATCAATTAATTTGCAATTCAAATTTTAATAAAATAAATATAATTTCAAATGATTTAAAACAGAATTTGAAAAATTGGAAATTAAATTCGCCTTTTGATCTCAATAAAACCCAAATTAATTTGCCTGATGAAATCCAATTTGAAAACAAATTGCAATTTTCAATTCTTCTTAAAAATCAATTTAATGAAACTATAAATGCCCAAGAATTCAATCCAAAAGCTGAAATTCTCAAATCAAATTCAAATGAAATGATCACTAAAATAACTAAATTTAAAGAAGGAACAAATCAAGAATTAATTGGAGAATATTTATTCCAAAAAAAGGAGAATATCAAATAAATATCTCAATAAATGATCAAAAAATTCCAAAATCCCCATTTAAATTGAAAATAATTGATCAATTTTTTTTAAAAGAATCAGAAATCCTTCAAAAGGAAAATAATCTAAAATTTAATAAAATTCTGCAAAAATGGATCAAAGAAGCCGGATGCAATTTAAATTTGCAAAGAAGATTCAATTCAAGAACAGATGGATGGAAATATCAAACCTTCCATGAAAAATGCGACAATAAAGGAAAATCCATAGTTCTTATCAAATTAAAAAATAAATCCTTATTTGGAGTATTTGCAGCAATTGATTGGGATTCAAAAAGCGAAAGGAAACATTCAAATGGAAATAAATCCTTTCTTTTTTCCTTAATTAGTCTGGATCCAAATTTTAAAGAACCTTTAAAAATGCATGTTTTTCGGCATCAAAATTGCGAAATATGTTGCGATCCGGATGATGTACCAGTATTTGGATGGGGACATGATTTACATTTAGGAAGTGGATATTATAATCAAGATATGAATGAATATAACCGGTCAGATCTGGGCTTTTCATATAAACCCCCTTTTGGATATAAATATGGATCAAATGAAGCCAAGAATTTTTTAGCAGGTTCCTATCGTAATTGGGATATTTTTCAAATTGAAATTTTTTGTGAAAATTAAAAAAACAGAAAACTTAATTTTCTTTTCAATTTTTTTTTCAACAAAATATCAATTTTTTTATTTTTTCATTAAATATCAATTTTCTTTCTTTTTAATCAAAATCGATTCAAAAATAAATTTTTGAATTTTTCATTTTTTAATTTTTTAAAATATTTTTATTTTGCTCTTGTATTCACCCAGGTCTAAAAATAACATAATTCTTGTAGTTCTAAATACTTGGAGTTCTTTAAATGGATTTCAGTGCATTTCTATTAAGAATCTGGTTGGAAAACCCAGCACTGAATTATTTTTTTCTAAAGGAAGAAAGATTAACTTTTTAATAATTGTTCTAAATTGAGAATGATTCACTCAGTCTACATTAGATACAATACAAAGAATTTGGTGAAAAATCTAGAAATGAAGAGGTGAACATTTATAAAGTTAAAATAACAAAATATTGAAAAATAAGAATAATTTATTCTTATTATTTTTTATAAATGATTTGAATTGAGAAAAGTATTGATTAATTTTCTATTTAAGAATAGAAAAAACAAGTTTTAATTTATTTTAACACACGCATAAAGAAATTAAAAGAAAAATAAACACACATACATACACTGTTATATATATATATATATATATATATATAAAAACTAAAATTCAAAATAAATGGCCCACCTTATATTTCAATTTTGAATTGCTTTTGTATCGTTTTGAAGTTTTTCCTCTCACAATGAAAAGTTTGCAAATAAATCATTTTTTCTCTTTTTTATTTTTTCAAAAGTGTTTTGTTAAAATGGAAAATGAAAATGAAAAATTTGAAAGAAGTAACAGATGAATTAATGGAAAAATTGGTTTCAAATATGACAAAGAGATTAGATTTAGTTATTCAAAGGGAAGGGGAATCGATAAATGGGTTTTATTTAATTTTTAAAAAAAATTTTTTTCATGTAATGCTTCATTCAAAATAAATGGGGCAATTTTTTTTAAAAATTTTTTTTAACTTTTTTTATTTTATTTTTTGAAGAAAAACAAATACCCCTGGAGTAGTGAACCAAATACTAAAATAAAAAGTTTGATATTATAATAGATAACTACAAGTATTAAAAATATTTTTCTTTAAATTTTGATTTTTGATGGGCCAATGATTTTGAATGATAGTTTTTATATATATATATATATATATATCACATACATGACATTTTTTTTTTGTTTAATTAAACGGGTTTTACACACAAGTGTGAAGAGTAAAATTCTTTTCTTTGATATATATATATATATATATATATAAACCCCAATTCAAAATTTTTCACAGAACAAAATTCAATTTTTTTTAAAAAAACTTATTTAATCAATTGAAGAAGAAATACCAAATTAGAACCATTCGCTAATTAATTTGTTAACACTTGTTTATAAATTAAAATAACCACAAAATAAAAAATAAATAATTAGCAATACTAAATATTTCCAGGGTGTGTTAACAATTTTTCGAGAGAATATAGTAAAAAATAGATTGGTAAATTGTGTTGAAATTCTATTAGGATTATTGATCGATCAAATAGTTAGATCCTACCAACTAATTTTATATGAGTTCTTCTATTTGGAACAACTTAACTTTAAACTAAAATCAATTCTTGGAAACAATTGTAATAGAAGGAATCTAAGTTACGCAATTCAAAAAATGAAATGAAAACAAAAACTAAAAGATGAAAAAATGATTTTCATATTTTACAAAAAAACAAATTTATATCCAATTTGAATGAAATTGTATTACTTTCATTGTTTGGACTGTTTTTTATATGTGGAAAATTTTGAATTTTAGTTTATATATATATATATATATATATATATATATATATATGTGTGTGTGTGTGTGTGTGTGTGTGTGTGTGTGTGTGTGTGTGTGTGTGTGTGTGTGTGTGTGTGTGTGTGTGTGTGTGTTTTATTTATGTATCTATGTAATCAAAAAAACAAAAACAATTTAATAAGTTGATTTAATTTGGAATTTGTAAAAAAGTTATATTTTGACCACGTTTCTTCACCAAATATTAATTTTTTATAAAAAAAATAATTATTTTTTCATTCTTATAAGAGTTTTTAATTTTTAAGAGTTGTTACCTGACCCCATACTTTGTATTATTCAGTAGTTTTCAAAATAGAAAATCAAACTATTTTCATCTTCTCAATACAAAATCTCCTACTTATTTGGATAATTACTAATACACATTATTTTTCAATTTTTTTTTAGGTAATTATATCTTAGTTCTATATTCTTGTTTTTTTTTTTTTTTTTAAGTTTTTTCATTTGCATTTTTTCACATTCCAGAAACAAAAAGTATGATTTCAAAAGAATTCAGGGCCTTTTTTTTAAAAAAAAAAAAAACAACGAAATAAAACAAAAAAACAAGTAAAAATTTTAAAACACGATTTTATAAGTTTATCATCGTTTTAAAATGAAAAATTGTTTATTCAGTAATATATATAAATATAAATACACAAACACATGTAATATATATATATATATATATATATATATATATCCCTTAGAGCCTTAAATATACTAATCACCTTTAAAATAAAATTTCCAATTCAAATTGTTATGAAAGGATTCAAAGATATAATATTAATCAACAATTATCTAAGAAAAGAAAATTATATACTTAAAAATTCTAGGGTGGCCTACATTAAAAAAATAACTTCAAAAAAAAATTACAACATTTTGAAAAATTTTCTTAGTTCTTGTGATTTTAATATTTCTAAAAAGAAATTTTGTCCAAAAAAAAATAATAATAAAGGATTTGATAACATTGTATACATATCAAAAATTATTTATATTTGATGATTTAAACACAACATAATTTACTGGTGATTTTTTTAGGGTACCTCTGTGCATTTAATTTGCCTAAAATACTTAATTAAAAAATTTATTCATTACAAAAGATATTTTGATATAAACACCAATTAAAAATTTTTAACACACCAAAATTCGATTTGTGAAAAAAAAAAACTTATTTAACCACTTCTCGAAGATTTACCAAATTAGAACCATTCACTAATTGAAATGTTAACAATTGTTTATAAAATAAAATACTCACAAAACAATAAATAAATAACTATCAATACAAATAAATCATGGGTGTGTTAAAAATTTTGGAGAGAGCAAAACAAATAAATAGATTAGTAAATTTGTTTAAATTCTATTAGGAATATTGATCGATCAAATGGTTAGATACTACCAACTAATTTTATTTGAGTTCTTCCATTTGTTACAACTTGACTTTAACATAATATAAACCTTGTAGAAAAATTTTGATCCAACAAAGCAAATTACGTAATTCAAAAAATGAAATGAAAACAAAAACTAAAAGATGAAAAAATGATTTTCATATTTTACAAAAATCAAAATTATCTCCAATTTCAATGAAATTGTATTATTGTGATTGTTTGGAACGTTTTAGCTGTGTGGAAAATTTTGAATTTTAGTTTAGTATAGAAAAAAAGTTATGTCTGTTAATTACTATCCAATGACAATCTCTTTATTTGATTCTAAATAATTTAAAAATAAAAAAAATTATAAAACAAATTTTAAAAAAAAATATAATTCTTTTTCATCATAAGCTATTGAATATTTTTTCAAATTTTAATCATTTAATCAATAATTCAAGTCAGATTTTTATTTAATTTTTTTTTTATTTTTTACTATTTTATAATTTTAGACTTGATTTAAATCTAGATATAAAATGAAAAATATTATTAAATTAGAAACAATATATCAGAAATTATTTTCCAAGATCAATATTAATTTATTTTAAAAATAATCAAACTTTTACTAATATATTATTTAAAATTTTTACTAATAACAAAATTTAAAAAAAAATATTCATGGTTTTTACAATTATTAGAGTATCTTTGAATAATATTTAAAAATTATATTTTATTTTTATATTAAAAAAATTTAGTGCTGAATATTTTATTTCTTAAAAAACAATTATATGTTTTACTTCCAATCTAATAAATGAAAGAATTTTTTTTATTTATTCAAGTATTTTCTATTGCTTAAATCAAATTTTTATAAAAATATTCATATTAAACTTTTAATTTTGCTTAAAGAAAGGAATTTCATTTTGTTCTTGATTTTATATTTATTAAAATTTTATCTAAAAAAAAAATAATATTTATCAGTAATATAGCCAGTCTAACTTTTAAGGCACAAACTTTCAATGAAAGTTAAGGTAGAAACATATCCTCAAATTAAGATACATTTTTTAAATTTTTTTTTACAATTTATTTTAATAGAATTTGATTTTTCGATTAATTTGAGATTTTTTTGTAAGTTAAATTTTGTTGAATTCTTTTGCCTTAAAAAAGGAACTGACTGTATATTTTTTAATTTTTTTTTTATCATAAAATTTCCAATGTTGTTTGATAATTTTTATTAATAAAGTAATATTTAAGTATGAATTACTATTAGAAGTTTTGATGAAAATATATAATATCATTGTATTAACATTAAATTCTTGATGGTATTAAAAATAATTGCGATAGTCCAACTTTATCCCTAAAAAATCATAAAATCTAGATATTCCATATTATTGTGATAAAATAATTATCGGGGTGTTTGAAATATTCCCGAAAATACACGTAACATTTAAAAATCACATAAAAACACTTTATGGGCAACTTCAGGAAACTTTAGTGTCAATATACCCAGTTTAACATGAAAATAACAATATTAAACTATTTTTTTAATGGTCTAAAAGGAAACATATTTTTTCAATTTGAAAATAGCACAAAATATTTCAATCAAAAGATATTGCTAAATTAAATTGAAAATCTGATTTTTTATCTGTTTTTGGAATATTTTTTATCATTTTATTTTTTTCCATGTTTGAGTTTTTATATACGTTCCCTGTTGTTTTCTGCAAATTGCTTTAACATGTATTCTTTTTTCAATCTTAATGTTCAATCAAAAATTAATTCATTTCAACTTTTTCCAATAAAAAAATACCCTGAAAATAGGTGTTTTTTTCAAAAGTCGGTATTTTTGAAAAGGGGGGTATTCAGATTTTCAAGAGTTTAATAGCTATTCTTTTTTTATTACATAAAATTATGATAACTTTGAAAAAATAATTTATAAAAGAAGTATAACAGAAATCCAATGTATAATTTTTGCTAACTTTAATTTTCGGTATTTAAATTTTCCTTGTAGTGGATCATGTGGAAAAAAAAAAGAGATCTTCAAAAAGACAAATAATCACTATAAAAATTGAGACTATGTAATATCTTTGAAAATAAATTTAATTATTCATCAAAAATCTTGTTGTTCAACTTTTTTTCAGTGAATGTTTGGTAATAAAAAATCCGTAATGCTCATTTCAAAAATTGTGACACACTTTTTTTTAGTTTTGGGTTTTTTTTTTTTTAATTTTTAATATATCAGGCTTTTATATATTTAGAATTACTTAAAAGTGAATTACAAAACATATTTAGTTATTAATTGTTCTGGGATACTAAATGATATTTTTTTTTTCAATTTATTATTTCAGGTAAGTTACAATTTTTGAAAGAGAGTATACTTACAGACAAACTATTTTTTTTTGAATTGTCTTCTAAAATTCCTCTGAAAAGTTTTTGTTACCTTCTGAGTAAGTTAATACTTGTTAGGGTAAGTGTATGTAAGGGTATTGGTATGGGTTGTGTTAGGTTAAGGGTATGATGTGTATATGTATGTTTTGGTTAAACTAGTTACTTTTATTCAATGTGAAATTAAAAAAAGTTGGTATGGTTCACCTTGTGTAGGGTATCGGTATGTATTATACGATTAGATAACACTGGGTTATTTTTGGATTGTATATAAGATAACAAAATCATGGGTAATGATACACAATTAGAAATGACCTATACAAGTACATTTTCTCCCATTTAGTTAATACCATTTCGAAATGATCAGAAATGTTAGAGTCATCTAAGACACCAATCCCTTTCACATAAAATGGTTGAATACTATTCCCCAAAAAATAAATTTTTTTGAATTTTGATCTTTTCAGAATAAAAAAAATCTTATGTAATAAAATTCCAAATTTACCTTTAAACTGAATGTATTGACTACATATGTTGTTTAGAAGTTGTTCAAAAAGTTTTTTTTTTTGTTGTTTTAAAAAGATTCGGACTTTTTTCGTTTTTCTGTTATTTTAGGGTATATTTGATAGATTTGAAATAATCCAAATTCAAATCCAAATCACTTTAGTTTTTTCTATATGTAAACATTTGATTATTAAAAATAATCAAAATAGAGTATATGTAATTTCTCTAGCTAATCAGTTTACTTTTATAAATATAATATAGATCAAAAAATTATTATTCTTTACAAAAGGAATGAGTGAGTATCAAAATCGTTAAATCTCGAAAATTTAATCAATTTAATTGATCAGTATTTTGATCCCATAAAAAATAGATTGAAAATCAATTTAATTTTTTCATCTTTTAGAACAGAATCTTAAAAGATCTTTTTTGGTTTTGTTTAAAATATTATTTTTCTTTTAATTGAGTTGATGTTTTGGACTACGTTTGAATCTGGGGGGGTATTGGTACTAAAAAAAATCGGGTCATGATAATAAATGTTGAACTATTAGACAAATTTCTATACTATGAATAGAATTTATAATTCTTTCTTAAATAGGTATGCATATTTTAATTTTCTTGTTAGTTGCCTTCTATTCAAAATTTAAATATAAAAAGTATTTTATTAACCAATTTATTAATATTTTCATTGAAAGAAGAGTGAAATATATTTAATTATTTCATTTTATTTGACATGGTTTGAGATAAATAAAAAAAAAATGAAGACAATGAAAAAAAACATAAATTCAAAATAAAATTGGTGAAAATTTTGGTGAAGTGGTAGAAATGTGCTTATTAAAAAGATTGATTTAAAATATTTATCTAGAAATAATAGTCCTGGATTTTTTAGAAATGAATTATCTAATTTTGAAATTTAATTTTCTTCTTGTAATTAATTTTTTATAACAGATCATTGAAAAATACATGGTGATAATTTTGTTATGCTAGACTTATTTTTCGTCTAAAATTATGGAACTCCTACATGCCCAATTCATAATCCAAATTTTTTTCATGTATTAATTTAAATTATTAAATTAAATAAAAATTAAGAAAATGGATATATGAGAAGATTTCTGTTTTTATTAAAAAAACAAAAAAATTCAATTTTTTTGTGAAAAAATATGTTAAAATAAAAATAAAAAGTAAAAATAATAAAAATAATATATATTAGTGATAAAGGTTATCATTAAAAAAAATCAAATTTTCAATAATGGCTGTGCATCCAAAAAAAAAAAAAATGAATGACGATTCATGTTGGAGTTAATGAATAGTAGTTATGTATATTCACCAAGTTTATCTAGATCACTTGCTAGTTTTTATAAATATTTTATTTTTTTTTTTTACTTTAAAAGGATTTAGAATCCTATTTTTATCTTCTCGTATTTCCTTAACAACTATAAATTCATTTATTAGTGTCAATTTATATAAGTCGATGAACTAAAATAAATTATTAAAAAAAAAAAAAACCTAAAAATGTTTACAAATAATTAGTATTTCATCACATTGTACACTGACATTGAATTACAAGAGCTAAAGAAGTGGATTCATTATCACCATAAATAATAAAAACTGTTATTAAATTAGAGAGAATTGTTGTAAAGGTTTTTAAAATTATCCAAACTCTTAAAGATAAAAAGATACATACATACATATATATATATATATATAAACTAAAATATAAAATTTTCCACACAGATAAAGCAGTCCAAACAATCACAATATAAAATTTCATTCAAATTGGAAAGAAAATTTTGATTTTCGTAGAATATGAAAATTATTTTTGCATCTTTTAGTTTTTTGATTTCATTTCATTTTTTGAATTACGTAACTTGTTTTATTGGATCAATTTTTTTTTCAAGAATTGATATTACATTTTGTTCATGTTGAGTTGTTCCAAATAGAAGAACTCAAATAAAATTAGTTGGTAGTATCGAACCATTGATCGATCAATAATCCTAATAGCCTTTAAACAAATTTACTAATGAATTTTTTTGCAATAAGGAAAAAGGAGCTAAAGACAAAATAAAACCTACCAATAAATTCATTTAAACCAGAAAATTCCAGGTCTCTTAACAATTATTTTAAACCTCTTTATTTTTTCCACTCTTTATTCTTTTCTTTCTATCATTTTTCACAACTACTTCATTTTTTACTTTTTCTTGTCTTAGAAAACTAAATTAAGATTCAAATACTTCTGATGACTGTATCTGTTAAAATACTCTTTAAAATAGAAGTCTCAAATTTAGTTACTTCAAAATTCTCTCTTTAACAGATTAGATGAGATTTCATCATACCTTTAACAATAAATCCAATATTGTATATTTTTTTTTACTCACTCCAAAAATTTTAACACACCCTTGAAATATTTGTATTAATGATTATTTATTTTTTGTTTTGTGAGTATTGTAATTTAAAAACACATTTTCACATTTCAATTGGTGAATGGTTCTAATTTGGTATTTCTTCTTGAACAGATTAAATAAGTTTTTTTTTTTCACAAATTGAATTTTGGTTTGTTAAATATTTTGAATTGGGGTGTATAATGGGAAAAGAATAATAAGGAAAGTCATTGAAAAATCTATCGGGATAATTATTTACATAAGAAATAAGAATCTTCAACAAGTTAACAAATAGAGAATTTTGAAAGAAAAATTGAACAAAAATCACATCTTTTCAAATATATATATATCTATATATATATCTCATATCTTTACCAAGATAAAAAAAAAAATATCACAAATTTTTTACGATCTACAATTTTTGTCCCCCAACAGTTAATATAATTTTTCATTTCTTTATCCTCAAAACATGCCAAAAAAAAAAAAATAGAAAAAACCAAGTTTGAATCATTTTGAGATTTATTTATCAAAAATAAATACTCTATAAAATGGCAAATTCTATATTGTTAAAAAACAAAAGTAAATCAAAACTTGTCCCTCTGAGTGACATATGGAAAACAAAAAAAATATTAATCTATAATCTTTTTTCCTGATAGCTTAAAAAGATGCATATGTGCAAAATGATATTTTTTATTATTTTACCATTTTCCACTTTATAAATCCAATGCTTGAATATAATGATCATCATCATCACCATCATCATCATCATCATCATCATCATCATCGTCAGGGAATTTCTCAGATTGACGATTCTTCTTCATCCTTTAAAAAGCATATATGAGGGTCAATTCCCAAATCCTCTGGAACTTTGTTATTGACTTCAGCATCCGACATTTTGGACACTCTGATGGGGACGGGTATTTTATCTTTTTTCATCTTTGACCAAAAGATCTGGAATCTGATGAGATCCTTCTTTCCATCCACTTTCCCAATCAAATGGTATCGCATTTGCTTTTTGGTTACGGTCTGCTCCAAGTTTTCAATTCTGGCATACTTCAAGGGGAGGCAATTTGATCCTTTTTTCCTAATTCTTCTATTGATCACCTTGATTGATCTTTTTGCGTGGATGAACGCCTTCAGCTTCATCACGGGTGAATAAGATTTCTCCCATTTGACACACACGCAGTACCCGGGGTCGATGTTGGCTTGCTTGCATGTTCTGTCCTTGGGGATTCTTTCTGTGAACAGGTTATAGGTGTTTTCGACCAAATGGTCGTATTTGAAGCTTCCGCCATCGCCCTTCTTTGTGAATTCGTTTTCGAACATATCCGACTGCATGCGCGGGAACTCGCGCATGGTTGTGTAGAGATCGAAATGCGAAAATAGGCGGTTCACGTTATTTTGCAGGTTCTCGCGCATCCAGGGGTTTTTGTCAAGGAACCGTTTCGGCATGATGAACAGGAGCTGCGGGAACTTGTGCTCGTTGAACCCGGCCTCGTTGTATGCGTGCTGGGTGTAATGGAATCCATGATCAGAATGGAGAATGATCATGGTGTTCTCAAAGTCCACGGTCTCGAGAAAGGACATCATTTCCCAAATCGTTGCCGACATTTTGCGTGGCACCGTGTGGAAATTCATGTTCGTTGCCGTCGCGAAGATCGGATGCTGCCCTACGTGCTCCTTCAGCGCCTGCTCAAGCCAATTTAAAGTTGTAAAGCTCAGGACGGAAAAGATGTCGCCGAAGGTATTATTGGGGATCACAATATCGGCATAGAGGCTCCCCCACTCGCTCTCCTTGTGGCAATTACGCACGTACTTGTCGTGGCACTGGTGCAGATACCGCCCGTCGAAGCGGTCCCGAGAGTCGATCGTCAGATACCCCTCCTCGCGGTACTTGTTCCACAGGATCCTGTCGCAGTCCTTTTCCTTGACCTTCCCGTCGAGCTTCCCACAGTTCTGCTGCTCGTGGTTCGGGTAGCCGGGTATTCGCTTCTCGACATTCGACTTCGTTCCCATATAAAAGGGGGGCTGGTTCTCGGTGCTGAACCACCCCATCACATGGTACCGGCGAAACGCAAAGTACTCGATCTGCCCCGCGTTCACCTTCCTGTCCAGCCACTCACGGAAGATGGAAAAAATACGCACATACCGCAAGTGCGACAACGCGTCGTTCAGCATTAGAAGCACATTCATCTTTTCTGGTTTTTGATCAGAGGAAATGCCCCGCTTCTTCCTGTTCGCTTGCTCTTGCGCCTCGATCCGCTCGATCCTTCGTTGCACTCGATCGAGAACTTCTTGGTCCTTGCGGTAGTTGAAAAGCGGGTATACTTTTCGATACTTTGGCCCCTTTCGGTACTCTGATTGAATATTCACCATCGGATAGTCGCTATAGTCAAACTCCTCGCCACGCGAAATTTCTCCCAGCTTGGCCCCATCTTGGCTCTTGATAATGTATCGCATCAAAGACTCTGCCTTGAGGCTATCGTTGGCGATCGTCTTGTAAACGGAGGCGTGGTGGTGTTGCCCAGTGAGATTGTTGGACACTCTGTCAAGGCAGTATTCCTGTAGCACGTCTCGGAACATATTCTGGTTTGCCGTTTCCTCGAATTTGATCACCTTTGGCTCGTGAAAATTTAGACTATTTCGCATCAAAACCGCAGAAGAATATTCACGCAACTCTCTCCTCTTGATGTTATCTTCGGTTAGCTCAGCACATTCTTGGCTGTGAGGCTGACATGCGTTCATCAGCGAATTCTTGAGAGAAGAGACTTGCCAAGTTAAGTCGTTCTTTTTGTTTTCGATAGGACAGCTTATTTGATCTGAAAAATAAAACTTGTCTTGCGGTAACTCTTGGAAGCATTTTCGAATTTGAAGCGAATACGTCGATTCAGCGTCCAAGTGATTGATCCATTTGGTCGGTTTGAGCACATAAACAAAGACCAACAACAAAAAGAGAAGTAAAATTCCATAAAAGTGTCTTTTGTTTTGTTTAAGCATTCTGAGAAAGCGAGAAAAAAAAAAGTTAAATACAAAAAAAAAAAAAAAGAAAACAAACAAAATAGTAAAATATGAGAATTAAGTACTAATTTTCCTTTGAATCAAGTATCTTCTAAAGCGAAAAAAATGAAAGCAAGGTGTGGGTTAGTTTTGAAGAGCCAGTTTATTTGGAAAAATCTGTTTTAATAAGCTCATTATTTTGAAATGAAACATTAAGTAATTTAATTTCTTTTGATTCGAATATTCGAATTAATTTGATTAAAAAATTATTTTAGATATTTGGATGCAAATTTGAAGAAATGAAAATCGCATTTGAAGCCAGAAAGTGAAGTCGTTATAAACAATACTATCCTTTTTTTGAATGTTTTGAGAGGTTTGGGATTCCCCATAAAAATAATAAGAATTTTTAAATAAAAAATAAATCTAAATATTTTTGCTTTTTATTAAAAACGGTAAAATTTCTCATAAGTAATTCAACGATCAAACAATTTGACTCAATTTTGTTGGCTTTTTTTTGGAAATGTAATGGTTTGTAATTTGATCGTAAACAACTTGAAACCATTTTTATAGATTGAAATAGTCAATCGAACATTTTATTGTTCAAACTTGAATATCTTTTTTATTTTTTGTCTGGCAACGAACCAACTCAACAATTTTTTGATGAATAAGAAAGCTGACGTAATTTCAGAAATAACCCAATGATTGAAAAGCACTCTTGGTTCCAAAATGTTCACAAGAATTTATTCAAATTAAGAAAGGAGATTATTCGTTCGGTCTCATTTATAAATAAAATCAAATAGATTGTCACAAATCATTTTTGGGGTTTTTATTGTTCAAAACAAAGATTGTGCTTACTGAAGTTTGTCATGTTCAAAGTGATGTTGCCATACCATTTTGGTGTTTTTTAAAAAAATTTTTTTTACTCATTGATCCTGACTGTTCATGATTCACCACAGACCAAAGTATCAATTCAAAAGTCAGTCAAAAGGAATTCCAAAATCCCAACCAAGCAAACAGACAATGTATTTTTGTAAGAAAAAGAGAATAAACCAAACTTAATTTTCTGAAAGATCAAGTTTCAACATTTTTATTTTTTTTTCAAATGAGAAAAAGAGATTGGTTTTGAAGTACCAATTGATGATTAACGAAATATAATTTTGGAATTTTTTATGATTTTGTAGTGAAGGTTTTCGACACAACTTACTTTACTTACTTTTTTTTTTTTTGAACTTTTGCAAAAAATGCAATTTTGAAATGATAATTTAACAAAAATGCAATTAGAATGGGTTGTTTTTGACTTTATCCGAATACCCGTCCTTTAAGTTTGAATAAAAATTTCAGTCCCATAAACATCTTTCTTTTTTTATTGTATGAGAAGAGAAAATTTCAAAATGGTTAAGGAATTGTTTATATTTTGATTCATTGAAAAAAACATTTAACAACAAACGAGAACGAAATAGAATGCTTTATTTACATCCCAAATTCAAATCAAAAAAAAAAATCAAAATAAACAGTTATTACACAAATCTTTTTGATTTGTTTTCAAATTATATGAACAGTGAATATTACTTTTATTTTTATTCTCTCATTTTGTTCATTGGTAAAATTTTAATACAAAAAATCTCATTTTACATTTCAAAATGTAGTTTCTTGAACAACGAAGTTTGCAATTGAAAAATCATAGTATACAGTTCATTTTAAAGAGTTTTTGGTGGTTGGTAAATCTCACAAATATTTATTCAGTGAGATCAAAGAAGGAAAAAATGTAAAATTTTTTCGAAAAATGCCTAAATTTTTTAGTCTCGTCTCTCTAAATGAAAAAGAACGAAATGAAAAATCAACATATTAAAAAAACTTTTCAATTTCCTTTTTTAAACCCATTACACATTGGTAGCCATTTTCTATAAATAGTTTTTTTTTTCGATTTCTGAAATAATCTGAGAAGGAGTTAAAAAAATGATTAGAATAGGTCAAAAAGGAGAAAAGTGAAAATTTTGATGAAAAAGGCCTTTGTGATTTTCAAATAAAAACATTTTTGAATGAACAGTTTAATTGATTTTCTGTTCTATTGAATCCACTAAAATTACCTCTTTTCCAAAAAATTGAAAAATCATTTTTTTTCAACTTAAAGAATATTTTTTTTTAAATACAAATTGTATAATTTTTACAAATTTAATTTCCCAAAAGATCCTATCAATGCAAAGAACTCAAAAACCTTTTCCCCACATAATTTCAACACAATTTTCTCTTGACAAAACAAATTGGTCTTTGAGAGAAACGATCCAAACATTAAAAATTTTATCAAAAAAGCCCATTAAAAATGCCAAGTATGTTTGGCATGGATCATGTTGTTCCACAAACAATTCGAGGATACACTCTCCTCTTAGTTATGGTGGAGGAATTCAATTCAAGGAAAAACAAAAAGAAACAATAAAAGAAAAGCCAAAATCACAACCACTTTGTAATAATTGATACATTCGTTCCAACTCTACCTTGAAAAATTTTATAAGAACCTCAAATTGATTTTCTCTGATGAAATTTTATCATATACAACAAACCGTAAAATGGTTACTAAAACTCATCCTAAACTGTAAAATTTATAATACAAGATTAAAAATAAGTTATCCAAAATTACATTTGGAAATTGACAAACAAATTCATTAAAAAACACTAATATTAATAAGGATTCTTCAATTTCCAAAATTGTTAAAATCTCAGGTTTTTACAATTTAAAAACAAATATCGAAAAATACAATCAAGTTTCCATGGTTTCTGTGATTTTTTTTCTTTTAATTTCAATTCTTGAGAGAAAATTTAATTATTGTTTTTGTTTTTACAAAAAAAAAAAACTCCAAGGAAGTAAGAGAAGTTGAAAATTTTGATCTTAGGTTTGAAAAATTGAATTTTCAATTTCCAAAAACACAATTTTCTAATAGACAACCAATTTCTATGACTTATAAATTTTCGAGTGTAGGGCTTGGAACGGATTAATTGTTAGTCGAGACAATGGAACAATTCAAAGCAAATCAATGATCAAAAATCATTGAAAATAAGATTATTTAGCTTTAAGGTTATTTATTGAGAGAACTGCTTTTAATGTTAAAAAATAGTGGTTATTTTTTTTTTTTGATTTTCACATTTCTTAAGGTTTACAATCCCTCAAATTTGAAAAAAGATTATCTTACATATAGGGTGTCGTGGCTTGTTAATTTGGTTCTTAGCTGATCGATCTTGTGATTTAGTATGAGTTTTAAAAGTCGTTCAAAATGGCAATTTTTGACAATTTATTTTTGTTTTTTTCCAAAATCCGAAATGAGGAGTGTAAGATTAATTGGCTGGAACTTAAGTTAAAATAAAATGTGGTTTCTGTGTTGTTGGTTGAAATTTTTAATTAGGTTTGGTTTTATTTGGTACTTTTAAAAAACAATTTTTTTTAATAAAGTTAATTGACACAAAAGTATTTAAAAATTTTCTTCTAAAACCGAAAAATTCAAATTTATTCTTTAACGCCTACCAGTCTATTAATCTTACACTCTTCAATTCGGATTTTGGAAAAAAAAAAAATAAATTGTCAAAAATTGCCATTTTGAACGACTTTTAAAACTCATACCAAATCACAAGATCGATCAGCTAAGAACCAAATTAACAAGTCACTACACCCTATATGTAAGATAATTTTATTTCAAATTTCCGGGATTGTAAACCTTAACAAGGTGTTTGAGTTTATTTATCTCAAAATTTCTTTTGATTTTTTCATTAAAAAAATGAACATAAAATGAATTTTTGATCAAAATTTGAGAATGTTTTTAAGATCATTTAATCATTTGTAAATGAAATTGGAACAAATAATGTTGAGTCAAATTGGTAAATTGCAAACGTAGTTGTTAAAATGATATTTATTTGAGATAAATGATTTTTCAGACTTGGATAATCAATTTAAAAATTTGAAAAAGTAAAAACGGAAAAAATAAAGGAAAAAGAAAAGGTAAAAGGAAGGGAAATAATAAAAGGAAAGGAAAAGTTAACAATCAATCAAGTTACTGAGTATTTGTCTTCGATTCCTGTATTTACTCCATTTTTCCTCTTGGAATTTTTATATTTAACTTTAACCCCATTTACTTTTCTTTTGATAACGAAAACATAAACTACTAAAAACACTAACAACAACAAGAAAAGTATCCAAAAAATCAGCAACAACAAAAACATTCAGAAAAATACTAATACTAATAGTAACAATAATAACCATTCCCAGATTCAGAATAATTAATTTAATAAAAAGATTATTACTATTAGTTGTAAAATAAAGGAAACAAAATTTTCATACAGCTTACCATAAAAAGATTTTATAAATCTTGTGTAATTTCAAATTTTTAAATCAAATAATAAGCTTAAATTATTAATAACCCATTTTAGAATCGGGGAACTTTGATGACTTATAAGACATGAGAGGTGTGTTTTTTTGGAAAACTGAATGAAAATTTTGATATTTTTATTTTGCAATTAACAGTAATAATGATGATACATAGAATAAGGATAATAACAACAACAAAAACAAAAACAATAATAATATACCAACAGCAAAAAATAATAACAATCAAAATAAACTCACAATATTATTATTATTATTATTAAACCAACAACAAAAAATATCTTTCAAAAATCACAATAACGATATTATTTGTAACAACTACAAAAGCAAAAAGTATTTTACAAACTTATAATACCATAATATCAATAATTTAATTAATTTCAATTTTGGAAAGGATTTTTCTGGTTTCAACCCAACAAATCAAATCTTTTTCATTTCTACTTTATTTTTTTTCTCTCAAAAATAATAAAAAATATAAATTATTTAAATGTTTATCATAATTTTCAGTTTATTTCTCAAATTAAGAAAAAAAAAACCTAAAGACAAAAAATATTTAAAATGGAACAAGTCCAACTTCCATCTTAAAACTAAGAAAATTTAGAAATTATCTAAATAGGTATTCTGGTGTTTATAATAAGAATAAAACAAAAATAAAATCTTGTAATTTATGTAAAAAATAGTTAAACATGGATACCGATGAATATATCGATCATATTTTATGTAACTGCCCATTCTATAAAGAAAATCGAATAATTTGGATTAAGGATTTAATTCAAATTAACAAAAATAATAAGAATAATATCTTTGATATTATTCAAAAAAAAAAGAAACATTATTTATTTTAGCCATAGTGGGTAACTGATAAAGAGAATTTATGATTCTTTATTGAAATTTCTAAAAAAAAAAAATGAGAAATTAGAGAAAGTGTTGTAGAGTTCCTAGCTTTTCTAAAATTCAAAAGAATTAGGATAATTCTTTGATTTTACTGAATTCTTTTAAATTCTGGAAAAGCTAACTGTGTTTTTTTTTTTTTAATTTTTGAAATGAAAAGAAAATTAAATAAATTCTCTTTACATTACAAAAACTAAAAAAAACCTAACGAAACCCAGGAGAAAAGTAATTTTCTCCCTTCAAAATAAAAAAAAAAAAAAAAACCTGAGATTTTAAAAATTTTAGATTTGACCATATAACGTTAATTTCGTTTTTCTTTTCTGGATTTGTTTGTTTCAATTTCCAAAACCAAAGGAACATAGGAAACCCAAGGAACTAAAAAATGGATAGCGTGTTTTTAATCTCCTATATAATAAATTTTTGGTTTACGATGAACTTTCATAACCATTTTACGGGTTTTCATCTGATATAAAATTTCAGAATAGAAAATCACTTGCAGGGTATTATTAATATTTCACATTGGTACCGTAACTGTATAATAATTATTACAAAGGGGTTGCGATTTTATCTTATTTTTTTTAATTTTTTTTGTTTTTCCTTGAATTCAATCTCCTTGTAATTACACCAAGGATATATTCTTTTGGAATTGTTTTTGGAAAAACATAATCCATGCCAAACGCACTGTATATTTTTTGGTGCTTTTTTGATTAAAATTTTTAATGTTTGCATCGTTTCTATCAAAACCAAATTAGTTGTATTAACGTAGATTAGGTTGAGGGTGTGGGGAAAAGTTTTGAAGAATTTTTCTTAGAAGGATCTTTTGGAGTTTTAACATTGTAAAAATTCTTCAGTTTTTAATATATATATTTAAGTTAGTAAGCACATTTTACCATTTTGAACAATTTTAATTATTTCAACAGCCTTACTTGTATATATTTTTTTTGAGTGTATTTAGATATTGAAACTTGTAAACCAAAAAATCCTATTCTCTACTCGGTTTGTGAAAAAAACGCAAATCTAAAGTAAACCAGAGTTGAATATTTCACTTTTATAATTTTTAGAACATTTTTTTTTATTCAAATTTTGAGTTTTTATTAAATTTGGTTTTGGATTTAGAAATGGATTTATAAGAAAGAGAGAAATCAATCAAACAGTAAAACCAAAAAAAAATAGAACCAAACAGCTGTGTATTTGAAACAAATATTTATCTTTTAGAAGACCAAACTCGCAAGATCATAATTTCCAAATAAAATTTATAGAAGTTAAAAATAAAATATAAAAAAAAACCTTTGATAAAAACCCATTTCCAAGATTTGTTTTCTTGATCTTCGATAATTTTATCAGAATCCAAACAATTTATAAGCTATAATTTTTGACCCATTATTATTTATTATTATTTTACAAGCATATTTTTTTAGAATTTTCCTTTCAAAATTCAATTTTCAAATATCTAGCCAAACAGAACAAAAATCAAGAATATTATTTCAAAAATTAAAATAAAGGAGTTAACAACTTGAGAATCAAAAAACAGTTTCAAAAAGATTCAGCCCAAAATAAATTGAAACATTTAAAAAACAATTCAATCAAGATTCATCAATTATTTTTCGTTTCTGATTTTAATGGAAAATGAATAATTATAAAATCAAACGAATTTGACCAATAAATCTTAATTTCCGAATAGAAATTTAATGAACATCCCTATTTTCTTAAACCGAAACAACAATTAGATGAATTAAATGAGAAATAGGATTTTTAAAATTCATTTTGGGAATTTTTTAAAAATAAAAAAATATTTTCTTTTTCTAAAATTTTACAAACAAAAAATATTTCCTGAAGAATTAAAAACAAAACTAAATAAAGAAGAAGTAATCGTATCAAATGTTTCAGATCAGAGCTCGAAATAAATGTTTTATACAGCCGTTTCAACTCTGGTGTGAATCTGTAACTTCCCATTCAGCTTTTGGAAACGATTGAAAACTATTTCAACACCAATTCAAATTATTTCAAATTATTTCCAATTATTTCATTTTATTTCAAATTATTTCAAATTATTTCAAATTACTTTAAATAGTTTGAAATAATTTAACAAAATTTGAAATTGACTGGGAATATTTCCCAATCATTCAACGAATGACTGTGATTCACACCTGAGTTGAAACAGCTGTATGTATTTTTGAAGTTCAATTTTTTTCCATTTTTTTAAAATTCCATTTTTTTTGTTGGTATGAAAATATATTATACTAGGAGATCTGACACCCCAGATTTTAATAAAATATCAAGATATTAAGTTATTGAAATAATTTGAATCATTCAATTTTGCACAAATAGTGGCACTCACAATCTGAAAAATGTACTTACCTCCTTAAAAAAATACATTTTGTTGGTTGTTTTGAAATGATCTTTCAATTTTTGGAGAAGGGAATTTGAGTGGATTTCTAAACACAACACAAAACCAATTACCCTGTTCATTCATTTAAAAATGTCTTTATTTTAAAAAAACAAAGTTTGATTCATTCAAAATTTTCACTTTTCCTCTTGCTGGTATCAGAATTATAAATTAGGCTTAAATTTTCGCTTTCCTTTTCCTTATTGTCTGAGAAAAGAGTTTTCTAAAGTTAGATTGTTATTTAAATACTCTATTTGAGAAAGGAAAATAAAAATCTAGTGAAAATCATTTCCCGTTTAGGATTCAAATACGACACAAGAGTAAATATGAATGTTGTAAAAAATAGAGTTTTTGCAATTTTAGAGATAAATAAGGAGTTCCATGCAATTACCCACAATTTAGGAATAGTAAAAGAAATCACCATTTTGATTTTTGGTATCAAAGGGATTTTAAATATAGAATCGTTTGGTAAATACAAATACCATGTTTGAAAATTTTTTTTTTTTTTTAAATGAAGGTACTAGTCTCTATTAATTTTTTTTTTTTTGACAAATAACTAAAAAAGGAATCCTTATCTTGAAATATGTTTAAAATTGGAAATAGACAGGTTTTTTCAATGTTAGAACTTTTAGTTCTCGTTTTTTTAAAATTTTAGAATTCTAGTTAAAAAAATTGATTTTAAGGGAGTAGTCATTTTTGAAAATAAAATGAAATCTTGTCCAGATCTTGAAAACTTTTTTTTTTGTAATTTATGTTTCGACTTATGAAATGGATGAGTTAGACTCATTTAAACAAATTATTGATTTGAGTCTCTTTTTTGAAATTCAAAATTTACATGTTTCCAATATAAAACAAGGAAAAAAATTCAATATTATTTTGTTTAACAATTAAGTTAATTCTGGAAAATGGGAAAACATATTTTCCGTTTTATGTTGGAAAGTATGAATTTCGAAAGCAAATTTTTTATTTGGTTTCTTTTTCTTTGATTAATATTCCAATTCAAATCTCAGCCAATAAAACTAAATGAAGTATAGGTGATACAATAAATGGATATTCGGTAGAAGCTTAAATACAGTTCATCAATTAAATTGAGATCTATTTTGCAAAAAAATTGTTTTCTTTAAGGTTTTGAAAAAGTTGTTTTCTGATTTTCAAAAAATATAAAAAAATTACAAAAAAATTTTCATTTTTTTACCATTTTTTTAACCAATTGTTTGGCCTTATTCACAAGAATCCTTATAACAATTAAATTAATTTTTGGCAGAAAAAAAATGATTTTGAATTTAGAGGAAAAAATTAACTAATTCCCAAATATCTTGAAGAAATTTATATTTTGAAAAATCGAATTTTGTCTTAATACAAAAACAAAATTTCAGAGTAAAATTTTTACACGAGTTTAAAACTTTGATTATTATAACCACTCTTCTTAAAAAAATACAATTATTTTTTAATCCGTTGAATATATCAATTTTTTGATTAACCAAAAGTTTTATCTCAAAATTGAAAAAAAAATCATTATATTAATATTACTGATAACAAAGAAATGTTATAGTATAATAGTGATCAAAATTACAATAAACGAGGTAAAAAATAGATAAATTGTGAGAAATAAAATGAATTTAAAAGTTTTCTTTTTCAGAAAAAATGGAAAAAACAAATTGATCTCACTAAACTAATTTTCTTTTATGGATTTCGTAGTTGATCAGAATTTTTTGACACTTGGGATCTACAAAATTTGTAAGTAAAGAATACTACCAAAAACATATTTTAAAATTATGCCTTGTTTTCGTAGAAGACTAGTCCCTTAAAAATTTTTTTTAAAAAAAAATATCTGAAAGGATGAGAATTTTTTGATTAATTTTAGATTTAATTATTTTCTTAAAAATAATATATACTGTTGTGGAAAAAAAGTGAAACACAGTTTTTAATTGGGAACATTACTGAAAATGAAAAGTAAAATCAATAAAAAGAAGAAACCATTTAACTTCAAATAATAACTCATTATATTATTTTCAATCAACCCAACAAATACAATTTAAATCTACTTGATTTATCGAAATTCAGGTTGTGGTTTTGGAGATCTCAAAAATAGTCAATTTTTTGAACAAATTTTTAATAATTGATCAATCAAAGAAAAGCCGATACCAAAAGATAGTATTTAGTAAACTGTTATTGTGGCGAATACTTCATTTTGTCTTTATTAATTTATTTATTCTTTTTTTCATTGATCTTACTTTTCATTTTCAGGTTCTATTAATGTTCCCAATTAAAAACCTGTTTCACTTTTTTTCCAGTTTCACTTTTTTTCCACACAGTTATTCTCATTTTGAAAAACGAAAAAATAATTTAAAACTAGTGAATATTTTCTCTTTCACTTCTATTCATCCAACTTGACTCTATTAAGAACTCAATTTGTTTTATCAATAATTACTTTTTAAAAAAATAGTTCTTATTCTTTTCTCTGATTTTTTTTGACCCTAACAAAAACTTTTGGAATGATAATTTGGGAATACTTTTAAAAACTTCAAAGTCAACAAAAACTAAAGAGTGGAAAATCAAAAAGTAGATTCATGAAAAAAAAGAATGGTACAAGAAAAGAAAGAAAATCTTTTATTAAGAGTAAAGTATATGTTGTATATTTTTTTCGAATCAAACTATTTTTTCATGCAAATCCAAAAAAACCCTTTCAGGTTTATTTTTCAAACTATTTCTTGTACGCCTTTCGCAAACATATCAAGGTTTTGCTTTCGTGCTCATATTTTTTTTTATTTTTTGTATTTTTGCCAAAAGTTATAAAAAAGCAATTTTCAAAAAAGTGAAAAAAAGTAAAAATTTTTTATTTCTATAAAAACAATAACTAAATTTAATGAATTTCATTTAGAAAGATTCCATTAATATACTAAGAAGTTTTTTACTTTGATTTCAAATCTAAGTAATTGGCAAAAAAAATTCTAAATCTCGATTAAATTTACCTAAAAAAATTTAATATAGACTAGTCCCTTAAAGTTCATAAGTTTCTGCTTTCAAATGAATTGAATTTTTCATTTTGAAGTTTCTATGAAGATATTAAGGTTCATAATTAAAAATTGTGTTTTACTTTTAATCTACAATTGTTAACATTATAAAAAATTGAATAATTTCTCTTGTAGTGTCAACTGATAAATTCAAAAAATTATCTGACAATTTTTTACTTCATTTTCCTTTTTCAAATTTTTTTTACTCTAGCTATGAATAAAGCATTCTATTGGTTTAAATGTGAAGAAACTTTATAAAATTAGTTCTTCCTTCAAAAGATTCTTTTTGTTGTGTTGTTTTAAAAGTTGTGTTTCTTTGAGATTACAAAACATGGAATAGAACTTAAAATTTTATTAAATTTATTTGAATTTATCAGTAGAACACCAAAACCTTATTGAGCTTTAAAAACAATTTTTTAGAACCTTATCAAACTTGGAAGAAAATCTATAAAAAATAAAATAGAAAATTGCCTTCAATGTGTAAGGGTTTCGAAAATTTTTCTCGAACGAAATTTTCTCATACTGTTAATTTTGATACCAATATTCTTTTTCAGTATTTAGTCACACGAAATCATAGATACCAGACAAATCACAGAAATAAGAAGTGAAAAATTTGGAAAAAACATTGTGACATTCCATCCTTCTTAAATCTTGCTGAATAAAACTTTTTGAGATCACAAGGGCCAAACACTGATAAAAACACATAACCGCTTCTGAAAAAATAGTTGACTGAACAACACCTTTTGAAATTTACCCTTTTTTTCATTTTTTTCTTTTTTTCTTCTAATTTTAAAAAAAAACTGAATTTTTCGTTTTTGAACAAGCAAATAAGAACCAAATCTTAACAAAAAATAACAACAAAACCAAAAGACAAAAAATAAAGTTGTCTTTTGGTATTTTGAATTGCCCAACTGCTTGAAATTATAAATGGACCTAAGTAAGCAAAAAGACCAATTCCATGATGAAGAATTCAAAAACAATTTGCAAAGGTTAATCTTAAATGATCAAACCCTTACCCACTGGATCTTTTTGATCAGCAAATTGGATCCGATAGAATGCAAGCTTTAAGTGAAGCCCTAAAAGTCAACCAAACCCTTACCCACTTGGATCTTTCTGATAACCCAATTGGATCCAAGGCAATGAAAGCTTTAAGTGAAGCCCTAAAAGTCAACCAAGCTCTTACCCACTTGTTTCTTGAGGAGAATCAAATTGGATCCGATGGAATGCAAGCTTTAAGTGAAGCCTTAAAAGTAAACCAAACTATTACCGAATTGAGTCTTTCTAAGAATGGAATTGGAGCCGAGGGAATGCAAGCTTTAAGTAAATATTTAAAATTCAACCAAACCCTTACCAACTTGAGTCTTTCAAGTAATGGAATTGGAGACGAGGAAATAGAAGATTTATGTGAATCTTTAAAAGTCAACCAAACCCTTACCCAGTTGGATCTTTCTTATATGAAATTGGATCCAAGGCAATGAAATCTTTTAGTGAAGCCCTAAAAGTAAACCAAACCCTTACCAAGTTTGATCTTTATGAGAATGGAATTGGAGACGAGAGAATGGAAGCGCTAGGTGAAGCTCTCAAAGTAAACCAAACCCTTACCGAATTGAATCTTTCTTCTAATCAAATTGGATCAACGGGTGCCAAATACCTATGTCATGACTTAAAGACAAACCAAACCCTTTCCAACTTGGACCTTTCTCATAATCAAATAGGATCTAATGTAATTAAAGCTTTTAGTGAAGCCCTAAAGGACAACCAACCATTAACCCACTCGGATCTGTTTGAGAATAGAAGAGAATCTTATAATAAAGAAGATCACGAAATAAATATTTAAGAATTTATACAATCCTTAAAAAGCAATAAATCTATTGTCCAATTTAAATATTAAATGGAATAATATTATTAAAAAAGATCAAAAAAAAATAGATAATTTAATCAAAAGAAATCTCATTTTTCAAAAAAAGTTACCCAAATCAGCCAAGAAGGGTATTTACAATTATTCCAAGAATTAATTCAAATTGAAAAAATACCCTTAATATACCAACCATATTTACATGGAATAAATATTTCAAATAACCAAGAGGAAAACACAATTTTCCATACAGCCATTTTTCATAATCAACTTGAAATTCTTTTTTATTTATTATTTGCTAATAATGAAAAAACAGATCAAGAAATTATTTCAAAAAGAAATTTTTTATTAAATTTCAAAAATCTACATTCAAAAAAAAGTGTAATAGATTTTTTAAATCCAAATGAAATTTTAATCCAAGATTTTAAAAATTATTATAATCAATTTATTTCAACATCTTCTTTTTCTTCTTCTTCCTCATCATCTTTTTCTTCATCGTCTTCCTCTTATTCTTCTTATTTCAATAATAATGATGAAAAATCAAATAATTTCCCAAATAAATTAATTGCAGAAGAAGAAATAATCTTGATGAGAATTGGCAAAGAATGGAAAACAATCAAAAATGAATTCAAAAATGAATTAAATAAAAAGCAAAAACAATTATTTTTAAAATGGTTATATTGCCCTATTTCTTTGAATTTCAAAGAAAAGCAAAGAATTCTTGTAATTTTCAAATTATTAAATCTAATCCAATTTGATAAACAACTTTTATTTTCAAATGAAAAATTATTAAATGATTTCCAAAATTATATCAATAAATATGAAAATTATGAAAAAAAAATATTTCAAATCAACCTAAAAATTAAAAAGAAGACAAAGAAAAAGAAGAAGAAGAAGAATGAAAATAAAAATGATGATTTTAAAATCAAATCAATACGAATTAATAAATTTATTCTTTGTTTAAGATCAAATTTATTTCGAGATCTGATTTTTCAGACTTTTTCTTTCCAAAAAGAATATGAAAAGGAAAAAAAAAAAGGATATGGAAAAAGAAAAGGAAAAAGAAAAGGTAAAAGGAAAGGAAATAATAAAAGAAAAGGAAAAAGAAAAGGAAAAGAAAAGGAAAAGAAAAAGGAAAAGGAAAAGGAAAAAGAAATAAAAAAAGAAAGGGTGAACGGAAAAGCAAAACTATCAAACAATCAAGTTACTGATTATTTCTCTTCAATTCCTGAATTTTATCCATTTTTCCTCTTAGAATTTTATAATTTAAATTTAACTCCATTTACTTTTACTTTTGATAATGAAAACAAAAACACTAACAACAATAACAATAACAAAAACAAAAACAAAAATAATGACAATAACAACTAGGAAAATACTAATAATAATAATAATAATAATAATAATAATGATAATAATAATAATAACAAAAACAAAAACAACGGAAATAATAATAATAATAATAATAATAATAATAATAATAATAATAATAATAATAATAATAATAATAATAGTAGTAGTAGTAATAACAACAACATTATTATTAATAATAAACCAAAAACAAAAAATACCTTTCAAAAATCATCAGAGCCATTAATTTTAACAACTACAAAAGCAAAAAGTATTTTAAAAACTTTTAATCAAAATAATCTCAATAATTTAATCAATTTCTATTTAGAAAATGATGTTTCTGGTTTCTACCAAACAAATCCACTCTTATTTATTTCTAATTTATTTAATTTCTCTCAACAATTATCAAAATTATAAAAAATAACAAATCATCAAACAAAATAAAACAAAAGAAATCGAAATGGAATGATAACGATAATGATAAATGATAATGCTCATTATTTGAACCATAATTTTATTTCAATTCATTCATTTATATACTTAAGATTACCCATTTAACATGATTCACGGGATTTTCATTGTTGTTTTTTTATTACCTATACATTAGGATTGAATTTTAATTTTCAATTTATTCTAATTTTCCCCTTTATTTTGATTTATTTATTTTATTTTTCGTGATCTTTTTTATTTATTTTCTTTAAGGGAATAGTAATTTTTGAAAATAAAATGAAAATTATGTTGAAATCTTGAAAAATAATTGTTTTTTTCTAATTTGTGTTTAGATTTATGAAATAAATGAGTTTAACCTCATAAAAACAATTTATTAATTTGAAGTCTTTATTTTTTGAAATCCAAAAGTCTTCATGTTTTCAAAATTAAAGCACAATAAAGTTCATCAATTATTTTTGATTAGCAATTAAGTTAATTCTTGAAAAATGGGAAAAAAATATTTTTGAGTTTTATGTTGGAAAGTATTGATTTCATTTGATATTTTTTTATTTTGTTATTATTTTTAATAATAAATATTTCAATTCAAATATCAGTATTTAAAACTAATTGAAGTATATGTGATTAAATAAACAAATCTAAATTTGATAAAAGCTTAACAAAAGTTTCTCAATTAAGATCTATTTAGCTTAAAATTTTTATTCCAAAAAGGTTTCAAAAAAAGTTGTTTTTGTTTTTAAACTAAATTCCAAAAAAATCGACACAATTTAAACTGTTGAAAGAATATCAAGACTACTCTTTACGTTCAATTTGGAAATAATTTCAATTTTACAAACAATCTCATTTTTATCTTATTTGTTTTGTTTTCAATTCCTTTTTCCCAGTTATGTAATCTGTTGGGTTAGATCCGTGGAAATTTTTTTCGATGGTTAATAGAAGGTTAGTGTTGAGTTTGTTAAATTGGAAAATCCACATATACTGAGTCCATGTTATCTTATTATTTGATCGATCAACAATTATAGGTAATATGTTAACAAATTTACTGATACATTTTTTAGTTCTCCCTCTTTATCATTATTTTTGGACACATCAATTATTTTTTTTTCGTTTTATATTTTTTTCTTTTATTTAGGATGAATATGATTACTTATAAAACTATTAATACTGGATTACTTAGATATGGTTTTATTTTAGGTTTGGAAATATTTAATAAATTGTGTTTTATTTTGCCTATTTTTTATTTTGGGTGTTTCCAAATTTTTTGAATGGGGTTTATATAAAAATTGATTTTTCAAAATAAAATATTTTAAACAAATTGTTTGGTCTTTTTTACAGAAATCTTTTTAACAATCTAAATCATTTCTGTTAAAAGAAAAAAATTGATTTTGAATTTTTAGGATAATAATAACAAAATCCCAAGATATTTTAAGAAAATTTTATTTTGAAAAAGCAATTTTTATATTAAAAAAAAAACACAATCTCTGAGTATAATTTATAAATGACTTTAAAATTTTAATGAATGTAACTATTCTTCTTAAAATAATAATCAATTATTTTTTCAATCCTTAGCTTCTTTAATTACCGCCAGTTCCACTTTTAAGGCACAAAATTTCAAGGACATTTAAGGCATATTCAAAAATCTCAATTTGTTACACATTTTTTGGAATTTTTTGTTACACAATTAATTTTACTAGAATTCCAAAAATTGTGCCTTAATTTGAGATTATTTTTTATGCCTTAATTTTGGTTGAATTTCGTGCCTTAAAAGTAGAACTGACTATATTACATCGAATTTAAAAATAATTACACTGTTTTCAAAAAATTTCAACAAAATTCTTTTGTAAACAAAAGGGCATAACTCTCAAATAATCTATAAAATTGAATGTGATTGATCATAAGATAATTAATTATTGGTGATTTTAGTGATTCATTTTTTTCGTTTTTTGCTTTTTTATTAATGGATATTGAACTTTTGTAAAATTAAAAAAAGAAGATAAGAAGAAAACATTTTTGAAATAATCGACCAATATAAAAACGAAAACAGTTTAAGTTTGATTTCGAATGAACTAGATATAGGAATTTTGAAATACCATTATTGAATTGATGTATGTAACAAATAAAAGAGAAAATATTAGTAAAAAAAAAAAAAAAAAAAACAATCCCAACAAAAGAACCAGATGAATTGTGACTTTATCCATAAAAATAAAACTTTAAAGAACAAAAGTTTGATATATAAAAAGATATCAATAACATGTAAAGAACTTTTCACCAATTTAAGGTGTTCAAAAGTTTTTATTCATTTGATAATTTTTTTTTAATACAATTTACAAAACGAGATTTCTCATTTCATATAAAAGGATAAACCTATTTTTAAAATATTTAATTTTAATTTTTTATTGTTTTGTTTTAATGAGTTTTAAATATTCAAATGAGTGTGTTTTTTTTATGTTTTAAAGAGTTTATTATATTTTAAAATGATATTACAATTAATTTGATTCAATTATGAATAATTCTTGATTTTTTTTGTTCCCTGTTATTTTTAAATGAGTTTAGATCCCAATTTAAGATTTTTAATCTCAATTTATTTTTTTTAAATCATTTATTTATTAATTTGTTTTTAATATCTAATAACTCTTAGATAAATTAACTTGTTTAAAATTATCTATTTTTGGTTTCATGTATTTTTCTTTTAATTTCAATCCAAAAATACTATAATTGGGCTTAGAAATATATCCAAAAAAGTTTTTTAAATATCCAAAAATTCTTGCAAAAGTAAAGAAATTAGAAAATAATGTTTATAAGAATTTCTTTAAAAGAATTCCAATGAAATATAAAAATGACCAGAAGAATGAAATCAATATGGAAATTCATACACTTTTATTCATAATTAGATCTTGAAAAGTTTTCAATTTTTTTTCAAAAAAAAATCATGAACTGATATAATTATTAAAAATAAAATTTAATTTTCAAAAATTTTTAGAATTTTAATAAAAAATAGCTAAAATTATTAAATTTAACCATAATCGAAACTAAGAAATAAATATTTGGAAAACAAAAAATATTAATACAGTCAGTTTCACTTTTAAGACACAAATTTTCAACGAAATTTAAGGCACAAAAAAAATCTCAAATTAAAGCACATTTTTTGGAATTTTAATTTTCACAAATTATTTTACTAGAATTTGAATTTTGTACCTTAATTTGAGATTTTTTTTGTGCCTTAAATTTCGTTGAAAGTTTGTGTCTTAAAAATGAAACTGACTGTAAAGTAAAAATTAAGATAAAAAACAATACTTTAATATTTTAAAAAACAATCAAAGTTGGAAAATATAAGAATATTTTATAATTATTAAAAATGAAAACTTTAACTTTAAAATAAAAAACTATCTTAAATTTAAATCCAGTACCACTTTTCTAAAATTTCGTACTTTTTCGAACAGACTAAATAGATACTCATATATTTTTAAAAAGATATCAGAATATGATACATTTAAAAAAAAGAAAAATGCAAAAAATGTGTTTATTATACTCAATATTATGAAAATATAAATCACTTTATTTGTTATTGTGAACGATATAAATTTATCAGAATCAAATGGAAAAAACAATAGCAAAAATTCCAGAAAAAAAAGTAGATAAAAATGTTATCCTGGTAGGAAAAATACTCAAAAACTCTTTAGTCTGGTTAATCAAAATTACGAAATTTATTGTTCTTGTAGAGAATTTTTCATCAAATCTCTCAATACCTAGAAAACTTAAGGTAATAAAGAAAAAATGAAAATAAAAAATTCCTAAAATAGTAAAAAAATATACAAATTCTGGTACATAGTGCCCCCACTTTCCCGAGTCTTGAAGAACCAATTTATTAATCACAATTGTGGAATCTTATTTATTAATAATCTTACAATTGGGTTTTTACCCCTCCAGTTTCAGTACGTTGATAATTTTTAATTTGATCATGCAAATGATATAATATTTTTTTACTTAATGTTTTAATTATTTTTCTTCTTCTCTTTTTTATTTAGTAATTTTTCTTTGATTACTCCTTTCTCACATTAAATAAATTTTTAGAATTTTAATACAAATTACATTACACATAAATTCACAATCAATTATAAAATAAATTATTACATATTTTCAAATTTTTCATTATTAATTTGAAACAAAAGTATGTGTTATTATTCATTAGGAGAATATTTTCCTAATATACGAAGTTAATTCAGGAATAACACATATTCTTTTAATACTGGATGTTTAGAATTTATATCTCTTTTGTTACGGGGTTTTCCTGTTATGGACTATGACACAACTAGTGAAAAATTTAGGTAATATTAAATTCTAGAATATGAAAAATCTTAACTCTTTGTATGGATTTTATTTATAAATATTTATAATATCAAAAAAAATATTAATATTAAAATAAATCTTTAAAAAAAAAAAAGAAATTTTGAAATTCGTATGAAAAAAAATGGTTTATGATCTTATTTTAATGAGTCAAAATTTCCGTTGAGTAAATGTTTTTTTTTATGTTTTTAAGAAGGTACTTTATTAGTAATAATATATGCTAAATCAATTAATAAAAATTTTATTTACAGTCATTTCTATTTTCTAGACAGGAAACTTCAACGAAAATTAAAGCACATAAAAAATCTCAAATTAAGGCACAAAATTCATATTCTAGGAAAATAATATATGGAACAAATAATTCGAAAAAATGTGCTTTAAATTGTGATTTTTTTGTGTACCTTAAATTTAGTTGATATTTTGTACCTTAAATATTAAACTTACTCTAATATTTATTTTATCTATTTAGAGAAAGGAGTAATTAAAGATAAACTATCAAATAAAATAAAAGAGAAGAAGAAAAATAATCAAAATATAAAGTAAAATTATCATTTTCATGATAAAATAGAAACTATGCAATGTCATTAGATTTTCTTGAGGGTTTCTATTTTATTTTGAAGTTTTCTAGGTTTTTTTTTTACTTTTTGAAATAGATAGAAAATTTTAATAAATTTTCTGTTTATTTCAAAAAGTAAAAAAAACCTAGAACAATTCACAAATAAAATAGAAAACCTCAAAAAAAAACCTAGAAAACTTCAAAATAAAATAGAAAACCTCAAAAAAAACCTAGAACACTTAATAAATAAAATAGAAAACACCAAGAAAACCTAGGTGCTCTACCGCGCTTGACTACACGTCCCCAGAATACACAAGATGAGAAAAAACCCGATAGAAATAATATTGATTATACATTACATATCCACAATCCTTGATTAATAATTGGTATTCCACTGTCGTTAGATTTTTTTTCAATTCCAAAGAATGGAGTAAAATCAATAATATAAGACCCATTCTTTGAAATTAAAAAAAAACCATGGCACTGTCTCTCTGAGTGTGTGCACTGGGTGCCTGAATTTATATATTTTTTACTTAAACTCACTCTAATATTTCTTTTTTTTTAGACTTTTTTTTTTATCTTGAGGGGAATTTGAATTTTACCCTCCTTTTTTACATAAATATAAAATATTTTTATATTTATTAATATATACTTAGAAATATATACCATTTATCAAAATTGATATTTCAAAGGTTGATTTAAATTAAAAAAAAAAAAAAGATAACTAAATTCAAATTTCTTTCTTAGCAAACAGTATTAATAATGAAGAAGAAAATGAGTGAAAATTTTTTTCCCTTTTAAATTCGAATACCAGTAACCTTATTGATTAATTTCGAATCTTATTTCGATGAGTTAATAAAATTACAAAGAGGATATGAATTTAGGATAAAAATGGGTATTTTATTATTAAGAAAATAAGTTAAATAAATATTAAAAAAATGTTTATCCTTTTTCAATTTCGAAATATAACGCAGAATATGATTCTAAAAAACTCATATTTAATCATTTGAAAAATTTATTTTTTCATAAATAAAAACATTTAAATTTAAATTAATATTTAATAAATCAAATATATATTTATATATATATATATATATATATATATATATATATATATATATAATACGAATATACAATTCTTCTTATTGAAAATAAAAAACTTCGATCTGAAATAATTGCTTAAATTAAACTAAATTTCAAAAAATTATGACTCACCTAAAATAATAAATTGAAAAAAAAAAAAAAAATATCATAGAGTATTCAAGAACAATTAAGAATTAAATATGATTTTTATTTTACTTTTAAATCATTCTAAATATATAAAAATCTGATATTTTAAAAAGTAATAAAAATAATATCAAAAACTAAAAAAAAAAGCGAGTTAGAATTTTTGAAAGGTAACATTAAAGATTTTTTATTACTGAACTTTCACTGAAAAAAAAGTTAACGAGAGATTTTTGATAATAATTAAAGTCATTTCCAAAGACCTTACATAGTCTCAATTTTCATAATGATTATTTGTCTTTTCGAAGATCTTTTTTTTTTCCATTAATGATCTTTTAAAAAAAAAAAAAAAAAAAACAAAAATTTGAAAAAGCAAAACTAAAATGTTTTTAAATTCGAAAAAATAGTTCTAATCCCAAAATTTGAATATTTTTTCATCAGAGTACTTGAATAAACCCTCGAAAAAACTTAAATTTACATTATAAAGTGAGTCAAAATTTTTGAAATCTAGTTTATTTTAGACTTTTGGTTTTTTACTTGAATTTTTTTAAAAGATATTTCCCTAATCTGCTAGATTGTTTCTTTTGTTTTTTCTTATTTTTTTGTTAATTTTTTCTTTTTTAGTTTTTAAGGACTAATTGGGCAATTCAACAATTTATCTCAACACCTTTTGACCCAATCTCATTTAAAAAATGAACAAACTTAGGATCTTGGAAATATTTTCCTATTTGGATCAAAAAATCATTTTATGGTCATTTTTCTTAAAAAATGAAATTGAAATTTTAAGATATGTAAAATCGAACACCTTGTTAAGGATGGTAAAAATGAAATTGAAAAATAGTCACGATTTTTTATCATTAAAAACTTCTCAATAATAAACAACTTCAAATCTAAATGATGGTATGGTAGTTTATTTTTGACCATTGGGTTACTTTGAATTGTTACATTATCTCCACAAACAATTAATCTTCCCAACCCTACTGTGGAAATATTATAAGATATAGAAATTGATTGTCTATAATAAAATTATGTTTTTTGAAATAGAAAATTCAATTTTTCAATAATAAGATCAAAATTTCAACTTCTCTAACTTCATTTGAGTTATTTTTTTGTAAAAACCAAAACAATAATTACATTTTCTCAAGATAAGAAATCAACAGAAATCACAGAAGAAATAAGAAACTTGAATGTGTTATTCGATCATTGCTTTTAAATTGTAAAAATCGATATTATAACTATTTTGGAAAATGAAGATCGACATTAGGTTAAGTTTTTTTTTTGAATTTTTTTGTCAATTTCAAAGGAAGTAAAAAATGGATAAAATTTCATCTCTTTATGAGTATTTTAAATTTTCTAGTTTAGGATGAGCTTAAGGACAACGTTTTTAGGTGAAAACAGTGAAATAATGTATAAAATCACCCTTGAATAAGTTATGTAATCCAAGTAATATTTGTCCAAGTAGAATTTCTTTTTGAAAAAATGTGAAATTTTCACAATTTCAACAATTTTCACAATTTTTACCTTGTTAGATCATGCGAAATTTTGATTTTAATATTTTAGAATTTCCATTTCAACTTTCGGAACTCACACTATTTTCTAGAGCTGTTCTTGATCTTTTTTAAATTGACTTTTACAAGTTTGAAATGTTCTCAAATTTGAAATGCACTTGAAAATCCCCAAAAGCCATTTTTTGCAATTATTTTTTTTGTTATTTTCAATTTTCCTTTTCATTGACAAACAAAGAAAAATATTCTTCGTGAAAGGGTAAAGATGACAAAAAATGTTTTTTTTTTTTTTTTTGGCCAATTTCTTCTGTGTGAAAATTTTTTTTGAGAAGTGGAAGTGAAATAACACAATTACTCAAACCCTCCAAGGGTGAGAACGTAGTCCTTAAATGACCCTTTTACGTTTTGTTGTACATGGAAAATTTTCAGAATAGTAAATCAATTTCAGGGTCTTATAATATTTACAAGGTATTTCTGGGAGAACTGTATCGATTATTACAAAGGAGTTGTGATTTTGACTTTTCTTTTTTTTTTTTTGTTTCTTTTTGTTTTTCCTTGAATAAATCTTCCCACGATGACTAAGAAGAGAATGTATCATCGAATTGTTTTTGGAACAACATGATCTATGCTAAAAACAAAAAATGTTTTTTGTGTCTTTCTTTGCCAAAGTTTTCTTTGTTTGGATCGTTTCTCTCAAAACCCAATTGGTGGTGTCAATGGAAAATTGAAGTCAATGTTGTGGGAAAGGGTTTTGTAGTTCTTTGCATTGAAAGAGATCTTTTAGGAAATTAAATTTACAAAAATTAGTTAGTTTTTGTTTTTAATGATTAAAAAGCTCAAAATGGAGAAAAATGGTAAATTTTTGATGAATTATTGTTTACAGGTTCTTTGTTATTTTAAAACAAAGAACCAATTGGTTAATAAGTACGATAATGTGTTTGGTATTATATCAATTCCACAAAAAATCTCCTTTACAAAAACCAAAAGATCATTTTTACTCAACCCATCTACAAAGAAATTTTTTTTTTAAAGTGAAAATAGAAAATCATTTAAACTTTATTCCCAGACAACTAAATACTGGTTTGTTGTTACCATTAAGTCCAAATGGTTTTCCACTTTCATGTGAATAGAAATTTTTCAAAAATGCAATTTTTTCGCATAATTCTTAGTCATTTTGATATACGAGCTAACAAAATTATTGCATTGATAGATGTTGTAGAAAAAAAGTGAAACATGGTTTTTAATTGGGAACATTGCTGAAATTGAAAAGTAAGATCAATTTAAAAAAAAATAAATAAATAAATAAAGACAAAATGAAGTATTCGTCACAATAACAGTTTTTTTAATACTATCTTTTATATGGGTTTTTCTTTGATTGATCAATTAATAAAAATTTGTTAAAAAAATTGACTATTTATCACTACAAGGAAAATTTAAATATCGAAAATTAAAGTTAGCCTAAACTATATATTGGATTTCAGTTATACTTCTTTTATAAATTATTTTTTCAAAGTTATCTTAATTTTATGTAATAAAAAAAGAATAGCTTTTAAACTCTTGAAAATCTGAATACCCCCCTTTTCAAAAATACCGACTTTTGAAAAAAACACCTATTTTCAGGGTATTTTGTTATTGGAAAAAGTTGAAATGAATTAATTTTTGATTGAGTATTAAGATTGAAAAACGAATAAATGTTAAAGTAATTTGCAGAAAAAAACCGGGAACGTATATAAAAACTCAAACATGGAAAAAAATAAAATGATAAAAAATATTCCAAAAAACAGATAAAAAAATCAGATTTTCAATTTAATTTAGCGATATCTTTTTGATTGGAATATTTTGTGCTATTTTCAAATTGAAAAATATGTTTCCTTTTAGACCATTAAAAAAATACTTGAAAATTATCTCTCTGCTAAGTCAAGTAAAAAAATTCAAAAAATTTTACAATTAAAAATGAAAAAAATATTACTGAAAAATTTCATTTTTTTTTCAATTCCTATTAATATCTATTAAAGTTGTAAACCTCATTGAAAATTGTTATATATAATAATGTTTATTATATGAGTGTATTTTAAAAATACAAAATTTAGAGATTTTTTTTTGAAAAAATTTTCCTTGTACACTACAAGGAAAATTTAAATACCAAAAATTAAAGTTAGCCAAAACTATATATTGGATTTAAGTTATACTTCTTTTATAAATTATTTTTTCAAAGTTATCATAATTTTATGTAATAAAAAAAGGATAGCTTTTAAACTCTTGAAAATCTGAATACCCCCCTTTTCAAAAATACCGACTTTTGAAAAAAACACCTATTTTCAGGGTATTTTTTTATTGGAAAAAGTTGAAATGAATTAATTTTTGATTGAACATTAAGATTGAAAAAAGAATATATGTTAAAGCAATTTGCAGAAAAAAACTGGGAACGTATATAAAAACTTTGACATGGAAAAAAATAAAATGATAAAAAATATTCAAAAAACAGATAAAAAATCAGATTTTCAATTCAATTTAGCAATATCTTTTGATTGAAATATTTTGTGCTATTTTCAAATTGAAAAATATGTTTCCTTTTAGACTATTAAAAAAATACTTGAAAATTATCTCTCTACTAAGTCAATTAAAAAATTCAAAAATTTTACAATTAAAAATCAAAAAAATATTACTTAAAAATTTCATTTTTTTTTCAATTCCTATTAATATCTATTAAAGTTGTAAACCTCATTGAAAATTGTTATGTATAATAATGTTTATTATATGAGTGTATTTCAAAAATACAAAATTTAGAGATTTTTTTTTGAAAAAATTTTCCTTGTAGTGTAGTGATGAAGATCTCCAAAACCACACCTACAATTTCGAGAAATCAAGTAGATTTAAATTGTACAGTCAGTTTCACTTTTAAGACACAAAATTTCTACGAAATTTAAGGCACAAAAAAAAACTCAAATTAAGGCACAAAATTCAAATTCTAGTAAAATAAATTGTAAAACAATTTCCAAAAAATGTGCTTTAATTTGAGATTTTTTGTGCCTTAAATTTCGTTGAAAGTTTGTGCCTTAAAAGTGAAACTGACTGTATTTGTTGAGTTGATTAAAAATAATATAATGGGTTAGTCTTTGAAGATAATTGGTTTCTTCTTTTAGTTTTCCAGGTTTCTGTGATTTTTCTGTAATGTTACCAATTAAAAACCGTGTTTCACTTTTTTTCCAAAACAGAAATAAAATAAATCATTTTTATAGTTACAGTTGTTTCAATAACCCGTGTTGACGATTTTGTTTGTGTTTTTCAAAATTATTTGTGTTGTTTTAGTAAATAACTGTTGTTTTTTTTTTAACATGTTTTATTTTTTTCAATAACTGTGGCTTTACAGCCAATTTATTCAACTTGTGAATTTTTTCTTTCCTTTCGTAATATAACCTGAAACAAAAAAATTGTTTAAACCATTTTTTTCTTTCATAATGTTCTGACAAAAATTGTTTCCTTTCAACTTGCACAGCTGTTCCAACCCAACTGAAAAAAAAATATAAGACATAGAAATTGATTCTCTATTACATAATTGTGTTTCATGAAATAGAAAATCCAACCCGTCTCATATCATGATAAAGAAATTCAAACTTCTAAAACATGGTGATAGAAAAAAAAATTTAATCCAAAAAAAAATGTAAAATTTTGAAATTTTCAAAAAATACATTTACTGATCTTTCTTTTTTTTTCAAAATTTTCAAAAAAAAAAGAAAATATTCAGGAGTTTTTAGCTTTATATTTTTTTATGAAAATATTCCTTTAATTCTGATGACTTTAATGATTAAAATATGACTTTTATAGGAAAAATGAATAAACAAAATAACAAATAAAAATAGAAAACGAAGTTAAAACTTTGCTTTAAGTTAAAGATAAAATTTTATTTTATTTTTTTTTATTTTGAATTTATTTTATTTTAAAAATATGCTTGATAAAATTGAAAATAGTATTATTTTCATTAAAATCAAAAATACTTTGTAAAATAGAATTCCTAGGTGAAATCCCCCAAGTATCCCTGTGATTTTTTAAAACCTGTTTTAAAGCCCCGAAAACCATTTCAATAGGATTTAGGTCTGGGCTATATACAGGCATATATATGATGTGGCTTTGAAATTCTGAAAAATAGTCAGTTATCCATGTTTCACACCATTTACAGTCAGTTTCACTTTTAAGACACAAACTTTCAACGAAATTTAAGGCACAAAAAAATCTCAAATTAAGGAACAAAATTTGAAATTTTTTTTTTTTTACAATTTATTTTTACTAGAATTTGAATTTTGTGCCTTAATTTGAGATTTTTTTTGTGCCTTAAATTTCGTTGAAAGTTTGTACCCTAAAAGTAAAACTGACTGTAAGAAAAAAAAGTCTAATTCAAAAAATAAATCAAAAAGAGCAATAATTCAAATTAACCCAAAAGATAATTGTCCATTTTGTTTAAAACCAAAAGATGGACCCCAACACCCATTTGATTGTGATTATTTACATTCAGTTTCACTTTTAAGGCACAAACTTTCAACGAAATTTAAGGCACAAAAAAAATCTCAAATTAAGGCACAAAATTCAAATTCTAGTAAAAATAAATTGTAAAAAAAAAAAATTCCAAATTTTGTTCCTTAATTTGAGATTTTTTTGTGCCTTAAATTTCGTTGAAAGTTTGTACCTTAAAAGTGAAACTGACTGTAAAGGATTTAATTCATACTAAAATTCAAAAAAGAAAATTCAAAAATTGTCTAGTAAGATTATGGATATCGAGTTGTAAACAGGGGAAAGATTTTATTAATATATTTATTGAGAATAGTAAATACCACGAGAATAAAATTATAAAAATTTATTTAAATAATGGGAAAATGATGAATAATTCAAACACTAGAGTTGGTATACAGCGGAGACAGAATCGATATGATAATTTAAGAACTTTGATGAACAATAACCAAAATAATCTCAATTTAAGAAAAAATTTAAATCCAAATAATCCAGAATCAATGTTTTATTCAGATGAAGAAACCAAAACTGAAAAATGTAAAAAACTACTCAGGAAACTTCTTTTAAAAACTTTAACTATCTCACAATCAAACATCCAATTATCTTCTGAAATCAACAACTTAATAAATATATATGTTGAAATTATATTTACATAAGCTCAAAAATCAGACCTTTGGGAAGTTAATCAATATTTATATGATTTACATTCAAATGAAATTGATATCGATATTAACTCTGAAAATTTCATTAGACTAAAAAGAAAGGTAAAAAAATACCTAATGGATAACTGAATTAACATAAAAATATTGAAAAAAAAATAAATTTACTTCCTTTTTTTAAGAAAAAATTACAGAAAATAGAAATTATCTTTCCGAATCCATTTAGAAAAACATTTAATTTATCTTAATTATTAATAAATTTTTAAAACACATTAAGTTCTTCTACAATAGTAAAAAAATCAAAATACAGTTTTATTGTTATTTTTATTTTAATTTTTTTATTTTCTATTAATTTAATTACAACTTATGGTTAATAAACATTTTCTGGTCTTTGGTTTCACAGTAACTAGGCTAAATTTGAAAAAAAATTAAAAAAACCCATTTTAATAAATTGGAAAATAAAAATTGAAATCTCAGAAAATCCCAATTAAATAATATTTTATCCCTAGCTTTAAACTTACTAAACATTCCATTTTCATTTCCAAAATTGAAGATCTACAATTCTTAAAAATTTTTTTTTTCTAATTTGTTGAAAACCAAAAAAATATAATTGAAAAATTTTTTGTCTATTATAAATTTCACGGTTTAAGATTAAACCCAAATAAACATTTTACGGTTTGTGATACAGATTAAAATTTTATAATAGATAAACTCTTTTTATGTCTTATGAAATTTTACGGTAGGGTTGGAACAGCTGTAAGGTTTCATTCTGAAACATTACAAAAATTCTTGCTTTTAAATGTACCTAAACCACCATTAGAGCCAATCTATTCAACTTGAGAATTTTTCTTTTATTATGAAGTTTAACTTGAAAGAAAAAAATGTTTTAAACAATTTTTTTGTTTCGGGTTATATTACGAAAGGAAAGAAAAAATTCACAAGTTGAATAAATTGGCTGTATGTTATTAATCTGTTGTTTTGGAAAAAATACAGTTCATTCTAACTATACTTTCAAATCAAACAATATTTACACTTTGATCATATAATCAAAGTGTTTTTGTACAACCTTCAAGACCAATTTCCCCATAAATGAGATCTAATTTAACCAAATTAATCAAAACAACACCAAAATTCACAATAACCAAATCTTTCGTTTTGAATAAATACAAATCAAAAAACCATAAAAAGGATAAAAAGAGTTTCTGAAAAACCCATTTTACTGATATCTCCATATGAGCAAAAAATGAGATATTAATTTTTCAAAGTTTTTGGAAAACGAAATGAAAAAAAAATTCATTTCATTTGTCGTTTTTTCCTTTAGTCAATTGTCTTCAAATCTTATCTTTGAATTGGATGATTTTTTTTTATTTTGTTCTAATTTTTGGTTCGATTGGATGAGATAAGAATTCTCAGTGAAGAACTATTTCATAATGAATCAAAAGTAAATTTACAGATATTTTTTCTGATTAAAATTTGACAAGAACATGTCCAATTTCCAAATAATTAAAAAATCAATTCAATTTAAACAATTTTCAGAATGAGAACAAATTAAATCTCATAAAAAAGATCAATTTTCATTTATTATATCAAGATCTTTCAATTTTTTAAAAGAAAAAATAATTCAAAAAATGTTGAAAAAAAATTTCAATTATTACTCTGAGAATGACAATATTATGGTCAATATGTACTTTGCTGTTAAAAATAAAGATAACTTTACTCACATGAATATTCAAAAACAAATAAAAACCAAGAACAATTCCTAAAATTTTCAAAAACAACAGTAAAAGTTCGAAAAAAAATATTTATTGAAATCAACACGGGTTATTGAAACAACTGTACAAAGATCTTGGTGATCAAATATTTTAAAGATTTACCAACAACCAGCCACCTTTCTTTAATTTTTCAATTCCCAACGTAGTCGTTAAAAAGATTTGAAAGAGAATTATCTAAAAAAATAACAACAAAATTTAAATAAAGAGAATTCAAAAAGTATTCAAACGAGAAAGAAAATATTCTGGTGTGTATGTGAACATGGAATGAAAAAAAACAGTTATTTAAAAAAGAAAAGAAAAGGAAAAAAGAAAAGAAATTGGATTGAAAAAAAAAAAATACTAAAAATTATTTTTAGAATGTTATTTTTTCCAAGTCACAAATTTTGACAGAGAAGATGAAATATCTTCTCGAATTTTCTCAAAGTCAAAAATGAATTTTTTTAATTTGAAATTAAAAACAAACACAACAATACTGTTAATAGCAAAATAAAAAGATTAAAAGTTTCATTCCTTTTTCCATAAAAAAATACAACTCTCAAAAGAATTAATACAAATCAACAAAGTTCCCAATTTTAAAAGTCAAAAGAATAATTTAAACAGTAAAAGCTTCTATGTGAATTTAAAAAATTTGAAAATTTTACATGATTTTTCTAAAATCTTTTTTTAGGAAGTTAAAGAAAAATTTTTTTCGTAGAATTTTGAAACAAATAAAATAATTCTTGTGAACTTGAAAAGTGTGAAATAATTTTTAAGACATATTTTGAGAAAACTCAAATTTGGACGATTGAAATATTTGACATCAAAAATAAAATATTTTCCTAAAAAATTTGTAATGACGAAAAGAGTAATTCATGATCGTCTCGAAAAAATATATAATAAAGAAAAAACTTGAGTTATTACTTCATATTTAACATCTTATTCGTGTTTTACTTTTTTCTCAAATTTGGTTTGTAAATAATCTAATTTTAAATACAAAATGGTTTAATTTATTTTTTATTCTTTTAAATTTAAGAACAAATTACCAATATGGACAATAAGACAAAATTTCAAAACTTATTGAACAAATTCAAAATATCAGAAAATCAAAATTCAACAAATCAATATAATGATTTTAAAAAGAAACAAGAATTAAAAAAAAACAATTTAGATTTATCAAAAGTAAGAGCAAGAGGAAGAGGAAGAGGAAGAGGAAGAGGAAGAGGAAGAGGAAGAGGAACAGGAAGAGGAACAGGAACAGGAACAGGAACAGGAAGAGGAAGAGGAAGAGGAAGAGGAAGAGGAAGAGGAAGAGGAAGAGGAACAAGAAGAGGAACAGGAACGGAAACAGGAAGAGGAAGAGGAAGAGGAAGAGGAAGAGGAAGAGGAACAAGAACAGGAACAGGAACAGGAACAGGAACAGGAAGAAGAAGAGGAACAGGAAGAGGAACAGGAACAGGAAGAGGAAGAGGAACAGGAATAGGAAGAGGAACAGGAACAGGAACAGGAAGAGGAACAAGAACAGGAACGGGAACAGCAAGAGGAACAGGAACAGGAAGAGGAAGAAGAAGAGGAAAAGGAACAGGAACAGGAACAGGAATAAGAATAGAAACCGGAAGATTAAGAATAAATGACATCCTCGAAAAATTTAAAAAACAATCCAATAAAAAAATCGATCTTGATGAAAAAAACAAAACACACCAAAAAATCCAAAGTAATTTTTACTTTTTCAAAAAATCTTCTTATCTCTTCTGAAAAATGGACGAAAATCAATACTTCATCCTTCAAGTTTCTTTTTTTAATAATAATTGGGCATTTGAACAACAAGAAATGTTTTTAACGACTACGTTTGCAATTCAACAATTTGCCATAAACCAATAGACTCCAATCATATTTAAAATGAAAGAATGATCTTGAAAATAATTCTCCAATTTGGATCAAAAAAACATTTTAATTCATTTTTTAAATGAAAAATTCACCAAGAAATTTTGAGATTTGTAAACTTGAACAACTCGTTCAGGAACATGAAAATGGAAAAAAAAAAAATAATCCACCATTTTTTAAAATTAATAACTTCTCAATATTAAACAGCTTTAAATCTAAATGATCATATTGCCAATGATCAAAAATCATTGAGTTACTTTGAATTGTTACATTACCACCACAAACCATACAGCTGTTCCAACCCTACTGTGGAAAATTTATAAGATATAGAAATTGGTTTTCTATTATAAAATTGTGTTTTTTTGAAATATCAAATTCAATTTTTCGATAATAAGATTAAAATTTCAACTTCTCCAACTTCATTTGAGTTAGTCTTTTGTAAAAACAAAAACAATAATTAAATTTTCTCTCAAGAATTGAAATTAAAAGAAGAAATATCAGAAAAACTGATTGTATTTTTCGATCTTTGTTTTTAAATTGTAAAAACCTGAGATTATAACTAATTTTGGAAATTGAAGATCAATGTTTATGTAAATATTTTAAAGAATTTGTTTGTCAATTTCCAAAACCAAAGGAACCAAAGGAACCAAAGGAACCAAAAAATAGATTTCTTTTTTAATCTTCTATTATAAATTTTTCAGTTTAGGATGTGCTTTAATAACTCTTTTATAGTTTGTTGTACAAAATAAATTTTCAGAAGAGAAAATCAATTCAAGGTATTATAAAATTTCATGGCAGGGCTGGAACGAATATATCAATTATTACAAAGTAATTGTGTGGTTTAGTCTTATTTTTTTTTGTATTTTTTTGTTTTTCCTTCAATTAAATCTCCCAGCCATGACTAAGAGGAGAGTGTCTCCTCAAATCGTTTGATGAAAAACATGATCCATGCCAAACTTTTTTGACAATTTTTTAATGTTTTTTTGATACAATCTTTTTTTGTTTGGATCGTTTCTTTCAAAACCAAATTTGTTGTATCTATGAAAATTGGGCTGATGTTTTGTGGAATTTTGCAACAATTAGTCAGTTTTTTGTTTTTTAAAAATATTTTGTTAGTTAAGGGACTAGTCTATATTAAATTTTTTTAGGTAAATGTAATAGAGATTTAGAATTTTTTTCGCCAATTACCTAGATTTGAAATCAAAGTAAAAAACTTCTTAGTATATTAATGGAATCTTGCTAAATGACATTCATTAAATTTAGTTATTGTTTTTATCGAAATAAAAAATTTTTGCATTTTTTCACTTTTTTGAAAGTTGCAATTTTTCAACTTTTCACAAAAATACAAAAAATAAAAAAAAATATGAGTAAGAAAGCAAAACCTTGTTATGTTTGTGGAATACGTACAAAAAATAGTATGAAAAATAAACCTGAAAAGGTTTTTTTGGATTTGCATGAAAAAACAGTTTGATTCAAAAAAAATATACAACATTTGCTTTACTCTTAATAAAAGATTTTCTTTCTTTTCTTGTACCATTCTTTTTTTTTCATGAATCTACTTTTTGAGTTTACACTCTTTAGTTTTTGTTGACTTTGAAGTTTTTAAAAGTATTCCCAAATTATCATTCCAAAAGTTTTTGTCAGAGTCAAAAAAAATCAGAGAAAAGAATAAGAACTATTTTTTAAAAAAGTAATGATTGATAAAACAAATTGAGTTCTTTATAGAGTCAAGTTGGATGAACAGAAGTGAAAGAGATAATATTCACTAGTTTTAAATTATTTTTTAGTCTTTAAAAATGAGAATAAATATTATTTTTAAGAAAATAATTAAATCCAAAATTAATCAAAAAATTCTCATCAGTTGAAAGATCTTTTTTTTAAAAAAAATTTTTAAAAGTCACTTTTTTTGACAGAATTGTAAAATTTTAAAAAAACAAGAACTAAAAGTTCTAACATTGAAAAAACTTATCTATTTTCAATTCTAAGCATATTTCAAGATAAGGATTCCTTATTTAGTTAAAGGTCAAAATTAAAATTAAAATAGACTAGTCCCTTAAAGAAAAAATGATTTTTCACTAATTTTTAGAAATGTGGACTTTAAGGGATTCAACACAATACCAAAACAATTATAGTGGTCATTATTCAAAAAAAGTCTTTTGAGGAAATAAAAAATCTAAATTCATCTCAAAATTTCCAATTTGTCAATATTTTGTCATTTTGGGTGAAAATTAAAAACCTTCTCATCTTGTTTCAGAATCCAAAAATAAATACAAGAAACTCCCAAACAAGGTCACAAGGTTTGCTACTATCACCTACTGGTATTTGAATTTTAAAGGGGAAAAATTTCCACTGCATTTTCAATTTCTTTTTTCAATCAAAGACATAGTACAACCCACCTCTTTTAGAACTCAATTTGGTGAAGCAAAATCTAGAAACGGAAGTGAAAATTTTAACCCATTTAAAATTCAAATACCAGTAAATTGAAATTTTCTCAAAAAGCTGTTTTTTTTTCCAACCTTCTTTGCTATTTCGAGATACCACAGGTGAAATATCCCAGAAGAAATATAGAAGAAGAAATTATCACACATGAAATATCCCAAAAGTCACAGAAATCACAGAATCAAAGAGTGAAAAAGTAATGTTAAAAATTTCATTTTTTAATCTTAGATCTTTCTCAAGAAATAATTGTTAACTTTGTGAACAACTCTCATAATCCTCCTTTTTCACACACGTCAACAATTTTCAATTGCAAACTTAGTTCTTATTCAAACACTGTAATCCATTTTTTTCAAGATTAAGAATAGATGGTCATAATAGTAGTTCTTGATTCGTTGGTGGACTTTTTCAAAGTAATTTTATAATGCTAGGATAAGGAATTGTTTTTTCCTATTTCCATTCGTCATAAAAAAATATTCCAATTGAAAAAAATAAAAATTAAAAAACGAGAGAACAATGAAAAGAATAGTCTACTTTACAAAAACTTGTGGTTAAATTCTCTTTCAATTTAAAGTTTTTTTATTATGTTGTAGTTACACAAAATAAGTTTTTTAATACAAAGGAGATTGAAAAGGCAATTTACTAAATTTTTCTCATTTAAAATTTAGTCCAACACGTATTCGATTTTTTGAATCGAAAAACACCGATTCTTTTAAGAAAATGAAAATAATTAAAATAAAATAAAAAAAAAATTGAAAAAATCAAAAGAAAATGAAAAAGAGAATCACTAATAACTTTTTTTTGGAGAAACAGAATTGATGAAAAATAAGAATCATCAAAATTTATAATTTTATGCTTTATTTAAAAGTTACTTTTATTTTTTGTTACAAGTCGATTTTTTATTGTTTGCTGTCTTTTTTTTATTTCTGATTTTATTTCTTGTGTTTTATTTTAAAAAATATTTCGGGTTTAAGATTCATTGAAGAGAAATTAATATTTTTGTTAGAGATAAATTTATTGAAATTTTTGAATTTTCTCAAAAAAATTGTGAATTAAAAATAACAAAATAAAAAAAAAAAAAAAAAATGCTTTTTTTTAGAACCTGAAGAAATCTAAATATCTATTTAAAAACAAAAAAATTCTGTAAATTTCTTTAATACACTTAATAAAATAAACAAAAATATAGAAAAAGTATTTTTGTATATAAAAAAATGTATTAAAAAATTGAAATTAAAAAACATAATTATTATTGGGATTTAAAAAAACAATAAAATTGAAATATATATTTTTATTTTATTTTTTTTTTTTTAAATATATCATTTTATACATTAGGATTGTGAATTATAATCTGAACCTTTATTAATCTATCTATCTATATATATATATATCTGAGTTTTTGAATTTTATTTTTTATTTCAATTTTTAATTCTTACATTGTAATTATTTTCAAATATGATTCTATCTTATATTGTAAGAATATTTCCCATAAGTTTATAATTCGTTTTTTTTTTTTTTTTTTTGATATCAAAAATTCTTGTATCTATTTTGTAATTATTAAATTCCAACTCCCATTAGTATTTATGACTATGTTTTAATTACTAAAAATTTTCAATGAAAAATAATAAACAAATAAAAAAATACCTATTTTTTTTGAATTTCCAAAAAAAGTATTTACTATTTCGAATTCAAAAAAATTTTTGATTCTGATTATTTATGAGGGTTAGAAATAAATTTTATTAAAGATCTTTGAAACTGTTTTTATCAAAATGAAAGGTCACAAATTGTTAATATCGTTTTTAAGCCCGTGTATAGATCAAAACGAAAAATCTTCATATTAATAATATGAATTTTGATAAAGAACAAAAATAATTTCATTTTAATCAATTTATAATTTTTATAACAATCAAAAAATGAAACTACTTTTTAATTTAATAGATCCAAATTTTTTACAAAATATGAATAAAATCAAAACAATTGAATCAAAATCAAAAGAAAATTTTTTGAAACAGAAAAAAATATTAGACAAATTAAAACAGCAAAAGCAAAATTATTTGGAGAAAATGAGAAATAAGTCACAATTACATTTATTATTACTAAAAAAAAAAGAAGAAGAAGCAGATAAATTTGAAATAAAAAATAAAAATAATAAAAATAAATTGATTATCAAAAAGACGAACCAAATCCAGATTTTAACGATCGACACCTCTAAAAAAAACCAAATTGAAGAAATAAATTGCACTAATACAAATAATAACAATATTATATCCCAAGACAAAGAACAGCAACAAGTACAAGTTCAAGAACAAGAACAAGAACCAGAAAAATTACATCAAAAGGAAGAAGAAAAAGAGGAAGAAAAAGAAATAACAATAGAAGAAGAAAGTAATAACAATGATACCAAATTGAAAATTAAATTGAAATTGAATACAATACAAAAAGAAATATTTGTCAATTTTGAAACAACAAATTCAGATATGTTAAATTTCGTTTACCAAAATTTTGATCAAAGTATTTCTGATATTGGTATTACTATTGATAATTATTTAATCTCTTTAGAAAATAAAAACTTTTTCAAATCCTTGGTCCGAACTATTTTTCAATTACAAAAAGAGAAGATTAAAAAAACAATCCAAGAGGTACCAATAACTTTACACATAATAAACACTAAACAATACAATTATTCACAGTGTGTTTCTGTGAATGAAATAAATGAGGTGAAAACGCTTGGTGGGCTATTTCAAAGAAACATCGATTTGTCTTGTAATTTAAAACATGAATTTAAAATAAAACAGTTGGTCTTACTTCAAAAAGTAATACCCATTCCAACGAATTTGAATGTTAAAAATAGAATTACTAAAATTTTGAAATTTCAAAATAAGAATAAACAAAAAATTAAAAGATCAAAAATACATTTGATCAAGAAGGAATATCAAAAAGATAATGAAATAGCCAATGAAAAAGAACAAGTACAAGTACAAGTTCAAAAACAAAAACAAGAACAATTACATCAAAAGGAAGAAGAAAAAGAAGAAGAAAAAGAAGAAGAGCAAAAAGAAGAAGAAGAAATAGAAGAAGAAGTAATAGTTATTGAAAATGAAATGGAAGATCAAACAAAAATGAAAATACTCATTAAAGAAGGAACCTTTCATGATGAAACAAATTTGGAATTTATCTCACCAACTTCGAATGACAATAACGTTCCAGCAATCTTATGTCCTTTTGAAATAAAAACTGTAGATAACCAGCAACCAAAAAGGCCAATTGAAATTCAAGTAAAATCAGAAGATCTCGAAATGAAAATGCAAGAAGGGAATTTGATTGTCTTAAAAACTTATGATAAAAATGAGAAAAAATGGGTCATTGATGAAGAACCTGTGTTTATGAATATCCAAACAAAAGAAATTAAAACCAAATTAAACCATTTTTCACTCTTCACATTTTCACAAAATGAACCTGAAAGATTAATTATTGATGATAAAATCTTAAACAAGAACTTTAATAGAACATGGAAGGAATCGGAGAAAGATTCTTATGAAATGCGAGGTGGATTGAAATACTATTTCCCAATAAATTTTTTTAGAAGAGGATTGCTAATCCAAGATTTTGATGAAAGGTTCCCCGATCATTCATGGTGTGTAGGATTCCATGGCACTGACTCCAGGGCTGTGAGGGGTATACTAACTGATTCCTACACCTTAAATACTAACACAAATATTGAAGAAAAGGAGAATGGGTTTAGAACAACGGTTGGCATTTATGGTAGAGGAGTATATATGTCACCCTGTTACAAATATGCTTCGTGCTATGGTTGCTATGCCATACAGGAGCATGGTGAGATCTGGATCAATTGTCGATCAGGCTGGGCTCAAAGTAATACTAGCAATTTAGTTGATGATATGGAAATGGTTATTTTTCTTTTCCAATGCAGAGTGTTACTTGATTGTAAAACACCTTACCCTCAAAATTCCTCCTTGTCTTACGACAATTATGACGTTTTCGCAAAAACAATAGGAAACGGAGATCAGAAGCATTACAACAATGATCAAATGATATGGAGAGTGAAAGACCCAAAAAATATTAAACCATATGGTTTATTAACAAGAAAAATAACCGTTAGAGAATACCTTGATTGGTATCATGCTCGAGATCAAAATTAAAAATTCCATTCTGTATTATTCTTTTTGTTTTTTTTTATAATTATTTTCCTAAAAAAGTTCTAATTATAATATTTTAAATCCCATTATTTTTATTTATTTTTTTATTTCAATTTGAAAAAATCCTAGTCACTTCAAAATAAATCGCAATTTTAATAAATTATCTTTTAATTTTTTGAAGGAAAAACATAGTAACTTTTCTAGAGTTTAAGTTTTGATTAGAAAATCTCTCAATTTTCAAAATACAAACTGGAACACTAGAAAAGCACTGTTAGGTTTTAGAGAATCCAAAAGAATTTTGGTAAAAATCTTTAATTTGACTAAATACCATTAAATTTTTGAAAAAAGTTTTCTAGATTTTTTTTTTTTTAATTTTTGAAATGAACTGAAAATTTATTAAATTTTTATTTTATTTCAATAATTACATTAGAAACTTCCTTTATCTTTTCCAGAATTCAAAAAAAACAAAGACAAATCTTTTATTTTTCTCCATTCTTAAAAATTCGAGAAAAATACTGTTAGATTTTTTATACATTTCATATATTAAAGAAAACCTAGGCACTCTAGGTACGTTCCTGTATACTGATGTTAAATATACAATAGAGATAGATAAAGAAAGGCGAATATGGAATTTCGAATGTACCAAGTTTTTAATTGGTTGAAATATCAACTTCAACAAAATATCAAAGAAGAAAAAACAATACATATATAAAAAACAAAACAAAACAAAACAAATAATGATGGGAAGGTGTTTATCCTTCAAAATTGGTAAAAAGCAGATTAAAAAAAAAAACATTTTTGCTTGAGAACCAATTATTGAACAGTGACACACAGCTAGGAAAATTTTCTAAAAAAAAAATTCAACCCAGTGTCTTTGACCCCTCGAATGTTTTCATCTTTTTTTATAATTAGGGTCTAGTTATTTGGATATTTGTTAAAATTGAATTTGTGTTTTATAATTCAAAAGTAATATATTTTTTCCGAATGTGGAGATCTCTAAATTAAAAAGTAATTTTATTTTAAAAAAAGGTCAATTTTATTTATTCCTTGAATAGGGAAACGAAGGGGTAGCTTTAAATTATAGACAAATAACAATTAATCAAAGTTAATCTGTAATTATTTCTAAAAATGTTATATAAACTAATCAAATCTTATTCAGAATTTATTCCTAAATCTCAATTTGGGATTTAGAAAAAAATATGATACTCGTATTGTATTCTTAAATTTCAAAAATACTTAAAATAAGACAAAATCAAATAATGAAAGAGAAAATGATTTAACTTATATTATAATGATTGATATGGCAAAATGTGTTGATTCAATTAATTGTAAAATAATTAGGAAAACAATAAAAAAATTTATTAATCATAAAATTATTAATTTTTTTTTATTAAAATAATATTAAGCAGAAGAGAATGGGTATATTCCAATGTGGCTCACATGTATTGCCTTGGATATTTGCTCTAATTTCATACTTTCTTTTATTAAAAATCATTCCATTAACAAATCATTGTCAAATGTTTGCAGATGATTTAATTTTAATTATTAAAGGAAATAAAAATTATTTAAATCAGAAATTAAATCTGATATATAGAAATTATGATTCAATTTGAATTAAAACCTCATAAAGATAAAACAGTTGCCTCAAAAGATTTAAAAAAAAAAAATAAATATTTAGGTATTTATTTCGAGAAAATTCCATATATAGTTTATAAATTAAAAAAATCTAAAAAGAAACATATAACAACTGTAAAAAATTATTCAATAACAACTCTCTGAACAATAGTTTAAAAATTAGATTATTTAAATCTTTTATAATAATCCAATTGAAATATGAGTTAGAAATATATAATTATGAAATAAAAAATTAAAATTATTTAAATTTTTGGATTAATTCAAATATTACCAAAATTTTAAAATAAACAGAAATACACAAATTCTTATTTATATAACAGAATTTAACATTGTAAATATGATAATTTTGGTTTATAATAAAAAATCAAATTCAAAAAAAAATTAGATAATTTAATCTGCCTCTTCTTTGGAAAAAATAATAAAATTTAACGAAAGAATAAAAAATAAAATCAATTGGAATTCAAAAGATATTATCGAACTAAAAAAAGAAATATACAAATATATATAACAAGTTGTTGAATTTCACAAGTTGCAAGTGTCGTTAGGTTTTTTTTAAATTTGAGAAATAATTAGAAAATTTTTGAAATTTTATTTTTATTTCTCAAATTTAAAAAAACCGCTGTTAGCTTTTCCAGAATACACAAGAATTGAGAAAAATCTGAGCTTTTTCTCTATTCTTTTGAATTATGGAAAAGCTAGGTACTTTACGACACTTTTCGTTCGGTTTTTTTTTAATTTGTATGAATAGAGTAAAATCGAAGAATTAAACACACAATTCCTTTGAATTTCGGGAAACTGTATTTAGGTTTTTTTTAATTTTAGAAATAAATTGAAAATTTTTAAAATTTGCTTTTTATTTCTAAAATTAAAAAAAAGAGCCTTTAGCTTTTGTTGAGTTTTCTGTATTATTTGTTACAGTCAGTTTCACTTTTAAGGTACAAACTTTCAACGAAATTTAAGGTACACTAAAAATCTCAAATTAAGGCACAAAATTCAAATTCTAGTAAAAATAAATTGTAAAAAAAAAAAATTCCAAATTTTGTGCCTTAATTTGAGATTTTTTTGTGCCTTAAATTTCGTTGAAAGTTTATGCCTTAAAAGTGAAACTGACTGTAAGTGTTCTCGGTTTTTTTCAGGTTTTCTATTTTATATGGGAAATCTATTGATTTTCTTTAGGTTTTTTTTCAGGTTTTCTATTTATTTGTGAAGTGTTCTATATTTGTTTGAGATTTTCTATTTTATATGGAAAATCTATGGATATTCGTTAGGTTTTTTTGAGGTTTTCTATTTTATTTGTGAAGTGTTCTAGGTTTTTTTTTACTTTTTGAAATAAATAGAAAATTTTAATAAATTTTCAGTTTATTTCAAAAAGTAAAAAAAAACCTAACGAAAATCTATTGATTTTCTAAATAAATAAAAAACTCAAAAAACAAGAACACTTCACAAATAAAATACAAAACCTCAAAAAAAACCCGAACACTTAACAAATAAAACAGAAAACTCAAGAAAACCTATCTGTAATTTTCCGGAATTCAAAAGAATGGTGTAAAATCAAAGATTTAACCCAATTCTTTTAAATTATGGAAAACCTAACGAAAATTGCCTCTTTTTTCCAGAATTCAAAATAATAGAGAAAAAAACTTTAATTTTCTCCATTCTTTTAATTTCTGGAAAACCTCACTGCAAACCAGAGGGGTTAATAAACCCTCCCTTAAATAATAATAATAAAAAAAGAGACATTATTTATAATCAAAGAAATGGAATTTATTCCTTTTCCAAACATTCCCCAAATTATCAAGCACTTTTTTTTTTATTAGTTTTTATTGAACAAGTATTTTGGTTCCTTGTACCAAAATATGTGTAGAAAACTGTTTTGAAATTGAGAAATTCGCAAATCTCACTGTAATCAAAAACTAAGCAACATCTTCGCGAAAAAAAAAATTTCAAAAACTCTTGTTAACAACTACGTTGGAATTTGATCAATTTATCTCAACACCTTTTGACCCAATCTCATTTAAAAAATGAACAAAGTCAGGATCTTGGAAATATTTTCCTATTTGGATCAAAAAATCATTTTATTTTCATTTTTTTAATAAAAAATTCACCAAGAAATTTTGAGATACGTAAACTTGAATACCTTTTTAAGGAATGATAAAAATGAAATTGAAAGATAATCACGATTTTTTATCATTTAAAAAACTCTATGTAATAAACAACTTTAAAGCTAAATAATCGTATTTTCAATGATTTTTGACCATTGGGTTACTTTGAATTGTTACATTATCTCCACAAACAATTAATCTGCCCAACCCTACTGTGGAAATATTATAAGATATAGAAATTGATTGTCTTTTATAAAATTGTGTTTTTTGAAATAGAAAATTCAGTTTCGATAATAAGATCAAAATTTCAACTTCTCTTACTTCATTCGAGAGTTGTTTTTTTTTGTAAAAACCAAAGATAAAAATTGATTTTTCTCAAGATAAGAAATCAACAGAAATTTGAAATCATGGAAACTTGAAAGCATTTTTTGGTCATTGCTTCTAAATTGTAAAAACCTGAGATTTTAACAATTTTGGAAATTGAAGATCTACATTAGTGTAAGTTTTTTTATTGATTTGTTTGACAATTCCAAAGGAAGCAAAAAATGGATTACTTATTTTAAAATCTTGTATTATAAATTTTCGAGTTTAGGATGTGCTTTAATAACTCTTTTATAGTTTGTTGTATATGATAAAATTTCAGAATAGTAAATAAATTTTAGGGTCTTATAAATTTTTCAAGATATTTCTGAAATGAATGTATCAATTATTACAAAGGGGTTGTGATTTTGGCTTATTTTTTTTTGTTTCTTTTTGTTTTTCCTTGAAATTAACTGTCCCCACCATAACTAAGAGGAGAGTGTCTCCTCGAATTTTTTTTGGAACAACATGATCCATTTTAAACACAAAAAATGTTTTTTGTTCTTTTTTCATAAAGTTTTCTTCGTTTGGATCGTTTCTCTCAAAACCCAATTGGTGGTGTCAATGGAAAATTGGAGTGGTATGTTGTTAGGAAAGGTTTTGTAGTTCTTTGCATTGAAAGGATCTTTTGGGAAATTAAATTTGCAAAAATTAGTCAGTTTTTTTTTATTTAAAATTAAAATATTCTGTGTGTTAGTTTAGTTTGGAAAAAATGATTTTTCTATAATTTTTTGGAAATGAGGATTTAAGTGGATTCAATACAATATCAAGCACATTATCATACTTGTTAACCAATTGGTTCTTTGTTTGGAAATAACAAAGAACCTGTCATCAAAAATTTGTCAATTTTTCTCCACTTTTAACCTTTTAGGTGAAAACAATTTTTTAAAACCTAACACAAATATGAAAAATAAATCAAAGAAAACCCCCAACACCTTCTTAAGGTTTGCTACTTTCACCTAAATTGAAATTTTCTCAAATAGTTGTTTTATTATATTTTAACCATTATTATCATTATTAATATTATTCTTGTAGTTTTTTAATTATTTTTCTTCTATTTTGTGATGAAACATTCTGCTCTTAATAAAATTATTGCAAAAGATTTGCTCCCAATTTGTAGGATCAAAAAGATAAAAAAAGGAATCAAAATCTTTAGGAACCTGTTGTTGTTGTTGTGTTTTATCGAATTGTAAATCTGAAATTATTATAAAAACAAAAGGAAAATACTCAATCAGATTTTTAATTTTGTTCCATTCCATTAAAATATTTGTGGGGTTTTTCTTTCCACATTTTGATTGAGTTAAAGAAATCAAATACTTGGGTTTTTGTAACTTTTGAAGAAATTCCTCTTCTCTTAATTTTCCTAAATTACGTCCATATTCATTGTTTTTTAGAATTATATTTAATTGCTTTTTCCAAAGTTTTAAAGCCTTTTCTTGATCTTGTTCCAAAATTGGCAAAATTAGAAAAGAATCTGCAAATGGTGAACCATAAACATTAAGAAAACCAATATATTTTTCACAAAGTTTAGATTCAGAATCAATTAATAATTTTTGAAAATTACTTGATTTAATTTGTCCTGTTTTTGATTCTTCAAGAATAGTATTATCATCACCTTTAGGTGAATTTAATTGTAATTTTTTAACATCAAAAATATTTCCTTTAATAGAAATGCGAATATTTGAAAATAAACATTTTGAAATAATTCCCAATTCTGTGGTTTGGAAAAAAATGTGTTTGAAATATAATATTGTTTGATTTTGATTTTGATTTTGATTTTGATTTTGATTTCTCATTTTGTTAACTTGTTTGATTTGAATCATTAGAATTTGAATTCTTAAAAGAAATGTGATAAGATCGTCATTTTCATTAGTTTCAAAAAATTTTGTTTTTGTAGGTGTTTCAAATTTTCTTGGATAATGCAAATCTCCTAACAAGGCCTTTGCTTTCATTAACTTATCAATATAAAAAAATGGTAAGTAGATTCTTATATTATCATCAACATTCTTTATTTTTTCACAAAATATTAATCCTTCATCTTCTAATTCTAAAACACTCTGCGTGAATGTTATCTTATTTTGATCAGTAAATTTAAATCTTGTATCTTTAGAAATAGTGATTCCAGTTAATGAGTAATAAAATAATTGAAATAATGTTTCTTCAGTTTGTTTTTGAAGTAGATTAATTGAAAGCATTTCTACTTCATTCTCAATTAAATTACATATATTCTTATAGATTTTAACACCATATTTACTACTAATTATTGGATCAGTTAGAAATTGTTTTAATAAATCTGTATTTGTAAGATATTTATGAGTTTGAATCTGAATTTTCATTTCCTTTTCTTTTTCTTTTTTTATTTCAATTTCTTTTTTTTTTTTCTTTTTTTATTTCAATTTCTTTTTTTATTTCAATTTCAATTTCGTTTTCAATTTCCAATTTCTTTTCCTTTTGTCTTGATAATTTATCTTCTATCCAAAAATTGTCATTAACATCAATTTTATCATTGTTATTGTTATCTGTAAAGAGTGTTTTTCTAGTTGTTTCTCTTGATAAATTATTTAGGATTGCTCTTAATAAATATTCAAAAAGACGAGGGATTCCTTCAGCGCAATAAAGTAAATATTTTGCTTCTTGTGTAATATTATCTAATGTAATTATTTCTTTCATTTCAGAATAAGAAGAACTTGAACTATGTTTGTTTTTTTTTAAAATTTTATTGAAGATCATAATATAATGATCAATTGTCATTAAACGAATATTAATTTGTTTTGGTATTCTTCCACTGTTTGTTTTAATGTTTGTTAAAGATTGTTGTGCTTGAGTACCACAAAAAACCGGACATAGAAAAATATTATTTTTCAATAATTTCTTCTTTTCAGAGGTAAAAAACTCATAAAACTCTTGTAGATAGTTTTTCTTTTTGATAGTTGCATTAGTTTCGTCAAATATTATTATGATCATTATACATTCTTTTTTGTTAATATTCTCATTAGTATTTTTATTATCATCTAAAATGGTTTTGCTGCTGCTGCTGCTGCTGCTGCTGCTGTTTTGCATTATTAATATTAGTTTTATTTTTTAATTTTGAGATTTTTTTTTGAATTGGTTCAAATATTTCAAATAAATTATTGATATTTTTACAATCATCCCAACTAATTTGTGTTTCAGATATAAAAGTTTCTGAAATAGCCATTAATATTCGATAAAATAAGCTTTTTTCTGGATTTTCTGGCTCTTCCTTTTTAAGGGGATTCATACGGAAAGAATTGTATAAAAATAAATGATGCTTTTTAAAATTCTCAAATGAATGAATTAAATTGTTTATTTTCTCATCTTGTTTTTGGTTTGTGTTTTTCTTGCTGTTTGTTGTAAGCAGCGCATTCATTTGACCATTTAATATATTTTGAAAAGATTTTCGAAAAAAAATGGTTTTGCTCATTCTCGTTTTACCACACCCACTAGAACCAAACCAAGTAATGTTACTAAATTTTTTGCTTCCATGTAAATCACTTTTCATGGAAAGAAAATCACTGATCATTCCTGTAGCTATTTCTTGCATTTCCTCTTTTCGGTTTACAAATGGAATGATTTCTTCTATATCTTTATATTGATCGTTGCTACTAATGTCGTTAAATGACTCTAATTTAAAGTAGGTGTCTTTTCTTGATTGTGTTTTTTGAATAAACATCTTATCTAATTTTTTTATTTTTTTAAAAACTGTTTTTTGGTTTTTTGTTTTTGTTTTTTTTTTTTGTTTTTAAAATTTTAAAAAAAAAAATGAAAAAATGATTTGACAATTAAAATAAAAAATTGAATTGAAAGGGTTTATTTATATACGAGGAAGTTACCTTGAGTTTTGTGTTCTTGTTGTTGGTTTTTCGTTACTTTTCCAATTGAAAGATCTTTTGTATTTTTAGTAAGCGCACTCATATTAAATCTTTCAATCCCTTAATGGGAGAAAATAATTACACTTCATTTTACAGATTTTTCTTTTATAAATTGAGTTTTCAAAGAAGTAAGTTTTAATTTGTAGCTCTAAAGAAAAGGTTAATGGAAAAAAAATGAAAATTGTTCCCCTTTAAAATTCAAATACCTGGAGGACGAATTTTTTGTTTTTTTCGAAATTTGCAACAAATTTTAAACAAATGATTTGAATATTGATAAATAAATTTCTTGAATATATTTTACAAATTAAGTCCACTAATTAAAAGATGAAAACAAAATTACAATCCAAGCCTTAATAATTTTAGAAAAATTATTCTTGATAGCTTTGAGAAGAATAATGAAGGTACACACTTTTCCAGAAAGGATTTGATCAGACCAAACAGAAAAATTGAACCAAATCTTTAATTGTATTCTATAATTCACAATTACTGTTATTGTCAACTAATGCATGTAGAAAAGTTTAATATCCTAAACTAAAATTCAAAATTTTCCACACAGCTAAAACGTTCCAAACAATCGCAATAATACAGCTGTTTCAACTCAGGTGTGAATCGCACTCATTCGTTGAATGGTTGGGAAACCTTCCAAGTCAATTTAAAATGTTTCCCGACCATTCAACGAATGAGTGCGATTCACACCTGAGTTGAAACGGCTGTACAATTTCATTCAAATTGGAGATAATTTTGATTTTTGTAAAATATGAAAAACATTTTTTCATCTTTTAGTTTTTTTTTTTCATTTCATTGTTTGAATTAAGTAATTTATTTTGTTGGATCAAAATTTTTTTTCAACAATCGATATTAGGTTAAAGTTGAGTTGTTCCAAATAGAAGAACTCAAATAAAATTAGTTGGTAGTATCTAACCATTTGATCGATCAATATTCCTAATAGAATTTAAACAAATTTACTAATCTATTTTTTTGTTTTGCTCTCTCCAAAATTTTTAACACACTCATGATTTATTTGTATTGATAATTATTTATTTATTGTTTTGTGAGTATTGTAATTTATAAAGAAGTGTTAACATTTCAATTAGTGAATGGTTCTAATTTGGTATTTCTTCTTGAATTGATTAAATAAGTTTTTTTTTTTACAAATCGAATTGAGGTGTGTTAAAAATTTTGAATTGGGGTTTATTTCAAAATAAAAAGTATATTTTATTGTTAAAGAAGACCCGATACTTTAACCAATCAAAGAAACTGATAATAAACCCGAAGTAAGTATGGCAGGAATTTCTTCGAGTTCTATTATTTTAATTGAAATCCGAAAGATAAAGGATCAAATTAGAACTTTTTATCTTCAAAAAATAGAGTTAATTTGTTGAAAATTTTGAAAATTTGAAAACATGTTTTGACCATATATATAAAAACACTTTTTGAAATTTGAAATTTTTGAAATTTCATTATTTAAGTCTAGGAAGCAAAAATATGATATTAATTTATTGAATCTTTTGAAATAAACAATGCTTTATAATTTACTACTTGATTAGGTTGATTATGTTAAGAATTTTCATTTTAACATTTTTGAAAAAAATGAAAAATTTGAACACACATTTTTTTTCTATATATATAAAAACACTTTTGAATTTTAAAATTTTTGAAATTTAATTATTTGAGACTATGGAGAAAAATATGATATCAGTTTATGGTATCTTTAAAATAAACAATGTTTTATAATATTGTCTTATTATAGATATTCTTTCAATTGTTTTTTTTTTTAAAAAAAATGTAAAATTTACCTTATGATAATTTTTTCAGATAAATATAAAAATCCTTCTTTTAATTATTAAAATAATTTATTCTCATTTCTATTTTAGTTGAAATGATAGTACACCAATCAATCAAATAAAAATACAATATAATTTAAACAAACATACACAACATATAATACTCAATAATAAAATCAAATATCGAACATAATAAATCAAATAATTTAAAAATACCACATTATATACTATAACATAACACAAAATTCACAATATAATCAATATAAAATATCTAATATATCAATTCAATAACAACAAAAAAAAAACTAATAACCATTACTTTAAACAAAAATTGAATTATAACACTATTTTAATCAAAACAACCAAATTTAAACAAACTATAAATAACTATAAAAAATCTCATAAAATAAAACATATTATGAACCTGAACTAAGTCAAGACATGAATTGAATCAATATCTATTATCCAATTAAAAAATAATTTCAATCAACTATCTATATACACAAAATTCAAACATCAATACTAACTATTTCAAAAGATTAAAATTATTGAAATAAAATTGATAAAAAAATATCTGATTAAAAAAATTGACGAATGGACATTATATTACTGGATTAGTATACACGAATAAATAATGAGTTTATATTACCCATTTAAGTAAAGTAAACGAATCTTTAACATTGTGAATAAAACTAATTTTGAAAATATTTGAATATATTACAGGTTACATCTAGATGGATAAATATTTCTGGGATTTGATTTATTTGTATATTTCCTCTTATTTGGAACATAATCACCAACCTTAAATTGACGTACGTGAAATCGTATTTCGTAAGTTTTTGCTTTAATTGCATTGATTATTCCAATGAAGTTGAAGATAAAATGTCTAATCTATTTTCATGATTTTTTTGATTTGTAAAATTAGAAAGTTTGGGAAAGATTTATGTTCAGTTTGAGATTATTTAACATAGTAGGTCAATATAATAATCTTGTGTGTGTGGGGGGGGGTTAGATATAAATATTTTTTTGTTCATATTTGATTTAAGTTCACATGGAAACGAAAAATTAATAAAGTGAAAAAAAAAATAAAAATTAAAATAAATAACTTTGTTTTTTCAATAAAAATATTAATAAATTATTTTTTTGATTATATCAATAATTACTAATATATTAAATTTTAAATATTGTAACAATAATTATTAATTGATTAATAAAAAATTTTCTATATTGTGTATTGAACATCATCAGTCATACTGTTTCTATTAGTTTAATATTTATAAAAAGGAAATCATATTCAAAAATTGAATATAAAAATAACTAAAAAAAGTTTTACAATAAAATAAAATAACAACATAAACGTAATAGAACTAAAATATCTAAAAGTATTGATATTTCGATTAAATTCATATTCCAATTACTTTTAATTAAATTGAATGATATTTGAAGAAAAATTTCATAAAATTTTCACAATTAATTCCATTAAATTTCATGTATTGGAAATAAATGGAAAATCAAAGGAAAATTTCATTGATTTCTTTTAAAAATCATCAAATAATTGTTAAAATTTGTTAAAATTAAGATTAATTTTAATATTTTGAAAAAAAAAAAAAAAAATAGTTCTCAAGACTACAAAAATGAGATTAAATTCATTATAAAGCCATTCTTATAGTGATTACAAAAAAAAATGAAATCCATTTTTGCTATTGGTAAATCAAATTCTTTTTCAAGTTTTTCATTTAATACTATTTTTATTGTTAATTTTCAATTTTTTTATTTGTTTTACTTTAACCTGAGAGAGTATTAAAAGTTGATTTTGTGGCGTTTGTACAGATTTATTTTTAATCCTTTTCATTTGATTTTTCAAAATACGAAGTCCATTATTTTTTAAAATAATAAATATCTTGAAAAATATATGTTTTATCATGTATAGCAGGGAAAAAAATCCCAAACAAGATCTTTAATTGTGAATATTGGGAAAATTTTTGTGTAATTTCATTTATTTACAATCAAATCCTTATTATAAATAACCAATTTTTTTATGTGTTTAGTAATAAACCTATCTAAAGTTTATCAAAGTAAAGTGTCTCTAGAATACTTGATTAATTGTTTTATTGTCTAAGTAGATCAACTTTTTTTGGAAAAACAATTGAGTTTTTATAGAGGTTGACTATGAGTTTGGAAAATGATAATTTTTATTCTTGTTTTTTGATTGATTGTTTGGAGTTTTGAACAAGTTCTATTTCTTTAATCATCATTCTAAAAAGTGGATGAGTTATAATTTAAAAAGTTTGATTCTTAAAAAAAGGATTTATATTTAAATAAATGAAATTACACAAAAATTTTACTAATATTCACAATTAAAAATCTTGTCAGTGAATTATTTTCATGTAAGGTATTTTTTTTCACTACTTTAATTAAAAAACAAATAGAAGACTGTGTGACTCAAAAATTATATTTCTCAATATATCATTATCAGTTATTAGGGTGAACCAAAATGGAGTTATATTTTTACTCTTTCAATCTTTTTTATTAATTTAATTTTTAGTTCAACTTCTATTTTATTTTAATCTATTCAAAAATTTCTCACAAGAAAAACTCAATAACGATTCGTACATAAAATTTCAATTAGGTTCTAATATTTTTCCTTAATTTCTTTAAAATTTCAATTTAAATTTCCTTTAATTTACCTGGTAACTTCCATTGACTATTTCAATGAATTTTCATTAAGAAAATCAATTGATTTTCAATCAAATTTCATGTTATTTTCATAAAAGTAGACCCCAAAAAAATCGAAAGAATATCATCCCATTATTGTAGTCTTGTGGTATAAACAAGTTTATAATATACTTTTCGTACAAAAATTGGGATTGTTTAATATTTTGAAATAAATTAGATTAAAAATGAATGTCTTTATATTTTTAATTTTTTAGTAATCCAATAAAAAACTCAAACACTTTTTTATACTTGGGAATTTTTATATTAACGCTTTTTTGTGTTAATTTTCAATTTTACATCTATTAGTAGACTCTGAAAATATAAAATTGAGGTGTTTTTTTTTTTTATTTCACTTTTCTGGATGGAGATTTTATATCTCATTTTTTTAAAAAAAAACATGGGGGAATTTTTATTGTTTCTATCTAAACAATTTTTACACAATCCTATTAATCCAAGTTCATTAAACATAAGTGACAAATTAAACCAATATTAGATTGTAAAAATAGAGACAATGTTATAGAGACAAAAGAAATAAAAATAAGTTAAAATTTCTATGATCATACTATTGAATAAAAAGATCAAATTTTACCAATAAAACGAAAACTTCAATCAACCTTCCAGTTTAAATTATTAAAAAAGTTATCAATATTGCCCAATACAGCCGTTTCAACTCAGGTGTGAATCGTCAACTTCTCATTCAGCTTTTGGAAACCGTTGAAAACCATTTCAAATAATTTTAAATTATTTCATTTTATTTCAGTTTACTTCAAATAATTTCAAATTATTTCAAATGGTTTTTAACGGTTTCCAAAAGCTGAATGAGAAGTTGCCGATTCACACCTGAGTTGAAACGGCTGTATTTGTTTGAATTTTACATTTTTTTATTATTGATTGAATATTTATTTTGTTACAGCAATTTCAAACCTGGTGCGCACAATTTAACTTAACTTAAAATTTCAATTTTCATTTAACTTTCATTGATCTTCAAGATCTGTTCAAACTAAATCAAGGTTTTAACACCAAAACTCAAGAATACCAGAATGACAAGCTTTGTAAACAACTTTTCACTTTTTCTTTTAAACTTTTTTGAAATTATTTAAAAAAAACTCCATTTTGTACAAGATCTTGGATATTACAGCCGTTTCAACTCAGGTGTGAATCGGCAACTTCTCACTCAACTTTTGGAAACCGTTGAAAACCATTTGAAATAATTTCAAATAATTTCAAATTATTTTAAGTTGTTTCAAATTATTTCAAATCATTTGAAGTAATTTTAAAATTATTTTAGTTGCAAATAATTGGATTTGAAGATCAACCAAAACTGTCTTCATTTGTTTGAAATACTCAAAGAAATGAAACCTACAAATTGAAAACAATTTTTTCAAAAATTATGAATTGAACTTTAATCTGTAATGAGATTCAAGAGTTGGTAATTCTGTGTATACACAAACGAAGTGAGTTTTGACTGATCTTCAAATCCAATCATTTGCAACCAAAATAATTTTAAAATTACTTCAAATGATTTGAAATAATTTGAAATGGTTTTCAACGGTTTCCAAAAGCTGAATGAGAAGTTGCCAATTCACACCTGAGTTGAAACGGCTTTAAGTACAACACAAGAAGATTTGAGTCCAAAATAACAATCGCCCTTTTCAATTTAAAGGAGTTTTTAAGAAAAAGTGAAAAGTTGTTTACAAAGCTTGTCATTCAGGTATTCTTGAGTTTTGGTGTTAAAACCTTGATTTAGTTTGAACAGATCTTGAAGATCAATAAAAGTTAAATGAAAATTGAAATTTTAAGTTAAGTTAAATCGTGTGCACCAGGTTTGAAATTGCTGTATTTATTTAACGTTCATGTTCATTTATATTAAATTTAATTGGGTATAAGTAATTTTTTTCACCTAAAGCGTTGTTTATTCAGAAAAGGAATGGATTTTAAGGTATAATTTTATTTTGGTGAAAATTTTAAATGAATGGAAAAGAAGAAGAAATAAAGAATATTGAATTAAAATGATCCTTTAAATTTTATTTCTTTAAAATAGATAATCTATGAGAGACAAAATAATAAAAAAAAAAAATGAAAATGTTGGAAAAGCAATAACTCGGGAAACAAGAATTATTCAAATAAAATCTTTGATATCAGAACTTTGTGGTTGATTTTTGTAGATATGAATAATTTCAATATCAGGTAACAATTAGAAAAGAATAAAATATTAAAAAATTTTAAAAATTAAAGAAATGTAATACATGAAGTAAAAATTTCATCAATTTTACAATCCTCCTGTTCTTGGCAAAAAAGGGAAAATCCCTTTTGATTGATTTCACCTTCATCATTATAATAAGATTTTTCTCCTTGTGAAAATAATTCTTCAATAAAGTTTTCCTGTTTTAATTCTTTATGCAAACTGTTTTCTAAGTCAAGTCGACTTTCTTCAGCTCTTTCTTTATCATGCTTAAAAGCTTTAATATATGAGACTTTATATACGCCCATGTAATCCCTTAAAGATGCAAGATAACAATTATCTTTCAAATTGATTTTTACTTCTTCTTGACTTAAATACCCATTTCCATCCAAGTCCCAAGAATTAAAAAAATATTGTGAAATAATTTTCATTCTGTTTTTTGATCTTTTCGTTTGCAATTTGGCAAAATTCTTTAATAAACTTGCTTTTAATCCTTGCTTCTCGTCACATTCCCTTTGAGAAATGAGATCAAATAGAATTTTCCCTCCTTTTTTATTCAATTTTTGAGTTTTTGTTAAGAATTGAAGTGTATTTTTCTGCATAGATTGTGTAAATTTATTGATTTTCTATTTTTTATTGTGATTTGAAATTATTAAATTAAATAGATATTAAAGGTATTTATGAAAATTATAATCAAAATTAAAAATAATTAAAATTAAAAAAATTTTATTTCAAAATTATTTGTATATTAGTTTTGTTTGTTTTTTTAAATTTTCAATTAATGTTTCTAAAATCATAAAAATTTGAAATTGTAAAATTCAAAAATTTGAAATAATTTTCAGAACTGATCTAACTTTTTCTACCAGAGGAAAATTTCAAAAAATTCCACAAAAAGAGGTGAATTTTTTATTCCTTATTTTGTTTTTTTGTTTTTGAAAACAAGTTTTGGTTAATTTTTAATGAATATTGAAGAAAAATTAAAATAAAAAATTTCAAAAACTTAATTTGTATTCACTAAAATTACATAAGAACATGTTTCAATTTTTTAAAAAAAATGATTATTTGAGCTTCTTTTCCTTTACTAAATTAATAATAGAAATCCATCAAAACTTATACATAATTATAAGTACTTTTAAGTATTATTATTTTAATTTTACAATTAGAAAAATATTAATTGGCTAAGAGAACGACCAAAATGATCCAAATCCTATCTATCTATATTTTATAAAAAAAATAAAAAATAACGCCTAAAATATGGTATAGCAGAAATTCATATCAATTTTCAAATTTAAAGATCTCCTCAATTCTTTTTGAAAACAATAAAAATAATCTAAAGAGATTTCTTTGAAAATGAAAAAATTGAATATTCAAATTACAGAAACCACAAAAACCACAGAAATCACAGAAATCACAGAAATCACAGAAATCACAGAAATCACAGAAATCACAGAAATAACACAAACCATAGAAATCACAGAAATCACAGAAATCACAGAAATCACAGAAACCATAGAAACCACAGAAATCACAAAAATAACAGAAACAATAGAAACCACAGAAATCACAGAAATCATAGAAACCAAAACACAACAATAATTCATTTCACATTTTGAATTTTTTCAAACAGAATGGTTTGATTTTATCAAACAATTATTGGAAGCTCTTTAGTTTCTATGATTTCTGTGATTTCTATGATTTCTGTGATTTCTATGATTTCTATGATTTCTGTGACTTTTGTAACTTTTGTGACTTTTTTGATGAAAAAAGTTCAATTTGCTTTCACTTTTTTTGGGAAATAATCTCTTTTACAGGTTATTACTGAAAAAAAAAAAAAGATATAGAGACATTATAATCAAGAATTTGAGAGAATTATTGACTAAATTCAGAATTGACAATTTTAATACCAAAGTTCAATGACAAAGATGAAACAAAATATGATTTTTGTTCAAAAAAAAACTCAGATTTGGTTTGATCGAAATTTTCCCAGTTTTTGACTTTAAGGATCAAATATTAGCTTTTTGTTTACAAGAAAAAATGAAAATTCGAAAACAAAATCAACTATTTTCAAAAATTTTCAATCAAACAACCAACAACAATAAATTGAATATCAACAAATTACAACTTTCTGAATATAACCAAAAAAAAAAAAACAAAAGTTGGTCAGAGTTTAGAGTCTAAATCGATTGAAAATTAATATTTTTTTATTGCGATTTTTTAAAAAGCCAAAGCAAAAACTTTAAATCAAATTAGAGACCAGATTCTGAAGTGACACTTTGAAAGTATGAGTGTTTATTTTAAAATTTATGGTTCAAACCAATCTCAAAATTTAAAATTTCTTGGAAGATTTATGTTGCTGAGAAATGCTTAAGGACTATCTAAAATAAAGCCACCATGGGAGTCTCACTAATCAAAACATCGGTAAATTAGACTTTTTATCGCTTTAGATCCAGAAGAACAATAAAATTTCGAATTTTTAGGAATTTGTAATTTTACCTGATCAGATTCTTCATTGTAAGCTGGTAGTAAAAATCTACACCCAACCCTTTTTGTTTTTTGGAAAGTATTATCTAGTTTCCAATAAAAACCTCTGAAAAAATCGAGTTAGAATAAAAAATGGTTGGGAAGTAGATTTTTACTACCAGCTTACAATGAAGAATCTGATCAGGTAAAATTACAAATTCCTAAAAATTCGAAATTTTATTGTTCTTCTGGATCTAAAGCGATAAAGAGTCTAATTTACCAATGCTTTGATTAGTGAGACTCCAATAGTGGCTTTATTTTAGATAGCCCTTAATTTTGTCAAAGATATTTTTTGGTGGTTCAATTCTCAAGAGATCGATTTGATTCACTGCTTTCAAGAAATTGCGCTACAAAAAAAGATCTTCAATTTAAACTTGTTGTTTTATGGTTCTTTACCTTTAAAATCAAAAAATTTCACTTCTAGATTGCGGTTTTGACAAGTTGAAAAATTCAATTCGAACGAAATTTTTAAAAACTATTCCCTCCAAAATTTTGAATTTGCCAGTGTTTCTTGTATTTTTGTTTTTGTGATTTTCTGTGACTTGTTTGATTTTTGTTTCTATTTTGATAATGAATGAGGGTGTTCCCTTGAAATGGGAAATAAATACTCAACAGAAACAAGAAAATTTGAGAATGAAACACCATAATTGAAATTACATTAAAAAATGATTCCAATGGAAAACAAAGATCTTCAAAACAGTTTTTAAAAAAAAGAGAAAGGTTGAATTGATTAAAAAAAAAAAAAAATTAAAATTTTGGAAAAAAAAAAAAATTAAAAAACATACTTTTTCCTCAATATTCTTTTGTTTATCGATCAAAATTCTTAACTGTTGACTCATGACTTCTTGTCTGGACTCAATTCTTGTTAAAGAATTATTCAATTCTTGGATTAGTTCTTGGTTTTTTGTAACTGTTTTTAAACATTTTTTCACATCGATGCTCATTTGTGCGGAAATTGCCAAATTAAATGTGCTTACAAGATCTCCAAGTTTCTTTTCAAATTCCAAAATTGCTTTTTTCTTTTCTTCAGATGACAAAAAGTCTTGGATCCTAATGATCCATGCATCTAATTTCATTTTATAAGCACTTGGGTTTGATCTTTTTCTTTTTGGTTTGTTCCCTTCCTTTTCGAGCGCACTCTGAAAAAAGATACGCAGTTCTTTAACCAAGCTATTCAATTGTTCAAGTATTGAATTAAATGTTTCTTGTGTTTCCCCTTCAAAGATACAATTTGATCCTAAAATATTCAAACACTCCATTACGATTTTTAACCTGATTGTTAAGGTGTGTGCTGAGTTTGGAGTTTTAGAAAAAACCTCATACATCGGTTTGACGTCAAAGTAGAGGTTATAGGATTTTTCGAGATAATCCATTTGTCTGTTTTTTTTTATTTTTTTATTCCAAAAAAAGATTAAAAAAGAAGAAAATGAAATAAATAATACGATCAATTGAAACCAAAAAGAATGAAACGACCTCGATTAAAAATTTGTGGTTTATTTTTCCTCTACTTGGAATTAATTCGTTATTTTTATCAAGAAAGGAATGGTTGTATGAGTTTCTTCTTTTTAAAGTTCTGATTATTAAAGTCTGGAAAGTTTTTAAAAACCTCAAAATGTTGTTCTCCAATTTTCAATTTTTAGTGTTTCTTCATTAGGTAATAATTTCCCTTATCTTGTAAATATTTCAAAACTAAAGCAATATTTAAAGAGGTGTGTTGTTATAGTTGTTGTTGAATAAGAGTTTGGGAGATTTTTTTCATTGTCTCTTTTTGGAAATTGCGTTTCTTTTAATTTTGTTATTTGTCAGAAATTACATTTTGATTTTTACAAAAGTCTTTAAATTTGACAGATAAATTTAAAAAATTGAAATTTAGTGAAATAAAAGACTCAAAATGATTTCTACCAGAGACGAAATTGACTTTGGTTATAAAAAGAATTATTTCAGAGATCTAAGAATACAAATTACAGGATATTTTTTGAGATTGGAGAAAGGGATTATTTTTACATTACTCACTTTATTTAAGAATATGAAGAACTGATAGATTGGGAATTTTTCTTCTTATAATTCCGAAAAGTATTTGGGATAACAAAATCAAATATAGAATGATATCAAAATTGGTGAATTCTTTAAAGAATTGCCAAAAAAATTGAGGTTTGTTCAATAACTAAACGTTGTCATTTATTGAAATGATATTCTTCTATTTTTAAAATAATTTTGTCAGTTGACTTTTAAAAATTCTTATTGGGTTTAAAATTTCACTAAACATTTTATTTTGTTTCCATATTTGTTGAAAAATGATTTCGGACTTGTGGTTATGGATATACTGTTTGTTAAATAACCTGTGTTTAAGTTTTAATATGTTTTTTTGCAAAATGTTTGTTTTTTTTTTTTTTTTATAAATAACTGCTGTTTTTTTTTTTTTGAACAGGTTTATTTATTGTCGTTAACTGTGGTTTATGGTTTTTAATTTGTTGTTTTTTTAAAAATAAACTCCAGTTTAACTATACTTTGAAATTAAACAATAGGTAAAATAGATCATACTGGTATTTGAATCCTAAATGAGAAAAAATTTTCACGTACTTTGTCGTATTGTTCTTGAAATTGAGAAATAAACCATAAATTACAATTTACTACTTTGAGAACACTTATTTCGAAAAAAAAATGAAGAAATCGGAATTGGAATTTTTCCCCCTTTTAAATTCAAATACCAGTATTATCCAAGTGTTTTTCTTAAACCTTCAAGACCAGTCTCCTGATAAAATGAGATCTAATTCAACCAAATTTAAACAAAACAACACCAAAATCTCCAACAACTAAATCTTTCAATTTATTTGAATAAAAAAAAATTCAAAAAAAAAAATGGCTAAAAGAGTTTCTTAAGGGAAGTGTCATTAGGTTGAAAATTTTTTTTCTGAAATGGAAAAAAACTTTTTTGTACTTTTATTGTTATGGATATACCTTCAACCTATTAAAAACCAACCAACCTGTGAAGTATCATCGATCTCCAAAAAATCAACAACTCAAAATGAGGACATTTTTAGAAAAAAGCGCCAAAGAGTAACACTCAATTTCCAATTAGAATGGCTAGAATATACAATTTTGAAAACAACAATGTCAGTTTTAAAGTTTCTCTCTTTAGCGCTTTTTGAGATCTTGGTGACTTTTTTTTTCAATTTTTTCATTTTTTAAATGAGTTATTTTTATTGAAAAAATATTACAGCCAATTTATTCAACTTGTGAATTTTTTCTTTCCTTTCGTAATATAACGTGAAACAAAAAAATTGTTTAAAACATTTTTTTCTTTCAAGTTAAACTTCATAATGAAAGAAAAATTCTCAAGTTGAATAGATTGGCTCTAATGGAGGTTTAGGTGCATTTAAAAGCAAGAATTTTTGTAATGTTTCAGAACGAAACCTTACAAGTTGAAACGAAACAATTTTTGTCACAACAGGATGAAAGAAAAAAATGTTTTAAACAATTTTTTTGTTTCACGTTATATTACGAAAGGAAAGAAAAAATTCACAAGTTGAATAAATTGGTTGTACATAATCCTTACTTGGTAAAATTTAGAGAGTTACAAAATAACAACAAATCAGATTAAATCGAATAAAATTGATTGCGAAATACAAGAAAGCAATTTGTTTTAAATTAAAGAAATTTGACCTCATTTGGAAATAGAAAATGAGAAAAGATGAATTTTTTTTTTTTAAATTTTGATTTTTTGAAATTGAGAACTCTTTTTCTTTATTTTAAAGTGAATTTTTTGTGAAAGAGATCCAATGGAATTTTTTTTTTAGTTATTTGAATTTTGTCAACCAAAAGAAGGGCTATTTCACAATACCCTTTTTGGTCTCAGGTCACCCCTTGAGTATGGTGCATTTTCACGTTAAATGACAATACCCTTAATATACAGCCGTTCCATTCGACTTGTGAAGGATTACCCTTTAAAGGTGCTTTAAGGATCATTTTATCTTTCCTTTAAAGACCTTTTAAAGACCTTTTAAAGACCTTTTAAAGATGCTTTAAAGAGCTTTTAAACTTTTTTCATTTTCTTTAAAAGATCTTTTAAAGATCTTTTAAAGATCTTTTAAACTCTCTTAATTTTTGTTTGTTTGAAAGAAGTTTTACAAAAATTAAGAGAGTTTAAAAGATCTTTAAAAGGTCTTTAAAGGAAAGCTAAAATTTCAGGTTTGCTTAAAGGAAAGAAAAAAGCTTCACAAGTCGAATGGAACGGCTGTACTAAATTATAATGAAAAATTAAAATTAAAAATTAAAATTAAAAATTAAAATTAAAAATTAAAATTAAAAATTAAAAATTAAAATTAAAATTCGAATGTGAACCAAATGTTATTTTTTTGATCAAATTAAGAGAAGAGAAGATTAAAATCAGTAAAAATGAAAAATTTAAAATCCAATTTTGAGAGCAACTTGGACAAATTTTAATAAAAAAACAACCTTTAGTTGTATTTTTAAAAAGTGACAAATATATATCGTCAATTCCAAAATAAAAATGTAATGAATTATAAACGTATAACGGAATCGTTTTTTATTCCGTCGTCCCAAATGTCTCCATAGCCAGTTCGAGCCCTGTATAAGCCAAATTCATCAATGCATATACAGTGATCAGTATTGGCACCGGTACCCTTATCGGTCCATATTTGAGTAAACTCTTTGTTTGTGACATTTTTTTTTGGTAAATAGTAGTAGCTGCTTGTGTTGTTGTCATAATTGGGCTTTGCAGTTGAAAAAATCACACCTTTAGTATCATTGTTCCAATGTGAGACATCGCTTCTTCCACCACTCCCTTTGTCGGTAACAATTAATTTGTTTGAAGATCCAATCTCAAATATTTTGTTTGGAGCAATGATCGTGCCACTTAGTGATGAATAATTCCGTGTGGCATAATAACCAATGGCCCTGTATCCTCTTAATTTCCCGGTATAAGTAGGTTTCCAAATAGACATATCGATTTTGCTCCTGTACCTCTGTCATTCCAGACACAATTCCAGTTGATGCTTTCTGTCACATAATAAATATTCTGGACTTCTTCAATACGATCTTTATAAACGATGTTCGACAAAGAGGAACTCATCCAGTTATCTGCTATTGCCTCAGCAGCAGAATTGATCATGGTGAAAAACCATATATCGACGTTTGATTGAACTGCAAAGTTAACTATTTGATTGGGTGAAATCCTTATGTAGCCGTCGCGTATAAAGTCACTCCAAACAGTTTGGATTTCTTTGTTTGATTCCTCCTTTGATTGGGTTTCCTTTTCAGAAGACTCAGTTGCATTTAGACCTCCTGAAATTTCCTTAAACCCAAGTTCTAGTCACACAGAACTTGAAGAAGAAGTTCTCAGTAGTGTTTCGCTTAGTTTGTGAAGCTTTTGTGAAACAACATTACTCTTTTGGGAAGCTACACGAACAAAGATATAGTCTTTAGCCATACTTTTTATTTCAACCTGTTTCGTCATTGTAGAAGTAGTCTATTGGAATTTGGAGATTAAAAAAGATATTGATTAAAAACATAATAAAATGAGATATATGTCCCTACGACCCAAAAAACACTAAAAATGAAAAACTGATCAAATACTTTCCATTAATAAACTAAAATTCAAAATAAATGGCCCACCTTATATTTCAATTTTGAATTGCTTTTGTATCGTTTTAAAGTTTTTCCTCTCACAATGAAAAGTTTGCAAATAAATCATTTTTTCTCTTTTTTATTTTTTCAAAAGTGTTTTGTTAAAATGGAAAATGAAAATCAAAATTTGAAAAGAAGTAACAGATGAATTAATGAAAAATTCGTTTCAAAAATGAAAAAGAGATTAGATTTAGTTATTCAAAGGGAAGGAGGATCGATAAATGGGTTTTATTAATTTTTAAAAAAATTTTTTTCATGTAATGCTTCATTCAAAATAAATGGCCCAATTTTTTTTAAAAATTTTTTTTTAACTTTTTTTATTTTATTTTTTGAAGAAAAAACAAATACCCCTGGAGTAGTGAACCAAATACTAAAATAAAAATTTTGATATTATAATAGATAACTACAAGTATTAAAAATATTTTTCTTTAAATTTTGATTTTTGATGGGCCAATGATTTTGAATGATAGTTTACAATTAAAAAAACTAAATGATAAAATAAAAATAAATAAAGTTTCAATTTAACTTTTTCTTGAAAACATGTTTTGTCAAAATCATTGAATTCGAACTTGAAATTATGTATATTTTTAGATACACTCTCTTGTTTTAACTCATTTACAAAAACAAATTCTAAATTATTGGGAATTTTCTTTTCACAAAAGGCACTAATTTGGTCTTCAAATGTTTTTTTTATTTTTAAATGGTAAAATTAAAAAAAAAGTTGTACTAAAAGGATAAACTCTCTAGAAAACCATTCTAATTTAATATATTAACTTATTCTTTGATTTCAAACTTTTCTCAACCCCAATTTTTCAAAAAAAAATAAAAAAGCGTATAGTAATTTCAAAAAATATTTTCGATATTCCAAAGTTGAGAGTGTTTTTATTCTAAAAAAAATTATCACAGTGGTTAATGGAATTAAGTTATGAACTTAATTTCGAAAAATATTAATCAGAAAAAAATAGTGCTTAATTTTATTAAGGACAGATTATGAAAAAAAAAAAAAAAAAAAAAAAAAAATAGAGAGAATTAGAGCTGTTTGAAAAAAGTGAGGAATCAAAGATTGTGCTGTAATGCTTCAAACTGTTTAATTAAGTCCTTTAAGCAGTTTGGGGAACACTTTTTGTCTCATCACTATTTAAAAAAAGTTTTTTTTTAAATGAAAAGAATTTTTACTTTTGCAATTAAAGATTTTTAAAATAAAATAATGAAATCAAATTATGTTCCAAAGGCTCTTGAGAGTTTTCTGATATTTTCCAATTCTTTGTTTGTGTTGTGAATTCGATTGACATTTTTGATTATGTTTTTATCAATAAAGTTCAATTAATACTTTTTGCTGTCAAAATGGATTTCTGTCTTTTGAAATGTTACACTCTATTGATCTTCAAGTCAAAGTTTGATTTACACTTTTGTTCTTTTTCATTTTTAATCAGAACCTATACAAGTAACTGGAATCTGAATTAACAATAGAAATACCACCACCTAAAATCAATCTATTCCAAAATCGAATTGATCATTTTTATTCTAAATTTCCATTGAAATTGGGGGTAATTTGTCTCAAAAGTCTGAAGAAACTAATTTAATCCCGAAATATTTTTTTGAAATATGGAAAGGTGAAATATCGAAATTTTGGTGTTTAACGCAAAGGAATCTCTTTTTTTTACTCTTTAAGAAGCCTTTAATTATTTCAGTTTCTTTTTATTTTCCAGTTCGTAACAGAATGATTTTTTTTTTGAAGGTGCAAATCATTTGAAAGAATCTAAAATTCAATTTTTTTTTGTCAAACAGAGAAAAATTAAAAGATGTAGTCTTTGATAATTTATCTGAACTCTCCAATCAAGTACAAATTTTTCAAGGAGTTAGGTATTTTTTTTTTTTTTGTTTTGCAAATTGATAAATAATCTGTGTAGACATTTAGAAATAATTTTTTTTGGACTTTAACTCTTGTTTTCCAAATTTTTTGGTTTTATCTATGTTGTTAAGAAAATTTTTCGAATTGTTTTGGGTTTTTAATTGTTGTTGAAATGAAAACTTTTCAAGACTGTCTTTATTTTAAAAAAGTAAGTCTTTCTTGGCAATAATACTTTCAATCTCGAAGTAATAATTGAATTTTTTAATCAAAGTTTTTCAATACTGGTATTTCAAGAATAAATGGGAAGGAATATTCACTTTCTTTTCTATATTTTTTTTTATATAATTAGAGTTTTCCAAGAAGTGGGTTGTAATTTGTGGTTTCATTGGAAAAAGGAAATCGAAAATGAAGTGAAAATTTTTCCCATTTAAAATTCAAACACCAGTATATTGTTTCTAATAATGGAATTGAAAAATTGCAAGATCTTGATATAACCGATGGGTCTTGACAGTTTTTAGGGGACCTAATTCTCTCTCATTATTAAAATAATTGAAAAATAATTGATTATCAAATAATTTGGTCCATTGGGCATGTTCTTGTCGGATTTTAATCAGAAAAAATATTGGCAAATTAACTTTTGATCCATTTTGAAATATTGCTTCACTAAGGATTCTTATCTCATCCAATAGAGGTCAAAAAAAGTACCAAATAAATAAAGTCATCCAATTATCGGTCTGACTTGAAGACTATTGACTTGAGGGGAAAAAGGAAAATGAATTGATATTTTAGGGTCATTTCGATTTCAAAAAAAACTTTGAAAAAAACAAGATCTCATTTTTGCAAATGTGAAGATACCAAACAGTTTTTCAGAAAACCTCCATATCTTTTGATCCTTTTTATCCTTTTGTTGTTTGTATTGGATCAAACAGAAAGATTTGTTGATTGTGGATTTTGGTGTTGATTTGTAAAAATTTGGTTAAAATCGATCTCTTTTCTGAGGATATTGAATTTAAAGGCTGTAGAAAAACACTTTTATAATATGATGGGTTTGGTGTCAGTGCGTTTGTTTTAGAAACCGCAAGGTTTGATTGAACTGTATTTTTGATTAAAAACAAAATAAAAACCAAAAATTGAAAACAGTTACTGTAACAAAAAAAAACAAGAGTGATTTACAAAAACAACATAAAAAATTTTGAAAAACACAAAGAAAGATGTCAACACAGGTTGTTGGTTGAACTGTAGACTACCCAATTGTTTTCAATTTCTTATCTTTTTCGTCTTCTTTTTTTCTGATTAGAAATTTTTTTTTAATTTTTCCAATCATCAAAATAAGTTATTTTTATTTAATTATCTTCTCTTTTTACACTTAATCTCGAAAAATAAATATTCATAGGTGTGTCCTTCATTCAAAATGATCACATTCAATAATCGTAAAGTCGACGATTGTACACTTAAATTCCCAAAATGAAATTTAACTAAAAGTTCAATAAGAATGTTAATTAATGAGCATCTTATAATACATTAAAATAATACCAAAATGATCAGTGTTTAATTATTTGTTCAAAATTACACTTTTCTCAAACATTTTTAAATTTTTTAACTTTTGTGATTAAAATGTTCGACAGAGAAAAATAGTCGGAAAGTAATTTTAATTGTGGACATTACCTGAAAATGTTTTTTAATTTCCATCATTTGTGAAATAACTAAAGATAATAACAATAATCTACTTATTAGAATAAGGATTAATGTAACTCTACTTTTTCATAACATTATCTCTTATAATCTAAAGTAAGTTTAAAAATTACCATTTTCAGAATTAACAGTAAACTTTACTACAACTTGGATTTTTTGTAAAATAGCATGATCTACTTTAGTTATCAACCATTCAAATGAGTATTCATCACACACCACAGATTAATAAAACTCTAACACATTTAAACCTGGATTTATCTAAAATTCACCTATTTATCAATAGGATTTGATTTTCGATTTTACTAATGTTTCCGATTAAAAAATCTGTCCAACCATTTTTCTGTGTCTAACATTTTTCTCTCAACAGTAATATATATTGAACAATTCAGATTTTTAAATACTTGTGACTTTTACAACTTTTAGTTTTCGGTTTGCACAAAAACAGTTTCAGGTTACTATTAGTTGCAAAATAAATGAAAGAATATTTTCATTTAGCTTTCCAAAAAAATCACATGCCTTCCAAGAATGAAAACAAATAATCAAAGTATCCAATTCTAAAAGAGAAAATTAATGGTTTGAGCTTCTTTTTATAATTAAAATTTAAGAAATTTTCCAATGATTTGAAAACTCTTTTTTTGTGGAATTCGAATGAAAATTTTGTTCCATTTGTTTTGCAACAAATAGTATATTCTAAATCTAATCTGAGGAAACCAAAAAAAAAAAAAAATAGTTAAGCGTTCGCATTTTTTATAACTTTTCCTCTTCCCATTTTACTTTCTCTCCAAATTTTTTCTTAGAAAAACTGAACAATGAGCGAATTAGATCTAAATCCTAATCGTTTGCTTGAACTCGCTCAATTTGGCTGCGGAGGTATATAACGTGAACTCGAATACTAAACAATTTTTTGATCACAAATTGATTGACAAACACCATTCGGTTTCTTATTCATACACACAAGTAACCTGGGTTCTTACACGCAAAGCTGACACTGTCTATTTGATTATTCGAGGCACCCTGTCCCACAACGATCTTCTTACAGATCTGACTGCTACTCAGACTCCATGTGAGGAACTTGGTATTCCCGACGCAAGGGGTACTTGCCCAGGCGAAATTAGTCCTCGACATCATCCACAGCCACATCAAAAAAGGTACCATTCTTTTAAAAACAAACGAAAGACTGATCGAGTGTGGCCATTCTTTAGGTGCAAGCGTTTCAGCGTTGATGACGCTGTCGTTGCGAGCGCGGTACCCAAAGTTTGACATTTCAGGCTATGGGTTCGCCACTGCGCCCTGTCTCGACTGGGATACAGCCAACAGGTCCTTCGATCAGGGCAACTTCTTGTCCATCGTGAATCGTAAAGACCCCGTGCCAAACTTGAGAATCAGACTAGGAGTGCCGGGCAAGATACTATGGATGAAGAACGCTTGGCAGAGCAATGCCAATTTAGTGAACGCAAATGACTTTTGGGCAAAGAGCTGGTTTCACCCAGAGTGTCTTGCCCATCACTTAATAGCGAATTATACTGAATCGATCAAAAAGTTAATTCAAATCAATTGGCGCTATGTTAAAAACAAGGAGGTGCTTCAAAACGAAAATGTTTACCACATCAAGGAATCCTATAAAAACAAAGAGGGTAAATTCGTCACAGTCAATGGCGATGGTTGGAGTTCACACAGCAACAAATCTGCCCGCGAGAGTCAGTGGAAATTCGAACCACTCAGAGATGGTATTTATCGGATCAAATCAAAGATAGGCAAATATCAGGGCAATTACGTACTCAGCTTTCGATCGGGCACGGGTGCTGTCGGCATGTATTGTAATGGGGGCTCCGAATGGCAGCTTATTTATTCTCATGACAACAAGTACTACATCCAATGTAACAACCAGAGTAAGGCAGGTTGTTGGTTGTCTCGTAGTAATAAGAACTGGTGCTATCTTTACAATAACAAGGTCGATGCCTCCTTGTATGAGATCATTCCTATGGACAAATAAATTCATTTTGATACTCCACAAAATCAAAAAAGAACAATTGAAGATTTTTCAATCAGTGTTTTTTTCTACATAAAAGTTCCCTGATTAATTGAATCTTATTGGCTCCGTTTTACTCGGTGATACGAATTTACATCGAAAACTAAATACAATTTGATCTGCTTTTTTTTGGTTTTTTTTTTTTTTTTTTTTTTTTTTTTTTTAAACACAACCTTTAAAATAAAAATAACAACTGAACTTCTCTTTTTTAATTTTCAGAACAAAGATCTGCTTTAAATCAAACACACTTTTTGTAAAATTGTCTTTATTGTTAAAATTTGTAATGGATTCAGGGTGTTTTCATAACCATAGATTTTAATAATACCCAACAAACCAAAATAAATGTATTTACACTCAAAATAAAAATTTTAATAATAAAACCAATTTTGAAAGTTATAAAACAAAAAATTACAGTCACGGAAATTAATTGTCTCACCCTGATTTTTTGTAACCAGCAATTTTTTGATTTAATTGGCAACATTACTAAAAAATGAAAAATAAGCAAATTTTTCTGAAATAATTAATCAAATTACCAAAGATCAAAGACACTCAATCAACATTATTGCCAACGAGTATTATAATATTATAAAAATTATACATATTCAAAAAGTAGATAATCAAATTTTTCAATTTTTCCATTTTTAATTGTGAATATTACTGATTTTGATTTTGTATAAATTCAAATTTCTTCAACAATCAAACTAATTTATAAAGATTCTTTCATATAAATCTGAATTATTTTAAATCTGCTTTCTTAAAATAGCGAATTTGAGGTACCAACCAAAAAAGAAAAATGAAAATTTTGGAAATTAATTGTAAATATTACTATATTTTTATTTTTTTTTTTGAGATAAAACCATTTACTTTTATTCACAATCTTATAAATGAGTGGTTAATAGAAAATTTAAATTCATTCACTTTTTGATTGTTCAAATAACAATATTTATTAAATTCATGAAGTTATTGGTTAAATTTGAAATTCCAAAATCTGTAATATTTAAAATTAAAAATGGAAAAATTGAAAAATTTGATTATCTACTTTTTGAATATGTATAATTTTTATAATATTATAATACTCGTTGGCAATAATGTTGATTGAGTGTCTTTGATCTTTGGTAATTTGATTAATTATTTCAGAAAAATTTACTTATTTTACATTTTTCAATAATGTTGCCAATTAAATCAAAAATTTTTTGGTTCAAAAAATCAGGGCGATACAATTAATTTCCACAACTGTAAGATTAATGTATTTTAAATATTTGAGTGAATTTGATTTCTTTAATTTTATTATTTTGTTATTTTTCTGAAATACAAAAGAATAAATCTCAAAACAAAATTGTTTCCCAAAGAACAATAATTGATATTATTTTTCATTTCTTGAAATACTTTCCGTTAAAAGAATTGACTAATATGATTTATGAGTAGTTTTTCTCTTTTCTATGAGTATTTTTAAAATCCTCTGATTTTCTCATTTCTCAAATTATTTTCTTTAAGTACCTAGTCTCTATTTTTTTTTTTTTTTTTTTTTTGACTAATTTCTAAATAAGTTTTCCTTCTCGAGAAATATGTTTAATATTGAAAATAAACAGTTATTTTCAAATCAAAGTAATTTGCCAAAATTTTTCATAATCTCAATTAAATTTAGTTAAAAATATTTAATAGAGATTAGCCCCTTAAAGATTTTTTAATACTTTTTTTCTCTCTAATATTTTCATTTTTTAACACAGAACTATCAAGATTATTTTAAATCAGTCATTCAAATTGATCTTTTTTGTACAAAATTTATGTCCCCTTTTACTTCATAACATGTACAGGAGATTTTTAAAGATATTTAAATATTTTATTCTAAAAATTATTCTTGTTAATTTGGATTCGAGTTTTGAATTAATACTTTTTCTTCTTCGGAATACAAAAATAAATAATTAATGATAAATTGGAAACTCACAGATTAACAGCTAAAAATTATATCACAAATTAATTGAAATTCTTAAATAATTTTTTTGATAAAGTCAGTTTCACTTTTAAGGCACAAACTTTCTACGAAATTTAAGGCACAATAAAAATCTCAAATTAAGGCACAAAATTCAAATTCTAGTAAAATAATTTGTGAAAATTAAAATTCGAAAAAATGTGCTTTAATTTGAGATTTTTTTGTGCCTTAAATTTCGTTGAAAGTTTGTGCCTTAAAATTGAAACTGACTGTAGATGAATAGAATAATTTTGATCCCAAATGGACTTTTTTTTGATTTAATCATTTGAGAGTAATGTAAAATAAATATATTTAAAATCAAATTAAGAACATTTCAACATGGTAATTAATCAATATTATTTTTTTTTTATTTTTATGAAAATTTTGATTTTACAAACACTTCTGAAATTGACGTTCTTTTTTTTGCTTGGCATATATTTTAGAACCTTAAAACAAATAAAATAAATTTTATTCGAATTTTATTTGCTGCAACAATATTTATCAGATTTAAACTTTTAAAAAAACTTTACTTCTGGTCCATGATCGAGATAAATTTTTTTTTATTTTTCCATACCTGAATGTGAATTAACTGTCGTGGAAAAAAAGAGAGAGAGAAAAAAGTTTATCATACCTGTTAATTCGAAACATTAATAGAACCTTAAAATGTAAAGCAATTCTAATTCAAACAAAAAAAAAAAACATTTTAACTTTTAAATGTAATTCATCATTTCACTCTCAACCAAACCAAATAAAAACACAATAAAACTCTTTGATCTTATCCTTGGTTGAATCAAGAATCTTTTTTGTTGTTTTTTCAAAGAATAACTTTTAATCACATAATTTATTTATTGATTAAAAAAAAAACAATTTCTTTATAAAAATACCGCTGAATTAGCATAACAATACATCAACTATTATCTGGCGATTACTTTTTAATCACTATATTTTGACTTTTATCATGATTTTAAAATAATTATCGTGATTTTTTCAATTATTGCAATTTTCTATATTATTGATAATATTGAATATCGCGATTTTATAAAATATAGCGATTTGATAGAAATTATCATGATTTTTGTAATTTTAGGTGAATTAAGCATACATATCATCAAAACCTCTATTAGTAAAAATTCATATAATTATACCCTTTTTAGAGATAAAAATATCAATTACTAGGTAATTATTATCTATCATAATTAGAAATTGTTTGAGTCTTATGAATTTATCAATTTTAAACTCTTTGAACATTGTAAAAATAAAAACGATTTTTTGTTCCTCTTAATACTAAACTATTTTTCAGTCAAAGGGGCCCAGTTGTAATGGTATACTACATGTGTTTTAAGGGTTTGCCTAGATATTAGAAGAAAAATTTTATTTTGGAAATTTTCAAAATTAAAATCATTTTTTCACATTTTTGTTTTTTTTTTTCGATTTTTTTTTTAAAACTTCATTCAGTTGCAAAAAATTTTTTTATTGCAAGATCAATAGTCACTTGGTAAAAATGTGTTATTCTAAGCACATTGAAACCATGTAAAGACTGTTGAGAAATGATATTGAATTCTATTGCAATTCTATTCGATCTTTGATCTTGATATTTGTTTAATAAATGTGAAAAATTTTCACTTCATTTTCATTTCATTTTTCAAATAGAGACCACAAATACCAACAAACTTGGTTTGGTGGTTTGGTTTCTTCAAGAAAAGTATGGAAAATGAAGTGAAAAATGTTTCATATTTATTATTCAAATACCAGTAGAAGTTCAAAACGAACATCCTTGTTTTTCTCAATGGGGCCCTAAGAATTTGAGTTTTTCAATTTTTAAGAAAATTTATTGTTTAATTAGTTTTCTTTCAGACCGATATCAACAATTCTTTGATGTGTATTATTCTCTTTATTTCTTATTTGTTCTTCAAAGGCCAATTATATCAAATAATTGATATTTGAAAAAAACGTTGGACTGCTTTGACTGAAACAGAGTTTAGTATGAAATTATAAAATTAAAAAAAAAAAAGTTATACAAAACTACACACTTCAATTATCTTTTCATCGTTGTTAATAGAGTTTATTCAAAATATAATCAAAATTCCAGTTCTTAATAATCATGAGGGTATTATATATATTGTTGTCAGTATAACCACGATTTTGAAAAGTCTCTATTCGAGAAAAAAAAGGCCTATTTTGAGGTATATATTTTTAAATGAATACGAAAATGAATTTTCTTTAAATACAACTTTGTGATATTTTTTGAAGAGATAATAACTAACAGTTTTAAAAAGATTTTACCAATCTCATCAAAAAAAAAACCAAATTGGGAAAAAAATTACAGATGATAAATATTGAGAGCGTCCGTCAAGTGTTGTAGAGTTCCTAGGATTACTGGTTTTCTGTTTTATTTGTAAAGTGTTCTAGTTTTTTTTTTTGAAATAAACAGAAAAATTTTGAAATTTTCAATTTTTATCAAAATTTAAAAAAAAATCTAAAGAAAAGTGTCTAAAAAAAATATTTTTTCCAATTTAAGGGATTAGCCACGGTAAAGGAAAATATTTCACTTTTTTACAATTTTGAAGAGGATCAGAAAATAACTTTTTTTACTCTGGTTGTAATCCATTGATTTTTATTATTTAAAGTACTTCATTCATTAGATTTTTTAAATTTTTTTTCAAAGTCTCAAAAAAATGCCACAATATAATGTTGAGTTTAATTGATTAGAATAGTCTTTCAAATGTTGAATGACTTATCTTTTATCCTTCTCTCAACATTTAATTGTGGCATTTAGTTTTTTCATTTTTTAATTTTTTTAATCCTTATTGAATTTTTTTAATCATTACAGTAAAAACAATTAGAAATATTTTTTTATTAGTGACATTTGGGATTAATGGATTTTGTTTAAAATGAACAACCCCATTACAATCTGAAAAACCACAAAAGGAAACATTCATAGGGCTTAAATAGCTAGAATGATTCCTAATAATAATTAAATCAAATTATTACTTGTTAGGATTTTAAATAGTTGGATTTGGTGGAATCAGAGAAGTGAATATGATTATATTATATCAAAGTTTAAACAACAAAATAGCACAAGTTTTATTCAAAAAATCTAAAATTATCTTCTCCCAAAAAAAAAAACTAAACCCTATTCTAAAAATTTGGACACATCCAAAATACAACCCAATATATTATATTTTTCCCAACTTAATATACAGCACATTTAAGCAACATAGTATTAATGTTGATATAAGTAATCATTTTCATCCAAAAAAATTAAAACAATATAAAACAAAAAATCAAAACAACTGTGTCCCAAATAAGGAAACAAGCTCAAAGAAAAATGTATTGATAGATTTGTTAACATTAAACTCTTTTTCAAAAATTGTGACTCACCTAAAATAATAAATTGAAAAAAAAAAATTATCTAATAGTATTCAAGAACAATTAATAACTAAATATGATTTGTAATTCACTTTTAAGTCATTTTAAATTTATAAAAGCCCAATATATTAAATATTAAAAAAAAAAACAAAACCCTAAACTAAAAAAAAGTGAGACATAAATTTTGAAAAGAGCATTACGGATTTTTTATTACCAAACATTCACTGAAAAAAAGTTGAATAACAAGATTTTTTATGAATAATTTATTCCTTTTTCAAAGACATTACATAGTCTCAATTTTCTTAATGTTTATTAGTCTTTTAGAATATCTTTTTTTTTTAACTTGATCTTATGCTAAAAAAAAAAAAAAAAAGAAAAACAAAAAAAAAAAAAGAAAAATTTTTCAAAAGAAAAAAAAAAAAAAAAAAAAAAGAAAAAGAAAAAAAAAAAAGAAAAAAGAAAAAGAAAAAGAAAATTTAAAAAATCAAAACTAAAATTTGAAAAAACAAAACTAAAATTTGCAAAATTAGAAAAAATGATTCTGATCCAAAAATTTGAAAATATTTTTTGTAAAGAATACTGGAATAAACTCTCAAAACAACTCCCATTAACATTATAAAGTGAGTCAAAATATATGAAAAATAGTTTACATCAATAATTGTTGATCGATCAAATGATAAGATACCATCTACCAATTGTATGTGGATTTTTCAATTTTTGAAACTCAACAATAACCTTCTATCAACCATCGATTAAAATATCCCAGATCTAACCAAAAAGATTTGGTAACTGCAAAAAAAAGAAATGAAAACAAAACAAAAAAGACAAAAAATGAAATAGTTTGTTAAATTAAAATTACTTCCCAATCGAATGTAAATTATGATATTATTATTCTTTCGATAGTTTAAACTGTGTCCAAATTTTTGGAATAAAGTTTATTTTAATAAAAAAAAAAATATCAAATAATTTTTTAAAAAAAGTTTTTAGAGAATCTAGGATCATACGTCATTAAAATAAAATGTTTTTATCTCATCTCAATCAAATTTTTATCATGTCTTATGGTGTAGCTACTTCCTTAAAATAACAAATAATTCTTTAATCGTCAAAAAAATTGATTCCCTATTTAAATGATATTCATTAGATTTAAAATACTTTTAAAATATAATAAAATCGCTTCCTAACTAGAACCAAAAAAGTTTTCAATTTTTTTACTATTAAATGTATAAAAAATCTTTATAGAGCCTGGAAAATTTGATTTTAAAACTTAAGTTGTAAAATATATTTAAAAAAATACTTTGATCCAAGATCCTTCATTAACCAATAGTGTTTATTCTAATTGAAGCTATTAAAACGGGTAAAAATAAGCAAATATTTAATTTTTTTTTCAAAAAAATTTTTCATGATTGTTGTTTGTTAAAAATTTTGTTGAGAGAACCAAAAAAATGTATTGGCTTTTTTTTTGTATTTCTCAACAATTATTGATCGATCAATTATTAGATATAATCAATTAATTTTATTTGAGTTCTTCTTAGGTTTTGAACAACTTGGCTTTAATCTAATACTAAACATTGAAAAAGTAATGTTTGAACAAAAGGGATAAGTTACTTAATTCAAAAAACTAAATGAAAACCAAAAAATAAAAGATGATTATTTGATTAAAAAATATTTTTCAAAATAAAAATTATTTCCTATCTGAATGAAATTGTATTATTGTTATTCTTGCAACTGTTTTGGTTGTGTGTAAAATTTTGAATTTTAGGCAAAGTTAGATGTTAATAAATATGAGGAAATACTTTTTTATTTGTATTGAAATCATTAAAAATCCTAAAAAGGGTAAAAAAATTAGTTTAAAAAAAGAGAAAATTATGAAATTGTTTGAATTTTTTAAAGTTATCCTAATGAAAAATAAGTTTTTAATTATCAAAATCCTGTAAATATTGTACTGAATGTTAAAACCAAAAAAGCTGTTTTCAAAAAAATAAAGTATAATTGGTTTAGAAATCCAAGCGCTGGGATTTGGTTTTACTCTTTCTCATTGTACTTGTTCAGATTTTTCGAATGATATTTAATTCATTTATTTATCGTTATTTTAAAACTTCTCAGAGAGTCAGTTTCACTTTTTTGAAACAAGTTTTGATCAAAATTTAATACAGAAACAATTTTTAAATTTAGGTAAATTATTCAAGTATTTTTAACACAATTTTTTTACTGGGATCTGTCATTAAATGACTTAATTTGGAATTTTTTTATACCTTAATTGTTATTGAAAGCTTGTCCCTTGAAAGTGGAACTAGATATAATTGTATACATTGGAATAAAATACATTCACTTTTCACAAGAAAAAAATAAATATTGTATAAATGTATATCATTTATGATACAAATTAATTACAGAATCTAGAATTGAAGTATTGTTTATTTTGATAATTATTAACCAAAAATCCTTGAATTTTAACTATTACTAGCATAAATAACGAACAGGTATTAATTTTGTTAATATAAAACTTTCATTGATTTAAGATTACATGATTTTTAAGATTTTTCATTTTAGTCTTTTCGGACCCCAAAAAAGAAAAGTAGGTTTTCACAAGAATTTGAAGACTTTTTCATAAAAACAAAAAACAGAAACTACGAATGAAAATAAAAATCATCTAAAAAAAGCAAAAAATGCGATTTTATACATCTTTTAAGGTTTTTAAACGAAAATTTGTACAAGCTGTAATATATATATATATATATATATATATATATATATGAATCTAAACTCCCTTCTAAAATCATTTTCATATTAAAAATCAAATTTTCAAGAAAAATGTTTTTAATAATTAAAGTTATCTATTATAATATAAAAATATAGATTTTAATATTCAATTCTATACTCAAGAGATATTTATTTTTTGTCTAAAAATAAAAGAAAAAGAAATAAAAAAAAACTGTCAAAAAAATTGGGAAATTTATTTTGAAGGCATTACATAAAAAATAGAAAATTCAAAAAATTAGATAAACCCATTTATCGATTCTCCTTCCCTTTGAATAACTAAATCTAATCTCTTTTTCATATTTGAAACCAATTTTTTCATTCATTCATCTATTACTTCTTTCAAATTTTTCATTTTGATTTTCCCTTTTAACAAAATACTTTCGAAAAAATAAAAAAGAGAAAAAATGATTTATTTGCAAACTTTTCATTGTGAGAGGAAAAACTTCCAAACGATACAAAAGCAACTCAAAATTCAAATTTAACATGGACAATATATTATGAAATTTAGTTTAGATATATTTATATCGTAATTGTATCTTTACTGATATTATTAGGCAGAGAAAGACAAAATATATAGTAGGGAAAAAAAAACCAGACAAGATTTTTAATATTGAATATTGGGAAAATTATTGTTAAAATTTCATTCTAATTTCAATCAAATCCTTATTATAAATAAGTAATTTTTTTATGAGATTAGTAATAAACCTACCTAAAGTTCATCAAAGTAAGGTGTCTCTAGAATACTCGAGTAATTGTTTGATAGCCATATGTTGATCACCTTTTTTTGAAAAACAATCGAGTTTTATTGAGAGGTTTACTATATTTTGGAAAATGATATTTTTATTTTTGTTTTTTGATTGATTGAATAGTGTTTTGAACAAGTGTGATTTCATTAATCATCATTCTAATAAGTGGGTGAGTTATAATTGAAAAAGTTTGAAACTTAAAAAAGGAATTTGATTGTAAATAAATGAAATTATACAATAATATTACTAATATTCACAATTAAAAATCTTGTTAGGGATTTTTTTCACTGCTTTACCAAATATTTTTTTATCCTGAGTTAAATAAGGAAATAGATGAAACTAAAGTAGTTGGAATTATTCAAGAATTTAAGAGCTCGTGTATGTTATCCAAATTATATCATAACCATACTGATTTAGAAGATAGTGAATTGACTATTAACTTGAGAGTGAAAAAAATATAAGAATATTTTTTTCTTACTGAGTTGTCTGATAATCAGATTTATTCAGTGAAAAAAATAATTCTTTGATAAAAAATTTCACTCCAAGCTTTTTTGGTAATCTACTAATGAAAACAACAATTTACTGATCAAGATCCTTTCTCGGAATTATATAAAGATCAATTTTTTTTTTCTTTGATTTCATGTAAATATTCTCTTCACCTGTCGAATACCACCCTTGAAGTCTCTCAGTGTTCTAGTGTGTAAAACCTATCTCTGACTGATCAATAAATTCTTGTAATGATTACAGTAGTTTGATATTGTGATTTATTAGATTGCATTACTAAAAAAAATAATCCAATCAAAATTAAAATAAAAAAAATCATTTTTTGCTACTTTTTTATACTTTAATATTTTCGTTGTACAATTTAGAAAAATTTAAAAAAAAAATATAAATTGACTCAAAAATTTTTGAATTTAGCATACTAATAAAGTCCTTAAATCAAACCTTATTGAAGGATTTCATTACTCTTTAAAAGTTAATAACCGGTAGTTGCGCCAAAAATAAAAGAACAAACTTTTCACCAATTAACCTATATAATTTCGTAAATTATATAAAATTAAGTACTTTATGATTTTGAATAAAGACTCCAAGATGAAAGAACTATTAATAAAACAGATAAACATCAAATTAAAAATTTGGATATTTTTTAGTATTAATTTTTTTTAAAATTTAAAATTAACTAATTTTATCTAGAAAATACCTTTAAACTCTTTAACCAACTTAAAAAAAAATCAATATTATTGATTGATTATACTCCCATAATTAATAAAACAATTGTTTTTCATCCTCGAAATTATCATTTAAGTTGATTAAATAATATATTTATATCCAGATATTTATATCCAGATATCTAGATATATATATATAATGTTTTCGTCCGTTTTTATAAACATAATTTATAGATTATACTTCATATTTCTATTATTTCATTCTGTTTAAAATAAGGAATTCCTTAACAAAAATATTTATTTCGATTCAAATATAAAAAAATCAAAAAAATCATCAAAGCATAATAATAAAACAGAAAATCAAAAAAAAATATTGCTTTAATTATAAAGATTTAATTTTTTTCAGAACATAAAAAACATTTTAGATAAAAATTTTATTAAGATCTGATTAAATAGAATATTTTATTATTATTTGAAAAAACTTTTAGTTTTAAATTATCTACACCACTGGATTTTACATTTTTTATTGTTTTTTCCATCCTATTAGATTATGAAATGATATAAAATATAATATAAATATTAGAGAGTCAATAGTAAAATTAATTTATAATTATTATTAAAATAATAAGATAACAAAAAAAAAAAAAATCTATATATATATATAGATTATTATTTCAAAATCTATTGTAAAAAAAATTTTTTTAAAACTTCATCTCTATCTGCTAAAAATAAATTACGTTTAATAATTTTAGATATAAACAATGAAATATCATCTGTAAACGTCAAAAATTCTTTTAATTTTTCTTAGTTTTTCTAGTAATTTCAAAAATCAGAAGATTTTACTGAATAAAACAGAAAAGATTGATAAAATTGCGTTAGGTTTTTTTGTTTTTAAAAAATTAAAGAAAAATTCTATTATTTTTCAATTGATTATAGAAATTTCTTAAAAAAAAAAAATTGGTGCTATAAGGAACTCAATGACACTGTAAAGCATTAATATTCGGATTATTTGTTCAATAAAATAAAAAAAAAACTAAAAAAAAATATTATTTGTTTATTACTCGAGTTTTTTTGTTTTGTTCCAAAATTCTTTTTATTTTCTAAAGAATCAATAATTTAAGTAAAGTTAAGGGGGATTTTCTAGTATTAAAAGGAATTTAATGAAAATTACTATTTTACTTAATTCTTTTAATTCTAAGAAAACAATCCAGAAAATGACTGTAAAATAAATGTTCACTTTTACCTTTGTCTGTGGATGCAATTATAATATGCAAATCATTTCAGAACTATTTTTTGAGCCTGATCCCTATACTTTAAATAATATTATAATACTGTGATTTGACCCAGTTACCAAAAATTTTAACAATAACAAAAAATTTTACAATAACAAAAAATTAGCAAAACAATTACTAAAGACTAAAAATATTGAAAAAAAAAAAAAAAAAGAAAAAAATTATTTCCATTTTCAAAATTTTTAAAAATAATTTTTTTCTATTAATATCCATTTATATTATTAAAATAGATGGATTTCATAGATTAGAACTCAATCAAGTATCTAGTCTTTTTTTTTTTATTTTTTGTTTTGTTTCATAATTTAACAACTAATTTAATAAACGATCATTATATTTTAATACATAAATAATAAAAAAAAAAAAAAAATTAACCACTTTGACTAAAAATGTGTATATAATTAATAAATAAACCTTCAGATATCTAAAATTTGTTTTTTAAATAATATTTTCAATTTTAGGATTAAAAAAAAACATTCCACTCTTTAATTATATTACAAGAAGGTAAAGTATTAATAACTCATTAATAAAAAAGAAAATAATTAGTGAAAAATTTTAAATTACATTGAAAAACCTTTTATTTTTTTTTTTTTTAAATATTTTAGATAAATAAATAAATAACTTTAAAAAACATTAGTATTCAATTTTAATAAACTAAACCCCAATTCAAGGTTTTTAACACACCAAAATTCGATTTGTGAAAAAAAAAACTTATTTAATCAATTCAAGAAGATTTACCAAATTGGAACCATTTGCTAATTGAAATGTTAACACTTGTTTATAAATTACAATACTCACAAAACAATAACTATATAATTATCAATGCAAACAAATCATGGGTGTGTTAAAAATTTTGGAGAGAGCAAAGCAAAAAATACATTAGTAAATTTGTTGAAATTCTATTAGGAATATTGATCGATCAAATAGTTAGATACTACCAACTAATTTTATTTGAGTTCTAATATTTGAAACAACTTGACTTTAACCTAATATCAATTGATCAAAAAAATTTTGATCCAACGAAACAAATTACGTAATTCAAATAATAGAATGAAAACAAAAACTAAAAGATAAAAAAATGATTTTCAAATTTTATAAAAATAAAAATTATCTCCAATTTCAATGAAATTGTATTATTGTCTTTGTTTGGAACGTTTTCGCTGTGTAATAAATTTTGAATTTTAGTTTATTCAAATAATTATTTCAAGTTAATTCCATCATAAAAAAATAAAAACTTTAAATATAGTGAAAAAACAGATCCATTGTAATCCTCATGTTATGCAAAAATTAAAAAAACAAAAAAAAAACATATATAGAAATCATTTAATTATCAAAAAATAGATTAATATGAAAAAAAATATATTCAAACCGTAAAGAGATACAGCGCATCTTCATGATACCAAAAAGTTAGAAAAACTATCCTCTGAGTTGAAAAGCGGATTCTTATATCTTTTATGGGGCCATAACTTGAAAATTTCCTATATACCCACTATATTTTTTTGTTTAATTATAGAGAATTAATTAATATTAGGTTTTCTACCAAGAAATAGTTGAAAAATATAGAAAATAAGAATATTACATCCATTGAAAAATCCTGTATTTCAAATTTATTTAAAAAAAGTTTTGTTTTGAAATCAACCTTATGAAAAAAAATTTTTGACCTGATAGTCGGAATAAATTTTTTATTAAGTTCCTTGTGAGCTTTTTCTGCATCTTGGTCTTCCTAAAATTTTGAAAATATCATATTATTAATAATAACATTTTATAATTTATTAATTTAATTATTGGATTTATATAAAAAGAATATTATTATAAACATTCAATATTTTTTAATTTTCATATTGGTTGTATTTTTTCTTCCACATTCTGAACTAACTAAAGAATATTCTATCATAAATATTGATGATTTATTTTCTATTTTTTAAAAATTTTTAATTAGAGAAACTTTAGAGTGAAGTTGATATTTTCTTATTAGATATTAGAAGGAAAATATCATATTTGTACAAATTTGTTTTTAATCAAACAAATTTCAATTGAACAGAAAATAAATATTTTTTTTTTTTTGTACCATGCTATCAAATAAATCATTATAGAAATCATATGGATTTCTTTTTTTTTTTTTAAAAAAAAAAAAATTGAAAAGTTTCAATTATAATTACGATCAAGAAAAAAAAGAAAAAAAAATCTACATACATAATACTCTACCAAATAATTATACTTTTTAAATACAAGATTTTTTATTGATCCATACCTTTCAAGTTCTTTTAATATTACTTTCTTATTAACTGCAAATTCTAATTCTATAATTCTTGATGCTGAATGTTTCCCATACTATTATCATTAAATTTGAAGATGAAATTTTTGTTCAAAAAAAAAAAATCATTACTAAAATTAAAATTTGGTTTTATATAGATAATTACAAACATACATACATACATACATAAATACATACATACACACACACACACACACGCACGCACACACACACACACATATATATATATATATATATATATATATATATATAGAGAGAGAGAGAGAGAGAGAGAGAGAAATATTATAGAATTACCTGAGTACAAAAATTGTCTAAAATATATTGTAAATTTGTTTCCTTATCCATTTGAAAATATTCCATTGCATCCAGTAAATTAGGTATTCCCTCATAATTTTTTTCCATATCATTAGGATCAATGATACCCAAATAAAAGTATTTAATTAATATTTGTAATGTTTTCTGGTCATATGATTTCTGTAATTTTAACGTTTTTTCATTACTATCTATACAATCAAATAACTCTCTGAATAGTTTTGAACGAGCCATAAGTATAAATTTATGAACATATATTTTGTTATTATCTTTCGAAATTAGTACAAAATCATGAGAATTTGACCTTTCTAAATATAACTTTCTCAAATCTCTAACTAATTTTTTTATTTTATAATTTTCGATATTCAAAAGAAAGTTAATTTCTTCAATAACTTGCTTATCTTCAACTTTATCAGAATATATCCATTTAAAAAAATTTTTTATTTCCTCATTAGAATAATTTTGTAAAACATTTTTAATATCTTGAATTTTTTTTCCGGTCCGTAACTCCAGTAGAAATTTATGAGCTTTTTGTTCTTTTATAGTAAAATCAGCGAATAATCCACTTTCATAAAATTTCTCAAAATCATTTGAAAATTTTTGTTCATAATCCATAGTAAATTTTTCTAAGATAAATTTTTCATAATCATATTTACCATCTTCTAAACCACACCTAGCCTATAATAATATTGATAAAAAAAATAATTAAAATAAAAATTTTATTGATATTAACTTTTTTTAGAATCCCTAGCTAATGGTATGACTTTTTTTTTTTTTTTTTTTTTATTTTTATAATTATTAAGAATATTTTGTAAAAAAATAATAAATATGAAACCAAAATTATATTTATTTAATTCATTATTTTTTTGTATAAAATCGAAATTAAAAAAATTTCCTTAACTATTTCGGAAAAATTACTTAACAAATTACGTCATTTTTCTCCCTTTTTTAAATTCTGTCAGAAAAAATGATAATATTTATGAAATTAGATGATATCTTAAAAAGATTGAAACTAGATATTAGTTATTTTGAAGATCGACAATTATTTTGTTATTTTTAGTGCATTTTTATTTTGGTTGATGAAAATATGTTGAATTTTATACAAGATATTAATTTAATTATTAATATATTGGGTAGTAAATCTAAATAATCATAAATTACCAAAGATAATATATAAAATTCTCTAATAACTCAGAAATAATCAAGTTATTTTTTTAATGGAATTTCCTTTTCATTATTTCCTTTTGGGGTGTTTTTTTTTGTATAATTATTTATTTTTTTTTATTATTTTTTCCCATTTATAAATATCAATGATATGTTGTTTTTAAAAGAGTTTGTGATAAATTTTAATATTTGGATAGAAAATAATTCAGCCTAAACCAAAATAGTTGTTAAAAATCTTTATCAAGTAAAATTTAATTTAATTTAATAAAAAGGTTTTATCTATGATCATACTCTAATAGAGGATTATTTTTCAGACTCATATACCTTTATATACCTATATCTACACAGTCAGTTTCACTTTTAATGCACAAACTTTCAACAAAATTTAAGGCAAAATAAAAATCTCACATTATGGCCCAAAATTTAGATTCTTTTAAAATAAATTGTAAAAAATAAAAAGAACAAATTTTGTGTCTTAATTTGAGATTTTTATTGTACCTTAAATTTTAGTTAAAGTTTGTGCGTCAAAAGTGGAACTGACTTGTAGATATAGA